>OX392414.1:6927926-8127926 GCA_947623395.1 Synanthedon tipuliformis | reverse complement strand
TCCGTACCGCACCGAGTCTATTTATGTGGTTCACTGTACCTACTCCAATTATTATTAATCCAAATGGAATTGTTCTTTGTTAAATTAACACAATTCGCTCGTTACATTTAATAAGATCCGCGTTATTTATCAAATCTTGACACCAAAGACAAAGTTCTCGAATCAAATTTAAGGGAAAGTACAGCGTGCTTGTGTTTCTTACTCTCAATATATATTATCATTTCCTTACTTTATCTATGTATTACATTTCTCTTTTATTTCATAGGACCAATGTTTGTGGAGTAAACTCGGTGGAAAATTGAATTGTGCGGCGACATGAATGTGAAAGACGATAACATCAGATAGCAGAGTGTATATTAATCTAAAAATCAGCTTTTAAAATAAATTTTATATGTTTTCATTTAATATCGGCGAAGATTGGCAGGCTTCAAAAATGTTTTCACTAATATTATGTGGGTGTATCTTATGTATTTTATATTCTGCCAGTTTGTTATTTATTCATGAGATATGGATTTGCCACTGGTAAATTAAACACTTAAAAACTGTAATCAAGAAAAAAATATGGTACCTAACGTAGTATTGTTAGGCTATATTGTCACATATTCTGGGGGTTTAGGAAAGTTTATTTTAATATAGTTCGTTGTCGAAGAATTCTATTTTTTTCCGAATTTAGAGGTAACAAGTAGGCTGACGGTTTACTTTCAAGGATAAAGGAAAAGACAAGGATAATAATATACGAATACTCTGGCATTTCTTACTCACCAAAACGGAGCAATACAAGTGCTGCCCCTTAAGTAATATGCGTTAAGTATCGCTAAAAGTAATACAAACTTATTTAAATCAAGTATTTTTACAAATGAAGATAACGTGAAACCTGTTTAATGAAATATCGCCACGTAACTGGGTCAAATTTTCGAATGACAATGTATAAACACGATCTCTGCACGGTTTCAAAGCTAAATGTAAGATGTAAAAGCAAACCGACCGCCACATAAAAGGGTTTCTGGTTTTACATTAGTGTAGATCTCGTTACTAAATCATCCGTTTAAAAGAAAGGTAAATAGATAGTATGTATATCGAAATGTTTATGGTTATACGTCCGCTTCTCTTTGAAACAGATACTGAACATTAAGTAAAGCCATTTGTTATGAATCTAGCATATTCTCAGAGGTTTGTATTAAAATACTAGCACGCCTCCGCGAAAAAATATGCAGTTTTACA
Organism: Synanthedon tipuliformis; assembly: GCA_947623395.1. NCBI lineage: Eukaryota > Metazoa > Arthropoda > Insecta > Lepidoptera > Sesiidae > Synanthedon > Synanthedon tipuliformis. The sequence continues at coordinate 8,126,705 of OX392414.1, read as the reverse complement.
ACTTTATATAAATAACTAATTATATCATTTAAAAATCATTATGAAATTAGTATTATTGGATCAAGGCAAAAAATTCGCAATGTTTTTTTTTGTATTTATTTTACAAGTTGCATCAAAATCTATACAGTCATGAAAGGAGATCCAAAATCTTGTTAGATACATTAGTAACTTCAATTCTGAAAGGAGGTCAAACTTCGTAGAAATTAGTATTGGGTATTTTAAGCTCGAATGTTCTCCAACATTAGAAAAAGTAGTGCAAATGTTTTCATTGACGTGTAAAACGGTGTATTTTTAAAAACATACCACAGTTTTGTAGCGCCTTTGACTGTCAATTGATGCAGATGTGGACCGCACAATGGAAACTGCAGGCATTCCTAACAATGCCACATGCATTCGTTGCGAATTTAATTTACACAATGATCATATCACAGCGGAATTAATTAACAAATTCATCTTGGATATAACTTTACCATTGTTTGTGAAAACAGATTCGTAGTTAAACTTCTATTTAGTGAAGTCCAAGATTTTTTAAGCCTCAGATATCCTTATTTTCATTACTAGCTTGTACCCGCGACTTCGTCTGCGTTGAAAAATTAAAAATATAATACATGATGATGCCAAATTTCATCCAAATCCGATCAGCCGTTTTTGCGTTATTAAGGATCAAACATACAAACTGTCGTATTTATAATATTATATTAGGATTGAATCTCAGCATTAAAAAGGCACTATATTTAGATGCCCTTGCCGGCTAGAACATACTTCGTATTGTACTGTAACTTTTGTATATGAATTAATATCCTTTAGACGCGTGTTAAGCGTATAAAATTTCATTTGTTTAAATGCTTAATGTAAATAAAATATTACATTTTATACAATAGCGTTTATTGTGGAAGATTAGCATCGGTCTAAATTTTTCTTAAAAAAATGTAGCTTAAAATGTTCAAGTACAAATTGGATTTAGATATTCAAATAAGTTATCTGCATATCAATTATCCAGTTTGGAGATTTTGATATGATGAGTATTGGAGCAGATGCGATCAAACATTAGCTTCAATATGTAAATGAAGTAATTAGTTTGTAAATGCGTTTATAAATTTGTTAATAGTTTGACATTTATCAACTGCTTGCGTGGTTTGAAATTATAAGTAAATAATAATTATGTTGATAAATTAGGTTTTAATAACATGTAATTAACATGTATGCGAGATTTTGAAAAAACCTAGATGAAAATTTGCCTACCAAAATAAAATAAATACCTAATTAATTAATGCAGTATTGATGCAATCCTATTAATTAATCCTATTAATTCTTTCTGTCTTTCTTTACTTATTATCTTGGAAAAATGTTAAGTTCTCGAGGGATCGTCTAAAAATTTAAAAAATTCGGCGCTACCGTCGTCACATATGTTTCAGGCGTTATTCAAATGTTATCCTTTTCATTTTTCAATAATGTATGTATATAGTTAAACAAAATATATCGACCAAGCAGTCCACATCGAAAACTGTCATGGCCGCCACGTCAACATTATCATGTCAATAAACTTTTAAAAAAGTTTGCCTTTTAAATATCGGAACAAAAGCATCCACAAATTATTGTATTTAATTTTATCTTTTTTTAAATAGGCACCGCGCTATTCATTGTATTAAAAGTATAATAACTTTCGCCTATTTTAGTCCAAAATATATCATAACATTTCTGATATTATTAATATCAGTTCGAGAAGTTTCATTAATTCCTTTCAGAAATATATACCTTTTTGAAATTTTTATAACCGGCTTATCGTCGTCGAAAATATTTTTCATTTCATATAAGATTTTCGTGAGTTGTATTCCGAAATAAACTTAAAACAACTGAACTCCGCAGCAACGCTGTATGAAATAATTTAATTAAGCAAATCCTGGCTGTATGCCCAACAGAAGCACACTTAGTTCAAGATGTGAAGACATAAATCAGAACTTACAGTTAACACTTAGCTCCACGGTCGCTTCAAGTTGCTGCCCCTCAGGCATGGCGCGGTTCCATACCACGCATCGGAACGTCGCGCCATCATCCTCGCGGGTCGGACTCACTGTTAGAGTAGACACGGTAGGTTCTGCTCGTGTCTTAGCGTGTGTTACACTCGCCTCTAGGGGGTATGTCGATCCATCTCGGTACCATCTGCAAAGAAAAGATTTTTTTTTATTTAAACGACTGTGAAAAAAAAATTAAAGAAATAAAACAAAAAATGATATCATGTCTCTTTTTATAAACGCTCGGCTACAGACTATACTCGTAGACGCTGATTCGATTTCGTGTCAGGGTACTTCTGCTTCGATTACATATATGAAAGTTAATGAGGTTAAGTTAAGTTAGAAATAATGAGGCAAATATTAGTAAGTAAATTTATATAAGTGACCACTAGATGACCACCTGTAATTTATTTTTATAACCTCTGTAGACTCTTTAGATGTCTGAGCTGAGTATGGCTATTAGCTATCCACATAGCCACCTAGAGGGTACTTGTCCACAGATTAAACACTTATCTATTACATTTATTGCTTGGTTTCATTGTCAATTCAACATTTGAGATGTTAGTGAAGTATTCAGTGAGCTTATATTACTTGAAGAGATAGGAGTATTCCTCTTGTATTTATTAAATTAGTTTCAGCTACCAATATAATTGAAGAGTAGGGAATAATCCCTCATATAGAGGTGAGGTTTGTGCTCAGAAGTAAATATACAGATAATAGGTTAATAATCACAGGACAAAATGTCTTCTTATAGAATTAATTATTAGCGCCGCCTGTATTAGCGCGCCTTTTGAATAGAAGCAGCCCATTGTCTGTATAATATAAAAAGAAGACTCCATACTGCCTGATTGATATTGACCTCACCTCATGGAAATCCTATCCTATCATTTACCAGGATAAAAGTATGTGTTAATAATAATTCCGGATAAGATGTAAATGTGTGCCGAGATTCATTCAAATGCGATAAGGGATTTACTCGTAGGTGTTAGAAAGAAAATATAACTGTCGCTTAGACAACGAAATATTCCACAATTTTCATGTTTGTCGGTAGTTCTCTTCATACTGTTTATGAAATAATTGTGCATCGCAAACATATGTAATATTTAACTGGATTTGGTATATTTTTTCAGAAAAGAAAGAAAAAAGAAATCTTCGTATGTTTAGGTATAATATGTAAGTATATGCTAATATATTAGCAATTGTTTTGCTTTACTTTGTGTACTTATCAGTGTCAGTGACTTTGTGCCTATAGGTATTGTATTTTGTAGAAATAGATATTGGTAGCCAGAGTTATTTTACTGCCACCAAAATTATTGCAATACCTACTGTCACTGAAATTTTTAGATGCAGCAATTTTTCATGGAAATCAAATTAAATATAGACCTTCATTCTTTAAGAAACGTTGGCGTTCACTAACCTTTAGGGTTTTTAGAAATCCATTATATCATTATCAGTGTTGAAGAATTAACACTGATAGTGACACATAATGGGTTGTATTAAAGATATTTATGATTAAAACGTGATGTTTTAATAGGCAATAAATAATTTTTCACGTTGGAATCAAACGATAGGTAATTTTAGACAGTGAGATTACGTTTAGGCTCGAGACAGTGAAGTATTTTGGCTTGGAATTTAGTGCCTGCAATCGCGAATAAATGCACGTCAACATGCTATTTTTAAAAGAGAATGCATAACTAATATACGTAGGTATTATAAATACAAAGAGAATGTGTATGTTTGTTAGACCTACTCGGTTTAACTACTCAACCGATTTATCATTGACGACATAAGTAGGTAGAACGTTTTCAATACATAGGACATATCTTCCATCCAGGAAAAAATACTGTTCTAAATAAAAGCTAGTTTACAATACAGTAATAATAATAAAACTTCAAGAGTGATTTAGAAAATAAAATACCAAACTAAAATAGAGGCAATGAAAAAATAAGGCTAATTAATCATGGATGTTCTCGTATGCTCATAGTGATTAGAAGGTTTCGTATGTCATTGTTATGACGTTAACTGTCCCACATGACGGGCAAAATCAAGTTAATGTTGTGCCTTTGCCTAAATTTTAATAAAATATATGGAATTACTCGAAATCTTAATAACATGTTTAATTCCGAGCAAAAAAACTTGGGAGCTCGCTATGAATTAAGAAACATTTTTCATTTAAAGCGAAATACTGATTAAAAGCAAGTGCGGTATACGATTAAAACGTCCAAAACACCGTAAATTGTTTTAGTCACGCAGTACAATGAAATGAATTAAAAAGGTTGAACGCGATAAAGCTCGTAAAAGTAGCTTTAGGTTCCCATAATCCCTATTTCGCATACCTACAACTCACACGTAACATATTAAATAATAAATAATTATATGCAAACACGAAGTTCTGCGTCAGTTTTAATGACACGCCTAATGATGCCCTAAATATTATATGAGTTGAGAGTTTTAAGCGGCACATTAGAACGGAAAGGTCTGTATGATTTTCTTATAAAACATTAAAGAGGGTAGGATCGCGTTGCCTGCAAAGCTGGCTAAAGGACTACAGTTGAAAGTAGACATATAACTGTTACAGGAGGGGCGTAGCACGCACTGTAATTGCGGTTCATGGAATCTATTTATGCCGAGGCTCTCTCGGTTCATAACGAGGCCAACTTTTTGGCGGGTTGGGACCGGTTCGAGCGACGTCTCGGCACAAGTAAGAAACGACAATTGTCTTCTTATTTAAACATTTCAATGATGACCCAATTTTACAGTTATCTAAATCTGCAAGAGCGGTTTTACAGTAGGTCGCTCTCAGTAACCCCCCCTGGGTACGCCGGGACCTTGTCGCAGTGGGGGGGGCTCACCCTTGGCCTGGTCCTCGGGTGCTAAGGAGGCGTACAACCGAGCGTTCCGAGCGGGCTCCCAAGCGGGAGTCCATAGCGGAGCGCTCGCGGGAAGTACCCTCACGGGTCTCTCAGTTGGAGGTCGGCCGCACTCAAGGAGTGTTATTGTTATGTTATTGTTTGTTCCGCATTTTTGAGAGGCGGGCTCACTCCCGCCATTGGTGTTCTCCGCACTCGAGTGCGGACTTTTTGTTGAGGCCTGGCTGTCTAGAGAAGGCGGGCATATCAAGCCCGTCTTCTGTAGATGGCCTAGAGGGACCTTGCGCACATGGTTGGCTAGCTGTGTGTGCCTGCACAAGGTCCCCCCCTTCGCGTGGGTATTGCCTGGGTGTCTCCGGGCAATCCCTTTCTTTGGCGATAGCCTAGCCAGTAATGGCTAGGCTGCCCTGGGGGTGGATCGGAGTTAGGTGCCTCGGCAGAACCCGGTTCACCCCGCTCACAGGGCAAGGAGGCATCGGGGAGTTTTAGTGGGTATTCCCAGTGCCGCTAACATCAGGTGCTGGGCGACCCCCACATATCCCTACCGCTGGCTAGGCGGTAGGGAATCGGTAAGCGGAGTACTTAAGTCAATACTCAATGGTTGACAACCGGACACGAGGTACTACTACATAATACAGTCGAGCACTCAAATCTACTATGACCTACAAGTAAATCCCGCTCGCCTTCGTGAAATGCAAGAACTATAACATTATGAAAGAAGACTGTAGTAGAGAATATTGAGGATGGTATATTTTTTAATCACATTATTTATTTCTGTAATAGTTATAATGAAGGTTGTTCCTATAGAAAGATTTTACGAGTTTTATCTGTTGTGAAGAATGTTGGTCGATAAAATAGTAGTAGCCCTTTTTTAATGAGCCATGTTGTTGTGATAGCTACGGGCTACGCGGTTATTTATTTCTAATATAACACCGTTTACTTTCGCTCTCTTTTTAACATTGTTATTTTGTGGAATATTTTAATTAAATTTATCCTATAAGATTTGTGGACCAGGCGAAAGAATGATTACAACCGAAATAAGTCAATTTTATATTAAAAAAATATAGTGTTTAATTACAATAGACCACAATAAATTATAGAAATATAACTGAATTTCACATCGGAGAACTTAACGAGTAGATTTAGTTCATCGTCAGTCACGACTACAAAGTTATATGTGTTAATACATTGAGGATGTCTAGAAGTTGTGGCTTATGCAAGTGTGGATGTTCAAGTTTTGATGCTGAACGAAAGTTAAGACTTACTCAGAACTTAAATCTTTTAACGAGTGTCGAATAGAGACGAATCCGTTAATAGGAGAAGAAGGAAGGAATTTTGAGCATGGAGCCTTTAACAAAGACACTGAACAAGCTCGTTATTATTAAGTCACATTTTATTGTTCAGGTTTCAATTACGTAATAAATATTATTACTGGTAGACGCGGCTTATGATCCGCTTGTACGAAGAATCTGGCACGAATAATTTATTCCCCTTTGCCACTAATAAGTATGTTCTACTGTAAATTGCCGCACTATTGCCGCTCAAAAAATGGCAGCGTGTTTTGACAAAGTGTCCCTCTTATTCGTCCTGTGTCCACGAGCGAATTACCAATTTTATGTCGTACTAGTGCGACCCGCCCAGCCTTCGTCCAGGTGCAATTATGTGTAAGACACACAATACAAAACATGTCCGATTTAAAGTTACTGTTCCGCAATTACCTCTGGAATTAGCGGAATTACTGTTCCGGAATACTAACGAACTTGTATAGATTTAGAACTTCATAAGAAAATGAAAATATCCACGTAGGTAAACTTTTATGAGGGCACCGATGTTTAGACTTCATTCTGTATATGTGCGTTTACAAGATATTTCATCGAAGGCGTAGAATTGGAAGGAAATAATTGGAAGTCGACAGTTGGAAGTCATTGTTATTGGCTGGAGTAAGCACATTTTTAAAGAGTGCAGGAGTTCAGGAAGTGCATGAAGAAATCCAAGTAATATAAATTGAATGATATATCAACAAAATGTATAAAATAGTGTTACAAAATGAATGATATTTTCATTAATATGCCAAGCTCAGGTATCTAATATTTTCGCTGTAAACTGGCTGGGCTGGCTGTATTCACGCACGATTTGTGAGATAGTAATACTCCCTCGAAATCGTGTGTTGTGCTCTAGATTAAGTTGATCTGATAATCGGATTAAGAGACAAAATTATAATTTCGGATTAAGAAACAAATTGGTTAGGTACCTATTATATGTCTAGTCGTGCTCTAAATTGTTGAAATAGAAAACCTGTACAATCGTGGTAATAACTTTTACAAGTAAATTACAGTAATGTTTTTAATTTAATAGTTATAAAGCGACCATTTCATTTCTAAACAAAATGAAAAGTTTTGATTCATAGACAATGTTACATTATTCTAATTAATAATTCGTGTATCAGGCTTGCTCGGTTACGTCCGTTAGAGAAGCTACTTTATTTTATACTATGTTAAGATTAATATTGCTAAGCATACATATGAAACAACTTCGGACCCAAGCCGACGCTGCGAAGCGGGCGGCTGCCGCTTAAAATATGGGTAAAGAATATATTAAATACTTTTCGTATACAATGTGTAGTGGGTAAAATCGCGTTACGCTCACCACTTAGGCCATAGTGTAATATTGGCGTCGGCGGTCATTTCGCCGACCGCGCGGTACCCCGCTCCTTTACTTTCCTACTCTAATTGAATCCGAGTCACTGCCTCCATAAAATTTATCACCGCATTTAGCAGCTTTTTTATCTTTTATCCCCCTTGTACATTGTTCTTAAGCCTAATAAAAGATGAACAATAAAATGTTAAGACACATTGGGTAATAATGGAACATAATTGGGAAATACAATTTATTAAATATATTTTTTAATTTTTTTTTTGTGTTCAAGCTAAAGGAATAGACGAATGGGTTGAGTGTAAGAGTTATTCGTCATCTCGCACGAAAAAGACTCGCACGATCGTGCGACTTGGCACCATTCGATTTTACCTAATATTTTTACCTGACACAGTTTTACAGACTTCAGTAGCTTTTATTGTTTTCTGTTTCAGTAACAACCCATAATATGAGCTTGAACACAAAAAAATTATGTAAATAAAGCATGTCGATTCGTGCAAAGAAAAATTTAGCACGCTAGGAAATAACACATTTATAATTTTTACTTCACATTATTTTAAAGTAGATAAGTAAATTTCAATATGTTTCAATTTAATGTTATTTGTAAATAACAAAATTTTCAAATTCTTATGTTATGCATGGAAAGTTGTTTATTGATACTTTACGTACATACTTAATATGCGACATTGCATTTCCGTATATAATCCTTATATATTATAAAACAAAGTCATCCGCCGCGTCTGTCTGTCTGTTCGCGATAAACTCAAAAACTGCTGCACCGATTTTCATGCTGTTTTCACCAATTGATACGAGTGGTTCTCAAGGAAGGTTTTAGTATACAATTTACAAAGTTACGCGGGCGAAGTCGCTGGCAGCAGCTAGTATAATATAATTTAATACGGTTACAATGTAACTCTAATTAGTTACATTATATAAGTATCCTAGCTTGACGTCGTTTTGTATAGAATTTCCACGTATTATTATAAAAGTTTCCTATGTTTCGAAGAAGTAAGGCGGAGTTGGAAGTTACTTATGTGGGTTACTTTCACGAATGTCTATCTACATAGCCTCGGTGTCTTATTGAAAGTGGATTGATTATATTGAAAGTGTATCCAAGCATTATTATTAATGCAATGGATTATAGCTTATTTTTCTGTTCTCTATAATTTCACTATTGACGACTATTTGTCGTGTATTTTGATTTTGATTTTTATTGCGTTATTTGATTTTGATTTTTACTGCGTTATTCAAAAATATTCAAGAATATTTTTGAATAACGCAGTGAAGGAACACTATTTGTTAGAACCAGACCAGACCCAACTTTGTTCATTTCCAAAGTTCCAAAGAAATCGAATCTAGAGCCCCTGAGCCAGAGCACTAAAACACCTTATAAGATAAGAAAATATAAAAGAAAGTTATTTTTGCAATAAAAATATTACACACAGGAACAGAAGAAATCGTCATGGTTGTTAATTTATAGATAAAGTTAGATAATACAATTAGATAATATTTTATAAATTATCTAGTTCAATGAGATAGTTCGGCCCAGCGGTCTTCGGATCTCCGTACTATGTTTGATCTTCCGGGTTATGTCAATAGATTTCGTTCGTCTACGGATCTTCTCATTCCTGATTCCATCTCGCAACGCGACCCTAAAGCATAGCCCTCTTCGCTTTCTTACGAGGCCCGTAACGTATCGGCACTTCGCAACCATCTATTTTTAACTTCAGTTTGTATGACACATATTAAATTAAAAAACACACACATTAACTATTTTTGATATAATTTAAATGAACTTTTTTGTACTTTGTCAACCGGACAAACAACCGAACTACTGATACTAGACGTTTTTTTTTCTTTGTCGACCGTAACGTGCGGAACTGCATTCTTACGAGGTGCCAGGAAATTTCCGCGTAGCAGCAATATACTGAGACTAACTTAAATATTGGCGTGTTAAACCAATTTGTACTTACTTGATGGTAGGCTCGGGTGATCCACCTGAGCTAGAGCAGCCGAGTTTGATTTCCCGTCCCTCCTGCGCGTGTGCATGGGGGCCGGGCGAGAGCTGAGGGGCACGAGGTTGTGTGAGCACGACCACAACGTGACCCTGCGAATGCACCGTGCGCCCCGACCCGCCAGCCTTCACCCGACATTCGAACCGGCCATTGTCACGCTCGTACGTTACATTTGAGACCATCAGATCGTAACGGCCTTCGGTCGGTGCATACGCTATCCTGTAACAAATACATTTCACATTAGCAACTTTCATTTACATTTCTATAGTTTCAGTTTGTCTAATAAAATATTATATAGTAAAAATATAGGTAATTTCAGTTACGAATATGGATGAAGGGGAAAAACACAGAAAATACTTACTACTACATAATATAAGTATGTAATATAATAAAATATTATTTGTGCAACAAAAAATGTACATATTAGATTCATCATAATTATCAAGTCTTCTTATGAATTTATAAATTTTAGTTCTGAACATAATCAATAGATGTCATTAACTAGCTAGATAGGATAGATAATCATAAGTAATAAGATCAAAGTATCTTAATAATATATCTTTTTATTCAAGTTTACTGGATTAAAGAATATGAAATTTGTGTTATTTATACTCGTATTATTTCGTATTAATTGAGAAGGAATTATAACATAATTTATATTGTCTCCATTGCGTATACTTCAACAAAGTTAACGGTTTTGTTATGAAGACAACGTTGTTAACAGTTTCAAAGTTACGTACTAAATTGAAAGGTTAGCCATTAATATACCACAAGAGGCATGCGGCGGGTGCTAGGAAAGAAATCTTATTCGTTACGTAATTACAGACCTTTGTAGTTTAATTACCCTGTAAGTCATAAAATAGGGAAAGAAGTGGGCTGCTGTATTAGAAGTACAGAGCCTGGTGTAATGTTGATACTTGACAGTAGTTACAAAAGTAGCCTTATATTTTAGGGTTCAGGATATCTGGTTTGTACCTGGTTTATCCTAAAAAAAATATATTTAACTATATCCCAATTTTACACCCCCGTTATTAACGTTTAATAAGTCCGTATACAGTAAAATTTAATTTAAAAAAAAACTAGTAGATAAAATGGACAAAAGCACTTACTATGTACTATAAGACAAAGTTCACGCACAGGAACAGATTATTCCTACACAGATTTCATATACATACTCATAATTTTAGGAGAACCGTAATTACTCGATTTACTTGTACTTATCAAAAAATAATCAAAATCGTTTTGTTCATAAAATAAATGAAAATAATATTATTTCATCGGAATTACCTATGCATCAATTAGCTTGTGCAGTTCATTATATTAACGGTCGAGGTTCATTAATTTTAAATACGTTATGTATTTTATTTATTCAGTTATGTTATTGGCTACTTAATAATTTTTCGTTATTAAACGAATCAATCGACAGTATTATTTTGTGGCTCTTATTCCGGACTTTTATTTCACTCATTGATGGGTCTACCAGATTTATTGTGGCCTCAGTTGACAAACTAGAGAGAATAATGTTATGAAATATTTTAAAATATGCCCTCAAATATTTGTAGAGATTCGTTATGCCAAGCGCTTATCCCTCTATAAAGCGCAATGCCATAAAAAAAGCTGTTAGCAGGTAGGTAGGTACTGCATGTTATCCAGATGGATTTTCTTTTGTTTTGCCTTGTACGAAATTGAAATGAAATCTGACGCGTACGAATTGGACCCCCATTTGCATGAATTACTCTCCGAATGATAAATAATACTCTCTTTGTCTTCGAAAAAATGGAGAGGAAAAAATGTAACAAGAAACAAACAGCGGGGCGATTTTCAGGTCATCCAGTGAACGCCGAGCACAACGGACATGATGAATAATGATGTTAGCAACTAGATGACAAATCACGACTATTTGGGCAAACTTTGATTAAGAAAGTGAACGGTATATCTAATGACCACATAGTTTATACTTTCATTTGTTTGTTCCAGTTGCTTAAACTAATCAGTTCGGGCCACCTTGTTTGAAAACTTGTTTACAACAATAAATATATTTTGTACTCGTCGTACATTTTGTAGCATAAGGACTCTTGTTCAAAGTTAAACTAATGCTTTATAAATCAATGTCCAACAATTCCAGCCTTTGGGGTATTTCAAACTGGTCCAAAATAAACCTAGGAGAGAGACGCAAACAAACTATTATTTCTGGTTCTTTGAGGAAACTCCTTTTGGGTAAACAAGTACATAACAAATTTTTCACTAACAAACAAGTCCATAGTGGACGGATTATGGGGATTTACTTACTCGTACATAACCGTTGTGCCTGTGCCTTTTCAAAAATAGAAACTTTTACATTGCCTATTCCTTTTTATATATTTTCAATACAACTGAATATGATATTAGGTGGGCAGACTTCAAGGCTCTGTTGTCGGATTAGAAAAATTAGAAAGATGGGGTTCCATAGGGCGATATTGATGATTTTAACGGGTCAGCTCTGCCGTCTCTGCGTGGGAAGTCGTAATTTTTAATTTCAATATTTACTTAGTTATTGGTTATTTAGTTTTGGATTTAAATGTTAATTTTTTTTTAAACAGAATTGTTTCCTAAACAAAATTTATTCTACTTCAACGGTTTAAAAGTGTTTGATATATTTAAATAAAAAGTTAGCTACAGTTGACTGAGTCTGTGGCAGCTCTCTCCCAGTCGACAACTCGTAGGTTTCAAACATTAAAAAAAAAACTGGTACCGAACTTTCTCATTTGTGCACGTCACTTTAGTAATGTTGAAATAGGTTAATCAATGTTATGTTTTGTTTTAATGCAATATATGTATATATAATTGTTTTTGAAGTTTAAAAAGTGTACATAAATGTGAAGATAATTCGTGGCTTTAATTTATACTCAATAAATCATTCATATTCAAAATACAATATTGTATTCATATTCAAATATTGAATATTGAAGTACGTTAATGTATTCATATTCAAAAATCATTTTATAGAATTACTAGTCACCCGCTCCCGGTTTCGCCCGGGGAGCAATTTTTATATACACAAACCTTTTTCGTTTATCTCTCTTTCGAGTTACAAGCGAGTTAAAAACGATTGAACGGTTTATTATGGACTCCATAGAGGACAAACATACTTACATTGATTTTTTTTCATATTTAGAATTATTTGAAGAGTCATTTCCAGCCACAAGTAATTGAAGTAATAGTCCAGTCAAAATAAACAATTGAAATAACAATAATTCCCACAGAGCCAAATTTTGGTGGAGACCTTGGGTTTACCATTAAAAATAAACTGTCAAAACTCCCCATCGATCCCACGTGTGCTAAAAAACTTATTCGGGGTCAAAGGTCAAAATTTCAGGTTTTTTGGGTTTTTTATGTTTATTTTGACTGGACTGTAGTTGCTACGCCCTATTCATCATCAAACATTATTAAGCTTTAATATTTATTAGATATACTTGCTTTTTTTATAATACTGTTACTGCAATAGAAAAGAAACAGTTAAACGATCCATAAAATGAGGGTTTAAAACAAAGAAATATCTAGATGTGCCAACTAAATGTTCAATGATGAATTAAATAAACGGCAATAATTTCCATTGAATACCTTCCACTGTTTACCCATAACCACACTTCCATTCATTAAAAGTCAGATGATAACAGCTGAGCAAATTTGTGCTTCGCAAAGCGAAACCACGAGGTAAATGGTTTCGACCGCTAAATCATTCAATACAATAAATAAATTACTGAATCTGTCAAAACTTAAGGCACACCTTGCAAAAGATTTATAATGTCTAGAAATGTAGTCTATCTAAGATACTTCATCTTATATACATTATAAAACAAAGTCCTCCTGTATGTCCGTATGTTCACGATAATTTCAAAAACTACTGAACGGATTTTCATGCGGTTTTTACCAATGGAAAGGGTGTTATACGAGGAAGATTTTTATATACGATTTGCAGAAAAAAAATTGGCACGCGTGCGAAGCCGGGAAAGGGTCACTAGTAACAAATAATTATTTAATTTAATAACAAAATAATATTTTAAAAAGTGCGATATTTTTTAAATTCATAAAAAACGCACCTTAAAATCTGTATTAAAAAGTTATTACTTACCCAAAAGTAACTTTTTCATATTTTTCTAACCAATAAAAAGTTTAAATTTATAAGTTTTTGTACTTTAACATTGTTATGTTATGATAAATATTTGAAAATCCATGTTTTGAGGTTATAAATGTGTTTACACAAAATCCCTAGTTCAAAATAATGAATAGAGTATTTACTGTTCAAAGTTCGATTATTTTATTACATTTTACTGGCTTATTTAACGGACCATTGGGTAATACAGTTTTACCACAAATATCCTTTTCACGTACAACCTACAATATATAATTTCGTAGGGGCTTTACAGATTCAATTAGTATTATGTTTCCTACTATAGTAGATTTAATGTTATCTTTGCATGGTTTACCATATTCTGTACACTTATAAGTATTAGATGTTCTTAATCTAGCTACCTAAAGTTTACCTTTGGCCACAAATAAACAGTAATTTTTGTTGTAATAATAAAATACTCATACATAGAATATGTATGTTGTGTTGTTTGTGTTATAGGCAATGGTAGCCACCTATAACTATAACACAAGTAGACCGTCAGCCTGTCTGCCACCCCTAATATTTAAAAAAAAAACTTCACGCAAATGATTTTGATACAATAACACTTACTGGTAATTGGTCCCCAATGGTGTGTCTTTAATGGCGACATTGTCGTGCCCACTTGCTGTCGATCTCACCCAGTAATAAGTGAGCGATTCCGCCGCATGAGGCTCCACCATAAACCTACACTGCATCACCAAGTCGTCTCCTTCCCTTGAATCGTGCTGTTCATCGTCTGCGTACGCCAAAGAGAACCCTGAAACAAATATAAAAGAATTCAATATTACATTTTGATAAAGCTCTCAATAGTGCCCCGAATATCTATTACGATCAATGGTCACGAAACGGCGTCATAATAATAAAGCCATTTTATAACAGACCAAAGAGACATTGTTTAGTTAGGACATTGAATAGAGAGGTAATAAACATGGTATTGAATCGTTTCATAATGTCACTTTCTAATGTCCATTATTGTGACATAACCTTGTTCAATACTTATTTTTGTATCAATTGTTGGTGTAAGGCATTATGGAGGAATTAATTATTTTATGGATTTTAACTTTAATGCCATTTGAGGACTAAAAAAATCCTTTTAAGTATAATTTTGTTAATTTTTTGAACATGACTTGAAAATCCTAACTAAATATAAATGCGAGAGTGAGTTTGTTGTAGTTATTCATCTACTTTGTCAATTTCAAGAAATTAGATTTCTCTGTGTATTACTCTCTTTAGTAATGCTCGGTCCACGTTGGTTTTGCTGATATGAAATAGTCAATAACTTTCGTCGAGAATTGGGCTCAAAAACAATAATGCTAACTCTTCAGCAGTGTTAATTTTAGTATAAAATCTAACGTATATGTATATATTATTCCTGATTTTGAATTAATTACAACACTATAAGCCTCGTCAAAATCTGTTTGGAGTGCAGCGTGAAACAGTAACTCGTGTTCACAAACTAACACATTAATTACAAATAATAGTACGAATCATGTACAAATGGTTAAACAAAAGTCATTTAAATGACCTAAATACAATTCTATTTCCAATATTCTGTACGAGGCTTGTATTTATTCAACTTTGACTGTAAACCTACTTTTGGAGTTGAAATTAAAATTAGATTATTCGTGTCACGATCGACCATAACATATGAAGTACTTGCGGGACAGGGCTATCAGAGGACCCCTATCCTTTTCGCCGTTTACGGCCGGAATACTTTACCTGCAATGACGGGGCTCGAACACTAGATGCACGAGTAAGGAATCTGTTTGATATCGTCCACAGTCTACATACATATACTCCACGTAAATATAAATTTGTGTTTTAAAATCGAGCGTCTCTATCACGTCCGCAACCAATACTTTCCGAATCACATTGTTAAAACGTAAAAAGCCTTAAAAATTGTTGATTTCCAAAGCATCCGGGTTTTACCGAGATTGCCACGATCTTAATCCGTGCGTTTACAACCACTAGAATTTGGCAAGATATCAAAAGCAAACAACACAAAAAGGCATTACTTTGAAAGCGTTTACAAAGAATAAATTTTTTTTCTTACTGATTATTAAATTCTTTACCAAAGGCACACACGCGCAGTCTGTCTGCATACCAGTATGGCTATAAATACTCTTATTTCCTTTGCCCATGTTTAATAATAACCTCACAGGAGTAACGAACACTTACTTGTAGGCACCTACTCGTACATTGTCGGTAAAACAATAAGGTGTATTCTTAAAATTAAAACGGAGAAAGTAAAATATACATAATAATGATAACGATGCTCCGGCTAAAACAAAAGTTGTTAAGAGTGATGAACGTGCAGGCTTCCTTTGCCAAATCTGCACCATTACGAGTTTACTAGTGTGATAAAACTGGCAACAATGGCTGTAGGAGTCGATAAATTAGAATAAGTAAAATAAAAGTTTGTTGTAATAAAAAGAAATATTAAAATGTTTTGTAGAAAAATTAAAGATAATATTGACGAACCTTGTTTGTCTTAGCACTCTACTCAGGGGTAACGGGTTTGTTCCCCGGCAGGGTCAGTGGACCGTCAGCCACTTACTTAAAAAAACATTAAGCGCTTTTTATAAGTTTAAATAACAATTTTGAAAAAAAAATATTCTATAATTGGACATTTATAAAAATAAATGATAAAATTTTAAACAGTTTCATTAAGATACTTTATAGAGCAGGTCACTTGTGAATTAACTCTTGACAAAGCTATTCTCTATACGGAACTGACATTAAGCTTAAAATACTTACGTTATTCCCGTCAAGTTGAGACAAGCCAGAAATATCTTTAGGGTAGTTTAACTTATATTTTTTTTTTAATTGTATCCAAGTTAAACAAAATCATGAATATTAGTGCATATTCAACATGTTCCTGCTTAGATCTTATAGCTGTTAATTATACTAAAGTTATTTAAAGAAAACTCCTATGTTTAATTTCATGTTTAAAACAATGAAAGTGTTAAGAGAAAGTGAAAGTTGCAAATAAACAAGAATAAAATAAAACGCAGTAACAAAAAATAGGTTCTACTCGAATATTTAATGATGTCATCAAAAATTCTGTTACTAATCTACTCAAGCGACAATCATGAATTGCATGCTCGTTGTCAGGGATACAAAAAGGATCATCTAAAAACAGAAGAAATCTAATACATAGCAAAAGTATGACAAGCGTCATAATTGCTCATATATTTTGTGAGTTATCTATTGTTATTTGAACGGGGACGAAGTCGCGGGCACCAGGTATTAAGTAATAATTAATGAATTAAGTAATGATTACATAAATTTACAATGTTAAATATTTAGTTTTATTTTTCTCAGTTTTCTTTTTCGGTATAAATGATAAAAATATGATATTAAAATATACCTATCATGTACTACTACTTACTAGATTACAAAGGAGTATAAAAAAGCAAAGTGAAATGCGACCTTAGGCGATTAAAATGTTTTAAAATAAGTGTAGGATAAAATCCTCATGATTGGTATTACAGCGTAAAAAGCGTGTTTTATTAGATCGGTTTCTGTATAATAAAAAAAAGTATAATACATTCCACAGGGAACGTGCTGAAAATATACTTCGAAAATAATTTTCGACGCTAGAGGATTTGTTGCCATACAGGATATACGTTTTTAACGCGTTACAAATAACACGTGACAAGACTTTCATAAATCAAAATAAAATAGAGCGGTCACGCGTCGAACGATCATTTTTGTGTTTCGATATTATCTCACTATCGAGAAAAAAATTATTATGAACTGAAAACTGAAAACAATTTTAAATAGTGTTGTTAATTTGTTTGCAGATATTTGCTAACAAACCGGACTGTTAACCAGACTACTGGGAATGGACCAAGAATTTGTATGTTAATCTAAGCAAATCGAAGGCGTCATCAATTCTGAATTTCCTTGGTGACATTAACCACCAGCTGCTTTCATTCCACCCTGTCCTCAGCCTTTCTCAAAGCATTCGCAACTGTAAGGCCTGTGAGATGCACAACTTGGTCAGTCCATCGGCTAGGAGACCGGCCACGAGTTTTCTGGTTCTCTGCGGGCTATGTGCCCAAAGTAATTGAGAACTCATTGATAGCAGGTAGCGGATAGTCTTGTCCGAATCGCAAGCTGTTTGAGGATCTAGCTGTTTGTTATCTTGGTCGTCCATGGAATGCGCAACATCCGTCTCCAGCACCACATTTCAAAAGCATCTATTATATCATATCGACTAACGGTTCTAGTAAAAAAATAAGCTTGACGCAAAATTAAAATTACTCAGTTTTAAGACTAAGTAATTTTAATTTTTGCCAATTTTATTTGATTAGAAGCAGTGCCTTAGATTGTATCTTTTCATAAAAGGTGTATCAAAAATATTTGATTTAATTTTTCATTTTGTCGGGGCTTTAGGCAAATCTGCAGTGCGGATTAGGCGTTCATAATCCATCCGGTAAATTTCCCGTCACAGAGCTTAAGTGCCTTCAAGGAAAATTAGAATATGACCAAACATTACAGTGTAAGCTTTTCCTTAGCATAATAAATGTTGATAGGCATCTAATATTATGATTTAAAATTTTCATTATTATTATTATTTAAAAGCGTGAAGTTTCGCTTCCTCTGTTATACAAAGTACAATGTTCCTTTGATAAGTTGTTTATGTTCTTGTGCTCATAAAAAAATTATACCTCATTTACACATTCGCACATGTGGCAAGGCGAATAGCGAACCTACTTGCCTTGTTTTTCTTCGCCAATTGCAGGACAAATTTTACTAGCGCGAATCAAGTAGTGCTTACAGACTTTTAAAGTTGCATGCATGCAACTATGTAGCATAAAGCATGAATATAATAAAGATTTAGAGAAGCAACGTGATAATATTGAAATTACTAATACGCCCACGAGTACTATTCCAATGACAAGAACAATCCATAATATTCCATGGTGTCAAATATTTCAATAAAATATTAAATGGAGATGATGTTGTTATAGCTTGCACGTTTACCATGTTTGTACGCGAGCGTTTTATATGAAAACCCTGACAATGTGCAACTTTCGTCGTAATTCGTACACGAATATTTCGTCAAAGTGGCGAGGCGAATGACGAGCACTAATGTGTAAATGCGGTATTAGAGACGTGTCTGAGACACCCCGGATGTAGTGACGTAACGGAAATAACACTGGAGGTAAAATATTTACAAAAAAAATTGGTGAGGAAATAGATTTCAATAGACTTTACATTGAAATGTGTTATTTAAATCCACATTTCATGAAGTAAGTAATAATTATTGTGTATAATAAAAATAAAATAAAATAAAAATAAAAGGAATTATTGTGTAAATCAATCTAATAATATATTAAATCTTCAGATTCAAAACACTTGAGGCGTAAAAACTTTTAGACTAAGAAGATAAAAGGTACATTTGCAATGAATATTAATATCAGTTGTAAAAGTTTTATTATAAAATTTTCTGCTTCTCGCTGGCAAAATCCTTTTAACGTTTACAAAACAACAGATTCATTTAAAGTAATATTGTTTTCTTAATATTTATTTTTATATTTACCTGTTTACTGATAGATATTATCGACAACGTTATTGCTCGAAACTTTTTGATACATTCTCTTTCGGGCGCATATTTTGTCAGCTCTCCTTCACACTTCTCAACATTTATTATTATCCCGTTCACATATTGTATTTTCCTTTCGTAGAGGACTTTCTTCTCGAGTTAAACGAGCATTCACATTGTTATCGTTATCTGTTTCCTCTTATACAAATTCGAAGATAAGTTTATCAGATATATTATGAATATTACATATCAATTCCTTTTTATGTAGTGTAAGTACATAAGATTCTATGTAAGAAAAGCTACTGCTGCAGATGTGTAACAAAACATCGTTTTTTAATATTACGCCGCGCAATTTCCTTCCCCGAGTAAATTTGTATATCTACCGTCTGTTTTATTATTTATGTTGTTTGCGAAAATAACAACACGGTATCTTATTTAAGCTAACGAGTCGTCTTGTTCGTAACTTTGTTAAATATAGAGAGTTCCGAAATTATACTAGCTGGATGTCAAATTAAGTATGCTTCGACACTTGTTTCTAAGCTAATTAGCTCCTAGATGCCAACTTTTCACCGCGTTAATGAAGTCTCATGTAAAATTCACGCACGCCTTTCACACTGAAAATCAGGATCAAGAATTATATTTAATAGAGATAGAGAGATTTAAAAATTCCTCGTCTAATATAATATCCAGCTTTTACCGGGGAATCTGGTTCGTAGAATTAGTAAGTTAAGGTAAGTATCTGAAATGGATAACTCGGAAACCGTTTGACTGATCATAATGAAAGCTTATTCATGGAAAAGGTTTTATACTGTGAAATTATAGTAATGACAGGCATTTTCGTATCTACTATTTTTGAATGGAATAGTAGTGAAATGGAAATAGTAGGTTGATCTACTATTTCCATTTCACGACAAATAAACCATTGAACAGATTTTCATTAAAATAACATGAAAACAATAGAAATATAGGTTGAAACCTTATCGATGACAATGCCGTGGACAAAAGTTAATTTCTGAATAAGAAAATGTTTGTGCGTACGTATTATTACGCAAAACGATTTAAAAATAATATCTGTCAAATGAAATATTCCTGTTAATATCTGAAGGATAGAATTTTTTTAAATTAATTAAGTTAAGTAATTAAGTTAACATTACATACATTTTTATTAAATTTTAAATCACTTTAGAGATCTTAGGAGGAATGGCTTTTTAATATTTTTTGGAGTTTATATACTTATAATCTGAATCATAACAAACATCACTACGTATAAGAAAAAAAACCACCTGAAAATTCCAATAGAAGTTTATATTGGAATAGACAGACAACAGACAGCAATAGTTTAAACACAATTAAAAGTTAAGCTTAATAAGCTTTACTGACAAATTTGCCATAACCAAATATATAGTCTCTATTTACGGATGCAATTAAGTATTTTTTGCTAATTATATACGCAAACTTTCTTCGTTTATCGCTCGTTCCATTAGTGAGAACTTTATGAAAATCCGTTGGATTGTTTAGAAGAAGTTGACGGAGAAACAGACAGCTATTTTATTTTATAATTATGCATAGAAAGAGATAAGAAGGATTCATATAAATTGTGTTAATGTCGATGTCGGGTGAATTATATCCATATCGATACAAGTATTTATTAAAATGAAAAATGTTATAACATCATCAGCTAAATCATTGAGAACATAAATTTTTCCACTGCGGTGTTGTCACACGGTGCGGCCACACGATAAAGGCCTCGAAGCTCGAGCTCGGTAGCATAACTGCTAACATAGTCTGGCTGGCTAGTTGCCACCCTATTATTGAAGTCCGTCGCCAAATAGTCGAGTAATAGCCGCTTTTAGGTCACCCAAGTTCCTGCGGCTTGCATGAAAGGCATTTCTAAAAACCCCGTGGGAGTGCAGGTAATGAGTCCCAAATCGTTTTCTCTGTTTCACTAGTAGAACTTAACTGCATGCTTTCAGGCTGTTAATAACTTTTATGGCTGAAACGTTTGTTACAATTAAAAACATACGCGCTTTTACTGCGCGACACCTATTCGACGTGTATTCGACACTGTACATTTCGACTCGTATAGAAGTGAAAGAATAAAATATAAGTACAAAATATTATTATATTTCTTTGGATAACTGTAAGTATCCAAATCAAATCAAATCTTGCTTTGTGACATTCAAAATGTCAACATTAAGTTTTAATTAATTATTGTTTAATTATGAATATTTTACTTGTAATTAGTTGTAATACGGTTTCAAGTGATTAATATAATAGAATTTATTGAGTATTAGAAGTATAATAGCAGTTGTCTCAACTGGCATTCGCAAATTCATATTATGAACTGAACTAGCTGGTGCCCGCGACTTCGTCCGCGTTCTGGATGAAAGGTACCCTATGTCCTTTCTGGTGTCCCAGACAACGTGTATGCAAAATTTCATGGTGATCGGTTCAGTAGTTTTTGCGTGAAAGAGTTACAAACATCCATACATACATCCATACATCCAAACAAACTTTCGCATTTATAATATTAGTAGGATTAGTTCACGAGAATAGTTTATGAATATTTTTTCATTTAAAATGAATAATTTAATTATATTATTGACTTTCCAGAGGTACAGTAGTTTTACATTACAACCAAAAATACATTTTTATCGCTTTGTAATATTAATATAGATGAGTTCTACTGATCCTTAAAAATTAATATAAATCTGCAATACTCATAATATCACGTAACTTGAAGTACAAACACTGAAACATGATCAACATAATATGACTGACCTATTATGAGTGCTGACCTCTTACGTATTTATATCGATTGAAACTCACTAAAATGGATAGGTGTCTGAAACTTGGGATCAGAATGTGTCATACATATCAAGTTATGATATGATTATGAGGAAGCACGCTCGAATTATTGAACCGAGATTTATGGGAATTTTGCAAGTAGTAGGAGTTAAATGTATAAGTATAGATTATAGATTACTTAAATTTGTTAATCTACTCTTAACATTAATACCTAATATTTTGAATTATTTACGGTTCAGGTTGTTGATGGTAGGTAATTATTGCATCAGCGGATCAAGTTAACAAATTACGCAGTATCTAGCTAGAGAAACTTTGGCAAGTTTCCTAGGCTAGTATGCAGGCTACGGCATTACCTTATTGTATAAGCTATACTAATTCTTTTAGGTAGGTGCCAGAGAGGTAAGGAGCCAGCCGGGTCATATTTATGTCGACTTAAAAGTTTTGTTTGCCAAAACACTAAAATATAAGGGAACTCCACAGACAAAGATTCCATAATTCCTCAATGTTTTAATAAAAAAACAATGCTTACACGGTTCTTACTCAATATTTTATCTGTTCTGAAAGTGTCTACACTTCAAACAATGTGTGGTTTATGGTTTCGTCTCTGTTCGGATTTGTTTTCGTTTGCAATCGTAAATGTCACTTTATCGCACCACCCATACGGAATCAAAGCAACATTTCGGGTTAGTATTGACAAGGACTAACCTTACCTCGAGCCATGATATTTGGTAGAGAGCTGTAAAAGCCACTTTACGGGCAGACGAGTGTTTAGTACTGCCATAAATTTGTGTTGGGTTGTTACTGCGAGGTGTTATTGCTATCATTTTCCAACAAGTACGAGGGCATAATGATTGTAATTTATTTACAAATTAAGGTACACACATATTTTGTAGTTTAGGAAAGGTTTCATAGAATTTTAGACTAATACAGAAGAAATTTTCAAAATCAAATTTGAATTGAAACTGAATTTCAAATAAAATTATACCGCTCTCAAAATATAATCTTAGAATATTATTAGTGACGTCAGGTAAGGCCTTTGTTGTGTTTATATATTCAGTTCCCAGTTTGATTTAATATTATTGTATATTAGATACGGAATTAAACCATCTTCATATAGATTTTTCATGTTTTTTATGGTTTCACAATTTTTTTAAGGTAAGGCAGACTGTCTAGCGGTCCACTTGATAGTAAGTGTCTATTCTTGCCTATAACAGAAGCAACGCCACAGGTGCTGCAAGTGTGCTTTCGACCATAGTGAGATTAAGGCGCGATTTCACCATACTCTGTTAGTATTTGACATCGCTGTTAAAAGTCATTTAACAGATGTTTATAGTATGCGAGTGACAGCGCTAAATGACTTAACAGCGATGTCAAATACTAACAGAGTATGGTGAAATCGCGCCTAAGGATTAAAAAGGGATATGGAAATGGGCTCTGGCATCACTTACTCACTTACCGAAAAACAACAGCATCCATGCTGTTACACGGCCTATTCTAAATTATTCCTGAAATACTGCATTGAATTTACTAAATCTTCTTTTTGTTTCATACTATCTAACTTTTGTCGAGTGATTATTACACAAAACTAGTTCATAACTGCACTATCAAATGCAAAGACTAACTATTGACTATAAACTGTCTGTTAACTTGAAGTTTAATCCGCTTTGAGCTTTTAACGACTGTTACTGGTACTGGGGTGAGTCTAGATGTTAAAATTGTTGCTAAACTGCGCTATCATTTTATTTATATATATTTTCAAAATGATATGAAATGCATGTTACAATTTTATCGGTCAAACTCATTCATATCCGACTATGTGTGCATCAATTTAAATTAAATGCCTTTGATTTAAGTCAATAAAATAAAAGGTACGCAAAAAAAAACTACATAAACTAACAGATCTATTTAAACAAGCTGCAACTTGAAAGTTGAATTGAACAAACATTGTTTAAATTCTCGTTGAAGTTGAATTATTTAAGCCATTTTATTTCGAATTTCAAACATTAAATTTAAATCACATTCAAGTGATTTATTAAGTGTAGCCAGTGTAGCTTCCGAAGCACTATGTAGTATGTTATAATATAATATATTAGCGACCCGCTCCCGGCTTCGCACGGAGTTGACATTTTGGAAAATCCTTTTGTAGCGGATACTTACGTTATAAAATAAACCCATGTTCCTTTTAGCTTTCTAGACTTAAGTACTTTTGGCTGTGCGTTGATAGGACAAAGGATCTTATAATAGATTTATGTAAGATCTCAGACCAAATAAAAAGTAGACAGAATTTTGTGGACAACATACTCAGTGAAGCCGGTTTTATATAAACGTAGTGCGTAGGCCGGTGTTGCCATAATAAATTCATTTCTATTATTTTTTATTGAAAATATTGGTTTCCAACTTAACTTACGTTGAAATGTGATTCCAATATGATTTTTTAAGACTGGTTTTTACACGCTTTCACTACGCAGTTCGGCATTTTTAATATTAATTATGTTTTTAATTTTAATATTTACATATTTATTAGTGAAAATCACTGCCGTCCACATAATTATACCCCATTTTTAGTTATTATTTTTTTGAGGTATAGAATATACTAGACCGTGGCGCCTGGATTCGTCCGGGCGCTAATGGTCCAGACATACATAATATCTGTCTGGAATAATACTTTTCGAGTAGTGATTTTTTTTCCGAATCAGTGCAGTGGATCCGCAGATTTCCTTACACATATAAATACTCAAGCGAAATTCGCTCTTTCTGTTTATAATATTAGTATAGACTAGACACCTGACTTATTGGCGCTCTGGCTAATATAGCGTTTGCCTCGGGGTGTTAACTTAAGAAGCCTTAGACTGAGCGTTTCCCGAGCACGTACTAATTATAAACTTAATAACTAGCTTTCCCGTGCCAATAAACTTTTCAATTCGATAAGTAATAAGTTTAACGTTGATTTTTGCTGAAATCAGCGATGGAATGACATTGGCCGACGATCTCTCGCATAACGATATTTAGATTTATTTGTTCATTTATACTTAGACCATCGTTTACTAAGAACTTATATTTTACGTGTGATTTTACCGATTCAATATTCCTAACCTCACAATGCTTTCAGTTGGTCTATGAACTATAATATGTAACAGTAGTTTTCTTTGTTTCCGATCCGATATAACCATATTATTAAAATATAGGTTAAAATACACTCGCTTTTTTTTAATAGTCATACAAAAACAATATTAAAATCAGATTATTTGTTAAAATCAGCACAGGCGTGATGTGCGGTGGTATGCATGGACGGATTTTTATTGTTTCGTGTGATTTATGCGTGATTCCACCATTGTGCACTATCGAATCCAAATACGTTTGATTTATTTCCGCAGAATGCATAAATGTCTTTCAATATGTCGCACTAATAAAAGTTTTTAAAAGTTCAAACTTGTTTATGGTGGGAGATAAAATGTCTGATAATATAAAATTATTTTATAGCTTCGGAACGCCGTCTAGTTCTAGAAAAAGAAAAGGTATCTTATTTCAAAGTAAAAGTAACTATTTGAATCTAACTTACATTACAAGTATAAATATATAGGTACCTAAATTATTTTAATACATATTTTTAAATAATTTAATTATATTACATGTTTTTATTATGAAAAAAAAATTAAACGAATAGTTAAATGTCTTGTCTGATGAATACGTCCTAAAAGTAGCCTTTTTTTAAATTAACACTTTGTTTGAATTAGACTCAATAGTGTATTGTTGCATTATAAGATAAAAACTGTAATAAAAGGCGGGCAGTGGCAACAGACTAAAATATTTATTATCAATATACACCAGGGTTCACACAACTCAATACATACATGTATAATAGCATCCACACAGAGTACATCCATATAACACACCACTTTAATTTTGTTACATTTAACAAAAACAATAGCACTCAATATTATGCCTCTCAATAACTACACGTATCGGTTATCTAAATACTAAATTGGTACACTCGTAACTTGAGGTATTCGAGTTTAACTTTTACACTCAGTTTGGCACTATAAGGTATAATTGGTTTGGTACAGTCGTCATCACACAAGCCTTACAGCCCTTATAGTAAAGTTGCTATAAGCCTAAACGCCAGTAGATAATCTCAAAGAGGGATTATTTGAAGCAAAGTTAACACTAACAGCTTGGTTTTGTAGGAGTCGCGCTTGACTCGTAAAACGATTTTTTTTAATAGAAAGCAACGCAATAATTAAAAAAAGACATTATGCAAGTAGAGGTATTTATCGTATTTATACAGCTCTGGCGAAATGGACATGAAAATAATTGTCGGATAAATCTGACTCTGGCGGCTAAAGGATTAACAGAGAGGATATTAAATCTTCAATTTAAAATATCGATGTCGATGTTTTTAGATTAATTTTTATTTATTAGCGTTAAAGTTCAGATGCCTAGAGCGTAATGATACGGTATTTGAAGCTAGAATTTTTTTTCTGAAAGAAGCTCTCGTGTTGTACCTACATAACGTAAACTTTCTGATGTCTATTGTAAACGGTATCTTTTTTTCACTGGCAATTAGAAAATAATAACATTGTAAGGTATAACAACTTATAATTTCCTAAAGCTACCGACCTTAGTACAGGGTATTTTTGTTACATATTATTATAAACACCGACATTATCATGTTGTAATTTTATTATACAAAAAAAAGTAATTACACACCGCACACTCCAATTATTAAATCTTACCTACATTTTTGACACAAATACCTATACAACATTCAAATATACAATGACCCAACGTATTTTTTCTCAACCAGTTTTCTCTTTTGACGCAACTGTATCGGTGCCGTCTTTCTCTTTCATTAAATCTTTGTATTAGCGCTATCTCGGTCATCGGTTCTCCTTGTCTTCCTAAAAGGCATCAAATCGCTATCTCATTCACACGTCGCACATCTTTAGCCAGTTAACAGCAGGGTTGACGTGAAAACAAATAAATCTTCCTACCTAACTTAAAAGCATCAAAACATATTTACAGAAAAACAAATAGGAACGAAATCCGAAATCAAATAGTTTCAATGATATTATTGGGATTTTGGGGTATTAAGATACGAAACTGAATATCATAAAATAATATAATTTAATGTCTTTGGTTTATAAAAAGTCTAACAAAAGTTAATTGTAGTAAAAAACGTTTAAAGAGTTAAAACGTTTAAACATTAAACGAATGAAATACTTATACAAAATATACTTCTATAACTTTGGCTGAAAACTCAAAAAATAAAAAAAAGTTATAAGTTATAAACATGTTCTATAATTAAGTACACTCCAAATAATAAAATAATGTGCTCGTTGCATCAAGTTGACCCTATATGAGAAAATAAGTTATTCATTTTTGGTTTGATTTCCGTATTAAATATGAACTTCTCTTATGAATCTATTTCAATCAGTGAAAATTCTGTTTGTATCAAATATTAATTTGAAAGAAATTACAAGTTCCAGGAAATGTAAACAAAGACCGTTGCAAAAAATCAGTGAAGCTGACAGCCCTAAGTTAATGACATGGCAGCAACGGCTTCGACGCGGGCGCGGGCGCGTCATTGCGGTCAACGACACGAGGTCGCGTGCGCAGCCTGCCGCGTCGTCGCTACCACACCGGGCCCTACCTATATCTATAGGTAAAGCGGACGCCTACATACTACCTCACTTTGATTGAAACATTTGAATATGCAGGCCACTACTTACTTTAATTTTCATTGTTCTATTCTTTGTTAATTCATGTTAGTGTAATAATTTATCTCAGGTATAAATTTTGAGCGTTGAGTGGCATAAATATGACATTACTAGTTGATTCCGCGTTGAAAAAGAAATATATGAGTAATATAACGCCTAACATCTTTCTCGCTGTGACGACGGTGACGCATCTACGACGACAGTTGCATTTTTGTATTTTTAGACGACCAGGAACATTTTTGCAGGATAAAAAGTATGCTATATGTTAATCCAGTTTATAAGCTGAATCTAAATCCAAATTTTATCGAAATCCGGGATTGACAAAAAACTTACGAAGTAACGTGCACCTCTAGTAGTTTATAACAAAAGCAAATATATGATGAACATTACTACTATTTCTAACCTAAATATCATATTATATGTATTCACTACGTCAGAAAAACTGCATTGGTTTCCGTTTTTGGGGACGCTAATGAGACACATTTAAAGTCGATACTCAGTTAAGTACCTAGTTCAAAATAAGTACTCAGCTGAATAAGCTTTGGAAGTTTAAAAAAGTTTCAAAAGAAAATCCGTTTAACTTTCAGTAGAATCAGAATACAACCGAAAGAGTGCGCCACAAACATAAGTTACGTTTGTTCGACCAGTTTTTCTTCACTATTTAGCTGAGTTTAATGCGGGATTTCTTCCTCGCATTTTGTTCTACACTTTAACTGCATGTTCCAGTTTCTAACTCCACTAGATGTTCCCTGAAGGTTTAATGAATATAGTGAGATGCGGGCTCGTGTTTGTGGCGAGTGTCTAACGACGATCGTTCGCATGTTTACGTATTTATTTAACTCGCTCATCAGTGTTGCAATTTATCCGTTGAGTGAACAACACATACTAAACCATTAAACTGTGGGGTGTATTGCGATCTCTTGAGACGAGCGTGTATCTTGAGACTGCAAGAAATCTGACAAATTTGATCTGATCTGATAACTTGTACTAATTTAATCCTAATCTTTACTTAACTAGGTACCTACATAGAATAAATTGAAATCGCTTTCCGCGTCTGTCTAGAAAGAAAGAAAACAGAAAAAGAAAGAGAGAAAGAAACCACGCAACGGATTTTGATGCCGTCTTCATTATCCTTACTAATATTATAAATGTGAATGTGAGTTTGTTTGTTTGTTTTTTTGTTACACTTTCACGCCAAAAACTACTGAACCGATCACAATGAAATTTTGCATACACGTTGTCTGGGACACCAGTACCTACCTTTCATTCAGAACGCGGACGAAGTCGCGGGCACCAGCTAGTACCAGATAATTTTTCACGAAAGGTTTATATATTATAATAAAATCTAATTAAATTTTTATTTAAGTAGAAAAAAAACAATGTTTTGTAATCAAGTCGCTGAAACTGTATGCGTCTCTTTCTCCGCTAACTACTTCTAAACCACCCAAAGATACAGTTTGCACTAATAGAAAGAGGAATAAAGGAGGAAGGTTTGTGTATATAAAAATTGCATTTCAAGCGAAGCTGGGTTTATATAAAAACATATTTAAACTAACTTCACCAAACTGTAATCTCTTGTAATAGTTTTGTAAATAAATTATTTTATTGTGAATATAAGTACACCATACAGTTAAATGTATGCTGTAAATGTAAATTGCTGGGAAATTTAGAACTCAATATATTTAAGCAGCGAGCAACAGGCAGACATCAAAATTCTAAAGTTGCGCACGTGTGCTTTCGAGAACCGGTTACACGAGTTTAGTTTGAGAGCTTTGGCCGCATTGCCTTTACAAAGCGTTTCCTATGCTTCTTTCTATTGCTTGTTTACCTACCAGACACTTAATTGCATGTTCCGCTAAAATGCCGTGTCATTCAGTATAGACAATATCTACTCTCACTCACCTATTTATTAAGTTAGTATTTAGAACTATTTTACATCTAGGTATATTGAATTCCAGAATTCTTAAATTCGAAACGGTTATTTCAAGAAGTCCGTAATTTTATGGTGTGATGATTTTAATGGCATGTATTGCAAGGCCAATACAAAATACATACTTTTTTATACAAAATCTATTGAACTAATATAGGTATTCAATATAATTACTCAAAAGCGAAAAGAAAAGTTCATTTCCAGAGTTGTCTTAAGTTTAATAGGTATCTAGTTTCCACTTTAATATTTTATTAATATAATAGGTTTTATGTTCAACTGTACAGAACCTATACTTATTGGGAGCGAGTTGTCTAGTGAAATAGTGAAATAATAGGTAAGAATCAAACATGATAACTCGCCGGTTCAGGCGAAATAAATTCCGGCGAGTAGTCTAGTAACTCGTTTTAAAGCTCCCTCATTAACTAACTTTTCACGTGTTGAATTTTTCTGTACTCTAACTCTAACTCTGGACATCAAAATAAAAGCAGGATAAATCAATCACGTGCTGAGTGGAACCAATGGAGGCAGTGTGAATGAACTAAAAAATCTATTCATGTAGAGATATAGGTTGAAGAGAGCGTCGACTGAAGCCCTACTTGTAAAAATCAGCGTTTCTATACCTGTGAAAGAGATAGCACGTTTGTGCCTTTTATTCTCGGTAACGAGTTGTGTGTGATGAACACAGCACAGTATGTTACATACACATACTGCATTTTAATTCTTCGTTTGATGAAGAGCGTCGGCCAAACTATGCTATATCGATAATACAAACCTATATACTAAGTAAAATTGTAAATGCGAAAGTAATTCTGACCGTTTTCTTTTTATATCGATTTCAAAAATATTGGACTTATCTTGACCCTAAGAAATGAGAAACTGGAAAACATAAGTAAAAGGGAATTTCAAGGTTTTTTCATGAAATGAATTAATTATCATATTAATTCATTTATTTATTACATTAAAACATATCGGTTGGTTATTATAAAAATAAAAAAAGTTATAATACCTAATATATTATATCAGATAAATACAAATATTTGCATGCCGTTGTCGGGATGAACATACTTTGCACTGTAACCTGTATATGAATTCCTGTAGAAAGTCTGTTCAAATAAATATTTATTTATTTATTTTAATTTATACAATAAAGGGATGTCAAAACTTTTTGAAATTGATTTCCCATAGGAAATTAAAATAGTTTCAAAGTATGTAAAATAGAAAGTAGATTCTATATTTATATATTCTAAAAAATTAGGTAGAAGGAAAACGATTACTTTTATTTCAAATTTCGGAAACAAAAAGTGCACGGCCTAAGTATTTGCAATCCTAGTAAAAAATATAAGACCCCTACTACGTCAATAACCTGAAATTTATATTGAAATGGAAACAATAGCAGTGGGAATCCAGCAGACCTTTATGAAATATAACCAAGGCAAGTCCATATATGAAACTAGACGACAGCATTGTACGTTACACGTCTAACAAGCAACTCGGCTACCTACTATAATATTTAAATGCGTCATCAACATTACCTTTGTTTTTCGCCAGACGTATGAACGCGCCCTCTAAAACAATGTTACCTACTTTTGTAACGAACTGTGCCAACTTTAAAATATTCCCACGTCTAAATTAGCTTCATAGAGACAAATGTATTTTAAAGCATTTTAGATCTAATGGCCTTTTTTTTGACGAGGAGAAATCCGCTTACAGATTCCCTACCGCTGGCTAGGCGATAGGGATATGTGGGGGTCGCCCAGCACCTGATGTTAGCGGCACTGGGAATACCCACTTAAACTCCCCGATGCCTCCTTGCCCTGTGAGCGGGGTGAACCGGGCTCTGCCGAGGCAACTAATTCCGATCCACCCCCAGGGCAGCCTAGCCATTACTGGCTAGGCTATCGCCAAAGAAAGGGATTGCCCGGAGACACCCAGGCAATACCCACGCGAAGGGGGGGACCTCATGCAGGCACACACAGCTAACCAACCATGTGCGCAAGGTCCACCTAGACCGTCTGCAGAAGACGGGCTTGAATGCCCGCCTTCTCCAGACAGCCAGGCTTAGATCTAATGGCCTACATTTTAAAATGTAAATTACAAAAATACAAGCTTGTCTATATAGCACTATAAGTTAGACTTTTGTTAACCCCAAAAGATTGAATCTATCTCCATAATATACTCTCTAACATAATAAGTTCTTTGAAATGAATTTGTAATATAAATTTAAAATTTATTGAATAATGTTTTAGTACAACGAAAGTTTAATTTAAATAATACAAAAGTTACTTTCGTCTAATATTAATCCTATAATTGGCCTAAAAAGTCCGTACGATATGAAAACAAAAATTATTAACATAAGTAATAATAATATAAAATATTGATAAATTATGTATGGACTGTATTAAGTAATTTTAGAAATTCAGCTTCTAAAGATCTCTGTCTTTACTTATATTGTAAAAAGTATTGCTAGCTCCGAGTTTCTTTTTAGTGTCCCTCACTATGAGAAAGTCCATTCGTGAACACTGCCTATACTAAAATGAGAGATGAAATACTTATTTTAATTTTAAAAAGACCAGTATAAAAAAGGTAAAAGAAGAAATAATTAAAACGATTTTATTTTAAAGTTACGACCTTACACTATTAGCAAATACGGCGCGAACTTGCCCAACCCATTATTTGTATAGATAAATCTTTTATAAAACAGTTTATTGCTAATTAGAAAGTGTCGGACCCTTTGGACCCACTAGTTTAGAATAAAACAAAGACTATTATTTCAATTAGGTACTTATTTCAGATCAATTCAAAGACAGAGTGATATCAAAGGCATTTCTACATTTTTTTTAAATAAAAGTTGTAATAACTTCAATTTTTTTTTTAAAAAGTAAGTTGCTACCAGCGTATCACCAAAATTGCTACAAGAATATGTAAACAAAATAAGAGGTAATGCATTCATGATTCAATAGAGATAAAACAATACCATCATCTACACTCTGGTGCAATGAAATCGCACATGTAAACATTTTTTTGAAGAATATGGTGTTATTTTTTTTTTATTTAAAAAGTCACATATTTTTTACAATAGGATGAAAGGTTATTTCAATACCTATTCAATGATACCATATAAGCGGTGATAAGTTTACTTTACTGCCGAAAAGGAAAGCAAAAACAACAAACCCCAAAATTGCTTACTTAGCGCACTGCAGTTTGCGATAGCAATTGCAGGTATAAAAAGGCCTGTTTTGAGTAAAACGTCATCATTTGCATTTCAACGCTCTACGTGAAAGGACGCCTAGTGACTACAGTTGCAACATTCTGAAGAAAATGGATACTACTCCGGAAAAAGCCGCTCAAGTCGTTGCTCTAATTGAAGCAGGCCAGAACCAGAGTGCAGTAGCTAGACAGCTGAATATCAGCCGATATTCAGTTCGTCGTGTATACCAGCGCTATCGGGAGACTGGTGGCTATGAACGGCGACGAGGATCTGGTCGCGCCAGAGCTACAACTCAACGGGACAACCGATTTCTCGTAACGACGTCATTGCGAAATCGACGACTGACTGCCGTTGATCTTGCACAACACCTTCAAGAGGTACGTGAAGTGGAAGTCAGCCGGTGGACAGTTAGAAGAAGACTTGCCGAAGGTGGCCTGACTGCGCGTAGGTCAGTAAATGCTCCTAATCTAACACCAGCTCACCGCCGCGACCGTCTTCAATTTGCACAAGAACATGTGCACTGGACACTCGACCAATGGAGAGCAGTCCTGTTCTCAGATGAGTCCAGGATGTGTCTTCACGGCAATGATGGTCGAGGAAGGGTCTATAGAAGGCCTACAGAGAGATTCTCCCAGTGTTGCATCACAGAACGTGTGGCATACGGCGGTGGTTCGTGTATGTTCTGGGGAGGCATTTCACTCGAAGCGAAAACGGAGCTTGTCTTCATCACGGGGGCCAATATCAGGCGACAAACAAGAGGATTGACATCTCAGCGGTACATTGAGGAAGTTCTCCAGGAACATGTCGTACCATTTAGCGGTTTTGTTGGAGAGAACTTTCTCTTTATGCATGACAATGCAAGACCCCATACAGCTGCTATAGTACAACAATACTTGCAAGAGGTAAATATCCCCGTGATGGAGTGGCCAGCTCGAAGCCCGGACCTTAATCCGATCGAGTACTTATGGGACGAGTTAAAAAGAAAAATAAGAGGCAGAAATATTGCTCCAGCCAATCTTCTGGAGCTACAAAATGCGCTAAAGGAGGAATGGGAAGCCATAGCACAAGACTTTGTCAAACACTTAATAGAGTCTATGGAAAACCGGTGTCAAGCGGTTATTCGGGCAAGAGGGGGTAACACTTCTTATTAATAAATGTTTTTTCACTACATTTTGTGATTTTTTTTAATAATCCCCAATTTTCGAACTTTTAAGTTAAGCAAAAATCCGCTGATAAAAATGTATTTGTTGTTTTTGCTTCTCTTTTCGGCAGTAAGGTAAACTTATTACCGCTTATATGGTATCATTGAATAGGTATTGAAATAGCCTTTCATCCCACTTAAAATATATATATATGTCTTTTCAAATAAAAAAAATAAACAATACTTTTCAAAAAATCTTTACATGTGCGATTTCATTGCACCAGAGTGTATATATAAACAAAAGCTACTTTATATTGTCAATAATTTTATATTAATTATAATATTATGAAATCACATGTTATTTTAGAGTTAAAATAATTGAATATGAAATTCGACTGGCATATTATTGTAAGCTACATTAATAAGATTTATTAAAGCTTATAATTTTTTTAACTCGCATAATGTGATCGCAAATAACCTTTTCAATTTAGATAGACACTCGTTAAACTAGCATATGGCGGTGGTTAAATTTAAATAATGCTCAAGCATTGTTAAACCCTAAACTATGCCTAGACACTCTTTTGTAGTAAACTTTTTTTTTAACACGTGTTTTAAGCCTGATTAAAGTGTGTTTAATGTTTTTGTAGTAAGACCGAAAGTAAATACTAAAACAAAATAGTGACATGTAACAAAAATGTACAAATGCCAATAAATTTTCTTAATATAATATCAAGAAAACAATTTGTAATAAAATATTTTTTCTATACTTAATGATTTATAACGTCTTGGAATTTTCGATGATGACTTACATGCTAATAAAATCGTACCTACTTAATAATTATGATTCTCGTATTATAAATATCAAATTATTATTCACTTTACTAAATTGAAAATTTTTCTATGGCCAAGACATGTAACAAAAATATACAAATGGTAATAAATTTTCTTAATAAATATAATTTCATAAAAAAATAATTTACAATCTTCCTATTATAGGTTACAAATATTAAAAAAAAAATCTGTGCGCCATCGAGGCGCCCTATTGTTTATAATTTATCTATTGTACTGAAATGCACGTGCATCTTTTTAGTTGGCATTCGGCAACAAGCAAAATACCAATGTAATTTCTATAACTACATTGTTGGGAGTTAAAAATTATTTATTTTTGTGTCTAACTGTACAAATTCAGAGTACTCTCGTGTCTCGTGGCAATGGAGCATATGTATTCGTGCGAAAGGGGAAATTATTTTAAAAAGTTTTGATTCGTGCCAGTAGAGCATACTTTTTAGTGGGAAAGGGGAATAAATTATTCGTGCCAGATTCTTCGTGCGAGTGGAGCATAAGCCGATGACGGCTACAGAAAGAATACACTTTTTTATTCAAAAAATATAACTTTATTTTTTTTAATGTTAATTTCTAATTGGTCTGCTTGTAACAGCTGACATGAAGTTTTAAAAATTTTTCTATTATGGAAAATAACATTGAAACAACTGACAAAACGAAAACATAGCGAAAGAAAACTTAGTTTACCTAAGAACTTTTCTTAAAGAATAATACTTAAAACATCTTTCTGTACTTTTAAAAATTTATTATTTTAGTAAGCACCAAAACGCTCATCCTACACTTTTCAGTATAAATTTGCAATTATAATAAAATAAGAAAAAAATAGGTTTCTGTGGGATTTTAAAAAAACGAACTACAACGCGTAAGAAGTTGCGAGCACCATCAGTAGCTAGTATGAAATATTCATTTGAAACGTTAAACTTTTGGTGAATTCACTAGTTGTTCCCACAACATGAGTAAGCTCATTACTCCAATCAATGTGTCTATTATTTATGCTTGCCAACACTAATCCACAACCAATTGGAAGCTACTTATGTACCATATTTTCATATCAAAGGGTGGATAGAGAATTGTGTTGGCAATATTACAGTCATTAATAATAAGTAGGTGCTCGTGTGGGCCGACACAACCCGGCATCGACAGCTGAGCATACAAAAGATTGTCGGGTGTGGGGTGTGAGGCGAAAGCGCGGGACGTTAATACCGTACCTTGATACTGTATTTGTAATTTGTGCTATCAAGTCTAAAATATACCTACGTTATAAAAATACGCCATTGTATGATATACCTATCTAGAACCATTCTAGAACGTGGTTTTTAATGGCAAAGGTCGTTATAAGTTTAAAAGACAAATTAAAATAAAATACCTATAAAAATAGGAATATGTAATAAGAAGCTTTATTTATTACTTAGTTATTTAGATATATTTTCTAAACAAATGAACAACAATCAATCTACAATAGATTGATAGTTAATATTCAATAATCATCTAATTAACAAATTTAAGGTTTAATGTTAACTTTGTTATTATAATGTTTTATTTATATATATAATTATATATATATTATTAGTCTGTTAATTATTTTGTTAATTACTTACGAGTAAGTTGTAGTAAATTAAAAACAAAAGAATGTAACTATTTTATTTTAGTACTGCGTTGTGCGTCCGTATTATTCGCCTCCATAAAGAACGTCATGGTCAAGTGAGAGTGTGAGTTTATAGACAATATCTCAAGGCAACCCTACTTAGCAAGGGATCTCTGGGACTATTACGTTAGTTTATCGAGTGTCCTTAGATATTGCTTAATCTAAAGTAAAGTATCATTAAAGTTTAATTGAAACTCGGTTTCAAAGTTCCGGTTTAAAGGGAAAGCAATTTCTTTATCAATTTTGGAATTAACTTTGAGGCTGTCTTAAGTGAAAATTAATTGAGGAAAGATACCGGTGTATTAGAAAAAAAATACAGTTTCATTGTTATTGTGATGGCAATATATTATATTGGGAAATAATTTAACCAACTGTTATTTATACACTAGGTATGTTATTATGATCAGTTGAAAAATTGTTTGAGCAGTTATTTTATTTTCGGGTGGTTGGTAAAAACTACATCAGTAAAATATAAATAAATATATAGTAGTAAAAATAAATTTTTGTTATTATTGTATATTTATTGTTGTGTGCACATATTCTCGACTGTCAATATATTAATGTCAGGAGAACAATTACAATATGTTAAAAAACTAATTTAAGGGGCCCACAGTAGTTACCTTAAAATATAAGAAAAATATATTTCGAGATAGAGATATGAGTTCCTTTAGCTGTGATTTATGTGTAGATTACTAATAATGATTTGGTGGAAAGGCAAAGAAAAACTAGGTTTAGAATCTACCAATCTACAAGAATCTTGTCTGGTCTTGCCAATGTACAAGGGGCTAGCTAAAGTATGGGGGATACTGAACCATGCCTCCTCCCACACGCATATATTGTCTATACAAATTAATCCGTCGTTTATGTTAAACAAACCTAACCTATTTATCAAATATAATCCTTTGTTCGAACCTCGTATGATTAATGAAAGGCTGCGGGATATATATTGTGGAACGCATTATTTTGCGGGTCAAGAAACACATAAAGTCCAGATGACGTGCTTTAGTTAGTGGCTACAGAATGTTTGGCTTCTGTGGTTAGTTAGATTCTTGGCCTTGCTTTTTCACTTAGGTAATCACATCATCCCTTACATTTATTTTTTTCTATGACAAATCTTGATAAGGAACCCTTTAAGTGATATGACATTTTGAACTTGTTCAAATACTGAGACGATTGTAGAGTCCCCTTTACAAGAAAGATAACCTCACTAAACTCTAATATCTTTTGAATGGTGTCTGAGCTTAGTTTAAACAACCGAGCCAGCCTCAAGTCCGTGGCCAATTAAAATTACATTTAAACCACTTGAATTCTAACAAACATTAATGAAAACGAAAATATTTGGGCCATTCGTATTTAGGACAAATGTGTTGAAATTTTATACAAATGTTCAAGTGCGTGTACATAGCAAAGCAACTTATAATAACTTTTATCTCACGAACGTTTTTTTCTATGCATTATGACTTGACTACATGTGGATACCGTAAGTAGGTTACGTTAAAAATACTCAGTAACATTTTTTATCAATGATTTAATGTGCCTTCAGATCTCTAGTAGAGTGCTTGTATGAGAAAACGATTTCTATGAGGCTCAAATAGATGAATCATTTTGTTTATTTGGACCATGTTGAACTTTAACACCACTTGAACTTTAGACTTGTATTATTCATTTCCATTTGGTATAAGGACTTTTACAAACGAAATGCAATTTAAATAATATGAATACAGAGAAAAATGACATTTATAATAATTGGCAATATGTTTGTCGCTCGCTCTATACCTATAGGGCCTATAGGCTTCTTGCTCAAAAGTTATTGCTGTCTATTTTCGCAGGTATCACGGTTTTCAAAGTTAGTAAAAAAAACCAATTATTTATTTTGACTTGCAAGTCTTTTTACTACGTCGTGCTTATTGAAATATATTCTCTAATATTATTGGTTCTCTTGTAACTTAGCTTATGCTAATAAAGTTAGAAATTTCGTTTGTGCATTGATAGATCAGTTAGTCAGTGACAAGTGATTTTGTAATAATAGGTAAAGTTAAAATTAAATATAAAACAACAACATAGTGATATAGTAAGGTATAATAATAAAAAATAATAACTAATTTACATGCTAACATCCGCTAAGCCGTGACATTTTAAATTTTCAAACCCTTTATAAATTGACTGGGTTATACTGAAATTATTATTTCGTTTTTATTAATGTATTATTATTATCACTTCGTCCATTGCTGAAATATTGTGATCGCCACTTTCATTAATGTAGGTATTGTATGTACATATTGTATATGTAGTAGACTTTTTTTCAAAAAGATCAATATTTTTAATCAGACTAATGCGATGGTGTCTAAACCTATGTTCAAAGTTAATGAATGCCTATAACTAATATAGGACAGTGGCGCCATAGATCTTACAACAAAGTGTAAGAAGAAAACGACTATTATGCGTAGGGTAGAGAATCTCTGGCATGGATTACTCACGCACGTGCTGTTATTTCGAGACAGTATTCTAAGATGGTCGTTATTGAATATTCAGTTTACTACAGGATTTTAAGTTTAATTGAAATATCATGTATAAACCACGTTAAGTTTTTTTTTTCTATACAAATATTATAAAGAGGAGCAATTTGATTGTTTCTTTGTTTGAATTGAATAGGCTCCGAAACTACTGGACCGATTTGAAAAATTCTTTCACTGTTGGGAAGCTATATTATCAGCGAGTAACCTAGGCTATATATTATAAAAAGTCGCGCGCAACAGCTAAGTTTTTATATAGAGATTTTCTGATTTGTGAAAAACGCTTCAAATAAGTTGAAACCTTATTTTCAGATCGATAATAATGACCCCGGGGTGATATTACTTACAAAGTAAATAATACGATAAACTTTGGAAATACATATAGCACGCTAACAACGAACATGCGAAAGGAAAATTATTTTAACAAAAATAAAGTAATTAGGTAAAATTACTTGTTAATGGTACCGGAAACTTTGAACATTTTAGCAATCGAAACATCGAAATAAAATAGAATAAAATCTGAATTTAATCCCTCGTTTTTCTGTATTTTGCCATATTTAGTATTTATTGAGAGCTGTGGTTTATTAACATTCTGATACAGGAGTAGTGGTAGGATCAGTAATTCGTTTATGAATTATAGATGCACATTATTTACTGCCAAAGAATTCACTGTTTTGCCTACTTACTTACGTGGAAGTGGGCAAAATTTAAGCGACCAATAAAATACACAAATACACTAGGTTAGGTCACAAATAGACACGTAGATTATATGTTGTATGAGTTAATTCACCATTTGGATTATTACGCGATTACTTTGCCTAATACAGTAAGGTCGAATCCTTCAGGATTATCATTGAATCGATTTTTCAATGATAAGGATTCGACTTCGTTCGTATTAATACGTCCTAATACATTAACTTTGTAAGCATAAATTGTAATCAATCCAA
Source organism: Synanthedon tipuliformis (assembly GCA_947623395.1). Lineage (NCBI taxonomy): Eukaryota > Metazoa > Arthropoda > Insecta > Lepidoptera > Sesiidae > Synanthedon > Synanthedon tipuliformis. Next base: position 8,086,700 of record OX392414.1, on the reverse strand, counting down.
AGCTTTTGAACACATGAAAGGTTACATTGTCGAATATCCATAAAATATAAAAACAACTTCAGTTGTATTCAAAAGGGATTATGAATTTAAATATTGTATTCTAAAAAATCAATGAATTTATAAAAATAAACAACGCCTGTTTATTTATTACATTGACTTATTAAATATTTATTACATTAACTACAGAATTTATGTGATGAATCCCTCGGCTTCTCACGGAGTTTTCATAAATTCTAAGTTAAACGATTTTATAGTAACTAGTTCACTCAAAGTGCATTGCGAGCATCGAACATAAGTAACTGACTTCAAAAAAATGTTATACAGAAAATAGTTTTGATTATACCAACATTTTGCTACCTCGTCTTATTGAGATGTGGTTTATTAACGACGTTGTCTTTTCAGGAACTAGTCTTTTTGCTCCCAGGTCTTTGTGATATGTGGACTATTAACGATGTGGTCTTCTCAAGAACTAGTCGTTTTGCTGCCTATAGGAGATATTGTGTTTCTACAGAGATGGTCCTTTTGAGATCTAGACCTTATAGTTATGATGATTTGGTTGTTTTGACAATGTAGTCGTTGTGATCCCAAACCAAAATTTCTGCTACATAAACAACTCCCCAAGTATTTTTAAATTATTTTCTACTAGCGGGCTGATCCCGTGCACGAATTTCTTTTTGCAAATTATATAAAAAAAAACCGCATTAAAATCCGTTACCAACAATTACCAACTAATTTACCAACAAATTTTTTAAACCCAAATGCAAAGTTTAATTTATTAGCCAGTAAGCCGATTAACCTTATTATTTAGATTTATTATAATTATGTCTTAGAATTCGCCCGTATTGAATATTAATTAGATATAAATATATAATATTATTCAATACAACTTTATTAATCTGGATCGTTTTAATTTTATTTAGGCAGTAGGCGAAACAGCCTAGAATTTGATCGAATTTGGTATAATATATAGAATATGAAAATAAAATATTACAAAATATTGCAGACAAGCTGTTTTGCACGCGACTTCAACCCTGTAACATATATATATATATATATATTTTAAAATCAAACAAAAATACAAATTACATTTCTCTTAATAATTTTAATATAAATTTAATTGGTAGACAGACATATCCATTATTAAACTTAGTTTCAGGTAGTTACTTCTCTAGTACTGTTATTTAATAACCCCATACACCGCGCACTCACTCAGCAACTTCGCTGAAGCAAGGTGACTGGTACTTACATTTCATTACAAAGGACGTCTGCTACCTTTACGAGTGGTATAAAAACAACGTAAAGTTTATGTGTTTCCTAAGCACTGTTAATGGTGACGACTATTTTGAGAGCAATAATAAGATATGTATGCGTTGATGTTATTGCTTAAGTCCGAGAAAAATATGTAAGTACATTACCAAGTAAATAAATTCATGTTCACTTTAAAAAAACAATGGATTTGTAATAAAAAGCAAATCAACTTTTAAATATTAAACTTAAAAATGTAATAAGCACTTTACTACTGCTCAGGCCGTCGATAAAATGTCAATTATTGCTGTTTCGGTCTAGACTTGTATAAAAAATTTCTCTAATTTCTAGAAAATAATAGGCAAATTCATTAAACACAATTTAATTCACGTTAAAATAACACTTTTTCAGGTAAAATATTTCTTTTATGAATACTTGCGACGATTTTGGTACTCATTTTTATTATATTTAAAAGGCAAAATGTTGAAAATATTCGTTAATCCAGAACAGAATCGATAGTATGAATAAAATATGTAGAATGGCGGTCGTCTTCTTCTGATATAGTTGTTCGAGCTTCAGTAATCAATTACGCTTTAAAACTGTCCAACAATTTCTATTATTATATTTCTACTATTATACCTAGATAAGAGACAATTCTTTTAAAGTCACAGCGAACTTTTGCATTCATAATACTTATTAGTAGGACTAATAGCATGTACACAGTCCCACTAATATAATGCTCTAGAATTTACTAAAGGTTGTACAAAATTGTTGTTTGTAAGGATAATAGAGGGACGGCATGAGAAAACGTTCCTTTGCAAATAAAACACCAGGAAATGAACACATTTCTACGGCAGATACATGAACCCGTTAGGTAAGAGAAAAAAGGAAACACTTTTGTATTACATGTCATATCACGTATTAGACACAATTTATTGTAGCGAAAAGTTCCGAATATACGCATACATAAGTCAGGTAGACGCATTTGAATGCCAACAAAGGCTAACCGGCCGATTGAGAAATGACGGTAATATGGCTGAAAGAATTTCTTTTATGGTAATATAAATTGAAAGATGAATGCGGCTAGCGTAGAAAAATTGTTTTGGACATTGTTTCGCGACTTATCTTCCAATTTCTCCCATGTTATTGTAAATCTGGATGACCAGGAGGTGTATTTATAATCTGTAGATTTTATGGAGATTCCAAACAGTTTCACAAGCTGTAGTCATTACATTTCATACACAGTATGTACCAAAAATACAGACTAAACATTTATAAAACACTAGCTGGCGCCCGCGACTTCGCCCGCGTGAAAAAAGGGTGTAGCCTATCGTCCTGTTCGTCTAAATGTTTATCTACCAAGTTTCATGAAAATCAGTTAATTCGTTTAAGAGTTGTGGAGGAATACATACAATACCTACACTTACAGATTTATTATTATATTTATATAAGTATGTATATTTAATATGATACTGTTTACTTTACATGAAAAGCACTACAACAGCGCCCTCGCACGCTACATCAGTTGACTTTTGGGACAGACGCCGCGCCGTAAAGTTAATTACATGTTTATTTGATACAGCAGGTAGTAGTTAAATATTCGCTGTAACTTCAAATTAAGACCTCTTAATTCACTTCCAACTAATGTATTAAAAAAAACAGTTCAAGGTGTTAATAAAAATCCATTTAGCAAGAAAAAAATAGTCAATATTAGCAGAATAATAGTAGATTTTATTGAGGTAGAAGCGTAAAGCGTCTTGATTAACGACGTATGATATAAGAATCGACCTTTATATCCCTTCCAAAGAATCCTTACAATTTCCAAACCTTTCTACAAAGAGCTGCTTGACCCGTCATTACGCCACGCGAACTCTTGACCAGTGAGATGAAAGTAGTTTATTTCAAATTCAGGAGTATAATAAAATCAGTAATAGGTTACAAGATTCTTATTAGTAGACGTAGAATTTCTTAAATCTCTTAAAATTAGTAGGCAAAGAACTTCTTAGTATCTCGTTCCACTTTTCTGCTCACTTCAATGCATATTAAATGCCATGTCGCAGTTTGCTAGGTAAACATAAGGTTCTGCCAGCAAATTCGGGTTTTTTGTGAAGAAATATAGTTAATAATATATATCTCAGTCTAGGTTTAGCACAATAAGCGGCCTCTAGTAGAAATTGTGGAAGGCCAAGTTGGTATGTCGGACGAGACTTTTGTCTATTAAAGGAAACATATTTATAGGTTTATAGAAATGAAATTTAAAAATATAATTTTTAAATACTTGACAGATAAAATAATACGGTCTATCTTAAAGTAATGTCACTATTTCATTTAATAACTGTAACTGATAGTAACCAAATACTTAATTCTATAAGTTAACATGTACATGAGAAAAATTCCAAGAATAATTTCAGTAAAATAAATTTTCCTAGAAATTTCTGTTATTGACGTGTTGGGAATTGCTGTTGGCATGGTATAAATAAAGTATTTTATGATAAAGTTCAGCAGGAAGGCTTATAATAAACTGGATAGTAGATGACTACCGTCGCCTATAAATAAGAGCAACGCAAGGAGTGATACAAGTAAGTGAGTCCGTCATTGATAAGATAAAAAGAAGTGACGTGATGAGAATTGAGAATACAGCAATTTTTTGTTAATAGTGGAAGGCCATACTGCTTCTAGTGGTGGTAACCATATCTTATAGATATAGACTATATGTGAAACGTATGCTTTTGTTTTTCGTTAAACAAGTAATTACTTGTTCAGACCCCATTCGCCTACACCATTTATATCTCAGCAGCAGACTTGCAACCCTATGGCGTTGCATGTGTAAATAGGCAATGATAGCCATCCACTTTCCATCAAGTTGGATGATAAGTGACTGTCTGCATCAGTTGATCGTCAGCCTGACTGACATTTATATAACAAAGTTATAGGAAAATTAATTTATTATTTTCTTTAGATTTCGACTAAACATGAAATATTATAAGATTGTTGAGATTTCAATCCACAAAAAGTACATTTATTTTGAAGTAAATTTGAATTTAGAATGTTTGTATTTAATGCCTATGTTTAATTTAAGCCACGACACTCGAGATGCAAGAGGGAAATTAACATAGACGCTTGAAAAGGTTGCCTAAGCTCTGAGGTACTCGAAAGCTACTCATCTTTCGCGCACTTTACACTGTTCTACAGTTAACTTTAAAACTTTGTAGAATTCGCAAATTAATGAATTAGTATTCTACATTAACAAAGGGTAAATTCACTGTAATAATATCATATTATCTTTCTCTATTTCCAAGTGTCTTTTCATTGTGAAGATTGAATGACAAATTATATATGAAGTAAAAACTATGTGTGGATATAGCTGTGCTCGCCAACTTCGTACTTTCGTATTATATATGTTATAGGTATTATTATAGTTATTGCGTAGTACTTCTTTAGATTTCAAATTCTTTAAGTAATTACAATTCTTATTTAGTTCTGAATTGAGTTGTGTGCTTTCTGTTAGTTTTCTGTGAATTATTCGAATTCATGAGCGATTTAAACATACTATTAAAAAACAATATAAATTATAATGACATTGTTTTTTCATTATTAAAACATTTTAAATGAAAAGAAATGTATTTATGTTGCACAGAAAATGTAATGTACAAACGTATTAATAAAATGGAATAAAATTACAACAACAAAAGGAAATCAGCATACGAGTTTTCTATTGTCTCCATAATAGAATATTCCTATTCCTCCTACGGTCAGTCGTATTGGAAATTCCTATTTCTATTCTGAAAATGACATACAAAAACCTTCCTAGGTAATCGCCTATTCAATTAGTGAAAACCGTATCCAAATATCCTTGGTTGGTTTAACACACAGAAGCAGACAGCGACTAAATTTTATAACTAGCTGGTGCCCGCGACTTCGTCCGCGATCTGGATGAAAGGTACCCTATGTCCTTTCTGGTGTCCCAGACAACGTGTATGCAAAAAATTATGTTCTAATTTAATAGTTTAATAAATTAATCACTACTCTATGAATATAATACTGCGAAAAATCTTGAAGCAACAGGAAATTGTCTTGAATTTTTTTAAAATTATTTTGAATAAATTTTCGACTCTACAAAAGAGCATAATTTCAGAGTCCTACATTATTAAATTTGTTCGTCACCAAACCGACCGCATTGATCCATTTGGGTGTTCAATTAGGATTGACTTATCTAACCTTTCCAATTGAAGTTTAGTGACTACTCAACTAACATTTTTAAACACTGTCGCTGTTGCGACGCCACCGGTCATCACACAGACGAAGATGTCAGATGCTCTCAGGTTTTATATTTTCCATTTTCCAATACAGACGATGTCGCGAGCAACTAGTGTGAAATATTTCTGAAAAAATTATAATAGTTATTTTGTTCTAATTTCCTTCTATTTGCATATTAATTTTGTGATTATATTTACAGTTTCATCGAGATTCAAAATGTCGTTTGTATTATAATATTAAAACGTAATTAGATTTGGGTATGAAACGCCACATTTTGCGGCTGCTCGTGAGTCTTTTAATCCAAGTGTGATTCAAGCCACTGAGTTCTATACAAAAACTTTGGAATATTTTATACAAAATACTCAACATAATTAACGTATACATTATAGTATAAACTAGGTATAAACATTCAAAATAAAAAATATTAAAAAATAATGACTGAGTTGAGTACCTACGTCAAAAATCTTTTTGTATGCACAATAACAAAAAAAAATGAAACTGGTTCAGTATTACTTATATTGTAATTGTAGTATTACTAATGAAAAGCTCTTATTTCGTGAGATACTTTCAAGAAGTTGTTTACGAGTTATATTGAAACGGAATACATTTAGAATAGAATTACAGTGCGTATTACAAAGTTTCTTTGTTTTCATTCGATACACTTGTTCACACTTATACACACGTGTTCCGCATTTATAATAGCCAGAAGTACCTACCCAAGTATCTACTCACAAAGTGGGAAACTCGATGGGAAGACGACAACCGACACGCGTAATGTGAGGCCGTGGGAGCATGCGGGTCGACGACGCATGCATACTGTGTCAGATTGCAAAAGTTTACTTACAATTCAGTTAGCTACCATTCACTCTCTTACTAGGCAAACTAGGCGAAGCGAAGGCAGAGTTCGCAAAACTACTTGTATTGTTAAGATGAAAAAGTAACGAAATCATAGGGCACACTAGTTACTAGTTATGCGGAAACTTTTACGATACTGGACATTTAAAAATATTTTCGAATAATATTTCACAGTGAAGTTGTGGAAATAATTTTGAATAAAAAGTTGCGTTAACTAACAGTTTCATAAAATGTGAGAATTTATTCCTATTATTTAAATTTCCAGCAGAAATTTTGTTGTAAGTAGATACATTTTTCCCTATTTTCTATTTTGATCCAAAAACCAGATAGATCATAATTAGATTTTAAAAATTTAGCAATCTTGTAAATCATTTTATAGCATTAAAAACGTGCGATATCTTCTTTTTCCAGTTTTGAAATGACCAATGAAATATCGTAACTTTTATCTCGCTACCATAAATTGGTTGATGCTCGTCTAGAGTAGAAAAGACGATAAAGAATTAAGCCCCTCTTCGGTACAACGATGGTAAAAGTATTGGTGCTTTTGCCACCGGTAGCCGGATACATTTTAAGCATCTTTTATATTCCCTATTTTTTTTTTCGCCTATTTCTGATGGGTATACTTCCTGAAGAGTAGATACGGTACACAACAAATACAAAAATATTAGTTCAACAAATAAAACTAAAAAGATTTTCCGATAGTCTAAAGGTATGCAAACAAGCCATTCGATACGAGAATCGAACTCTTCAATTGGTAAATTGATCAACAAACCGCAGTCCAAACCTAATCCGGAGCGCTCCTCTGATTGGACACAGATTGGACTGAACAGATTAAATAAATAACAAAGTTATTTAATTACATTCGACTGACGACTATTTGTACCTATGTATATATGTAAGTCTTTATAAAATCCCACAAGCTGGAAAACTATTAGCTTCTTCGCTCTATTTGGGATGGTTTTCAAATGCGTCATGGGATACGTGATACGACGTTCATGTCTTCGAAAATTACTGGTATCATCACATTATGATGTTTTCACTATTAGAGCAAGGAATTAGCATGTTTAATATCACACACATGAGTTTTCACAATAAAGAACAAACCTGAAGTACTTAACAAGCTTTACGTGAAGTAGGTACATCTTATATGCTACCTTGTCGCCACAAATTTGGGGACCACGGACACATTACATGCAAAAAGACTTCGTCCCCGCCGGGGACAATCTCTCGGGGACGAAATGGAATAATTCTGCGTTTCAATGATTATGTAAAAACAGTATTAGACTTACATACTTATAAATTCAATTTGATGTAAGTAGATAGAAGGTCCATTCTCATTGTATTACATAATAAGAAATTGTTATCGTATGTTTTGGAATATAAAAACTTGTTCAAATTGGAATTTATGATTGGCAATAAAATATGTACCTACAGCATGCAATTACTGATTTCTTAACGAATGAGAAGTAAGACTAGACGGGATTTTAAACTCTCATTGGGCTATTTGGTTCGGAATAGGTGCGAGCTTATTCCGTATTCGAACGTCTTTGTCAACTACAACCGAGAGCCCGTCAGTGGATTATAATTTATAACTCTATCTAACGTACGACGATAGGTATCAGAGATAACATAGAAATAGATGAATTTCAGCCGAATGACATGAAATATTGCTTGAAATGACGAATATAAAGCTTTGTAGCCCACTGCACCGGTAGATATTGGCGCATGCATATAGCAGATCTATTGAATTGTGCTCCGATCCTTTCATTATTTCAGAGAGCTTACAATGCGGCAATGTGCAATATTCCACTTGCAATGCAACGCTCATCGGCTTTGTAACCAAGTAGGTAGCCTCCCGGACGAACGGTTCTGCGTGGATAACGGTCGTGACAGTTTCATCTAATGTAGGTAGTTAGTAAGTAGGCGCGCTAACCTTATAACATCCTCCTGTGTTAATTGACTTAAAAAAAACATGGCTAAAGAATCTAGACATACATAGCATTGCATAGACTTGGCGGATTCTGACTCATTAGTCCACGATTAGATCTGCTAGCAACGGCGTACGGTTTTTTTTTTGGAGATTAAAAAACATTTTTAATGAAGATTCTCACAACAAACTTAATTTGACCTAAATAAAAGACAAGATCGTAAATAGACGCCGTTATTTATATCATTATGGAGCTGATTTTAAAAACATCTTCTTTGTAGGTAGGTACACTATTATTTGTGTACTGAGATATGATATTGTTATATTAGATCATATTAGATACAATAATAAAACTTACTTTCTTTGTGACAAAAATATTAACAGTACCCAGTTGTAAAGTAATTAACAGTTTTAATGGAATACAAATGAATTAAAAGTTTCCATTCACTCAAATGGAATATGTTATACTTTTGCGCTGAGTGTGTATTATAACAAACGGATGTTCATTTCAGGTTTATCCGGGAAAGCGTTGCAAACCGTATATCGAAGTTACATGAAGTTCTTATTTACTACGTCCAGAACAAGCGATGCCTTGCATTTAAGTTTGCACTTTACGTGGCTTCATGCGCACAGGGAAATTAGAAAAGCTCTCTACTCTCTACTGTAACAAGTATAAAGGCGGCGACAGGGCTACTATGGCAGGCACGCGTTACTAAATTGTACGTTTAATGTTTGGACGAAGGTAATTACCGTATATAAAGGCGTATTTGTGATATTTAAAACTCTTTGATGGCGGTAATAAATCTCTGTGTTTTGGCGCTAATCGATGCATGGCGTGTGGCGACAGCGGCCTTTAAGCCATCGGCACACAATCCTCCGGCAGTGTTTAAGAAAACCAATTAATTCTTGTTCACATCCGATCTAAAATAACAACCGGTTACTTTCTTATTATAATTACACGGCAGTGGCATTAGCCGAAGAAAATTGCTGTGTTGTCGTAAAATTAAAGGCTTGCTTCGATGGGTAAAAATGATTAATGACCTTTATCCATAAAATATTTTCGTGAGCGATTTGCATTTTAATAAACTCGCAGTTTCTGCGTTTCTTTATGGGTCACGGGGTTAGAATTTACATCGGAAAGTGTAATTTCACGAACGCCCTTGAGTATGGAAAACGGATGTTTTGAAATATACACCAAAACGTCCACAAGTTTTGTAACGTTACACTGAGCAATCGAACTTGGCCTGTTACTCCGTCAATTATTATTTATCTCGAACACTTACAAGTAGCTAACACTGGTTGTATTGTAAAGTAAGCCGAGTGTAAATTACATTTGATTCCGCAGGGATCGAGGGGTTGACTGATTTTATTTAAATTAACATTTCAGCGGTACGGCTGACGGACTAACGTTCTCAGTTCGTTAGCCTCCTCGGAATAATCCTTTATAGAGCGACAGCGTTAATTTAAAAAAGCCTCCAAGCGTAGATAGCGCAAATTAATCTTGGTCCTGTCATTTTCCAACGGATAAAAAGCTATGTAACATCAAACTTACTTCGAGTGCATAACTATTTATAAAAAATCTAAATTTACAGCCATGAAACCTTTTAACTGTTTAATTAAGAGATATTATTAATTGCACATCAAATAAAATAATCGCCTATCAATTTATTTTCATCATTTATATACTTTTTACATCAAATAACTTATTTCATCACAAATAAACTAAATGTTTAACAAAACTAGTACTGCAGATAATTCGTAAATATACATCAACACTACATTGCTTTTTTCCCTCTAATGCGAGACAAATAAATTCCTTTAGGTACAAAAATACTGATTGCACAGCAAATTAACCCGAGCGTACATAGATAATATTCATTCTCATAGCAAAATAACTATTTAAGTAGCATATATCCTAATAAGCACCTCAAAACTTTCTCATCATATTTCTCTTAATTTTTAAGAACACATGCTGAGCAAATTTAATAATTATTATAGCTACAATTTTTTTTTTCATTGCATAATTTCTAAAAGCATAACAAATTAACTGAAACTGTACCTACATAGCTATTATTTTGTGATAATTTTGTCACCTATGAAAATATTCTCATCATAAAAATTATAATAATCGAAAAGAAGGCCAAAATTTAGTATAACAGTAATATTACTTTTATACCAGAAAATACTTATTTTTATTAGAAAAGAGTTTGGTTAGGTTCTAGGAATGTATATGAAAATGCGAGCGAAGCGAGCGCACCCGGGTAACAATTTTATTCAATTTGAATTTTTTTTTTTTTCAAAATTACATTTAAATTTTATTTTATATTATAATTATAATTTTGACATGGTTTATTAAATAGGAACCTCGGAGTCATATTTTGAAAATTTTGAAGTAATGTAGCTGTGGTTGTACTTAATAAATAATAAGATGAAATGTCAAATAAAATGCTGTTTTGTTTAGGTAAACTGCTGTATGTTATATAAAAATAGAAGCTACATTTAAAAAAAAAACAGGTATAATGTGCGTTAGTCATTATTAGCTGTGTATTAATAAAAAAGCTTTACTTTAAGATAAATAGCGGTATGTTACGAATATAAATTTTAATGCATTTAGTAATATTTTGAGTTGAGTATTTTGCTGTGCAATCAGTATTTTTGATATGAATTCGGATTATTTTTGCATACAAAAAGTACTTTTTTTGATATGCGTTTAAATACTACCCTTTAATTAATAAAATGATTGTAACGGAGATGACCTGTTTTTTTTTTTAATTTTTAATTTTAATAAATTAAATATGATGCCTATGTAACTGTGCAAACCTAGGGGAACGCAGATATTTATTTATTTTAATCTATTTTCCTTCTCTGAATATTATACACACAATCATAGTTCAATGACACAAACACATCCAATTGAACTCGATATCACGATAAAAGAAAGATCAAAGTTACAATTGGGTTTGGACCGGAAAACCTAAACAAAATGGGCATCGACGTAATACACATTTTGAAGTACTTACGTCACGTTCACGCAATTTAGAACTACAAATATGTAATAGAAGAAATACATTTACAATTTTAGTACTGGCAGGACACAATTCGATTCAGACATCAATTGGGCAACCCATTTGGCGGCAGTAACCACACCGTTAAAGAAAACCAACGGTGAGTGAGTAAAGATATGGCAGAGACCATTTTACTGTCCTAATCCCTTTTTCTTTGTGTTACTAAGATCGGCGACACACTTGTACTAGCTTTGCTTGTTTATTGGACGGTAGTCCAATTGGGTTGGACGGTAGACGGTAGCAAATAGTAAACCTACTATTCAGTAAAAAGTCAACGTGCCAACGACCCGCACATATAATAACAGAAAATCTCTTCTAACTATGAAACTGAATTCCGATAATCAGGCTCTCGGTAAAATATTAGTTACGTGTAAATTAAAGGGTTGCTAAATATTTAGCTTGAAGTCACACACACGCATACACAGTCAAACACACACATACATAATCAAACACACTCATGAGCTTACTAATGCAGATAAGTACCGCGAACATAGTTTATTTTAGTTAGTGTAAGGACGTACAGTATTTTACTTTGCGGTATGTAATGCTGCAGGATTTAAATGCATTTATGCTGCAGAAACGGGCGGGCGATCCGTGCCAATTACAAACTCGATTCCACAGTTTCAGTAAAGGGAAAAGTTATTATAAAAAAATAGGTAAATACCTACTTAATGCACTTTCCCTTTCACTTAATGTCATTTCAGTTTTTTCTCAAGCTAAGTTATCTTAATTAATATTATAAATGCGAAGGTCTGTTTGTTTCTTACGCTTTCAAGTCTTAGTCAACTGAGCACACTGAGCATCATAAAATTTTCCACACAAGTCAGGGACACAGACAAAGGTATCTTTATCCAGAAAAAATACTGTGCACGTGGGATGTAGATGAAGTCGTGTGCAAAAGCTACTTGTTCAATAAGTTGGTTGTATAGTGGACGCATGAAACAAGTTTCCGTAAGAATTATGGTTTGTTTTATCCATAAGAATAAAAAAAATGTCTCCAAAAGAATTTCAATAATAATTGAGAAAACCTTTTGAAGACTGAATATTAGACTATAAAATTAGACACTAAGTTTGAAATATTATCCTATGAGAACTTATTTCTAAACACAGGATAAAACGCATTAATACACAGAAATCCCAATTTACTTCGATAGAGTTAATCGAGAATACTATTAATCAAGATTCATCAATTTATAAAAGAGATTTTCTCACGAGTCTTTCCTTATAGAATCAGCATTCCTAACAAGGTAATCTAAATAACATAATATAATTGAATATGATAAATACTAATTAAAATACGCATTATATATAACAATAAAATTGTAATAAAGCGTATTTAATTATATTGACGATTTACAGTATTCAAATAAATGGTTTCTTTGTCACATTATATAGCGTCTCAAGTTATTTTTTAGAATAATTATAGTTGAGACGTTTTTCCAAGCAACATCTAACCTATTTTTGATCACATGTTTCTATAGTTACAAGCAAAAGTTCATGGAAGAAAACACATTTCATAGGTACTGTTAGTGCCTTTCCTTATATTCTCATAGGCTCACGCGTGCACTCCATGGTCAGAACCCGACATGGAACTCCTAGTTCTCAGTATACGAGTATATAAGTTACTCAATGCAACTAACTTATCCCACGTGGATCGCTGGCATCAGTCACATGGTACGTTTTAGACCGTGCTTGTAATGTTGCTAGTGAACAAATCCCAGATGCATACACTACAGGTACAAAGCAAGTGCGCCACCTAATTGGCTAAAAATTTAAGGAATAGGATTTAGGTGAAATAACTAGTCTCTATTGTCCTTTTAATGCGTTTCTTTGGGTTATATTAATATAACTTTAGTTCTTAAGTATATCAATAGATATACTTGAGAACCCCGAAGAGTAGGTAAACATAAACCTTGCAAGCGAAGCAAGTGAGAGCATGTAAGCTGTATCTTCCACATCTTGTGCACTCTCTTGATAAACATAATGCTGAGATGTTGCCTGAATAAATGATTGCTGTCTTAACTTGGCTAAGGCTTTTAGCTTAGTTTACCACAAACATTAATTTGTATAAACTATGTCACCGCACTGTAATATGTGTATCAAATCAAATTAAACAAGGCATTTGGAGGTTATTTTACAAAGTGACCTTCAAATTATCTTAGAATTTAACTTAGTTTGCTAAATTCATATGAAATCTGACAGAAATGGGTTAATTACTTTATTAATATAAGAATAAGGTGATTGCGAAAGACAAATAGCATAAATGTAAATATCATACTCATACGTATACGTTAATTATCTGTGTTACATAGTTATTAATATTTAAATCTTACGAGACTATACTTTTACATGTTTAAACGCAACATATTTTTTTTTTGTAATGAGTCTAGTATGCCGCAATGAATTTGTTTACATAACTGGCTGCAAAATATTACTGCTGTAGCAACCCGCAACTCGGTGGCCCGGCTACAACCGAAGACGATGATCCACAATTCGGAAACTTAAGTAACTAATTAGATATAATTATTTAGATATTGTACTATGTTACTAATTTATCAGGTAATCGCAAATAATAACCTATATTAGCTTAGCTAAAACCATCAACAACTTTTCATACGGTAAATGTCGTGTTATTTTTTGTTTAGGTTTGCAGACAGACTAACGGTCTACTTGATGTTCGGTGGCTACTGTCGCCTACAACACAAGCAAAGCCAGAGGTGCTGCAAGTGGACTACCGATTGCAGTAGGATTAAGGATAAGGAAGGGATAGAGAAACTGGATGCTACAAGTATTTTTTTGAAGTTTATCACGCTTAGCAGTCGACAGAAGTTACGAAAGAGTCTTTAAATAAGTACTAAATATAAATTAACCTAAACGTATTACAGAATATAATTTTTAATATAAAGCCTAGGAGCCGTGAACACCAGCAAACATAAAACATTCACATAACGAAATTACATCCGCCCGGTAACAAAGTTACTCCGTTCACATTACCATAATCGTCAGATAAAACTATCCACAAGTGACATAAAATGTACGTAAAAAGGGGCGGTGAATATATTTTTAATTTTCCCTAGGGTCGTCTTAAACTGTTTAGCGAGATGATGAAGGCACACTCGCACACACGTAGAAGTAAAAATGAATCCACTGGGAATTCCGGAAATTGTACTGTGTTTATAAGCGAGTTGGCTTGGTTTGAAATCTTAATTTATATTGCAATCGTCGTATTCGATATCTCACACAGACGCAGGATATCCTTATTTATACCAATTGATGTACAATGCACATACATTACTATTTGAAATGACAAAATTGTTTGATGAAACCTATCTATACTTTATATGCTTAAAGAGGAAGCATTATTAGCAACGATACCTACATTATGATGCTAGGCTTTTCAAAAAGAAATCTAGTCAATTTATATAAAATTTCCCTACTCTAGCGTGTGTGTGGATGTATTGAATCCATAGTACAACTTTTCTGAACCTCTTTCCTCAACTACAAGTAAAGTGTTGATTAGTTACTTTTAGAAATAATTTTATGTTATTAGAAATAATAACCATGCACACGGTTTACTGCATACTTCGCTATCGAAGTATTTTTCTCAGGCGGCAACGATTTTTCTCAGGAAATCCACTTCTCGACTAGACTATAAGTAAAACATGTGTATCTCAGGTGAATTACCTACCTACGGTGTTTAATTTTAGATTCAAGCTACTCCGTACAAAGAATCCTCTAGTTCTCTCGGGGAACGCAACAAAAAAAGTTATTGCTAACAAATAAGTCCGGACACTGGATACACTCAAAGGAATTGTAAAGAAACCGAACAATATTGTAAAATCACAAGCGCTGAACAATTTTTGAAACCTTTCTGGGGAATGGCCCCCAGGTAAGCACGACAATTTCACTATTGGAAAGGTATATATATATTGAAGCATTGCAAGCAAACGTGGTTACCATTTTACAATAGTTACCAAGGCTCGCAGAGAACATTCAACGTTTCATTCAATCTGCATAAAGTTAAAAAAAATCTCATTACTCATTTGTTACATTTGTATTTCAATCTTGATGTTTTTCGAATATCGTACTTTAGGCTTTGTTTCTCTTTACAAAATGTGGCTTGTGCCTAGTATTTCAAGTTTCAATGATATAGTTCATTGTTTTAAGCATTGCCGCTTTTTACTATACGCCGATGATTTGAAGACTATAAACAGATGATTTCACCAAGTTACAAAAGGATCTTGATCGTTTGAGTAGCTCAATAACTGAAAGTAAAGCAATAAGTTTTACTAAAAAAATAAACATAATTAATTATCATTATAATCTGTGTCATACTACATTGGAAAAGGTACCGGTTATAAGGGATCTAGAGGTTTTTCTTGACTCTAAACTAATTTTGAATCAGCATAGTCAGCATATCTGTAATAGGGCTTTTAATAAGATCCGTTCTATGGTCTTGTTATAAGAACTTGTTCAAGTTTTAATAAAGTTTAATAATACTTAGTTATTCTGTTGTAAATAATTTTATTGTTCATAAGAATACCTAAATAAACACAGTAATTCTACCAAATAGTCGAAAATTACCTCTTCCGCATTTAATGTGGCGTTATGGAGACGTGTAAAGCGAATTTTCTGATTGAATGTTTAATCATTCAGTCCGAAACGGAATGTAGTCACTGAAATCGCGTCGAACTAAAGTCATTAAACACTGTCCAAAAAGACAAAGGAAAATAAAATAACATGCACTGAAAATAATATGATGGCAATTACATACACTATTTATATGACAATATGTAACAATATACATATAGGTTTGTTTGATACATATAGTACCGATATTAAATTCTAACTAATTTTTAATATTGCTTTTAACGCATGTTTCAAATGTTCTTGTATTTTCTAAAGAAAAAAATACGTGTCGTTTGAATCATCATCGTAGTCATAAGGGTTTATTTTGTTTAAGTTTTGATGACATAAGTACCTACTATACTTGAGTTAAATTATGTTTTCTGGTTTCCTGGTTTAAGGCGAGGTCTTTCCTCAATTTTAAAGGTAAGAAATTTTAAAAATGTCATATCCCATTGATCATTTTCAGGAAACCACTAAGGAAACATGAATAATAAATTTATTTTATGTTTTCATTTCATCTATCTATACTAATATTATAAAGAGAGAAATAGAAAAATAGAAAGCGAGTAATATAGGCTATATTTTATAAAGTTACGCGGACGAAGTCGCGTGCAACAGCTAGTATAATATATTTCGAGATTAGTAATTAATTTAATGTGAACAAGCAAATAATGCCTTCTAGATTAAAATTACTACGAATTCCAAAACTAAAAATTCTTTTCCGAACCTCGAAATAGGCATCTAAAATGCTGCGTTTTTAGCAATATCAACTTTACACCCGGCCTTAAAACTCTATGGTATTCCGTAATGGGTGCCATATTTTAGGCATATTTTTTGCTTTTAGTTTTGCCTCGACATGTGCGCGGAACGAAGGGCGCCCCACTTGTAAAAAGCAGACATGTGGCGCGTCCTCTTCACACCGCACGGCTTGCCCCTGCTCGCATCCGGGACAACAATCCCTACTTTAAAACTTCGGTAGATGAACCACCTCTTTATAATTAATCACTTACTTTGTATTCTTCTGAGATGTATACACATGCTATAAAAATTAAATATTGTAACATAAAATATATTCCTTTCCTTTTCCTTTACGTTTTGTAACAAAAAAAAGAAGCCAATAAAAGTATGAGGCAACTTTTCAATATAACACCGGCAAAAATAATGAAACACCCTCAAAAGAAGATGAATATTTACGAGGTAATATTTCAAGCTGAGCTAACACTGTCCTCTTCCAGGATGAGGTTTATTATTCGTTTTATCTTATTAAGCGCAATGTTAGTTTTGGGTTTATGGAAATTAAACTGGAAACGTTGAATATTTACTTCTTTATAATAATATAGTCCATTACATAATGGATTCTTCATAATTTTGCAAAATTTAATCCGCAAAGTTACATTAAAATTTACAAGACATTCTTATGGCGAAACAAAATAAATGCTTCATAAATATTAATGCCGCTTAAAATACTTCTTATTCGGTTACTTTGAGGACGTTCGCGTTGTTTTCAAAATTTACATGAAACTAAACTGTGCCCGCGACTGCGTATGTGTTGAAAAATGAAAATATGAGTTATAGTTTCAGACGGGATCCTAATACTTTTGAAGGATAAAAAGTATCCTATATGTTGATCTAGGTAATAAACTATCTGTGTGACAAATTCCATTTAAATCCTTTTAGCCGTTTTGGCGTTATTGGGGAATAAACATACAAATATCCACATTTATTAGGATTAGGATTTTGTATTGTGCCTCCAGTGTAAAATATAGGTTCCATTTTCTCGTCAAACAAAGTATAAATAGGCATTATACAACTTGCTTAGAATGTTGCTGTGAAAAATAAATATGCAAGGACTCGGCTTGGCCCACAGACCACAGGTAATTCTATCAACGTTTCGTTCGTCGTGGCTGCGCAAACGCAAGCTGCTACGACAGTAGGTATAGATGCAACGTTGCAACACTAGGGTGTGAAAGAGACAGCACGTAACCTTCTGTCAAGATTATCGTGCTCCTTTTCCGTCGACAGTACAAAAGGTGAGGTAGAGGCGAGACGGGGGGAGTAAAACCGGCCAAGCAGGTAAGCGGCGAATAGCGCGCTGCGTGCCTGCACCGAAATCACGAACACAGATGCAGCGCCAGTTTGGAGAATATTTTACTACAGAATATACAAAGTAAAATTAAAAGCAACATGATTTCAGTAATCAACAGATTAACCGTAAGTTCGTTTACAGCCGATCTTAACAACACATTGCAGCTTTCACGCGATAATGAAAATATTATGCTCCTTTCCATAGCCTTTGTTATCTCGATGCTCTTCAATTGTATTTGCGTCTTTAAAAGCTCTAACATAAAGATCCTTTTGCCTCGATATCAGTTTGAGAATGTTGTTAAAAGTGTTACAAAAATAGAATGAAAAATTACAAGCCTTTCTCGACCGTACCGTAGCAATCCTTGATCATACTACACACCTGTTGACTTGATCTCTTTTAATGTTCACTAGTTAAGCTCTCTCTAGATTCAAGTTACTTTTATAGATAGGTAACATAGGTATATTAATTTCTACATTGGCATTGTACATTGGCAATACTAGTATTTTTATGCGTCAAAACATAATGCATACTAATCAATACTAATAATAAATCTGTAAGTATAGGTATTGTATGTAGTAGGTATGTATGTATGTTCCTCCATAACTCTTAAACGAATTAACCGATTTTCATAAAACTTGGTAGATAAACATTTAGACGTACGGGACACAGGATAGGCTACTTTTTTCACGCGGACGAAGTCGTGAGCGCCAGCTAGTATTTTAAATATAAAGTAAGGGATTTTTTTCTGATTTTCTATTTTTCTTTGATAAATAAAAGTGTAATTTTACCAAGACATATATTTACTGAAATTACTTAAGTTCTAAGTTTCAGCATTTTCTAAGAACGTTAAAAAAAATTAAGAAGCAGTAAATTCCGCGAAATAATACAATGTCACTGGAATACGTGCTCGCTGCTAGTCGCAAACGTGGCAGCCTGTTTAATTGAGGATTCTAGTCGGATATTTTCGTAAGAAATTCCTCTACCAACGATAACACGTACAGCATTTATAATCGACTAGCAAGTATAGGTAACGAAAAAGTACAACGTATCAACGCGTTGACACGACTCGATCTAACTCTGCGCGAATAAGTAATGCTGTTCTAGCGTCTCTAGCTTCGAAAAACTCTTTACAATAGTTATTATAATCTATGTATTAATAAAATCGTAAACAAGCAGTTTTTTTACACGTTGTACTAATGTTACCGAGGTTAAAAAAAAAGATTTTATAATTTTTGACTGTCTGTGCGTTTGTACACGTTTTCACTGATGTATAATGATAATCATGAAAAAATATTAATATTCCTGTGAGATTTTCAAAAAACCCCCACACTAAGCTGTGCTTGTATCGTGGAAGTCTACTGCAAATACATAATTAATAATATATTTAATTGTATATTAAAAAACAACTTATTTGTATTGTATCGACTAAAGTTGTTGTTGTCAATTTAAAAACATAAAAATACATTTCAAAAAAACATAGCTTTGCTTACGTACCTTTAAAAAGTATAAATAAGTGCGTAAGTATAAAAAGGCAGCGGCGAGCAATTGACCAACTAATAATAATATTACATTTAATTTTTAATTTAAAACTTAAATTTATTTTAATTTTTAACGTGCTTAATTAAATGCAATCAGTGCGTTGAACCGTGCAACGCGCGGTTACAATGTTTATCGTGAATTTAACGATCCATATATCGAATCAGATATGATGGAGAAGGTCGTAACTGAAATTTTTTTCTTAAAATTATTAAAACCTTTCAGCGCTGATTCTAAACAGTTCCTACGTAACAAAAGTCACACATTGCGAGTATTGCTTATTAAGTTACTGTTTAATTTTGATATTGATAATTTTCGTACCAAAGTAATCCTAATCTTTACTTAGTAACAGAACGGTACAAGTCTCGCTACGCTTAGATCGTTTAAACTAGGTACGAAACGGATTACGACGAAAGTCGCGGGCACAGAGCTAGCTAGTGATTTCCAATATAAAAAAGTTACCAGACGAAACGCGCTCCCTGTGAAATTTTCAATTTGTCGCTTGCAACGTTGTTCGACGACGGTATAAATTATAATATTTTAGTGAAATATTTTCAGATTTTTAACGTAAGAGTAAATCAACTTAGTTGAGTTTCATAAAAGTTGTAATTAAAACGCCCGGCTTCGGTAAAGTAAGAAAAGCGGAGCAATTGAATTGGTCCGCACCGCAACCCATATCCTAGAACGGGTGGTTTAACTCTCCCCGCTTACAAAACTATGAGTTTTCGATCGCAAAACTCGAACATATTATTTTTAATTTCTGCTACATTATCAAATATTGCTACTGTCTTACCAATAGGCTTATTTATTCCCGGCAGTTCCGAGAGTTAAATTGAACATAAATTAAAGTATTAAATTGATCCCAAGGGCTCCAAAAATTTATTTAAACTTTTAAAAATCTCGTACTCAATTTTAAACAATCTGGCATAAAACTATGTATACATAGGTATGATATATCATTATATATATATGCCATTATCATATTTGTATAAACTAGTTTTCAAAACCTAGTCCTTTTCATGAATGAATACAAAGATATAACTAATATAAAACAAGCGCTCATTGTAAATGAAGTAAAATATACAAATCAATAATGTTCTACATGATAACTATGGAACCGCAGTGGTGTTATATGACTATAAGATACTACATAATAGGAAATATAATTATGTAGACTACCGTAGACTAAGTGAACAGATAGGTTCTATAAATAGCATCTAATCGAAGCATCGCTTGGTAAGTTGTAAGATAATTGTACATACAGAGACGTAAAAGCATTCGATGATACTGCGGTAACTCTTAAGGCGCAATTACTTCTTGCAGTCTGCAAGACGTTGTAATGTACTATTGCAATGTCTTGCAGACTGCTGGTGCTCGCGACTTCGTCCGCGTGGAATAGTTATTTTGGGAATCATTTGGTTATCTCGAACGGTATTCGCAGCGCACGCAACGGAAGTCAAAGGTGAATAATTTTCCCAGTTTTTTTTCCACATTTTCGACTGTTTCTTCGCTCCTATTAGTCGCAACGTGATGTTATATATATAAAGCCTTCCTCGATAAATGATCTATCCAACACAAAAAGAATTTTTCAATTCGAACCAGTAGTTCCTGAGATTAGCGCGTTCAACAACAAACAAACAAACTCTTCAGCTTTATAATATTAGTATAGATTATTTTTAAAGAATTCGGTATTAACAAACCTAGCATAATCAAAACCTTACCTAGTTATTTGAAAGATGATCTCCCATTTTCTATGTAATAATAGTATAGACAACAGTTAAAAATAACGATATCATTGATAGTTCAGTTGGCCAATGTTTGTCCCAACTATTAAAGTTCAGCACTTATGTGGCTATTGTGTAATGCAACTATAACCTAAATTTCTTCGTAGACTATAATGTATATTTTTATTGTGTCAGCCACCAACTAATAAAAAAATAAATAGTAATAATATTTTAAAATATTACCCCGTGTGTGCTACATTGCATAATAGAGTAATAATATTTAAAAATATTATTACTATTTATTTTTATATTAGTTGGTGGCTGACACAATATTGGTTTAGCTGTGATATAATAGCAATAGGAATAGAAGACGTTGTTAGTTTAAAAAACAGGCCTATTAATTCTTTGCGAAGTTAAATACGTATAATAAAATATTATTGTAATTTATTGATTAATAAAAATTTTAAATAAAAATTCAAGTTTCCTAGCCTTCAAGTTTTTTTAAATAAATTTCATATCTCTACATTAGAAATACCACAGGAAGGTATTTCTGTGGTATTTCTAAGGCTCTCTCTTTTGAATTTCACTGCAAGTCTGCAATGTCAAATATACGCAAATTTATTTCAAAACAGATAAGTAAGTATATTTTAGTATTCAACATTTGATCTGCCGTTGAAATTAAAGTTTAGAAATTTTGATAACAATTAATAAACTTTAATCGAAAACCTAAAGTTGCGGTAAAATTAATGAATTTTACTTATAACGCCCGCCTGGTCCTGTGTTATGTTTGGTTCGTTAATTGACAAATTTCTCCTCCAACGCTAATCGAGATACCAGTGGCAATCTAATAATTCTGTACCTCTTTATATTCCACGAGTTTATAGCAACTAATTAGAGCTTAGACACTACTAATCTGGATATTAATTATTTTGCGATGCGACGGACTGTTTGCTCTATTACGAAAATAATGGGTGACTTTTCTCTACCAAAGAAGTTTGCTCTTACATAAACCCATCTAGGTATATAAATAAAAATCCAAAACCGCACAACCGATTTTCACTTATGGAGAAAGAGATAAACGAGAAAGGTTTGTGTTTATAAAAAACTATAGCTGGCGCCCCCGCGACTTCGCCCGCGTGAAAAAAGTAGCCAATCCTGTGTCCCGTACGTCTATAAATGTTTATCTACCAAGTTTCATGAAAATCAGTTAATTCGTTTAAGAGTTATGGAGGAACATATGTACTCACATACATACTATACAATACCTACACTTACACAGATTTATTATTAGTATTGATTGATGTATCCCGGGCGAAGCCAGGAGTGGGTCACTGGTTATACTTCTATTTTTTTTTATGTATGTAAATACTTAATAGGAGAATGGTATGTTTGTAACCGAGGAATAATTTTTCGATTACTTACTCAAAAGAGACTGTGAATATGCAGTAGGACCTATATTCACAATGTCTCTATTTTTACTATGGTTTAAAAGAAATAAAATAAACCGTGTTTCACCGTTTTTTCGAAAATCCCATCTCCTAGTGGACCGAAAGTTTGTATGCAAACTTTAAGCAACTCGGAAACTACGCCAAGGGAGAAACAAAGACAAGTGAAGCGACATGGGTACTGACTGTGGTGCCCGCGTAGTCTTTTTAGTTGTTATAGCAACTGATCAAGAGTTTAATCAGCCATCATTCTGTCTTTATTTACAAGGCCTTGTTGATAAATGTAACATATTTTATTTGGAATATATTTATTAGGTATATGATTATGTGATGATTATATGTTCAGAATAATCTGAAATGGCAACTCTAAGACTACGAGTATGTCAACTCCGTTGCCTCACTCGTTTCCTTCTTCGTGTCATCGCCAGAGATTGTGCTTAGTAACTACTCAGACTAAGATATTAAGCAAGTACTTGTAATATTAGTACTAAAACCATGCACTAGCACTATTACAAATAAAGTCATTATCCGATTCTTATTATAACAATTAATATTGTTATATTTTTCAATTTTATTTAAGTAATTGAGTTCTTATGTATGTACAATACATTTCTTTTTCTACTAAACCTCTTCTAATATTCAAAAAGTTTGTGATTTCTACTCTGTGGTTTGTGAAGACGTTTGGGTGATACCCAATAACGCATAACGGTTAAACTGATTTGTAGAAAACAAAATGGCACTTGCATAATCTTGTTAGCTTTACAAAAACTTTGGGTATTTCAACAGGTTGTGTGGTCCTGTGCTTCGAAAGGACATATCTGTAATCACACTTTGTAAGCATTTAGCTTACCACCAGAGTCAAAGACTCAAGTTCTTTGTTTCTTAGAAGAGCACCAGTCAACAAGTTCATAAAAGATTAGATCTTGATGCACAACTCGTTTTTCATTAAAGAATAATATTTTAAATTAATATTTCGATTTTCGTTCTATTTATTGAGAATAGTTTTTACATAGCTGCGTATTATTTCGCTCTTCATTCTTGAGTTCAGTCCAGACATTTTACGTAGCTCATAATATCTGTAAACGGAATTATGGAGTAATGTTTGTTGTGCTAATAATGTTCGTTCTGGCAAACAGCATCAGTAATGTTTACTCATGCCAATGTTGAAACAATGGCAAATTCGTTGGATATTATAACAAGCCCGGTTTAGAAAGTTCATAATTTTGCAGACATTATATTAAGATGAATAAATGAAAACGCTTCAAAATACTTCAGTTTCAGTTGACTACTTGTACCTCTCTGTTTTATTCATTTATAATCTAGACTCGCAAACAAAGGATTTTTGCTTAGATTTCCAGTTTTATTTCTAATTTGTTTAGTTTCGCAACCATTAGGAGAGATAATAAAAGTAACTATCTAGGCAATAAAGTAGCCGATAGTACATGTTTCAATAGTTTTATGTCTCATCAAAAGAAATTATCAAGTGTTTCAGGCAGAACTTTGAACAAACAAACAAACACATCAAGTACCAACACCCGAATACCTAGTGATAAAAATAATATTATTTCAGAAAAATGCCAAATTTATAATTGCATGAGCTACACGCAATGTAAAAACTAGATTTTTCCATTTTCCGCATTGATATTAATTAATGTTGTTACCTATATGTTTTTCGTACAAGACTTTATTTAATTTGTACGACATACAATATAGCGTCAATTAACTACCTAGATCGAATCTGTATTAGTAGCATTAGTGTATAGTGTATAGAACCAATTTGGACAAAGTGATTTTCTCCGTTCCAGACAGACACGTACAGAATGTCGTATACCTACTGCTGTGTAATGAAACGTAAAACAAACCCCTGCATTGCGTCCACTTTGAACTAACAAACTGACAAAAGTTATACCATTGTCATGACGACATATCATCATCTCACACCGCACTTGCTTCCTGGCTAAGTGGAGTTAAGAGGTTCACTTGCTCCGGCGATATGCGACTTATCTAGTTTCTTTTTCAACTTTTTTTGCGGAACGTGACATATTGTCATGTAAATATACTCGTATAAGTGTATTTTGAAACATTATCCTTTTTCTATCTTTACATAAAAGGTATAAATTGAAGTCGCTGGCCGCGTCTGTCCGTCTGTCTGTATTATCCGCTAATTCCTCCTAAACCACGCAACTGATAACGAATAAAAAAGCCGTGTTAGTTACACCTATAACTCGAGAACGGCAGGACCGTTGTTTATGATGTTTGATTTGTTGAATTTGTCTCCGCTCTGAATAGCAGAATAATGTGAAATATTCATTACTTGTGAATAAAATGTCACACAATGTATATGAAACAGGTTTTTAATTCTAAGCTCGTCGGGCTATTCTATTTTTATATATAAAAATGTTGTTGATTTGTGTACGCTTCAAAATCTCGATCATAGGTAGAGGGATAGACGAGGAAAATTGCACCACGGCCAAAGCCGGAGGCGGGCCGCTAATAGTTTAATATAATAAAATAAAACACTGACTCCTTCAACTGTTTTACCCAGGTTTTACCTTGACTTTTGATGCCAAGTGGCCAGGCATTTTATAAAAATACCAAAGTCAAATATATATTTTTTAGTTTATATAGGTATAACTAATTTTATTATTCTTTCAAATACAGACGGTTTAATAAAGTATTTGTACAAATTAATTGCTTCAATTTGACTTTTAAATGACAAGAAATTGGTTTTTCCCCAAAGATATTATGCGGAAGTAACCTTGACGTGTTGCGCTTTAAACTTCACCACCACTTTGATGAAATTGATGAAACTTGATGTGTAGACAGTTTCTACTCGACAGAAAGACACAACACGTTTCTTTTAACTTTTCACACTAATGCAATAAGGGGCACGTACAAAATTGTAGCAAACGTGATTTCACATTTACTAACCAACCGACTTTATAACGCCAGAACGTTTGTATTGAGAGGTTTTTAAACAAAGGATAATTTCGGACAGTCCAAATCGTTAATAGTAACTAAGCCATAATTTAAAAAAAAAAAAAAATTAATAAAGTTTTCTTTTTGTTTACAATTTAAAAACGAAAAACATTGGATTTAATTTCACGTAATCTACGCACATCTATCTATTCAGATCGGCGTGAATGGAACAAGAAGTGGAGTGGAATGGGAAAATTCCGTGCGAACTGTAAAGTGGGAACTTGAAGATAAAACACAAACATGTATTGTATTGAGCTAATAACGGCGTGCAACCCGACCGAGCCAGCCATTGTCTTCCATAGACACAGGCTGCTACCTACCACCAAGTTTCATATTATTCTTGCAATAAAGGCTAGGTATATCGCCTCTTCAAACTCTGGACGTCAATAAAGGCGGCGTGTTTTATGGCTGCAAGCACATTATTGTAACCTCCTATATTAGACACGTCACGTGCGTTATACCTACTCTTCTTCGCGAGAGAAAATGGATAGCTGTAGCTTAGCGTTGTCGCCGTAGAAGTTTCATGAAAGTTGGTATATTATAAAGTGATATTACCGAGCAGTCTCAATAATCAATTAGTTATGTGAGGTAAAACATTAATTTAGTTTTTTTAAAGATAAATCTTAAGCAGGCAGGCTGACGATCTACCTGATAGTAGATATAGTAAATAAGGTTTATAGAAACAAATGAAGAATAAACACTGGCATCCCTTATTCAACCACCGAAACGCAAAAGTATTGTGTTATTTTAAAAAAACTGTCATCAGTAACTATTATAGTTAGTCTTCACTAAAAGCTTTGTTAATGCTGACAGACAGCTGTAGCACATGACACTGTAGTATTTTCGTTAAATAATTAGACAATTGCTGTGTAAAGATATTACGGTATACCCAAAGATGGTAGGGTGGTTTTTGTTTTAATTTTACATTCATCATAACAATTTAAAAACAATCAAAGATCACAGCCAAATGTTCGCCAAACAATTAAATGCTTTTAATTCAGGTTTTACTAGAACGTTTGATTGTTTCACATTTGATACCTCTCAGTCAGAACAATTACAGTAACACACTATTTTTATTGCAAAATAATAAAATCTACCTAGTTATAATTGAATATTTTTGTCAAATTGTTAAATATTTTAACGAAAACAATATAATGTCCGTCCGTGAATACGATTTTTGTTAGTTCGAATTATCGTTATTACTTGCGCCTTAATAAAAACACTGATTTCACGTTTCTACGACATCTATATTGTAAGAAAATTTGTTTACCAAAGTTTTATAGCACTAATAGGTTGTCAACAGCCATCAATTTGAAACCATGGCTTCTAAAATAAAGCCACACGACGTACTAATGATTAGTCGATATTTTAGTCATTAAGGCTACGCAAAGACAAATTACATTTGTTAAACAAATGACTGTGCACATAAGTATACAGAAAAACTAATCATTTAACGTAATATAGGTCATAATATATAATTATATATGTAGGTCAAATAATATCCAATAATATTACTCATTCATCGAAGGATAAGTACCTACTCATGATGCAGGTGTAGTAGACACTGCTAGAATTTATATGCAAAGAGCCCTATGTTGTAGTTGGAATGGAATCAACTCAGCGGGGAAAGTTTATTCCCCAGTTTTCGCGTCCGCGGGATGCTTGCGTGGATCTATTCCACGGCCTACGGACATTTGTATGTTTTACATTAATATTTCATAGTTACTAAGATAATCATCGTGCCGTTCTAGGTAATATTAAGAGGATTGTGAGGTGCCGATACGCGGCGCGAGTAGGTATTTTCAAAAATGCTATCTGTTTCACATCGCTCTGCCTCCGACCCGTATCGTGCGATAGAGAGTTGCAAGTCCTGTAGTAAATTGCCTACATTTCCTTAGTGTAATATGCTTTCGGGCGATAACGTTTTTACCCCCCTAAACTTTTACAAAATAAGACAATTTTGATATCATTGGATTCGGTATACCTTAATCTAAGTCTGTACGTTTTTATTTTTTAGTAATTCAGTTTAATTTAATTAAAAAAAATAAAAACGCTAGAGGAAGTTTTTAAGTAAAAAATATAGATTTTTAGATGCTAATAACTTCTATCGTAACAAATATTTCTTAAAAATAAAAACGTACGGACCTAGTTTTTCATTATCTCTACAACATTTCCAAAAATTATAAAAATTGGACTATGTTTACTGGGGGGAAAGCGTTATCGCTTTTTGTATGAAAATTTACAGCTTGACAATCCTCTTAAATTCTGTTATGTTATTTTCGATCACTTGTCTTGTGTGTGGAAGTAGAGTAGACATTTATTGAAATCGAACAACATAATATAATAAATGTTTTGGTCTAGTGTCCTTCCTGTTTTTAAATTCGTCGCCTTTACCGATATTTCCGATTCTCTAGTGCAATAAAATATTTTATCTCTGGTACCGTCAGATATTGCTATTAGGAAGAGTAAAAGTTACTGCTGCACTTTTCCGAAATAGTTAATCTATAAATAGTACAATGCAAAGTAACTATTCCCGTCTATTTGTTCACTCATTCTAGGACGCAACGATTTAAGATAATAGATTTTAGAATTCCCTCGAATAAGGTTTAAAAAAATTAATACGTACCTATTTTAATTAAATTTATAATAAGGAAGAAAACTTGGTCTTTTGTTGTTAGCTTTCCAAATGATCGATTTTTTTGGTGCTTACAAGACTTCGACTATACTTTGTGATCGATACAAGTAAAGGTCAACTGATTAACTTGGGAATTAAACCTCGTGAGAAGACTACTTATTGTTAGTTTTGTTTAACAGCGGGTTCCTATAATCTACCATTCGTCACTGTTTACAAGTAACTACTCGTTTTCATTTTCCGACAACGGATTGTAACAAAGCGTTCCACAAGTTTTCTACAAGTAGATGAATATAGGAACGCGTCACCCTTACGACTCGTGGCTATAAGTACCGTTTGTAGGCAAAAACGATTCGTTGTTGGGATATAGGAACCGGCCTTAAGACATAAATTATATGTTCAAACAAGCAAATTATATTGATGTTCAATCAAAATATACTTCCAGTAAGACAGTTATACCTACTTATAGTATAACTGTGTTTCGTATGTAAAAGTGTGAAAAACAAATAACTAACCTAATGTCAAAAGTTTTAACGAATTGTATTCCCTAGTGTCAAAATATAAAGTGCACAAGATGTTAACATTAAAGCTAAGAAGTGAAATTAACACTACCAAAGCGAGCACCCCTTACAAAGGGTTGGTGTTGTCAGTTGTGCGAAGTAACTTTTTTAATGCTGTTACGGGGGTTAGGTAGATACCTAAGTAAATTTTGCCTCACAAATTAGGTTTTCATGTTAAACAAAGACGCTATCACAAAATCAAAGTGAATTTATGAAGTTTGTTAGTATATAACAAAATTAATTTCCGGCCCTTTGGGAATCCATTGGTACACATCCATATTATATACGTAGGTACTTATAATAAGTAATATTCGCCGATATAATAAGTTCATTGTGTGTTCATCACAACATAAATTTTGAATCATCGTATTGTGTGCGACAGTTATGATTCGATTAACTCAAGACATAGATTTTGTCAAAATATTAACTATTTAAATAGAATTTAAATGAAAATTTGTATTAATTTATATTTTATCTTGTAATAGTCTCGAATCTATTATTAACCAAATGTTAATCAAAATTTTGATTTTACTATCAGTCAGTCTGCAGTGATAAAGAACTCAACTCAATATTGTGAATATTAGAATAAAGTCCCAAAGTTCATAACAAAAAATATTAAGAAAATACATGAAAAGTCTACTATGAAATACAATTAAAAAGCATGTTTCTCATTAAAACCACGAAGATTAGACGAGTTCACCAGACCAAATTATTAGGGCTGAGTAAACGTAGAGCAGACATCTCTTCCTCTCCGTCATTAGATATAATAAATATATCTAAATCTGAAATTATTGTGGAACTTTTTTATCTCTTTTAATTTGATTAAGTATTCCCTATTATTTTAAATAAATACTACTAAATCTGAGTTTTTTTTTAAAAAATAACATTGTTTACAAATATACAATCATCACATATATAGGTAATAATAATTAATAAATATAGCACAAGAAAGTGTTTCCATGCATTAGTCTTTAATGTCAACATATCAAAATGTGATGAAAAGAAATATCACATTTTGATATGTTGACATAATTATCAAAATGTGATATTTCTTTTCATGTCATGTAATGTAACCACTTTGTATACAAAACCAAAGACGTTACTTGGTCCTTACTTCCCAATAGTTAGAATTATAACTTCACGGGTGACTTGTAATGTGTTTCGACTGTTAATTTATACTATTACAATGTAAATTTGATAACGTATTAATGGGAACTATTGCCTGGCAAAGATACTTTGCCAGTTTAACGAGACTGAATAATTTATTACCATCGATTGAACTGGGGCCCTTACATATTGGCATATTCGGGAGAAACAAGAAGTAAGCAAGTGTCGCACAAGTGACAGATACAAATGAATCCACCTACAACGCTGATAAACGATCTTGAAAGAGAAAAGCGAGCATTTTTAAAACATTTCCGATGTTTCGGAATCCGAACGCTATCCATTTCAAAACCGTCATTTTGCAAAGCTTCAACGTCTCGGAGTCTTTGTGCAAACTGAGTAGTGATTCTAAATACAACATTAAGAGCTAACAAAACATCATTTTATTATGTCTGGCCAGTCTCGTGGGGTCTCGTTCAGGGAATACCTATAATTGTGAGCAAAATAAAATTAAAGATTATGAAATCCATAGGATGTTTTCAAGCTTATTAGTTAACCAACTTAAGTTCTGTAATAAAGATTTTAATCGGCTGCATGCTTTGCAATGTTGCACACAAATTGTGCGTAAAAATTTCGTTCGTTCCAAGATTAAGTAGTCCCTGTCTTAATAAGTGGTGGTACCTATTAAGACTGGAACTAATTTCGAAAAGTTAATTAATTTATCCCGCTTACAGCGTGGAGTACCTGGGTATTTTCATGTCTATCCCGGTACTACATTCCCTGGCCTGGCTAAATTGGAAAAACGGAAACCGTTGTACACAGTAGGTAGGTAATAAAAGAAAGAGCGTTACGCGAACTCAAGCATGACGGAACGGGTTCCCGTTCAGAATCAAATTTAATGCTATATTACTCATTTTCAATGATTCCATAACTGGCATATTTCTTTCATATTTCGAGCGAGTTTTAAGCCTTGTACAAGCACAGGCTATATTTCCAACACATTCCGTCGCAGTAGCCTCTTAAATATAACCTACTTGCGTCTATTGAACCTGTGCAGCGGCAGCGGTCGTTGTATTTTCAGTAATTTAAATATGGTGCATTCAAGTTAGTTAATCGTGACTATAAAATCAGCACGTATTTCTGATGCAATTTCCCCTAAACTTAATAGAATTGCTTTATTACTGCTAACTCATGGCACGAGGAACAAACCCGACGCATACATACACTACATACATGCACTAAAATTTATTTCGTGCAATAAAATTTTAACTCAGTTCTGTGATAAACTGCAATGGAATTTTAAGAGGTTTATTAGTATAAGTATAACTTGTAAGCTGTAAACCCTTTTTCTAATTTGTTTGTAAGCTCCGTTGCGGGCGAGTTGTAATAATAGGTAAAGTAAATATGACAATTCGCCCGACCCGGGCGAGATAAATTCAGGCGACTTGTCCATAAACTCTGATTTTCTAATTTTTTTTAATCGGTTTAGTAGTTATTCACAGTGTTACTTTGGGCGAATCATTGCTCCAAGTGAAAATAAATAGTTTTACGAAAATCCTCAAGATAATGACAAAAAATTAAAAAAAATATATTGTTATATTAAAATTTTAAGCTGACAGAATATAAATTTGTGTGAAAATTTCAATTCAACCTATTGGCTAGTTTTTCAATTTTGTGAACATTATTATTTAGGCTAAATCGAAGTGACTCCCATAATTTAGAAACTGAATTGGATTGCATTACGAAGGTAATATCAGAAACAGTTAAAGCTGCACTCTCCACTGAGCAGAGTCGTAAAACACGAAGTCTGGCGCAGCAACTATAGATAGAAGCTAAACAGACGCATTACTCGTTGGTGTGATGGCCGTGTGCTGTTCGGCGTGCACCTGCATCAAAAACCGGTTCCTACAAACAAGATTTCACTCGCTGTGGCGTTGCCTAATTTAGCATCAGCGACTACGTCCAATACACGGATGAAAGAGTTTTACTATTTCCCGTAACTATTCAGCTCGACCGGCGTTTTCGTCTTGAATGAAACCTGTGATGCTTTTGTTCATTCGAAATTCCGTTTGCAAATTTCTAAAAGCATCGCACTAACGTGAGCTTATGGGAAAATTGTGTTGCCGCCGCCGCCACATCTGCATTAGTACGGTCGCATTCGACGGAAGACATAGCTACTGTACCTATTATAATTTAATTTTAAAAAATAAAGTTTTAATGTGAATCGCCTTAAAAGTTGATTCCATAGTGTGAGACAATTCAGAAAACTTATGATAACAAAATTGCATGATACAGTTTGATACTGAGACTACACTACATCAATCATCTACAACTAAAAATTCAATAGCTAAAGGATCAAAGAATTTTTGAAATGAAAACTTCTTTATTTTGAGCATTTTCACACTGGCATACGTTTTCACTTCTGATGTGCAGTCCTAAGACTGACATGTATTTTTTTTTTGGTAAGTATAGAAGGTAGTAACTATTATGTATGTATGTATTACATATTATTTATGTAAAACACATGGCGGAGTCCATGACATATGAAATATTAAAAAACGCTTGAATTTTTTAATATTTCATATTTAGTTTTCAGGTCCTGGATACATAATTAAAAGATATAATAAAGAAATAAAATAGTCCTTTCACTGATAGAATTAATTCAATCATTAAAGTATAGGAAAAAAGAATGGATGTCACAGTAGAAAACCTCTACTCTTTACTTTCCATATATTTCAATATTTTGTATTTCATTTAGTGATTGAGAGTAACTCTGTACCTACTTAACTGGTTTATAGCATGTTTATAGTACTAAACTAATCAACCCTATTTTCCCGTATTCTAAAATAAACATTCATTTAAATTTAAAAATTCTTATTTTGTTTTATCTTACTACCTTACTTACTAAAGTGTTAAGTTGTAAACGTACGTTTTGATACATGTTTGATATGAAACGATAAACCCCCATTTCCTGCAACAACCCTAACGTCTCAAGTAGCATTTAGTTCTACTCCTACTAACACGCTACGTACATAAGTGTCGACGCAGTCAACGTGAGTTGTTATGTTAATAATGTCGAGTCTCGACGCGCCCTGGCCATGATGTGAGTCAGTGTGAGTAGCTACCGCTTACCTGTTCCAATCAACAGCAAAGTAACCGGTGAAAGCAACCGGTTGATACCCATGTTGACGCAGCGGAAACTTTCTAAACAAAAATTAACACTCCGTCCAGCGAATTCTACGCGCCCATTTTGCAACACAATCTTGTAACTTTTAACTTCAAACTTAATGTTTAACACTAGAGAACAACATTATAATATACATTCCATATAAGAAACGCAACACTGTCCGAAGAGTCCGTTAAACATCCACACTGATATGCTGAAAACACTGCACAGCCACAAATGTATCCTTTTCTTAGTTTTATGGTAAATTATTGTTGTAAACTTTGGCGCGAGTTTTTGACAACCGAAAATTACACCGCAAACAACGTCACACGCGGGCGACAGTTGGCCCAAGGCTGAATTTGAATCGGGTTTCCGCGCTACTCCGCGTCCCGCCAACGCCAACCAACATGCCGCGAGAAAAAGAGACAACGCTACTAGTTAGAAAGAGATGGAGAAATGTAACTGTTTTACATGTTGTTCACTAGATGGCAACACAGTGAATATTATTATTTTATTTTGTCTGTTTATGTAAAAAAAAATGACCAGCCGAGCCGAATGAATGTTTGAAAACGCATTGATAATCTTTAATGCAACAAACTTGTCGCTATTAATTTATTCGAATTACCATTACGTTTAGAGAAAAAATTGTAATATTCCTATCAATAAAAATGTAATGGACGCTCACTGCTGAGTGAGTATCAACAGAGTTGTCAACGACATCGCACGATCCACCACGTAAAAGCAACAAAGGCTTCTTCGTCCTTTTTAGCAATTCTGCTTCAAAAAGCAATATCCTGATTGCGCCCCTAGCTTCTCGGGGCAAAGGCCAAGTAAGTTTGCTGTAAGTTTTTAGTTTACAAAATCTAACCGCCTTGCGCTCGTCTCAATGTTACTTTTTTAATAATAATAATAATAATATATTGTAAAAAAAATTAAGATTAAGAAAAGAAATACATATATGAACATAATAATTTATTTGCTGAATAGGTATAGGTTATTAACAATGGTTTTATAATAAATATAGGTATGTACAATACTTATGTATGACTATGAGTTAAATTTCTAAAAGAGTAGGTATTTACCCGTCTGTATTCTAAGCAAAAAATAAAAGAATACATTATTTTTACAAACAAAATAATTATTAGTGACTTGTGTTTTTATTTTCGTCATACCTAGGATGTCAGAGCCTAATAGTAGATCAAGTGTTGCGTTGTGCTTTTGGGCGACGGTAGCCAATCTTCAATTGAAAGGGCAGCCTGTCATTTTCTTACATAATACTTACCGAACTATATTTTTTTTTATAATACTGTAGGTACTATAATTTTAGAAGCTCTATTATATTTTTTTATCATATTCAAAAATTACCGCTGTGCTAATATTAATTTAAGTAATCACTAGACAAAAGGAAAAATATATATAGGCACTGTACGAAACACCTATATCACTTGAAAACATATCTGACATCTTTACCGCTGTGACGAACGCTCAATTTTTTATATTTGTAGACTATCCCTCGGGAACCTAAGAATTTTCAGGATAAAAGTATCCTATATCTTAAATCCAGGTAATAAACTATATGTCTGCCAAATCTCATCCAAATGTGAAACATCCATCAATTCTCACAAACTGGTATTTACCTATAATATTAGTAGGATTTTAATTGTAATGCGTTGAATATACAATGAATTTTGCATCATTTTAAAAATTATACGCAGCTTTGCAATGCTTGGTAGACACCTAAATACCTACTTATAAAAAAAATTACATAATTGTTAGTGTTACCTACAATTATGTGAAAGTTACATACAAAATACAGAGGCTAGAAGTCTATTTAGATAAATGGCGGGTATAGTAATGATCGGAAAAATTTTTCTTTAATATTGTACCTATATAAAAAATTAACATTTAATTTAATCAAATCAAACCCTTTGAAATTCGCACACCTTTTGTGTGATTTTCGAGTATCAAGACAAGTGTTAATCCCACATTTGATCTCGGGTCTTCCTCAGGGGTACAGGTATCTCCGAGAACAAGGCCTCGCTGTGCTCTCGGACCCACATATCACCGCTGATGGTGGAACGCGGGGGGGTTTTAGTGGGTATTCCTGGGGATAAATTTCGCCAGGCGAGTCCCACACTCCCCCTCGTCGACTGTCCCTGTCGACGAGGGATAGTGCGTAAACGTCATTTCCCCTCCACAAAAAAAAAAAAAAAAAAAACAAAGGGGTACAGGTATCATCAGGTGCAGGCATAGCCAAAAACACGCACTTTTTAAAATCACACGAATTTATGTTTCAATAAAATGTTACATTAATTTGACAGTCTGAGTAAATGTTAACATTTACTCAGACGCAAATGGATTTAACTGGATATTATGTGGTGTGTTCGTAGGTATTTTGCACATAGCCACAGATTACTAACTACATAGATAGCATAGGTGCAGTGTAGGCGGTGACATTTGATTTCATCCATTTCGAGCATATTATTTTTCAAAATAAAATCCGGGAATCACAATAAGTGCATGAGCCCTAATTATTATGTAGATAAACAAAAATATATATTTTTAATTTCGTTTTATAGTTATAGTTTGTTTTTTATTCTACCTCAAATAGTGGAGTGATGCAGAACAAAAAAATGTAAAAACTTCAGAACCC
The DNA here is from genome assembly GCA_947623395.1 of Synanthedon tipuliformis. Taxonomy (NCBI): domain Eukaryota; kingdom Metazoa; phylum Arthropoda; class Insecta; order Lepidoptera; family Sesiidae; genus Synanthedon; species Synanthedon tipuliformis. Next base: position 8,050,837 of record OX392414.1, on the reverse strand, counting down.
GATTCCACTGAATGAATTTTCGTGAAACATTTTCCAATACATTGTTAATAAAAGCTTGTATAAAGTTGATTCTATAAAGTTTTTACTGAAAGTTAATACTTTCCGACTTATTCGCTAGGGAAAGTATTAATTTTTCACTAGCCAAAAATCAATTATTTTTATTGAGACATTTTTCATCCCCGAGAAGAGATGGCATCCATTCTCAGGATAAAAGCAACCCCTGGCACAGGGGTAGATTCAAAATCACAATTTTTTGTGCAAATTAATGCTGTTTGCCAAAATTACCTATACGAGATATTAATATGATAGTTGTAACGAAATATAATACATAATATATCCTAGCCAAACTCCTCGATACACAACAACGTTTTACCAAGTTGCTCGATATGAAGTCAAGTTTCAAAAGCTGCCAGAATTCAAGATACATACACTCTGGTGCAATGAAATCGCACATGTGAACATTTTTTTGAAAAATATGGTGTTATTTTTTTTTTATTTAAAAAGTCACATATTTTTTACAATAGGATGAAAGGTTATTTCAATACCAATTCAATGATACCATATAAGCGGTGATAAGTTTACCTTACTGCCGAAAAGGAAAGCAAAAACAACAAACCCCAAAATTGCTTACTTAGCGCACTGCAGTTTGCGATAGCAATTGCAGGTATAAAAAGGCCTGTTTTGAGTAAAACGTCATCATTTGCATTTCAACGCTCTACGTGAAAGGACGCCTAGTGACTACAGTTGCAACATTCTGAAGAAAATGGATACTACTCCGGAAAAAGCCGCTCAAGTCGTTGCTCTAATTGAAGCAGGCCAGAACCAGAGTGCAGTAGCTAGACAGTTGAATATCAGCCGATATTCAGTTCGTCGTGTATACCAGCGCTATCGGGAGACTGGTGGCTATGAACGGCGACGAGGATCTGGTCGCGCCAGAGCTACAACTCAACGGGACAACCGATTTCTCGTAACGACGTCATTGCGAAATCGACGACTGACTGCCGTTGATCTTGCACAACACCTTCAAGAGGTACGTGAAGTGGAAGTCAGCCGGTGGACAGTTAGAAGAAGACTTGCCGAAGGTGGCCTGACTGCGCGTAGGTCAGTAAATGCTCCTAATCTAACACCAGCTCACCGCCGCGACCGTCTTCAATTTGCACAAGAACATGTGCACTGGACACTCGACCAATGGAGAGCAGTCCTGTTCTCAGATGAGTCCAGGATGTGTCTTCACGGCAATGATGGTCGAGGAAGGGTCTATAGAAGGCCTACAGAGAGATTCTCCCAGTGTTGCATCACAGAACGTGTGGCATACGGCGGTGGTTCGTGTATGTTCTGGGGAGGCATTTCACTCGAAGCGAAAACTGAGCTTGTCTTCATCACGGGGGCCAATATCAGGCGACAAACAAGAGGATAGACATCTCAGCGGTACATTGAGGAAGTTCTCCAGGAACATGTCGTACCATTTAGCGGTTTTGTTGGAGAGAACTTTCTCTTTATGCATGACAATGCAAGACCCCATACAGCTGCTATAGTACAACAATACTTGCAAGAGGTAAATATCCCCGTGATGGAGTGGCCAGCTCGAAGCCCGGACCTTAATCCGATCGAGCACTTATGGGACGAGTTAAAAAGAAAAATAAGAGGCAGAAATATTGCTCCAGCCAATCTTCTGGAGCTACAAAATGCGCTAAAGGAGGAATGGGAAGCCATACCACAAGACTTTGTCAAACACTTAATAGAGTCTATGGAAAACCGGTGTCAAGCGGTTATTCGGGCAAGAGGGGGTAACACTTCTTATTAATAAATGTTTTTTCACTACATTTTGTGATTTTTTTTAATAATCCCCAATTTTCGAACTTTTTAGTTAAGCATAAATCCGCTGATAAAAATGTATTTGTTGTTTTTGCTTCTCTTTTCGGCAGTAAGGTAAACTTATTACCGCTTATATGGTATCATTGAATAGGTATTGAAATAGCCTTTCATCCCACTTAAAAAAAAATATATGTCTTTTCAAATAAAAAAAATAAACAATATTTTTCAAAAAATCTTTACATGTGCGATTTCATTGCACCAGAGTGTATGTATATACAAAACTTACCCAAAATCGGTTCAATAGGTTAGATGTCAAAACAGTGAAGCGTTGATTTCGCATTTACCTACAAACACCTGAATAGCTGACATTACCTACTTAAAAATCCAACTACTTAACTACTAGTAAATAATAAAATTTATCATATTGTTTTGAGGAATTTGCTATTTATATATACAACTAGCGAACCGACTTACGATGTACTTTTTTATATACACAAACCTTTGTTGGTCCCAAAAGTTTTGAGTTTTGACCCTACTTACGGGCACGTATGATATTTTTTATATAAAACTATATTAAAATTCTATTAGATGGTTTAGAATTAGCAAAAAAATTAAACAGATGCGGACAGCTTCGGCGAGTTGTTTTTAATTTTTTTCTACTTAATCTAATTAATAAAATCTCAATTAGGTTTTATCAATTTATTTTATTTACCTTTCCGTTAAAAATTATCCAATTGATAGTGAAAAAACATATATACAGACAGACAAGACGCGGAAAGAGACTTCAATTTATACTATGTAAGGATTAGTTGAACCGATTTTCCTTTTTTTTTTAAGTAGCTATTGCCGAGATTATCTAACAAAAATACATTTTTAGGTGTCTAAAAATAATTAAATAAGCGCACGTAAGTTATAAGAGAGATAAAAGAATAATAATTCCGCAATTAAGGGTGGAATCTCCTTATAAATCATAATTCTAATTACCTTATTAATGAGGATCCGTCAGGTAACGATGTTCTGGAACCTGTGTGATAATAAACGCTGAATACATTTACGGAGATTGCAATTACGGGGGTTATAAGACAGATCCAGTGTTCTTAACAATGGGTTCTGTACGTGCCAATATAATTGGTATGTGGTATTAGGATAATTTATCAAATTCTTTCTATCATCTTATCAGGATAGTCTTATGACTGAGAAATACACAAAGACCTCAAAGTCTAGTCTTCTATCGCGTGTGCTAGAATTTAATTATTACTTTACTAAAAAAATACTACTTTTCAGATCCAGACCAGAGCTTCGAAAATTTCAAAGTTGACCCTGCCGAGAATCGAACCTGGGAACCCTGAGACAGACTAGAGGTGTGACCTCCAAAATGGCACGTGCCATTTTTTTGTTATTTTTATTTATGTATCATCTTCAATCTTCAATCGTAATTTCATCACTCTGCACATCGATTTTATTCATAAAAAAAAAACATAATTTTTTTAATAATTTCGAATTTCGTTCTACCACGTTATAAGATACTTTATTAAGTTTTTCAGTCCGCTAGCTGTTTATTTAGAACACCATAGCATTATTTTTTCATTATAACAAAGTTTAATCATTTCACCCCCATAATAAAGACAATAAAGACCAAAAATTGTTTTAGCTAATCGAAAAAAGGGACTCTTCCTTTCAACCCAAAAACTTGGGGCAATTTGTTGAATAAAAAATGTTATAACCGGAGACCCCGCGAATTTGGCATTAGCTTTATTGAAACGATAATAGGGTAATAGAAGGAGGCACCTCGTCTGCGCTTTGACTCGCCTTTAAATGTTACTCTTATTGGTATCAAGAAAGGCAAATCTTCTTACTCCCTTTTGTGCGATAAACCCCATATGTATTGTTTTGTTTGGACCATATAAACAGTTTGGACGTGTTCCATTAAATTTATTCGAGTCCAATCTGTCATACTCTGCAGTAGAACTACTTGGAATTTTTTTGTCCGAACAAAAAAAATGAAAAGCGAAGTGGACGAGTAGCGAATGTGGTGAAAAGCTAAGTGGACGAATGGCGTCAAACTCGTTCTATCGTAGAACTAATAGTAGAACTGTTTGGAACAACCCATATTAGTGCAGTCAATTTTATTACTATGTAACAAGCTGAGTACTATGTTCTAATTTTTAATTATGTGTTCATACTTAGTATGTGGGCAGTTTTAGTTAGTGTGTTAGTACATGTCCTCTTGTATCTTACCCTTTATCCTATCAGAGGCTGTCCGCCTCTGTCTCTTTCTCCACTTACTTCTTATAAACCATTCAACTGGATAGAGCGATAACGATAAACGATAAAGGTTTGTGTACATAATTTTCAGAGAAAAAATTGCATCCATGCGTAACCGGGTTTTAGTAAGCACTCAAGTTTTTCCAATAATTTGCAACTGCGAACAAAAGATTTATTAGCTTTTTCTAAAGAAAAAAAATGAACATTATTTATTCAACGGGTAAAACGCAGTTGACTTTCTTGGCGCGGCGCCTTAACTACATCGACCATGATTTATTTGGTTAGGCTTTAGGAAAATTCATATTTCATCTCTGTATTAAACATCTATTTTATTTATGGACGTCAATCAACAGGAGTTACAATAACTCAAGAAGTTACAGCTGTTGTGAGTTTTGCTAATCGTATCGCTGATCGCTGATTATATTTTACTAGACTGGGTGAATGAAGGGCCTAAAGTTTTTTACATGTAAGAAAGAAAGTCTATGAAACATTATTGAAGAATACTTGAATTAATAATTAATAATTCAAAATATTATAAAACGAGCAAGCGGTTATACTTTTGTAACCGTTTCGTTAAAAAAACTATCTAAAACGAATTTTCTCGAAGATAAAAAACCCTGACAGATCTATTTCTAGACCAAGAAAACCCCTAACCATCAAAATCGTTAGAATCGTCGTTAATCTCTTTTTATTAAAATAAGCTAAAACCATTTAGCTTTAGCTTAAAATAAGTTAAATAACTACAGTTATTTAAAAATGACGACATGAATACCTACATAAAGATTTGTACAATCAATCACATTGATTCTGTCAGATATAGCAGCTAATAAAAGAACATTAATATTGTAAATTAAAATACTTCGTTCCACTCATTTCCACCGCTTTGTGTAATATAATCCGTGATTTACATACATCTACATCGTAATTTATGTATATCATACGCATACGCAAAACATACTGAGGGGGATTAATCCACAATGATCTGAATATGAGACGTTCATGTAATTATTTCTCAGCAAAAAATAACATAGGATTAGTTTAAGAGATTATTTAATGCTAGGTTTTGCCCGCGACTTCGTCCGCGTCCGATCGCTACCAAACTTCACAGGTAATCCTGTGAATCCGCTGGACTAATCTGAAGATTTCTGAAAATCTCATCAAAATCGGTTCAGCAGTTTCGGAGTCCATGGGAACAAACATACCTACACACATACATACGTAACTTACGTACATAATACATACATACACACATCGCTTTTTATGTATATAGATTATTTTATCATTATTTTTATTTATCAAGGATCCGCATGATCTTCGAAAATGATCGAAAGAGTCCTTTGGAATTTGTAAAAAATTCTAGTTAACCTAGAATTATAAATATTAAAAACACATTGGTTTTGAAAAAACGCATATTTCACCTTTGTAATTTTGTACTAAAACTTGTAGGCTTGTAAAATATTGGCTTTGAAATTGTATCCTTATAAAAATCGTTGGATTTTAGTGACCTAAATATCTTGCAAGCTTTTGAAACGCGTTTGCATGATATGATACACAGCTGAAGCTAGAAGTGCTCTTGATTCTACCTATGTTTGATATTTTCTATTTCATTTTCACTTTTTATGAACTAGCTAACTAAAACTAAGAAAATTTTACTGGCTAATGGGATCTAATTCTCAACTTAATATGAAGAACAAACTCCTACTTTAAAAGTGTGCTCTACAACCTGTCTGGACCTATGGTTTACAGCTATGCAGCAACCTTCAACGCTTCTAATCTAAAACCTATCCTGTGTCCCGTACTACGTCTTAATGTTTATCTACCAAGTTAAGAGTTATGTAGGAACATACATACATACATACGCCATCATCATCACATAGGCCTCTCCTAAAATTTTGCATTAGTTTTTTATTTGTCGTCAGTGTGAAAACGTTAGAGTTGTCACCGAAGGAGGAAACGGATTTTTAGTTATCTTAGTATCTTAGTTATCTTAGCTTCTTACTTGGAGATTCTTTAGCAGATTTAAATATCATTATCTTTGTGCACAATGTCAACTATTAAATAAACAAACGTCCGAGGTCGGAAGCAATATCAACAGAAGTTTCATATATCCAATAGGGATACTCTTTATTACCCACAGATTAAAATGCACCCTTATTAGTACGATCTCTAATGTAGCTTCAAATTTATGTTGTGGGTTTACCGGTTATTTAATCTAACGGAAATAAATTAGGTTAACCTTTTAATAGAAACGTTTCAACGTTTACCTGACCGACAAGTTATTTTGTGACCTAATTAAGTCACTCCTGTATCAAATAAGAAATTAAAGAGGTCGTGTTAGGCTTGTTGCTAAAATGTTTATATGAAAATCAGAAGAGTTGAAATATTTAATTTTTTCTACCTGTTTCTCTGCTAACTTCTTCTAAACCCAACTAAACCACTTAATGTATTTTGATACTGTTTGCACTAATGGAAGACCAACGAGGAAGGCTTTTGTATATAATTTACAGATGAAAATTGCATCCGTGCGAATCCGGGGGCGGATCGCTAGTAAAATTTGAATACTTAATAATATTATAAATGTGAATGTGAGTTTGTTTGTTTGTTTGTTGGATGGATGGATGTTTGTAACTCTTTCACGCAAAAACTACTGAATCGATCACAATGAAATTTTGCATACACGTTGTCTGGGACACCAGAAAGGACATAGGGTACCTTTCATCCAGAACGCGGACGAAGTCTCGGGTACCAGCTAGTATTATTATACTATTTCATTTACACATGAAAGCCACAGAAAAGTAACAACACAAGAGGGTTTGGTGGAGGTCCCGAGGGATAAATTCCGCGGGCACCAGCTAATAATATAATAATTTGTATTTAAATAGTGTTGTATGTCCGGGTTTGTTAATCCTTGAGTATGTTAAATGTTAAGTTAAACCTATGTACCGATTTTGAGCTTTTCAGACTTTCTAGTTTTCGCTTTGCGTTTATAAGTAATCTATATAGCCACTATGTACACAGTTCATAAAACTTTTGTCTTATCAATTCGAAGTACTTACCAAAATGGATCTTCAGAAATATTCTACTTTTTTATCCACAGAATGTCTTGCCAAGGTAGATACTTTGAAAATTACCTAAATAGATGGACTTTTCCCGTTCAATGCAATTTTTCGTAGCACATTAAAGATTTATGGAAGCCTGTAATGGAGTGTGATGAAATTCGTTGATTTATGACCTCTTGCCTTTTTGTGCCTAAGTACGGAGCGAGACAACGTAAGAGGTGAGAGGTTTTTCGCTGAATCTAGTACGCACACGAATTCTTTTACTACAGAATAACTTTCAGGGAGCTGGAATCCTTAATATTCATGTTTGAAACTTACTAACTCACATTATTCTTTGTTCACAACAATTTCGTTGACAGATTGGTGTGGGTCGTTGACAGACTGACGTGGGTAAATAAATAAATAACCTAATAAATAATATATTCATGCTTGTTATACATTTCACCAATAAAATTCTCACAGTGTTTGTAGCCAAACTCCTCAAATCTGAGAATAGGTCGTTAAATAATTTTTATACCCCTAAAGTGATGAGGGTCATAAAAATAGTTAAAAATTTTTTTTTTTTTGCCAAAACAGCGTTTGCCGAGTAAGCTAGTATATATATTGTATATATTTTTCATATATAAAGAAAATTTTATTATGCGCACAGCGCGAAGGAGTGGAATTCTCTCCCTTCTTCAGAGTTCGCTGAAATATACAACTTTTGACTCTTCAAGAACAGAGTGACATAACCTCATCTTGAATTACCATCAGGGGGTCAATCGCTATACTTACCTAAAATCGCTATAATTTTTTTTTAAATGTTTAATTTATTCGAATGAATAATTTTATTTCGAAAATTAAATAAGACCATGTGCTGTTATATCACGAAGTAAAGGCTGGCAACGGCCGCCAAACGGGCCAATCTCATTATAGTTTTTAGTAATATACAAATAATTTTTATTATGTAAAAACGATTGTCATGGTACAATTTTCAAATCAAACCCTCCTGAAATCAGCAATCTGGCGAATGAGGGACGAATTATATTAAATAATATTAAACAGGTACCTGTGGAGTGCTTTTTAGAATCACTAGGTCTTTATGTGGTCTCTTTTATGTGACATGAAGAAAAACATTCCACACATTTAGTCATTTTATTAAAACAAAAATTCTAAACATGCATGAGCAATAATTTTACAGGTGCGACTTAATCTACTCTACGTTAACTAAGTTGAAAACCTAGACTTCATTTTTCACTGAAATATGTTTTCTTGGATTTTTTAATTTTGCAAAAAGCAAAGGCAGGTTATAATACAAAGAAAGCGTCTGGCTTGAATTACCTTTGACCGGATAAATAGTTATAAAGGAAATCCACTCCTTTTAACTTGACTGCTTTTTATCCTCACCTTTCATAGCCATTAAAAGGAAAGTACGAAGTACGTTGACTCTGTTTTTTTTTTAACTAATTATATTATTTCTATTACTTCGTTTTAATATTGACTTCGCTTGACGCTTGTACCGCTTATATCGCTTTATATCGCCTTTTTTTGTTGCATTTGTTGTTGCAAACATATCATACAAGTCATTATATCAAAATATGGCTCCGTTAGTATAATATAATAATAATAATTTATTTCCACACAAAAATTTTACAACAGCCAAAGTTGACGTTGACCCCCACACTAAGCAGTCCTTGTATCGTGGGAGTCTAATGCAAATACATAAGATTATATATAAATACAGATAAATATAAAGTTTTAAAAAACATAGAAATCATTAAAATATAAATATAATAATAGACTGCACCAAAGTGTAATATGAAGTTTTGCCTATTTATATTTTATATTTATTCATTAATGAAGCTCTTTCCAAAAGGAATTGATGGATCCATGAGTAAGTGATGGACATCTATGCTCCCGCAAACTTCGCAATGGATTGAGTCAACTTTTTTAAACAATTTTAGGTAGGTATCAAAGGTGCGATTCTCTCAATGCACATTGAAATAAAACTATACTGTTGCTACCCGTATTATGTGAATGTATACACATACACATGTACGTACATACACGCGTTGTTATATTATTTAAAGGGTGCGACCACACATTGCACTGGCCCACCAATGAGGTTGATTTGTCCCACGAGACACAGTAATAAAGGCCGAGCTCATCATTTTTCCATTTCGAATTAAAATATTTACAAAGTAGAAATATTACAATAGGAAAGCATGTACTTACTCGTGTTTATATTATGTAAATTGAGTCCTCATTATAATAATAAAAGAATGTCTCGTTCAAAAGAAAATTTTCTTTCACTATGACTTGTTAGCGTTTAACAATGAATTACCCAGAGAAAGAATAATCCAAGTCGCAATCTTGGCTTTGCTTTGTTTCACAGAAACAATTAATTTATTGTTGCTACTCCCTTACAGCGAAAGTTTCCCGTTGTTTCTTATCTAGATGGATGTCGTATATCACCGCGTTGCATTTCCATGACACATCCTACTTTGACTTCATTAATTTTTCATCGCTTTCACGCGTTTTCACGCAAGCGAGACATTGCGTTGGGGGACGTTTTGGGGCTGTCGTAAATAAATTAAACGCTTTTGCGAAAATGTTGTGCATGTTCGTGGTCAATACGAAAGCCTTTGAAAGTTTCATCACATTTCCCTATCCCTCCTTATCCTTTATTCTTAATCCTCGTAGAGTCGGCAGCGCGCTTATAGCATCTGTGGCGTTGCTAATGTTATAAGCACGTTATAAGCGCTGTGGCCACGTGGTTCGACTGCGTAGTTCGATCGATCGGACTATGTGAACTTTTTTTTCCAGTTGGTTCGATTTTAGAATCGAACCACGCGCACTACCTTGAAAACGGATCATGTGGTGCGACCATCAAAGTCGAACCATAACTACCGTTTACCTGGTTCGATGAATCGCACCATGAGGACTCTCAAGTTTTCTCAGTTCGACTAACAACCTCCATACAAAAGGTTATCAAATCCTTGTTAGAAAATAATAACTAAATATCAACTGATACATAGATATTACGTTTATTCGTCTGATAATTTCTTTTACATATTAATTAATACATATATTTTATATTGATTGTGACCTAAAATGTCGCCAGAAGAATTAATGTATTTTCACGGAACACGGAACTTTTTTTGGTTGTAATAAAATTTTGTTCTGACCAAGGAACATTATTATATACTCTCTAGGTTCTGACCCAGACGGGCACTTGAAAGTGGGTCCAACGGGTCAAAAGGGTCCGAAACCTTTACTTGTTTCGAAGAAAAAGCGGACGAATAGACGTTTAGAACGACATTGTTAAATTATTATTTAAAAATATCCAACTTATTTACGTCGATTTCCGTGAAGTCTGCTGGGTCAGTCGAATATAATATTATGCTCATAACCCAGTACAGTATGTAACACGCGGTATTTTTTTAATTTTATTGATTGTAGTATAATAAATAGCGTTTTAAAGGAATGATGGAAAAATCCTTATTTATTTATTTTATTCTCAACATAAACCCTATAGCAAAACAAAACAAAACAAAACAACATACAATTAGATACAGTATTACTACCTTTTTTTTTTTTTTACGAGTAGAAATCCGCTTATAGATTCCCTACCGCTGGCTAAGGCGATAGGGATATGTGGGGGTCGCCCAGCACCTGATGTTAGGATGTTAGCGGCACTGGGAATACCCACTAAAACTCCCCGATGCCTCTGCCGAGGCACCTAACTCCGATCGACCCCCAGGGCAGCCTAGCCATTACTGGCTAGGCTATCGCCAAAGAAAGGGATTGCCCGGAGACACCCAGGCAATACCCACGCGAAGAGGGGGACCTTGTGCAGGCACACACAGCTAGCCAACCATGTACGCAAGGTCCCTCTAGACCATCTGCAGAAGACGGGCCAGCCTTCTCCAGACAGCCAGGCTCTCAAGAAAAGTCCTCACTCAAGTGGAAGCACTCGAGTGCGGAGAACACCAATGACGGGAGGGAGCCCGCCACTCATAATCCGCACACATACCTCGTGTGCGGAACAAACAATATCATAAGGCCGCACTCCCGACCTCCAACTGAGAGACCCGCGAGGGTACTTCCCGCGAGCGCTCCGCTACGGACTCCCGCTTGGGAGCCCGCTCGGAACGCTCGGTTGTACGCCTCCTTAGCACCCGAGGCCGGCCCAAGGCCAAGGGTGAGCCCTCCCCCACCGCGACAAGGTCCCGGCGTACCCAGGGAGGGACAGTATTACTACCTACATTTCCAATTACAGGGTTTCATTCTTTAGGACTTGAATAAACTTTAAAGAGAGTTTAAATAGACTTTAGTGTTTTATATTTATTTACTAGCGGTCTGTTTGTCCGATCGCACCAAGCGCCCTTAAAACCGTGTAGTCCTCGTAGTGCGACACTATAGGCGGACCAAGAGGAAGAAAAAGTCTCTGTAGTTCGATTGGTCGAACCATATGTTATTGCTATTCCTGGTGGTTCGATTAATCGAACCAACTGGACAAAAAAGTTCACATAGTGCGATCGATCGAACTATACAGTCGAACCACGTGGCCACAGCGGTTATAAGCGACGGTTGCCACCTACCATCAAGTGGCTGAAGGTCCAACCAAGTACATAGTTGGACTTTGAGAACCATAACATAAAAATAAATGGAATATCGTCAACAAGTAGAAACTTTTTTAAAGTTGTTGATGTGTTAAAATTATACACGTAGTTTTAACACTCCATTTAACTATCGCTTTCTTAATTCCTTTCTTTATATCTACTTTGATCAGCAGCACACTTAGCCACCTACCATCAAGATGACCGTCAGGCTGTCTGTCGTGCCATAAATTTTAAAAAAATTACGTATCTTGCTCCATCAAAATATTGCTGTAAACATAAAAACATGCTGCATAAAAAAATTTACACATTTAGAAGTTTGTATCCCAGAGTTCTTACTGAAATGTACGGGGTACGAAAACCTTCGTCAGTTTTCATATTCATTCCTTTATCAAGTCGTTAGACTCTTAGTACCTTTTGAAACTAAAGCACTAAGCAAGCAACTGACAGACGTTTTAAATGAAACTAGTATGACTGATAAAGTCCTGGTTGCAAGCAAATGTCGACTTTGAGGTGACAAACCTTTACTTACACCGACTATACTGTACCTACATAAGTTTAGAGAAAAATGTGGCGAGTACAGAAATTTAAATACAAAGGGAAACAAAAATTTAACAAAAAATTGAACAGCGATTAAAGAAAATATTTTCTATTCATCCATTTGAAAGACAAATTTCCATTGATATATTTTTTTCTAGACGATTAACCCCACATATCATGAAAAATATTACATTCCGTAAGTGGTTGCGCAAAAAATATCTTTGATGGAGGGTGAGTGCAGTGTGGGGCGCAGGTTGTTCCCTCCGGCGCTTATTAGGGACTGCAGATACTGTTTGGGATTCCTCAGGGATCAGAGGGGCGTCGGTGAAATGAAAACTGGTCATGTGAAAATGCTTTCATTGCTTTTTACGCGTCGCTTGAGGCAATTTAGATGTTGCGGTGTTTTGCAGAGAATGGTCCTTGTCTCTCGGGAAGGGTATGATAGTCCTATTGCCTACGCTCTGTGGGAGCCTTGGGCTATATTGTTTTGCTTCATTGATTTCTCTACAAATAAATAAGCATTCGATATTGAACAAAAGCATTTCCGTAATATTAATATTGCTGCAAATTACGGTCATTTGACAATAATGTAACAAAGAAGAGTACTTAGAATGGAAAAAAATTGCATTATTTGTAATAGTTACACTAATGTTTTTGTGAAAATGTGCGTGTGTGTGTGTGTTTTTGCGACAAACGACACCAGACACCACCTCTCGACGTATTATAAACATCTAAATTGCTCCTGGCTTCGCACTGCTGTAATTTTTTTATATAATTTTTTTTCTCGTTTAACGTTCTTTTTATTAGTGGAAACCGTATTAAAATTCGTTTAGTTGTTTTTGAGATCATCGTACATAAGTATATACAGACATACAGACAAACAGACGCGGCGAGGACTTTATTTTATAATTTATTTATTATTTATTTATTTATATAAAACAGCAACAGCCTAGCACACTTAACACTCCAATCGTATCGCTCAACATCTAGGTCCAGTAGGCAAGCCAATTAGAGCTGAACACATAATTCACTTTTGGTTAGCTTTTGGTACATAAATTCGACAAATAACAATCAAACTTCAAAAATTCGAAAATAAAATATTAATAAAATGCGTTACAAATAAGAAACTTGAATACCATTAAATTAATCAAATAAATAAATTAATTAAATAATTTAATTAAATTTATGTAAGAATTGAAGTCGCTTTCCGCATCTGACTGTTTCTACGCTTACTTCTTCAAAACCACCCAACAAATTTTGATATAGTTTTCACTTTGACGACACGTTTGGTCTAGTGGCTAGTAACCCTAGCTGTTAACCAAGCGGTCGCGGGTTCAAATCCCGCTAGGGGCAAATGTTTAGAGTTAACATTTTACCTTTGTACCTGAGTCATGGATGTTTTGTATTTATAATATGTATATGTATTTACAAAAAAAAAAGTATTGTATGTAATATATCAACTGTTTGGTATCCATAATACAGGCATTAAGTTGCTTACTTTGGAACTAGATGGTGCTGTGTGGAATGTGTGAATATATTTATTTATTTATTTTATTTACTTATGGAAAGAGCGATCAGCGTGGAATGTATATACGAGTAATTTGCAGAAAAAATTAACTCCGTGCGAAGCCGTGTGCGCTGCCGCTGTTTGTCTACCATAATGTATAATTTTGATACATAATTCATAATCATAAACTCCCAAACGATCCATCTTTAATTAAAGCATTTCACCCAAATCCAATAACCACTTTAAAGCAAGATGATAACTGTTGGAATATAATGGAAACTAGTAAAAATAATTATTATGTGTGATTGGCCCTAAAGGCTTAGTTAAAACATCTGCTGGCATATCAGTGCTTTTTAAATATTTTATTCTAATCAAATTATCAGCTACTTTTTCCCTAATAAAATGAAACCTAGTATCTATATGCTTCGTCCTATTGTGGTGCACAGGATTATTAGCTAAATTGATGGCGCTCTGACTGTCTGATAATAATTCAACACAAGGTTTACATACAGTTACTTCCGAAATGAATCTGCGTAAGTAGCATACTTCCTTAGCAGCAGACGTAAGTGCCATGTATTCAGCCTCTGTAGACGATAGCGCTACTGTAGGTTGCTTTTTCGATTCCCAAGATATTGGTGCCCCAGCTAAGTTGAAAATATAGCCGGTATAAGACTTCCTATCCAGAGAACAATTAGCCCAGTCAGCGTCCGAAAAACCTTTTAATGGTTGTCCGGTTTTTCTGTAACATAAGGTATATTCAAGTGTACCTTTCAGATATTGCAAAACTCTTTTTGCAGCACACCAATGTTCCTTTCCGTAACAGGTATTAAATTGACTCAGGTAGCTTGTTGCATATGCTATATCAGGACGTGAGTTCACTGCTAGATACATTAAACATCCTATTAAATTCTGATAAGGATATGAAGACGACTCACCATTCATATTACGCTCTAATTTTTTCTGAGCTAAAGGAGAGCTGACTGTTTTACAATCTTGCATATTAAACCTTTTTAATAAGGACATAATATAATGCGATTGACTCACTCTGGTATAATTATCATTGCTTTCTATTTGCAATCCTAAATAATATTTTAATTTACCTAAATCTTTTAATCCAAAAAATTTAGATAATTCATTTTTGACAATTTCAAAAGTTACGTCAGATCGATAGTAAACAATTATGTCATCAACGTAGATACCTAATATGACAGGTTCATCACCAAAAAGTTTTGTAAACACACAAGGTTCTGAAGGAACACCTTTAAAACCTATTTTCGACAAAATTTCATTAAGCTTTTTATTCCAAGCGCGAGGTGCCTGTTTTAAGCCATAAAGTGATTTATGTAGTAGACAAACTTTATCTTCTTGACCTTTTATCGCAAAGCCAAGCGGTTGCTCCATAAATACTTCCTCTTCTAAATCTCCATGTAGAAAAGCGGTATCAATATCCATATGTCTCATTTTTAGATTCATCTCCGAAGCTAATGCGAATAACGTTCGCAATGACGAATGACGAATGACAGGTGCAAAAGTTTCATTGAAATCCACACCTTTTGTTTGATTAAAACCTTTCACAACGAGTCTCGCCTTATATTTAATGATATTGTCGTGAGCATCCCTTTTTATTTTATACACCCACTTGCATGGAATAACTTTTTTATTTCTTGGTCTATCGACCATCTCCCAAGTTTGAAGTTTCTTCAGCGATTTATACTCGTCAGCCATTGCTGACTGCCATTTATCAGCATCTTCCGCTTGAATAGCTTCAACATAAGTAGTTGGCTCACTCGACTCGATAACCTGAT
Source organism: Synanthedon tipuliformis (assembly GCA_947623395.1). Taxonomy (NCBI): domain Eukaryota; kingdom Metazoa; phylum Arthropoda; class Insecta; order Lepidoptera; family Sesiidae; genus Synanthedon; species Synanthedon tipuliformis. Next base: position 8,035,245 of record OX392414.1, on the reverse strand, counting down.
ACGTTAGAAATTCTGGCTGTTTCCTATTTCGCAAAGGGTACCTTCTTTCAACGATTTCAGGTTCTCTTTCTTCTTCTACTGAACTTACGTCTATATTTACAGGACTTGTAGGTTCATTTTGTTCAACAGTAGGAATGGACTGTTCAACGGTACTATCAAGACAATCGTAATACTGAGGTCCATCCTTATCAATCTCATCATCAAATAATAAAGATTGGTTTGTCAAATTATGAGATTTATTATTATCAATCTCATCTTCAAATAATAAAGATTGCTCCGTTGAACTATGAGATGGTTTCTCTCGCTTTAAGTTCGTAAAAACATTTTCAAAGAAAGTCACGTCTCTTGAATATAAAATTCTCCTAGGTTTGACTGGATCTCGAAAAATGTAAGTGTTGGGGTTTTCGGAGTATCCAACAAATATTGCTTCCTCTGCTTTTAAATCCAATTTAGTTCTCTGACATGTAGGTATATGAACAAGAGCTCTACACCCAAATACTCTTAAATGACTTAAGTCACTTTTTCGACCAAACCACCTGTCATAAGGTATTTGACCATTTAAGGCTCTATGAGGTGACCTGTTCTTTAAATATACCGCTGCTTGAAAAGCATCTTCCCAATATACTTTGGGCAGAGAACTTTCAGCTATCATCGACCTAGCCTTTTCCGTTATTGACCGAATGGTACGTTCAGCTACTCCATTTTGTTGCGGACTATACGGTGTCGATGTTTGGTGCCGGATTCCTTTCGAAGACAAATAATCACTAAACTCCTTATTTACAAATTCCTTCCCACCATCGGTTCTAATTGCTTTTATTTCAGAACCTAATTGTTTTTCAACTAGTACTTGAAATAAGCTAAACTTCTTAAAAACATCGCTTTTAGAAGAAATAAAATAAATAAATATTTTTCGAGTATAGTCGTCTACAAATAATAAAGCATACCTGTTTCCTTGAAAAGATGTTGTGCTCATAGGACCACAAAGGTCACTGTGAACCAATTCTAAAGGTGAAGTAGCCTTATTATACGCTATCTTCTTAAAACGTTTTCTAGCCTGTTTTCCTTCTACACAAGCAATACAACTACTTTTATCAATATCTGTGTAATCTACACCTACTTCATGCCCTTTTAGTTTGTTCATCCCTATGCGACATAAGTGCCCTAACCGTTTATGCCATAGTTGACTATTAGTCAGACAGTCAGTGTGCACATCATACGCTGCATCATTATGCTTAGTCACATTCGTGGGGACGTTGGTGATACAATCTAAAGTATACAGTCCACCACAGGGAGAAGCATGTAGTACGGATTCACCTGTAACACAAAAATTATTGTTTTTATAAAAATTACAACCATTTTTATCAAAAACACATACAAAACCATTTTTTACAACTTTCTGTACAGATAATAAGTTAGCTTTTAAATCTGGTACAAGAACAACATCACTTATTGAATTAACTAATTTATTGGGTGTGTTAATGGATATATTTCCTAACCCACAGCATTCTAACTGCTCACCATTTGCTACAGTTACCTTTCCATTATCAATCGTGGTAATGTGTCGAAACCAATCTCTCCTAGAAGACATGTGTTTTGAAGCACCAGAATCTACATACCAAACATCCTTCGATGGACAGCCCGAAGTATTAAGCGCAACAAACGACGTGTTTTCTTCATTTTTGCTTGTAGAAGATGTCAGCGCTTTATTTGCATACTTAACTTTGTTCTTCCTTAACCTCTCGGGGCAGTCTGGTCTTTTATGTCCGGGTACATTACAATCATAACACACGATTGCTTTCTTCTTGTTAGGTTTTGATTTCACTGCCTTTAAGACTGTATCAGTTGGTGTATCCGTTATGGCTTTTGACAGTTCATTCAATAATTTAGTTTTCACTAAATCGGATGTAACGGCAATGTTTGAATTTTCAAGTGCCATAATTAATGGTTCATATTGTTTAGTGAGACCTCCAAGTAGAATGGCAGCAATAGAGGAATCGTCGATAACCTTATCAATGTCGGCTAAATCTTGAGCCGTTGACAATACAGCATTAATGTATTCCTCAATGTTATCGAAATTTGAAAGACTCATTCTATATAATTTTCTTTCTAATGCAAGTCTCCGTCCTAAACCTTTATCTTCAAAAGCTTTTTGCAATGACGTCCACGCTTCTGCAGCAGTTTTGGCACACCGTACATGGGTAATGGCTGCACCATCAAGCGTGAGACATATTTTTGCTAATGCTTTCCTATCATTTCGTACCTTAATAGATGCCGGGGTGGTGTCATCTTGTGGATAACCTTTTATCGCTCCCCATAAATCCTCATGTATAAGATAATTATACATCTTAAATTTCCATGTGGAATATCCATCTCTGTTTGTTAGAGTAAAGGTAGGTATAGATGAAGAGTTCTTATACTTATTTACTTCACCATTTCCCTGTTCTAACATGATTTTCGTTTTTCTACGACTTTTACTATTTCTTCAGAAAAACGTAACAACCTTTTCTTAATTTTTTACATTAAAACATTATTTCCATCAGAGCTTCGTGCTGATAACGTGTTGGAATATAATGGAAACTAGTAAAAATAATTATTAAAAAGAAAAAAATAGATGTTACTTCTATCATGTTTTTTATTCAATTCTTATTACCTTGGTAACCATATAACTTACTCATTATATTTTTAATATTTAAATATATATATATATATAAAAAAGAGTATGTTTATAAAAAAGGTTAACTATACAATTATTATATATTTACAACAATAACAATGATTAAATTAATTAGTGGCCTGAACCGTGAAACAGTTTGCACAAGACCCTGTTGTTTACTCAAAGATTTACTTACTAAAGTTTAAAGAGAATTATTTTATTTACTAATTTTAACATGCGAACATATTTTATTAGGGGCTGATATGGACAAATGAAAATAAAAGTTAAATTGACAACAGAAACGTGAAGTGATCAAAATTAGCTGAAAAAACTGTTCACTAATTTAACGCTGAATGAGTAATTTAAAATACTTACAAAAAAGGCTTTAAAAACATTTTGTTAACCTGTAGAAAAATAAAGGACATCATTCAAAACCAGGCAATTGTTTTTTTTTATCTTACACTTCGGAGATATTTGTAATAAAAGTCTTTCTTAATTTCATTAAAATTATGTGAATGTTTCAGATTTATAAAATTCAGATTATAAATCTTACAGATTTCATAAATAAATATGAAAATCCATGTAGTATAATTTTTTCACTTAATAATAGGTATTACAATTGTCTAGATAATCTACTAATAGTTTAATCAATAAAAATGGCGAATAAGTTTATAGACGAGGATCCAAGAGAATCATGTTGCTATAGTTACCGTAAGCCTTCGAATAAAAAAGTTCATTAGCGAAATTCTCTATTCATATTTAATATTGCACAAGTTTTTCTCCCACTTAACGTAAACTTTCTAAATTATCTCCATGTAAAAACGTAAGTGCCTACTTAGTAACATTTCCCAGCTGGTCGCGATTTCCTTTTTAATGAAAACTGGAACGCTTAATTGAAACAGAAATGGCTACAAACTAATTTAAGTGCTTTCGCGAATGGCAATAGTAAACTTTGCCTATCGACAAAAGACGCCAAAAACCAATTTAACGCAGAACAAAATAAACAATGGGTAAAAGACCCCAGAGCAATCATTACGGTAAAAAAACTTTAGGGGTAAATTCGGCCCCTGTACTCGCTTACAAGATGAGCATCCAAATTTCATCCCCCTTTGATAAACAATATGTAGCCATAACAATATGTGTCTATATCTCCATCGAACACAAATTGCAGATACAAGAGATTTGTTCTCGAATTTAGTTACGAGTAGATTTTACATGTAATTTATATTTTCCAATCCGCGTTTGTGCAAGTTTACATTATATTTCCATAAAGAATAGGGGGCACGTAATTTTATTGTCTTTTAGCGATTCTGAGCTCATACTATGATTTTGTGTATAATTAATTAAAAGAATGATATCCTAAGTTTCTTTTGGAGTTTCTTCTCAGGGTCATAATCTTAGCTTTTTTTTCCAAAACCCTGGTAAATTTATTGTTAAAAGATTTTATTGGAGAAACCAATATGTTGAATTATTTTGATTTTGATTTTATTTTGGTATCAACTTGTTGCTTACAATTTACTAATTTAATTAATTAATTTTTAATTAATTTAATTTAATTAATTAATTTTAATTTAATTAAATTAATTTTAATTTAATTAATTAATTTTAATTTAATTTAATTTAATTTAATTTAATTAATTTTTCCAAACAATTTAAAATTATTTAAAACAAATTCTACTATTAGTTCTACGATAGAACTGTTTCGACAAAAAAATTCCAAGTACTGCACAGTATGACAGATTGGACTCGAATAAATTTAATGGAACACTGCCAAACTGTTCTACTATTTTTATAATAGAACAAAATAAAAAAAAAACATGCAATATGGTACAGAGATGCCTGAGTCTGTACTAACAATTTTTAAATGTATTTTGACGACATGCTTCTAATGTTTACAAAGTACGGTCAACAAATCAATTCAGTATATTCGGATCCAGCCCTTAGCCGTTTGCCAGTCCTCCATTCCACTGAATGTGTGGTCGTTCGTTCAAATTCAAAATACACTTCGCTATTTCTTTAGGATGTGTTATTAGAAGATAAAATAGACAGGGTTTTAATATGTTAACCTTATAATATTAAAATAACTATTTCACAATTTCATTACCATAATATACAAATATTCGGTAATACTCGTATTTCAAGACCGTCGGTAATTATATTATAGAAAATAACTACTAATTTATATTTTAAATTCATATTATTATATTATGTTTTTTTTATGGATGTCAAGTTAGCGCTTGGCCGCGATCTCACTTGATGTAAGGTGCAGATGCGGCCGAAGGTGGACTACGAGATTATCGCGTTCAACCAACAGAACAAACAAACACTTCAGCTTTATAATATTAATAGAGATTTATTCGGTGTAAAAATAAAGTAGCATTGATTTTTTTAGTTGCTCAATAAAATATGAAATTTTTAATAACAAATATCAAACTGTAATAAAAACGTTTATGATGCTTTATCGAAAAAGTTTACTGGCAAAGTATAAGCAACGAAATATAAAAATTTGGTAAAACTACAAAGGAAATATTGCGTTCAAACTTCAACACACCACCGGAATTTCCGTGATATCAACTTAGATAAATATTGTATTGTGTTCTTGAGCGAAAAGTTAGTATGATTACTATCTGTTTACTACCAACTTATACTTGGAACACAAGAGAACTTTATGTAAGATGTGGATGGAGTTTGGAAAACCAAGGACCTCGACAAATATCCCAATATACTCTCTGTAGATGCCTAGATTGGTGGTTAGGGTGCAAAGTGAGAAGTGGTATCTCACTAGCCAGAAAATAAACCAGGAAAATACAAGCAGGTCATAAATAAATAGCTTAGAATACGAGACCAAATCAGCACTGTTTACGTAGTAGGCAAGCAAGCTAGCAAGTAGGTAATTGATGTACCATTTTTAAGTTTTACTGCCTCTTCTCTTTTTACCTACTTAGGCAACGTCTTAATGTAGACATGTCTAAGCTTCCATAATGTGAGGCAATTTAGAAAACTGATTATAACAAAATCGGGGGATAAAGTTTGATGACGTAGCTAATTATCAAAGATAGCTATAAATGATCAAAGATAGCTAAATGATCAAAGATGGCTAAATGATCAAAGATTTTTTTTATATACAATTCATTGGATTTAACATAGCTATAGCACGCTCAAAGAAAATATTACTCGTAACGTAACACGTATTACATACGTATGACACATACGTACACATACACGACACAGTCACACCTCATTTTGGAAGACTGGCTGACAGTCCTATTAGTACGTGGCTACTATTGCCCGGGGACTCAAACTATGTCTTGGGGGATGCAAATGCGATGACGACCCTTGTAGTATAAAGGGTAAGATAAAAGGAAAGTATAGGATTATGGACTCTTACGTCCCTTAATGAAGCACCGAAATACAGAAGCACACCTGGCGTTTATAGAGATAACATAATTCTTTGAAGTGAAGATAGATAAACGTATACTTACTGCGAGCCACAACTATTCCGATGGCATTTATTATGTTTAGAATATAAGTACTAATAGGGGTAAAATCCTTAAATATAGTGGTCTCGGCGCGGAATATGTTTTTATACCGTTCGGGGTTGAGACACTCGGTCCGTGGGGCCCTGAAGCAATGGGCCTCTTCAAAGACATTTCGAAGAGGCTTGTTGATGCGACGGGAGATCGGAGAGCTGGCGCTTTCCTCGGCCAACGTATTAGTTTGGCCATTCAACGAGGAAATGCTGCCAGCGTCCTCGGTACAATGCCGCGGGGTCCATTTTTGTATTGAATTTTGTTTTTAGGTATAATTTATTTAGTTATTAGTTTGTAAATATTGTAAATTCATTTAATAATTTAATTGTAACTAGTAATTTAGTAAACTTTATATATTTAATGAAACATGTATTATATTATTAACAAGTTATTAAATAATGACAACATATAAATCAGTACTAATATATAGATGTATCTCAAATCAAATAAGTACATACGAGAATATATGAGTAAGTGCTTACCTATAGCAAAGTTGGTCTAACGCTTAGTTGCCGTTAGTTTGATGTGCTTGTGAGAAATTACGAGTATAAACACTAACTTGTGTATAGTTTGTTGTTGTATAGATGTAATACTACCTAATAATCGGGCATTAATTTTTGAATTAAATTTTACATTAATTTTTGCTTTTTAAAACAGCAAAAATTGTAACCCACTTTAGCACCACATTCTAATTTGAAAGATATATTTTCAATTTCAAAAATGTTGGTATTTGTAATATTTTTCTTAATTTGGTGTTTTTATGTGAAGAATGACAGACACTTGACAGGGGCTACTTGGGGGCTACCATCGACTGTAACATAACACAATAAGTAATGCAAGTGCCGATTATACTTAGTAGGATTAACGATAAGGTTTATGAATAAGGAATAGATATATTTGCTTTGACATCCTTTACTCACTCACTGAAACGCAACAACACACACGCTTAAAGGTGCTTTGGGGTTTCCCACTCATCCATCATCATCCTGGAAAAATGTTAGGTTCCGGAGGCGTCGTCTAAATATGCATAAAATAATTGGGCGTCTCTGTCGCCGTGGCGACGCCACGATCGTCGCAGCGATAAGGTTATCAGGCGTTATAATATTCATATATTTTCTTTTTCAACGCGGACGAAGTCGAGAGTACAAATTAGCAGTTTCAAAATGGACGAATAGAGACCACGGACCAGCATGCTAGGACACACAAGGACGACGTTGGATCCAGGCTTTACGGGTCTGGGGCCTTAGTCAAAGTAACAATTAAAAACGATAACGAAGTTCGAAAACAATAAAAAGTATGGAATTGACATATATGCCGTCGCTAAATCACGTGACACGTCCTATACATTTTATTCTTTCGAATCGAATCGCTACGGAGCGAATGCCACTTCTCTAAGCCCCTCAGGTTCTTCCAGAAAAGTATCGAGAAGCCCTATGTCCTACGGCTGAGAGATAAATATATGTAAAGTGTAAGTAAAAATATATGCATATAGAAACATAAATGTATTTATGTGAACGTAAATAAATGGATATAGAGTCTTACACGGACGTTAAAACCTTATTATGTATTTTCCTGGTACGTGGTTTCAAACGTTTCAACGTAAGTTAAGCAGCCCATATATTTACATTGCTTTTCAGAACGTAAGAACCATTTTGCTTAGTTAATTTTCTAACTACGAATCGGACTATACCTACTATGTATCATGATTTAAAAAAGGTAACTAAGCACTACTTTAAGTCAAAACTTCTTCCTTTAAGGGCACCGTGTACGAGTGAGTGGAGTCGGTAATGGGTATTTAGGATACCTAATTGTTGCCTTTAATTACTATAAAGCGATGCGAATAACCGAAATCAGAATGCAACGCCAAGATATTCGCGGCTCTTATAGAAATCGCGAAAGTAATAAAACATACGCCAGCAATTCCAATATTTTAGGAAAATTTTATAGATAGTATAATCTAATTTTTAATTAATCTAATTCTAATTTTAATCTAATTTTAACATTATATGCTAGGATGTTTTCATGGAAAAACACTAATGGCTTTTAGTCAGTAATTACAAGAATTCACCCGCAAGTCAATTTGACTCGAAAAACAATTTTTTGATAACGTTATTATTCGAACAGCAAATGACAGACATTACAATTTTATTTATAGATGGGCAGGCGAATGTGATTTTGACTTTCCATCAAAAAAGTGCAAGGTCAGTCAGCAAATAAATGACTTTGGTTCATTCGTGCAAGTTTTTCCCGTCATCTAATAGATCGAGCACCGTTCGTCACTTCGCTTTGTCATGCCGAATCTATTTTACTTCGAGTCATTGCTCTTTCAGGATTACATTCTTTATTATAACATGCATATTTTGGTGGCCATACATACCTAGTTCTAACTCTCATTTAATTAAGTAAAGTAATTAAGTAAATGTGTAAGAGTTTAAAGGTTACCTTTTATGGACGGAGAGGAAAGTACCTACGCTGCCGGTCCACTTGATAGTAGGTGGCCTATTCATTGATGTTTATGGATGGGCCTTTCCCATAGTAAATAACACTGGCAAAACCTCCGCAAAATTACACGTGTACTTGAGTACATTGGTTTCATTTTGTTCGAAAGTGGCACCCAAAAGCATTACTATAGTAAACAACCGACTCTACTAATTTCGTTAATACAGTCGAGCAACACAGGAACAACCCAGGACCAACCAACGAGTCCTACCTACATGACGACCTACAAAAATCAATCTGATTTTGCGAATCAGATTGATTTTATAGAGGTACGCCAGCCACATCAGAGATAACGCTTTATACCCTGCCAGTAAGTAATAAAAATAAAGCCTTCAAATAATGGGCAAGAAAGAGTACTACATTTTCATGTGTGAAGCAAAACATCACGAGGAAACAATCAGTACTTAGGTTTCATAGAAAACTAGCAATCTTAGCACGTGAAGTGTTTTAGAAGACTGCATCATTGCGGACTAAATTATAAATTGTATTCATCTTATTCACTTATATGGCTTAAAAGCAATAGAATGTTGACCATTTTCGGGTTCCCATCTAAACGTCACTCTCAATATCGGAAAAGAAACAAAACGAGGAAAACCCTTAACTCGACAACAAATTCACTGGTAAACAACGAATATAGGTACATAGTAAATATACGAAACGTGATGAAACATCAAGTATTTCAATTTCGAAATTGTCTTTTATGTGCACTTAAATCTATTATTCAAATGTGGCCACCCCTCTCCAATTATGACATTTGATGTGCTTTTCGGCATGGGGTGCGTGGTAAGCATCGCAGTTGCATAAATTTAGTCAATTGGACACGGAGTTGCAGGGAGCAACTTGGGGTAGGAGCACAGCAAACTTATTGTGTGCCTATAAATCTAAAACTGCTTGAAATAATGCCTCTCATGATCGTTATTGCGAAGCTCCCTAAGCAAGATAACTATTGCGCTTTTATTAAGCTCACCAGCCCGCCAAAGGGATACTCATAATTTAATTACATCCCCCAAAAACTTATTGTAAGTTCGTCAGGAATCGTTCTTCGGTTGGGCCGAATTGGGCCGGGCCGAACGTAATGAGAAAATTTTCGCAACGAGCCAAACTTTAAATGTAGCCGTTATCAATTATTACTTTGAAACAAGCGGGTTAGGCTCACTTTATTTTATTATAATTAGTTAATTGAATTCAAATAATTGACTATTTACAGTAACTATGGAAAATATTAAAATTAGGGTGATACCAACCACTTACTTCTTCAATCAACCACAAAAATCAAGATCGCGTGTGTGACAGTTTTAAACATGTGTTGGACGAATAAGCAGACTTTAGCGGTCTTACTACAAAAGATTCAGTAAGCACTGTTCAAACACATGCTTAGTTAGACAAGCATTAAGCATTTAAGCATTGGTCAGCGAGCGTTTAAAATGTCCCTACCACAAAACCTTATTTAGCGCTTGTTTCGGTAGACAGTGTTAAAGTACGTGAATGTTATTGAATTATGGCAACCTTGGCAAACATTCATTCAGTCACTCGCCCTGCATTCATGTCGTTTTCATTTTACGCAGATCTGATAGGCGTATAATGATGAATTTTGGTTTTCACAAGCTATTATTACGGACTATATTAATGATATCAGCAAATTATAAGATTGGAATAAGTAATAAATTACAACAAATACGTTAGATTACTTATAAAATTTCGTAATACCAAAAAATATTGAGCATAATGGAACGTAACTAACACTGACGTAATTGTCAAATGTGGTCAAATGTAAAGTTTGATTTGTTAAAATTGTTAAATAATTTTTTTATTTGAGGATCCACCTCTAGCATCACATGGTAGATCATCCTTTATTAAATAAATAATCTTGTTACCAAAGTTATATATTCGAATGGATTAATTCTCTCACGATGTATTCTATCTCAAAAATTATCCAGATAATCCATATCCTCCATGTCAATTAAATTTAAAATATCCATACTCATTTATAAAATCAAAAGAAATCTTTAATATTAACTATTAAGTATACGCAAAACGAAATTTTACACAAAACGTCAGAGGAAGAGAGGCCGTTAACTAGATAGACACTCGTTAAACTAGCATATGGCGGTGGTTAAATTTAAATAATGCTCAAGCATTGTTAAACCCTAAACAATGCCTAGACACTCTTTTGTAGTAAAGTTTTTTTTTAACACGTGTTTTAAGCCTGATTAAAGTGTGTTTAATGTTTTTGTAGTAAGACCGTATAAGTCTTTTAAGAATTCTTGTCTTTCGGGACTTTTTAATATTTATACGAAACAAATAGATCTCGGGGCCTAGACAAGTTGCATTCGCTCCGGAGCGATTCGATTCGAAAGAGTAAAATGTATGGGATGTGTCACGTGACTTACCGACGGCATATGTCAATCCCATACATTTTTTTATTAACGAACTTCGTTATCGTTTTTACAATGTCACTTTGTCTAGGCACCCTCATATTACATGCCGCTAAATAAGAGAGACATAGATAGATAAAACTTATTGAGCCAGGACCTGACTGTAGTCCCGTGGAGAACTCACTTATTGAGTTTTTTTTTTCAGGAAAGAGTCGTAGGAGTCTTAGTAAGTATTTTAGACTTCCGCCGCTGTTCCCCAGTTATAACGTCATAAATTTTATGATTATATAAAAAAATAGGTACCTACTTCAGAAATCTATCAAAAATATCCCATTTTGAGCTAAAGTTCAAAGATTTTTTAAAACACACCAACTTTTGGCGCTTCCTTATAGGAAACGGCTGAATGATTTTTTTCTAAAATATAAGCCGAATGACTCCTTATATAACCATATCTAACATAATAAAAGGAATTCGAAAAATATTAATTATACTTTTAGATATTTACCTAATAATAGTAAGTTTAAGGTGCATTTTTCTTAATTTTCACGAATCTTTGTTTACATAAAATCTCTTGCTCAATTCGATAAAGAATGTAGAGTTACTAGAAAACGCTCAAGAATATGACAGAGAAAAGGTCTTTAAACTCCTGATTATTGTTAGAATAAAATGGAAATACGTATTTATTTTCTTTCAACCATTTAGTTTCAACCTTCGCCCCTACACGAGGGCGAAGGTTGAAACTAAGAAAATACACTGTCCATAAACGCACCCTTTATAATATTGCTTTGTAATTTTCCAGTTAACTGTCCTCCGAAATGCCTGCTAAGGTTTTCCTACTATTTCTAATATTGTAATGGTTTATTTGTTTGTTTGTTCATTCATTTGTGTGGGTCGATCCCTGAAACTTTTGAACCGTTTCTAAGAATCCTTTTTGTTCTCTTCATAATATGATATGTAGTTTATTCTTATAAGTATAATTTTAATTCGATATCAAAAACCAAGACATTGGATAAACCAATTATTGATTTAGCTATTATTTTCAAATATCCTGAAAAAAAACACTGAAAAAACAGTAAAAAAAATAATTGAAATTTCAATTGCGAATCGGCCTGAGGGATGTCGTAATTTCGTTTTTACACACCTGCCTGACCCAAACCCCTCAACCTCCAAATATACTCGTATATTCTTAGCAAACCATAAAAACCGTCAAGGGAGCTCGTTTGTTATCTCGCCCGTCATACATTGTTTTCGGAACAGTAATCGTCATATAAGACACATAAAATGTTTAATAAATTATATTTTGAAAGCACTCTTTATACAATCCATTACTCAGGTAGGACCAGGTTAAATTTTAGATCCATACTTTTCTGATAAAGATTATATGTATACTTTTCTGATTCTTTTCTGATCATATGTATACTTTTCTTACATTCTTTTCTGATAATAAGAAAGACTGTAACCAAGCTTAACATCAAGTTAAACAGCATACTTAGTAAAGGGAAACTTATTATCCAATATCCAATCCAATCTAAACTAAACAAAATTGTTTAAAAAAATTAAGTACTTATACAACCTAAGATGAGACAGGAATTGTAGTAATTTTGTCAATGGAGCTAAATTTTGATGGGCTAATAAATAAATAAAATGTAAAGTTAAAAAAGGTCGAGTCGGAAAAAATGTTTTTTTGGCAGATATATTTTTGCTTATCAAAATTTTCAAAAAAATGTACTTGTCTTTTTTTGTTTGCTCTTGGAAGTTACTTTAAATCAAATTTGACATCATTTAATTAAAGAAGTCCGCCCGAAATTAAACATTTTGTCGCGAGTCTACTTTTATACTTAATTAGAAAAGTTAATATTCGAAATTTAATATATGGAAATGTATAACTAAATGTTTAATTACCTGTTTAATTAAAACTAATATAACATGGAAACAACAATTTCGCCAAATATTAATTAACTTCAGAAAACAAAAATTAAAAGCGGGCTTCCCGATTTGCATAATTTAATATCTGGATAATGGTTTAATTGTATTAACTTCAAGCTTCATTGTATAAAATATTTAATTTCGTGCGAACCTTTGTTAAATTATCATTTAGAACAGACAACAAGACAAATGCATGAAATTTGGAAAATTATTGAGATGAATTTTTACATTATTTTTATGTTGAGGAGTATAATAATAGCTGACCCAGCGAACTGCGTGCCGTCTCAGGATAAAAACAAAAATGTATGGGAAAATAAAATTTCTTCATAATTATTTTATTCATGTATGTAGGTATATATCCGTTGTTTTCATAATTATTCTGCTATTTTGGACGGCGACCAATATAACAAAATCTAATAGGTATATAAAATTCTAAAATATATAAAAAAACTCCTCCGAAACGGCTGGACCGCGTTTGATAAAATTTTGTGAGCTTTTCGGGTAGGTCTGAGAATCGGCCAACATCTATTTTTCTTACCCCTAAATGTTAAGGGTGGTCCACCCCAAAAAATTATTTTTTATTTTTTTGCAAAACAACTTTTGTCGGGGTCAGCTAGTATACTATATAATACTATCTATTTCATAATAAGGAAATATATACTTAGTTACATTGTAATAATAATAATAATAAAGTTTATTTCAGAAACCCGGGGTCCATATAGTGTTAGTAATACAAGAAAAAAACTTAAAAACTATGTTAGGAATTATATTTACAACAAGAAAGTGTGGTTTATACATGTAATAATAAGATTACAATGAAAAATGTATTATCCCACACCCAACCCACCTTTATCCTACGAACGTTTCCGTGGAGGGTATTTTACAAAAGTATAAACAAGTGAAAAGTTAGGGGGACAGAGCTTGACACGCTCGTGTGAACTCCCCTTGAAATATATCCTCCTGCATGTGTTGACATGAATTATTCAGTTGTTTTACACATTTCTTACATTGTTCTAGACTTTAAGTGTTTTAAAAGATTTTTAATACTAACAAAACAGCAGCAACCTTTTGTAATTTAATATAAATAGTTTTGACTTTAAACTTTAAATAATTACAAAGAAAGAAAGAAAGAAAGACATTTATTCACTGCACGAAGGACATTACATAAGAAACATAAATAACAAAAACAAAAAGACACAAGTAAATTAATAAAAACAGACAAGTGTGTATCCTCGCGGCAGTGAATCGGATACTGGCTCAGCATTGTGGCGAGGTGCTAAACAGGCACCTACAGCGCTGATTTTCAGCCAGCACCGTGTGACTCACGCGAACGCCATACAGATATATTATATAATTTACATAGATATAATATTATACAAAGACAACTAGAGTAAAACTTTAATTGTATTGATTGATGTGAATGATATGCAACTAAGTGCTGGCAGTTGATTGATATTTCCTTTTGTTTTTCATCCTGCAAGCTATGACTGACAAACACGCATGATCGTAACGCCGTCCCTAGACGATGACATGACATGCGGCAGCTCATGCTGTCATGCATGCATGACCATTTAATTGTATTGATTGATGTGAATGATATGCAACTAAGTGCTGGCAGTTGATTGATAGTTCCTTTTGTTTTTCATCCTGCAAGCTATGACTGACAAACACGCATGATCGTAACGCCGTCCCTAGACGATGACATGACATGCGGCAGCTCATGCTGTCATGCATGCATGACCATTTAATTGTATTGATTGATGTGAATGATATGCAACTAAGTGCTGGCAGTTGATTGATAGTTCCTTTTGTTTTTCATCCTGCAAGCTATGACTGACAAACACGCATGATCGTAACGCCGTCCCTAGACGATGACATGACATGCAGTAGCTCATGCTGTCATGCATGCATGACCATTTAATTGTATTGATTGATGTGAATGATATGCAACTACGTGCTGGCAGTTGATTGATAGTTCCTTTTGTTTTTCATCCTGCAAGCTATGACTGACAAACACGCATGATCGTATAGCCGTCCGTAGACGATGACATGACATGCAGAATGATGATTATATAATAAATTATATAACAAAGAAAAAAAATGTTATCTTCCTCGTAACCATAAAGAAGAAAGAATTTTAGAAACTCCTTGTATTTTCCCAGCAATAATTCATTGATACGTATAATGTTTGCGAAATGATATATTAACGTAGGCATAAACTAACAAACACCTCAACCCCGCGCACTTTATCTAATGATATGTTTCCTTAACAACATCAGATATATACAGGTATCGTTCATTATGTAAAGTGAAATTTATGTTACTCACTATCTATCGGTTTGTTGTATGGAACAGTTTTAAATTTATATATTAGGTAAGTACTAGCTACACGATCTCGGCTTCGTCCGAGTTCAAAATAAAAACTATCCTATCTTTTAAGTTGGACCAAATTACACATAGTTACGAAGTTTTATCAAAATCTGTTCAGTAGTTTAGGAGTCCATTGGCCTAAAACAACATGATGCGTAATTTTTATATATATAGAGACTAACGACCCGCTCCCGGATTCGCCCTGGATAAAATTTTTAAACATACAGACCTTCCTCATTTCTTTAGTATAAATCTACTTAAATTATATTGTAACCGAAATTGCTTTAAAAACAAAAATTCGGGAAAGTTTAGCACCAAAAGTTTACCTTTTAAGATTCGATTTTATAGTTCTCAGGTTGGGATCATAAATTCACTTGTTTCCATTGCTAATATTTATTTACATATATACTTGCAAAGAAATCCGAATTTTGTTTTTACAAAATTATAATCATTACAAAATGAACTTTATGTTATTTCGATAAGTAAAATTTTCCAACACGCTTAGATGCAACAGGTACGAGTATTCAGGTATTCGTCTGGTCAGGATTGCACGTTAAAATATCGACGTTAGAAATTTCATGTAAAAACCTTCCGTAATTATGTAATACAAAGCTGAATCTTTCTCCATTTACGAATATTTCGTTTGATTGAATTTCTGTTTTAATCAGGCGTATTTGATAATTAATGCACCCTCTAATTCGGGTACATTAATTAAACCACTTTATGTTTAGTCCAAACACTTTTATGGTATCAGAGCTACAATTCCAACTATAAGATATGCGGATATACGACGAGGACCTCACTTCGCGAACGCATTCGTTATACTGAATAATACCCTTTCGATATCATACCACCGAATGAAGCTGAATGAATGAACACCTCTATTTGAAACGTCACAGAGCACTTTTCAATTAACTTCTGTCGACATAAATAGCAAACGCTAACAATAGTTTTATCTAGATAAATTTAATAATCTCCAAGACTAAACACACGGCATGAGTTCTTGACCAACGGTCTCGTCATTGGATCAGTCAGATCAGTTGTGCATTTAAGAAAAATATTGTTCTGAAAAACATTATGAAAAAATACTTATCAGGTAGGCGTTCCAGTTAGAACGTGAAGGGAATCCATCATTTGCATTCAAAGTGGCTGATCGGCTATCCCTTTTTATGGAACACAATATCAAAAGATGGTGCGCCCATTTGCATTGTTATGCAATATATTCATAAAATTGTCTACCCTTTTGAGAAGGGCGGTTGGCGAAACAGTAAATTTTTACTATTTCGCTTTGGTATTAAAAAGAAAAGGCGTCAGTGCGTCAGGTGTACATTAGGGTGAGGTAGGCTCGGAAAATTATACTACCCCGAGTCCGATATTTCGATTACTTATTCTGCCAAACAGTAGTTCCTCTGCCATGAATTATAATGACTAGCTAGCGAGAGCGTAAAACGTTTATATGAAAAACGTCATAATAATAATAATTAGGTATTATTATAATCTCGTCTCATAATATTGACGGTCTCCTGTGTGACTAATTCCATGTTCATTTTCTGGCAGCATTCCATGTTCTTTACAAGAATAGTGTATTTTCAAAAAGCGCAATACTCGAGTAAAAAATTAATCTGGATATTATTTTTAAAATTTAAGGGCACCTCAAATGACCTCTGGGCCTGTGCTGTCTATCTATCAAAACGTGTGAAAAGCCGAGCCGTCAGCGCCGCCGTGCAGAACACAAAACTCCGCTCATTAAAATTGCTATTACTGCAGCAGCTCGTTCCTTTTTTGTACGTTTTCATTTTCTACATCTGAACAGGCTCAACTATAGTGATGCAGCATTTCACACGAAGCGTAGCCCCGCTATTGTTCAACAATTCCAATGTCCTCCTGCAAACAAAGATTTTGCCTGCAAACAAACAATCTAGTGTAATAACATCTGAATTACCCTGCACGTGGTATTAATATAAATATTTTTGTTTAAGTATAACTTTTTTTTTGCCTTTTTAGAAACATAAGTAGTATCTAATCTGAGACATAAATACGAAAAAAAGTAGATCTATGCAAATTTATAACCCCAGTCTAGTGAGCTAGAATTTTTTAGCTTATAGAGCGGTAGCGTATACAAAAACATGTTCACTGAACATGTTCACTGAAAAACATGAAGAACACTGTCATGTACATTCAATACACTTATAGTTGTACAATGTACATACATAAATATGTTTATACTTTTTAATATTATAAAGAGAAAAGATTTGATTGTTTGTTTGTTCAAATTGAATAGGCTCCGAAACTACTGGATCGATTTGAAAACTTCTCTGTTGGGAACAGTGAGGTGATATTACTACGTATAGAGGAGCTATCGCCCTCATCACTAGTGATCCGTTCAGCTGAAGACGGCAAGCTACACTTGACTTAGTCGCTTTCTAGCTCTTGAGTTGCTTGTTGCTTGTAACCCTTGTTTGTTTTCGTGTGTGTTACGATATTGCACTAATAATTCAAGTAATACGGTAAAGTGCAAAGGAATAACTTTCTATCGGTAAGTAACTAAATAATCATTTTAAAACTCAATTCGAGCAAAATATTTAGCGGACGCCATTTTGCGTCATTTGTCATAGACCAAAAAATTAAGAAGTGACATTAGGTGTATTGTATATATTATATATTAATATATATTTTAATAACAAATCAATAAATTAAAATATATGTTAATATATAATACAACATATATAATAAATATAATAATATAAAAAATATTATAATCTATAATATGTATATAAATTATAATTACATATTGATATATAGGTAATTATAGTATTCTAAAATTTATATATTATAAAATTATAAATTAAATCATAAAATTAAATTATCATAAAATCACATAAGTATAGGCACGTAATAAACATAAACAGTGTCGCCTCTATGACGGTGACATCGATTCTATGATACATTAGCCGCCTCTTGCGCGCCCCCTACTGCCGCGTTTGTTGGACAGATTTTGTTCGCACTGTCTGTACTTGATATAAAGTTCAATGGTTGGGAAGCTATATATATTATCAGTGAGTAACATACTTAGGCTATATTTTATAAAAAGTTACGCTGACAAAGTCGCGTGCAACAGCTAGTACTGTATAAAGTTAAAAACAGTAAGAAGAAAAGCGAAAAAAATCATTGATTGCAACTTCGTGCAAATTGCCTGATTTCGTAAACGCAGAGAGAACTCTATTTAGGACTTTACAATAAATTTAGATATTACTCTGAAATAGAAGTTCGTGCAAAAAGGCAGCGTATAAAATAAAATCTAACGCATGGGTTAATAGGGAAGACCCTACGTAATATGACTCGACTTGATTTATTTGAAAAAAAGTATTTTCTGACATTTTTATACTTAAAAGAAATTGCTATCCTCCCACAAAGAGCTTTTGCTGTCCTCGTGATTACCGGATTTATTTGTGTACATGTTTGCTGTTACTTTCTTTAGAATTTTCTTTTTATCCGAAAAGGAAAATGCTTATTGATAGTACTCAGAATATCTCCGGTTTTGGGCCACCTATCTGAGTTATCAAGGCACAGTCAAAACTAATATACTAAGTATGTCTAGAAAGCTAAAATTTGGGACATTTGTACTGTAAGAAGAGAGACATTTGTACTGGTTTATTGTACCGTAAGAAGAAACGAAGTATTACTACTTCTAAAAAGGCTAAGTACAGCAAAGCCGAAACAATCGCGAATAGTCAGTGAGGGCAAATCTATACTTACTTGTAAAAACATTTAAAAACAAAAAGTGCTACTGTAAGTTCTTAGTTATAATTAAAAATAATAATAATAGGGAAGGCTATGAGAAAGGCTGAGGACAGGGTGGAATGGGAACAGCTTTTGGTCGACGCCACCAAGACATTCTAGAGCATGCACGTCTTTTAGAAATGAAGAAGCCGACTCTATCTATCTAACAGTAAATATCTATACAAAATTTGAAAAGTGTAAAAAGTGAAATCCCTTCGTCGACTAGGAAATGGGATTTTAGTCTTCAAACGCCTAAAGAGATAATCATAAATTATAGCTAAGAACAATACCGATCACGACAGATTTCAAACAAACCAAACAACATCCGTTTGGGAGCTACGATTCCACAAACACCTCGTTTTTGCGTCGGGCGTCTAGAGTTAAAACCATTTTCCCTCAAATTTGAAAATGATCCGTAAATAAAATGTTGGAGGACCGATAGAAGTTATGACCCCGTAACGGACAAACCACGACACCGTGACGAAATGGATTCATGTAATAGCTGATAGAAAATCACACGGAACATGCAGTCCCAGCAAGTCCCAGCTCGCCTATATACATCTTCTATTTTGTTAAAAAAAAATATCACTATAATATATACAGGGTGGAAAAATAAGTCGGGCCCTGGAGGGAAACTACCTTAAATCCTTAAGATGGCTCATTTTACATAAAGGAGACATTCCTTTATTTTTAAAAAGAAACAAAACTGCATTCAAATATTTTCTAAAACTCGCTTGACTCGCCCGGGACTCGAAAACTACTGCACTGATTTGCATGCTGTTTTCACCAATGGATAGAGTGGTTCTCGAGGAAGGTTTTAGTAAATAAGTTACAAAGTTACGCGGGCGAAGCCGCGGGCAGCTACTAGTACTAACTATATAACACTTACATATAAAGTATGTATTTTTTATGTATGCCGTATGGAGGCGTACCTATATAAAGTGTAAAATAAGTTTTCCTGCTAAAACAGTATTAGTAGCGAGTAAATAACATGAATATTTATTTAAATTAGTATAACCATTATATACTGAACCTATTTGAGTATAAATTGGTGCCATTATTTTAAATAAATTACCTAACTGTGAACAATTTGATTATCCAGCCATTCACTTTGTCAAAATCTGTTCCGTTTTGCAGAGAACTCATTTTATATCTCCATAAAAATGAAATACGAAGTAATTCTCGCGGTGTCACGTTCGAATCTACTTAAAGTGTGTTTGAGAACGTTATTCGCAGACGTTTTCTCAGAAAATTAATATTGCCTGCTTATTTGAATTGTTTTAAACTTTTCAAAAGGAAATAATGCGTACAGACAAGAACTCGAACATGTTTTGTAAGCGTATTTCCTTTTGTGACAAAACTTCACTGGATGTTATTTGAACAACTTGCGCCTATATACGAGTAAGAAAGCAAATAGGAGATATACACAAAGTCTTCGTGTGTAATGGAGTATGGAAGAATTATTATTGTAATTTCTATAGAAAGACGTTAAGCGTTATCGAAGCGATGCGAAAGATTTATTTGTTAGGAGAGTAGCGACAAAAGCGCGACCTTTTCCTACATGAAAAGAATACAGCATACAATGACTTTTTCAGCGCCCACTTTCCACATCGTCAGATATGCAATTTTGTTTTTCGACCTTCAGACTCTTCGGTTTAATAACTGATTTATTCAATATCCTTCTACTTGGAGGAGGTTTTATTTTGTAACTTGTAACATAATAGCAACTCGAAGAAGGTCCCCGCAGACCACCTTTTGTGGTCACGAAGCAGGCCTTGTAAACCACAAGAGCGTAACAAAAACTAGTTGGGAATAAATTTGTAGTTTTATTTCACACACACAGCACTTGGACTGGATAACAGTAGAGTTTAGATGTCTTGTGAACGCTATCTTGTACTATTGTGGTATTCTGTAACGCTACACAAGTAAGTACTTATGTACCGGGTTAAGGAAGTTCAGGACTAACCTCAGACCGAATACAATTTTTAAAAAATGAGCGCAATCTATGGATTAAAGCGCAATATTGCACAATAAATTTTTGTAGTTTCTCAGTGATAACCGAACATACACTGGACCGCAAAGGAAAAGGGTCTGTTAGAAAATCTAGTCCGAACTGCTAAGAAGTGGAACTCCGAAAGTTAATGAAGAAATCTATTTCGAAGCACACAATTTTTATGTTTACCTAATTCTGTTTGCGTTCGGCAATAAGCTGTAATTTGTCTAATCTTTGATCTCAAATATGTTTACGAGCTAACTACCTTCCACTGTTGTACTAGTGACTATGGTAAGTACCAGCGAACAAATGACCTGAGGACAAATTTGTTTAAGAGGCAAACATTGGAGGTCACCGGCACGATTAAAAGGGTCATGTTTGGAGTAGAGGGCGGGACGAGCACATCATGACTTCACGCCATTAATTACGGATCCCACTAAATTTGTATAGTGTTTTAACATTTTCATTTAAATATTATTTTTTACTAGCTTTTGCCGACTTGATCTGCGCCCTTTTTTTAAGCTTTTCAACATTTATTCAATCCGTATTGCCTAAATTTTGGTACACTTTTTATACCAATACTAGCTGGTGCCCGCGACTTCGTCCGCGTTCTGGATGAAAGGTATCCTATGTTCTTTCTGGTGTCCCAGACAACGTGTACGCAAAATTTCATGGTGATCGGTTCAGTAGTTCAGTAGTAAGAATGTACTTTTTTAATGAAATTTAAATTTAAATGTAATTTAAAATGTACAAAATAAACATTTTTTTATTTCTTTCTTTCTTTCTTTACATATTCTGTCAGGCGTTGAATTTTTAATTTTTTTAACATTTAAATGATTCCACGAGATCACTACTTTTTCCTGTATTCCTGACAACACGTAACTAAAATTTTATGATGATCGGTTTCTCTGGAATGGATAATTTGTTTTTTTCTTTCAAATATTCGTTGAACCCCAAAAAGGTTCTTATGACGAGTTTTATTTTTTCTTTTAAACTATGTATCAAAGGCCATAGTCCAATAGATTTTGTTAGGAGGACCTCTCTCAAGTCTGCTAGTTATATCTATACCTACTATCTTATACTAGCTGGTGCTCGCGACTTCGTCCGCGTTCTGGATGAAAGGTACCCTATGTCCTTTCTGGTGTCCCAGACAACGTGTATGCAAGATTTCATGGTGATCGGTTCAGTACTTTTTGCGTGAAAGAGTTACAAACATCCATACATACATCCAAACTTTCGCATTTATAATATTAAGCACGGATCTATCAGCCTCTTGTTTTGAAGCATGAAAATATTAGACGAGAAGCCAAATCAGTTGCAATTTTGTGAAGTTAGAATATGACAAGCATAACACTGCAATTAGATAACGGACTTTACATCAACAAAAAGTAGTATTATGGTGATTGAAAGTGATATCGCTGCTCGGAGGGTGTATCAAGCCAGCTTGATTACCCACCCATTTAGTTCCAATCGCTTTGCGGTATGACAAAGGCGATTACTTCAATCATCAGTGCATGCAAATAGGACGTCCTAATGGGTATCGTGTGTATTCATAACATTCGTGTCTACGGCTCCTACATATTTGTCCGCATAGATTTCTTTCATTGAACATAACTGTAATAGAATTTCTCTTATAACCTTTCACGTGCAATTTTAGTTCGGAGAGTAGAGTAGCAACTAGAGAGTAGAGAGCTTCGTAAATAATTGACATTTTGATTTTGAGTATTACAATATTATAAATATGGCAGTAACTGTGTCTGTCTGTCTGTTATCTTTTCACGCCTTAACTACTAAACACTTTCATCGTGAAATTTTGCTCACACGTTGTCAGGGGATACCTTTCATCCAGAAAAAGTAAATACAATCCAGGGATCATTTAAAATAATATAAAAAACTAACGCCTGGCCAAAGTGTTATACAATAAAAAATTTCTAAATACCTTTTTTTTGTCAATATCTCAAAAGTATAATATACCAATTATTATTTAGGCTCATATTGTTGAGTGAATTCAAATTTAAAAAAAATTGTATTTTGCTTTTTGCACATAACAACTTTTGGTTTTACAACGACAATGGGTCTAGTTATAAGTACTCAAGGGAGACGAGTTCAAAAGTTTCATGCAAATGGTATTATGTGATACATCTGAAGCTTTGTGTAGATATTGTCATTTCATAGTAAGTAAGCAGTTAGTTAGAGTAGTTAGTAATTGTACCAGTAAGTTGTAAATGGGCATTATTAGAGGGGACCGGCCTGCGTTGAGCCAACTGAGTTATTGTTATTATTATTATCCTCCTGGTATTTAATTTGTTCGCCTACTATATATTGTGAGAACCTTCATGTGTTCCACTTACAAGCAACGTTAAGTAATGACTTACTGACTGGTTAATTGAAAATTAGTGATAGTAGAATATTAAGGGTTAGCAAGAATAATAAGGTCTATAAAAAGGCTAGAAAGGCTACAGTCGCTTATCCTAATCCATACTAATATTATAAATGTGAAAATAACTCTGTCTGTCTGACGACAATAACATAAAAAAAACATAATGACCAAGGATAAAAGTTACTAACCATAGTGACTTAGGAGCATAACAGCTCGCATGCTATTACTTTCTAAGTAATAGCATTTCTAAGTGTAAGTTAATTTTTAACAGCTCCAGGCTGTCTTCTTGACTGTATTAATATAATGCTCCATGCAAATGTGATTTTGTAATATTTTATTGCGGAATAGCCAGCGAACTTGTATCAAGTTCGTTGGGTATAGCGCCCTTCTATATAGTATAATAAAAGTATCAGTTTATTAAATAAACATAATATAGGTACATTTTTTTGTGCTCTTTAGATGAAAGAATAAAGAACGTGTTTCGTATTTCAAACAAAAACCGGGTTTAATGAACGTAGAAAAAGGGTTTCCTAGTTTCCTACGCAAATTACAAGCGACTTCCAGTCTGAAAATATTCTAAAAATTTTGTCTTCATAAATATGTAGGTTATATTTTTAGTGAAACAATGTTTTAGTAAAAATAGGTAGAATGAATGAATGATTGGTCTCGTTGCGCTCGACTAGATACCCCCGTCGTACTTGTAAAATGTGGCATAAAATAGCACGCCAAATTCGGCGTACCCGAGCCAGTCACACTGCAAACTGTCTGTGATGTGTACGTGTCGAATGTTTTATAAAATTTTAAGCATAATAAAATACCAGTTTGCGTAGTGAAACTGTGTAAAAATATAATAAAACTGGGTAAAAATTGATAAAAAGTGAAGGTTTTTTACACACACTTCAATAAAAAGTTGCCACGTTTTCGGAGCTATTGCTTTTGTATAGTCCTCTATCGAGTCGAGCGCAGCGAGACCAATCAATTATCTTTAGTTACATCGTAAAAATAATATCAAATATTTCCTTGAAATTCAAATACGAATAGTATTAAAAAATTTCATTTATCGATTGTGTTTTTACGTTGAGTTTAAAATCGTCGATTATTTAAAATTTATTACAAAGGATGAATGTGTAATTCCATTAATAATGTAAAATCAGCGATAGCTTAAAAAGAAGCCATTGTGCTTCCAGGCAAGTTTTATACTTTGTTTGTTCGGCTTGGAACTCCTAAATACTCATGTTGTTTCTTTTAACATTTCACCCAGGCTAGGGTTGATTCTCGGATATACATTCCCTTAAGGGATTCACAAAGGCGAATGACATTGACGATTTGACCCTCACCGATATGACCTTTAGAATGTTTATATATATCATACTAATTCCGCACGAAAAACACAAACGTAATCCACACCTCAACGCAGTCACTGAGACACTGTAGCGCCATATATTTAGAGTTCCGAGGCGGCGGAAACAATTCAACAGGCCTGATAAATGTGGTTTTTTGTACTTTTCATTAAAACTACATTAAAAAAAAATTAAAAAAAATTTTTTTTTTTTAAATGATATTGACTTATTATTCGGTGTAGAAATCATTTGCGCGCAATAAACCGTTTTCGCAACAAATTTCAATATAAGTCAAATTCTTCATATGTTCTAACTTTTATTGTGGGGTTTCTACTACTTTGATGGAATTTATAAACAATGCAATTTGTTCTTCACATGTTTAAGTATAACATATATTTTTTTCAAACCAATTGCATTGACAGTTTCTTCTAACATATTTTTTTTAAAATGCAATTTTTTAGGATTGGCGTGTGTTTACACCTTAAGGTGGATTTTTGGGATGGATAGGTTATATAACATTTTGAACGCGGACGAAGTCGCGGGCAGCAGCTACTGCCAGTATAAACTTATAACGCTGGCTAAATAATGTTTTGGTGGTAAAGTAATATCTTTCCGCGTTCAAATTCGCCACATACATTGTTCGTTCCATTGATGACGAAGTGAAGTTACATTTTCACAGGACATAAAAACTGATTACATCGCTTACAACAATAAGACTTGGAGTCTTGGTATTGTTCCCTTCGGTTATAATTGCACTGTGGTTACATGCTCCCGGCGCCCGGACAAAATATGGCGACGGCGCTTTTCTTTATTTATCACTCCGTTAATTTGAGATAAGGGTTCACCAGTAACTTGATTGTCTTGGCGACACTTAACAAATTTCACAAATTTTATCATTCATCTTGTGGGAAACATAAATTGCTTCTTCTTTATTTAATTTGCTCTATTCATTCTATCCAATTTTGCGTCGTGGAACAAAGGTACGCTCTGTATTTTTGTGTTCTAAAGCCAGCTAAAGCTGCCGGTTTCACGAATAAACGTAGGTATTATATTTCTATAAAAAATAAACCAAAAATAATACCAGCCTTAATAGAATATAAACATTGAACATAGAAGTCGTCGATCGACTACCCAAAGCCTTTTTAATAATAAAATAAAGTCGGGCACCTATAAGCTATAATACTTATAGCTGTTTCTCCGCTAACTTATGCTAAACCAATGCAACAGATTTTAATACGATTTTCACTAATACAAAAAGGACAATCAACGAGGAAAGTTGAGAAGGAAAGGAAAGTTTTTTATAATATGCAGAAAAAATGCATTCGTACGAAGCCAGGAGCGGGCCAATAGTCGATAATAATCAATGCAATCACAAGTCTTTGTGATGATATTAAATTTATTACAAAAAAAAAATGCTATAATATTATTTAGAAACAAAAAAGTTGTTTTTGGATCTATAGAGAATGTAAAAATTAATTCTGATAATTTTCAAACTATGAATTTGCCTGTTGCCTGTTGTAAATGATAAACAAGAGTTTATGAAATTCAATATTTCATGCAATTCATGGGGCCGATTAATAAATAAAGTTTAAAATCATTTAAGTAGAGCGTTAAATGAAAACTTTATAGCCAGCCATGATCATTTTCATTACATCGACAAACTCGTAAGTAGGTACGTGATAATGTGAAACCAAGCCGTCTCAATAAAACATTACATTAAATATAAATTATCGTTAATGAAATGCAAAATATTATTATATTTCATTTAAGTACACATGAAAGCCACAGAAAATCTGTAACAACCAAGGTTTGGTAGATGTTTTTTAATTGGTCCCGAGGGATAAAAATATGAGATCAAAATTAACTTATTATAAAGAAAACTTATTTTAGTGTGTTGGATCCTGGCTTCGCACGGGTGCATTTTTGTTTGTACAAATTACTTATATGGACCGTCAAGGTCTTTCGACCTTATTATTAAAAAAAACTCAAGTGTTTTGGAAACTCCGTTGGCTGAAACTCATCAAAATTTTGATTCGTGATTCGTGAGAGATGAATATAATTAAATATTATTTAGAATCTTTACAATCTATACTAGTATTATAAAGAAAAAACATTTTTAATTTTGTATTTTTGTTTGTAATGAATAAAATCAAAAACTACTATACCGATTTTAAAAATTCTTTCACCTATAGAAAGCTACATTATCAGCGAGTAATATAGGCTATATTTTATAAAGTTAAACAAAACGAAGGAGCGTGCAACAACTACTTAGTACATATTAAGAAAAAAAAAATCTTTAATACAGATGTGCACTGGCAATCAATATTAATTGATCGTCAATTTTACATTCGCACGATCATAAAAACGATCTTGTCTCCGAGAAATGTTTGTGCGGCAGGTGGTTGTAAAATGATACAAGAAACGAATCAATTTCCGGCTCAAGCAGGTTTGTTGAAATCTTTCGAATGCGATTTCATTATTTTTAAACTTCCCTACAGCGAATTCCCTTACCGTTATCAACTTTTCTTGCAACCGCATTACTTTTTCTAATGTTAGTAAACATTAATCTTGTCGCTTAATAACATTAATGATTATCTTTGTTTATTTCTTTTTTTATCTAAATTAGATTCTTTATTTATTTATAATTATAAATTCTTAGATACATTCTTTATTTTTATTTTACATTCTTTTTTATTAGAGATGAGTTTGATCTTGGCTTGGCCAGCATTCAACCGTATAGCGAAGATGAGGCCTATGATGGAGCGAGCTCACCCTGAAAATGCTTATTTACTCGAACTTTGAAAAGATTTGAGTTCTATGAGCTCGGAAATACAGACACAGAGTGCACGGCCGGCACAGAGTTCTAACTCTTGGTAGTGCGCATTATAAAGGATATATTAAAGCGCTTGATCTGAAAAAGAGGGATTTCGATAAGATAAGGATGGTAACCAGCCTTACGCCTGTCTGTATGTCTGATTGAAGAAAGGGGAAGGCTACTTTCTGCTAAAACAATATAACTTTTTATATCTTATTTTTCATCATTCTAGAGACTGTTTATGTTTAGAGAAAATATTGGCCTAAGCAAACAAAATTTATATTTTGCTGAAGTGGAGTCAACGTTGGAGCAAATTTTGTTTAGCGAAAGAATAAAGCTTCCGTATTCCCCTTGGGTTGGGTCCGTTGACTTACAGGTATTACCTACATCAATTTTAAACATCGATCATATATTCAATTGAAAGTATATTTTAGTGGAAGCGAAAACAAAGACAGGTGGGAAATCTTAATCGGTTATTATTGTTAAGGTACAAAGAGAGGAATAAAAGGAAAATATATATATATATATTATGACTATCAACTCGAGTCACTTTGAATTTCAGTTAAACTTTGAATAAAACTCTATAAACAGATTGTTACTTTAAATATTTTAAGACATTCCATGTTTACTTAAAGATAACGTAGTGACTGTTAGGGTTGTGGTATCACCAGGTGATATGGCACAAGTTCGTGCATGCATAGGTACTTATTTATTTTTTTTATTTTTAATATACCTAATAAGTACATTAATGTTGCGCAAATTCTGTGATAAATTTTAATGTGAATTTAATTGTAATACTAATGAAGCTTATAATAATTTTGAATTTTCGTCTTCACTTTATGAAAGAATGAGCATGTTTGGCAACCTATGTAGGTCAGACATGGTAGCAGTGTCCGGTTACGGACCCCCGCGGCGGAGTTGCGGAAGAGTGTTCATCCGACCTCGCAATTTCGCCTCATAGCGGACGCGGAGGACGCTAAGAGGTTTAGTCGGTAGGTCTTCCCCAATACCACCTCGGGGCAGGAGTCCGACATAACCCACCGGTCTGTCCCCAGGCCGGTGGGTATCCATGATGGATTCCTCTTGTAAATAAAAGGTCAGACATGGTAGTATTGAGTCCATCTTCTGTCAGAGATAAGACTATAACAATTTAAAGATGGATTTACCCGTTTCTAATGCAATTTTCACCGAAGCTTTTGTTGAAAATTTGTTGGAATTTTATCGTGGTCTCCTACTTCGCATTCTTGTTTTGTATTCAAAGTGAAACATGTAAATATATGTTAAATGTTTACTTTTCTACGTACGGTGCATTAACATATTATGTGTATACAATGTGTGGAAATTTTAATGAAAAAAAGGGTTTGTGTCGTGTAAAATTTAACGCCGCGTCAAAGCAGAACGTGACAATTTAATGTACATGTAAATCCGGTGAAAATACCAAACAGTCGTTTGAGGACGTCTGTTTTAAAATCGGACTAAACTCTCAAAGACCGGGCACTGCGACTATCAACTATTAACAAACCTACTTACAAATACAAAATGTCTAACCCGACCAAAGCGTATACCTTCGGGCTTCGGTTATTTGCAATCACAGTATCAAAATCGATAGACAAGTATTTAAATAAAACGCAATATTGCAAGAATAATGTAAAACTACAATAAAAACTATTGTATTTATTTAATCAATATTACAAAGGCGAAAGTGAATCGTATTAAAAGCCGTTGTTAGTAGTTAGGAGTAGTTAGCGGACATACAAACAGACAGACGAGGAAGGAAAGCGACTTAAATTTATACTATGTAAAGATTTATTACATTTATCTACTTTTGAATATTGACTGAAAACATCTCAGACCCATCTAAAAAAGCTATTTAACCACGGATGCATTTAATCAAAAAAAAGACACGGTCGAAATACCCTAAAGTGTTATAGCAACAAGAAGTCAAACGTTAAGTATATTCATTATTTAATTTTTAATTTTCAACGCGGACAAAGTTAGCTATTATAAATGTTATAAATGCGAAAGTTTATATTTTTTTATTTAATCACGAAAAGAACTGCTGAACGGATTTGCATTAAATTTGGCACACATATATAGAAATAGGATTAACTGGATTAACATATAGGATACCTACTTTTTATCCTGAAAATATTAAGTTGGTGTAGGATTTTCAAAACGAACTGCGCGTACGAAGCCGCGGGCACAGCTAGTACGAGTAAGTTAATACGAGTAAGTAAGAGACAGTATTACTGCGTATTAACTTCGCCGAAATAAGCACATCGGTGATGTCGGTACAGGCAAAGCCGTTTCATCGGCTCTTTGACGTTACGCTAGAATGAATCAACGAAGACTGTTTATGAAATTGATTAATAATAACCCAAAATTTAGGTCTACGAATATCCTTTGAAATGTAGACCCAAAAAGGGGTTGACGTTAAAAATATTTTGCGAAGTAAAACCGATAATCTGAAATTTTTGAGGTTATCCATTCTTTAAGTATATAATAAATATTTATTTACCTATCATTATGAATTTATCATTTTAAAATTACTATTTTTCTAAATATATAATCATTATAAACTAGAAGGTACCCTCGACTTCGTCCGCGTTAAATAAAAGATATAGAACGCCTGACATTATACTTTTGCGAAGCGTTGGATCTTTACTTTTAGAGAGCTGGGGCCGTACTATCACCTCTTAAAGCGATGCAAAGACGATTGAGTGAGGGAGATGTCGCCTTACATCATGTATTGCGCCATCTCGTTTACTCACTCGTTTTTGCATCGTTTTAAGAGGTGATAGTAGGCCCTCTGGTGCCTGTATCTGGCAGGACCCGCTTACCAGGCAAGCACAGCTTCCCTAAGGTAGTACAGAAACTCACTGCCTTACTCATACAGTGATCGTATTGACTCGTAAAACTTCATGTCGTCACGCCTTATATTATATATGCCTTATATTTTGGTTATTTTGTATAACGAAAAAACGCTCCAAAAGAATATTTTAATATACTGCCGCTGAGTACACAAACCCGCCTTATTCAACGTAACATTGTATGAAAATTAAACTTCGGAGTTTGTAATAAAAGCCTTAAACAGGAGTAAATATAGTTTGTTTGCCTGAACATAATATAATTGCTAGAAATATAATTAAATTTGTAACAGAATGTACATATTTTTTTAATAACGAGTCGATTGAATACGACGACCCCCGCTCAGGAAGGCCAGTTTAATATCATTATTTGAAAGTTCATCAGGCGATCCATTCATTGAATTATTTGATGCGATATTTTCCTTAGAGAAATATTTATAAATCTGTTTGTTGTCTGTTGTTTACTAGTTAATAAACTTTAAATAACATTATATTGAGATATTACTGTACACGTAATACTGTATAAGACAGACATAATAGCATTTCGGACCCGTCAACTATTTATGTATTCTGGAATCGAGTTTACAATTGTTTAACCCATATCTATTTCTTTGGCAGCTGTCGTACAAATATAATACATTCAATTACCGACATTATTTGCCCGTGTACGAGTATTTCATTTGGTAACGTCATTTTGCGGAACGTACAAATTTCACATTGAATAAATTATTAGATACTTTACTAGCTGTGCCAGCGACATCTTGTGGCGCTGTAGATGGTTAAGATCCGGTCGCAAGAATGCGTACCTATCGCGTATCCAATAAATATATATTTTTTATATACAACTATAATAGGGGCAATATGTTTTGGGCTATCTGTGGCAACACTACAGTCCCAGTCAATAATAATTAATTTAATTAAAAATATTTCCGGGCAAATTTTAATAGGCACCTTTCCCAAAAAATATTGCAATTGTATTATAATTGTATGTAAAAAAAATTTTTTTTATTGGTTACGCGATAGGTACGCAATGCGGCCGGATCTCGTACGTTGACGATTAATCTCTAAGACAGAACAGTTTGGCAGCTTTACTGACTAAAATAGTAGTCAAATAAAAGTTCAGTACAACTTTACCTGCAGATTACAACAATAATTAAGCAATAAATCTTAAACTAATTTGTCAATAATTTTACCAACCAACGATATATTTTGTTCGTCTTTACGTCCCAAGTAGCACACAAGAGTTATAAGAAGAGTTATAACAGCTGCTTAAGGGGTATTTTTAACGGCTTAGCCTCCATAAGTAAGCGCTACAGTAGCGATAGAGAACGCTCTATCGCTTCTATACCCCCGAAAAGGGCCCACTTTATACAGGCTTCAGTGTTACAGTAGCGATATAAAAGCAGTACTAAGAGTTTGTAAAGAGTTACAAACGTGCTTGAAAGGCTATTGTAGGAGCTAAAAGAGGTATAAGAAGTACTTATACCACCTTTATAGAGTTCGTACATTTTTGCGACGCGACTGTTACTCTACAATAACTCTTAAAGTTATTTTTTGGTATAGAAATGTACATGACAAAACAACGAATCAAAGTGTTTGGGTAGTGACGTGTATTTCTCATCAGTGTAAATTAATTACATAGTAAGTATAATGTTTTTTTTTTACTTATATACATAAAAATATTAGTGCGAGCATCAGTTTACTGTCAAAGTGTGCATTAATTTAGTCATATCTTTTACGCGCTCGCAAAACTCTTAGAATTTGTAGTCATTTATCTTATCCAATTGCAATGAAATTTTTAGGTTATATTGTAATTTTGTTCCTAATGTAAAATTAGGAGTTGTGGTAACCTTATTTAAGAACGAAATGCTAAATTAATATGTTTTTTTTGAAAAATATGACATCTAAGATAAGAAAGTGATTGATTTTCAAATTGGATAATTTCTTTATGAAAGACTGTAATAGCGTCTTGACATATACTGCCTTAGGCGTTTATTAAACCTATTGTACAGGCTTTAGGCTTAATAGCATTTGAAGTATCCTTTTTAGCCCTTAAGCAGTTACTATAGAGTTAGATAAATACATTGTGCCACTACCATCTAAATGTTTTAGGGTTCCCTTGGAAATTACGGATCAGTTTAATATCAGTTGGATCAGTTTTTGAATAAATTTGTTAATATAAATTCACTCCTTTTTTTCAGAATGCCATTTAAGATGCCAGAATGCCATGTAAAAACAATGGAACAAAATAGACCGCAACTGTGTATATCCCCGTCACAGTGGAAAAGTGGCGGGCTTTTAATAAATAGCATCTTTATTGGCACGTGTTACAATTGGTGACAATAAAAGATCTATTTTTTCCAGTTTATTGTAATTAATACTAAGTTTTGATATTATGTTCGTAATAAAATAAGTTGTTTTTTATAATTGTTTTATTTTAAATATACGTATGTAACAAAGGAAAGACGAATAATTCTCTCTTGTGTTCAATGCTAACATAATATTTCTTCTGGACTTAAAATAACATTAGTTTTCGCATTTGAACAGACCTCCTCGATTTCATCCTCCTCGATCCTAATATCATTAATCGCAGAACCCTCATTAATATTCCCGACTCGTGCTTGACCGACAATAATGTAACTTTCTGAATCTAACTCTTTACTGTAATTTTCTTTAATTTCCAGTTTCTTTTTCTATCCATAATGATGGTTAAAAATAATATCAGTCGTGATTATTTAAGGTAGTTTATACAATATGGCGAATACTTATACCGACTTAGGAGATTACTAAATCCCTTATACAGGTTTTAGTTGTTTTAAGGTGATATAGAAAATATTACAAACTCTTTTAGCTGTATATTTGCGTTATATTTCACCGATATACCGCTTTAGGTGCTAATGTTGAGTTATAAGACTCCAATATGGTAAAGGTGGTATTAAAGGAGTTTATGGATCTATTGTAAAGCTATAAGTTACAAATTACTGCTTTGTAACTCCTTTAGTGGTATAGGGGTTGTCTGTAACTCCATTGAAGCGCTTTTGCCTTCGTAATTGCTCTTTTAGCTCTCATAGTGCTATTTAATATATTTATAACTCTGCTGTGCAGCTAACTGATCCAACGCCTGCATAAGAACTCTATACCACACCTTTATATCTCCAAGGCCTTTTATATCCACTACTAAACGTCTACTATACCACCTTGAAATATAAGAGATATTAAAACCTCTGTTATACAGGTTGAGGAGTATAAAAACTCTCTTAAACAGCTTTTATATAGCCATTAAGCAGTAGAGTGCCTGCTTATATTACTTGTGTGCTAGTTGGGGTATGTCTTGCCTCTTCCATAGGACGCTAAAGCTTTGTTGACTTATATAAATTGAACTATTTTTAAATTATAATTCTACTAGCAAAGTTATTACGGCTGAGATTAAATTTATCGAGGATATTTCTTCCGTCGACTAAGGAGTCGACGGAAGCTGGAATATTATGATATTGGTTATTCAAGCCGCATTGTTCTTGAAATCTATATTTTATACTAGATGTGCCCGCGACTTCGTACGCGCTGTAGTTGAATTTTTCAAAAACTTTCGCATTTATAAATATTATATTACTTATAATAATATAATAATAAAATATAATAATAAAATTATCTTAGAACATCAGTGCTAGTTTATTGATGCTCCAAATTAAACGTATTTGTGCTAACAATAGCACATACACACACACACATACATTATAATTTCCATGCATACTTATTCATTCAATATCAGATAACAAGTATGACGAGATTTTATAAAAACTAAATCTTCCGTAAAATATTTTCCCCTATTTTCTTTTCACAATAAGGTACAAAATGTAATGTAATTTATCTTCCTTCAATAGATGGTGTGTAAAATGAAGACGTCTCAGAAAGTTTTCTCAGGTGAGGTCCCGATGGACGCTCAGATAGAGCGGTTCACTCCATATTTTACACATCGACAGTTCTAACACTATTCTAAATAATCGGATGTTTACGTTTACATTGTCGAACTTACACTTTTCGATTCTCTGATAACTTTAAAATAATGTGGTATTATGTTTTTCTCTTTTTCTTAGACGTTTACTTATTCAATCTTTATTAATACAGACCCAACACACCCCTAGCCAAAAAAGTATGGCTAATCCACACTGGAAACCGCAGTGGAACTTGGTAGAGCCATGCATGTTATCCAAGCTGTTGCACGCGACTTCGTCCGCGTAACTTTATAAAATATAACCTATGAAAGAATTTTTAAAATGGGTCCAGTAGTTTCGGAGCCTATTCAATGCAAACAAACAAACAAGCAAATCTTTCCTCTTTATAATATTAGAATAGATAACCCATGTTACTCGGTGATAATGTAGGTGAAAGAATTTAAAGAAGAGAAGATGGGAAGTTCTGCTATGTTTAAGACGTGACAAGCGAAATAAATTCGTTATCTATCTAAATGCCTGCTCTGATTAAATTACTTAAGATAATTTGATAACAAATCCTTTGTCTACAGAATGGTTTGTTCTTTAGTTTACTAATTAGAAATGCAACTTTATACTTACAGCTTGTTGAAACTTTCTTGGGCGAAGAAAATTTTTTGCGATATTTTAATACTTACTTTACGCTGTGTAACAACATTCTTTGAAATTTTCTGACTATTTTATTTTTATTACAAATAGTTTGTTGTATAGAAATAAATATAAGGATATTTTTATGTTATAATAAACATCAACTTGTCCAGCCGGCAGACAGGCTGACAGTCCATTTCATGGTAAGTGGCTACCGTCGCCTATGCTATAAAGTCGCTTATAACACAAGCAACGCCACAGGTAGGATTAAATATAAGGGATAGGGAAGGATAGGAAAATGGGCTCTGGCATCCTTTATTCATTTATACCAACTGATGTTTTAGACAGTAAAGATGCAGAACAGTTCTGCTTTTGGGAGTAAAATGTAGATATTCTATATTCCTACTATAATAACTTTACGTGTATACTTAGGTACTGTTTTACACTCTTTCTAGTATACTTACATAGTTATTGAATAAGTATTTATGGTTAATTACAATGATTGGCAAAATATTCATATATTTTTTTTAAATTGTCAATATTATCTAGAAAAGTTCTTCAATTGAAATTTACATCTAATCTTATAGATCTTAATCACTTTATGGCAAGTCTACGACTAAGAAACAGCAAATAGTCATTGTCATAAAATTATATACCTATCACTTATCTTTACTTTACGTTTGAAAGAAGATAAGACGGCTTGTGTATGTTATAGGTACATAGGGTACACAATTATAATCAACAATTTCAAAGTTCATTCTTTTCTTCGCTCTATAAAGTGATTGTACATTTTTATACTTAACACAAAACGTAACCAATGCGTTTTTTAAAGTGTTGTTACAGAGAGGATCGCAATAATTACAAGTAAGTCGATAATTATGATAGAGTTGAATTATTTTACATGTCTATACTTAAGGCGATCTCAGTTGGAATTGTACAAATGAATCGGCGTACATCTCGATTTGTTACTTTCATTTTAATTGTATAAAATATTTATGATTACATATACGATATAGATAGCCAGCCTAGTATAGGTGTTGTCAGATTATGACACCCTTATTGTAACTTTTAAATGTGTTTAAATAATAAATTAAGTTTTTTTTTTCTGTCAAAAAAATAATAATATTATGCTCATAACCCAAAATATCGTCCCCTTAATGGTGAAACTCACTAAGTGGAAAATTAATTAAGTAAAGTGTAAAGTTATGGTACTTTTCTTATAAAGAAATCACAATATTTCAACATTAAGCAATAAGTAATGTAAAAATATTGTGATTAGTTTATCTCGTTGAAACTTTTTATGAATTTTAATTTTTAAATAGTGTGTGCATACTTTGTCAGTGAATATAATTAAAAGACACGGTCTTTTTTAATAATTTCGTAAGAAATACTACATAATTAAAAAAATAAATGCTTAATAAAATTAATATTTTTACATAGAGATTACATCCTCTACATATGACAGATATTTTCCAACAATGGGAATTGATTGGAATTGCTTCTTTTTTCCGAAGATTGTCCACATTAGTCTTTATAACATTGTTTAGGTGTAGGACTCCATCTGTCATCGCAAATTTCTATTTTTATTAGTAATGGTTTTTATTTTTCATGTTTTAGCAAAAAAATTTGTACACAAAATCTGAGTCTTAAGATTATTAAAGCCCAAAAGAAACTTCAAGTTTCGACCTAGCTCAAAAAGTTTTCTAGACTTTTGTTGTGACAACTTTTCTTCTGTCCTATAATACATAAAAGCTTATTGAATTGTAGGAGAAAAACAATATTATCCTTTGAATAAATATATGCAGTGAATCTAAACCTTTGAAATAGCCAACAACTAACCAAAACTGGCAGAGATTGGCATATGATATGTACGTTAGGTATACCAAAGTGGATGCGAACTAAATTAAGTGCGGTATAAATATAGGATTCTAACGGGTTGCAATTTATTCTCCTGTGTACCTGTCAAAATGGGGAAACCAAAGTGTCGCTGAGTAAAGAGTACTTAGTTTCGTTTTTAGAAGGATTTTAATCAGCTTTTATATAAGTTGACAGACTCGAGAACCATTAGACAATTATTTAAGTTGAATGAATGAAAACGTTTTTCTGCTTTTACTTTGAAAATAACTAAGTATAAAATATTATCACTGTTTTTATTTTATTGTAACCCCAGACCTCTGTATATAGAAACGCTAAAAATTATATGGATGAAATGATTAACATATACGATATTTTTATGATCCTATATGTTAATCATAATATCTGGATAAAATGTTGGTGAGATCATCCGAGGGATCATCTGAAAATATAAAAAAAATTGGGCGTTACTATCGCCGTGGCGGCGCAACCATCGTCACTGCGATAGAGATATCGAACATATTCTCAGGTGTTATATTTCATTTTTCAACGCAAACGAAGTCGCAGGCACCAGCTAGTAACTAATTATATATCTATGAATTCCAATTTAATTGAAGGTAAAAGTACCTATATCAAATTAAGGATTTGTTGATGACTAAAGCAAACCTCATTCCAATTAGTTCCAATACAATTTCTAGTTTCCTTATTCATAACTCATTTTTTCTTCGGAATTCTTTTTCATCAAAATTAAAGGTAAATATAACATAAAACAAAATAACACTTGCAACGTTGGTATCCTTATAAATGCCGCTAGTATTTTTAATTAAATATACTGGTATTTTCGTTCAACAATAACAGTAAACAGTGCTGCCAACACAAGGAAAAATAAATTACGTTTTTCAGCGTCATAAAATTATACGACGGTGTTCTCCTTACTAGCCTTACCACCTCATAAGTAGGAGAAAGGTGAAATATGGAAAACAAAGGATCGTCCTCTACGAATAAGGTCGCATACAGAAACAACCTTTGCTAGATGAGTAACTGTTGTTGTCTAGGTTAGGTTATTCTCATGTTTTCTCAAATAATATAGTTTAAGTTAAGAATGAAGTAAGTACGTTAACTTGAATTTTAATAGTAAACTTATTAAGGTTTTTAGTATAAAGTTTATTAAAAATATAATTGCCTCCGAATGAATTTTGAAAATTGACAATTGACTCGATTTTTTCTACTTGAAATAGGTAGAATGCAAAAAAAAACGAAATGAGGATTTTATTGCAAATAAAACAAAAATATTGTCGCTTGAAATCCTTACTAATACTAATATTATTTTTTTGTTTGTTTGTTACACATTCACGCAAAAACTACTGAACCGATTACCATGAAGTTGTGCATACACGTTGTCTGGGACACCAGAAAGAACATTTGCTTGCACCGGACATTTGCATTTGCAACAACCGATTGCTAACACCGGACAACAACCGGGTACGAGTAATAATGTCGAAGCAGTGTTTAGGTCGTTTTAACCGAAATCCGCTAATTATGAACCAAGAAGTACGTACTAATTTGGGTAGATGGCTCTTGTTTCATACAATTAAACGTCACTGAGGGGGTCGCTCACAGAGCGTGACGGCGCGACTTAGTGTTTTTTCTCATACTAAAAGAGCCCAACGCGGCTAAAGAAGTTTTCACTCCAAAAAAACTATAGCGTGAAGCGTTAGATACCAGCGATATAAGTATTATTGACTAAATATCATAGATTACCATAGGTAAATAAAATATAACTAAATCAGTATCTACTATTACATAAAATGTATAAATTCGGAATTAATGTTTATACTTAGGTAATATGTTTTTTCTCGAAGACAAAGATTAATTTGCAAAACGATCACAGAAAAACTTGTAGCGAATAAATATTTTAATAAAAATGAAAGCAAATATTGAAATTGAACGACCCTCGACGTCCAATTTGTGATAAGATTGACATGAAACCATGGGGTGTTGTGCGTCGATGTGGCAAATATTTGTGTGATAATATAATTTATCATTCAGACGTGGCTGAGTTAATCTCAGCACAGCTTTTATGGGGTCCATTTTAAGTTTCAAATTCTCGTCGCGAATAAAAATGTGCGACACGTGATGTGATAACGAAAATATATTTACCAACCTTTCAAATGTCGTTCAGGCTCAACTTACGAACAAACATAATGAAATATTAATTGAATGCGAATCACTATCAGGACTAGCTATCAGAGCTTTTTTGTGGAGGCACGCGGGGGCACACAGTGCCCCCAAAGGAGTTTCCTACTTTTTTATATTGTTACTCAAATAATTATAATTTCACGTTTTATTTCCAAATATATCATGTTTTTAAATAATAAAAAATTAATTTACTTCCATTTTTTTAAAAACAAAGTGGCGAGGGGGTACAAAATTATGGACTTACAACTTTCGAGAATTAGCGTGCCCCCAAAAAAAGAAGTGACATAAAAAGGCCTGACTACTGCCTGACTATACCTCGGATGGTATTTGTTTTTGGAAATTAGATACATAAATCTTCCTCGTTTATCGCTCTTTCCATTAGTCAAAACCGTATTAAAATCCGCTCGAAATATTTTCTCAGAATTTATATTGGCTCAGAGGAAAGGTCGTCTATTAGATGAGTCGATTTCTCAACACAAATACAACCTCACCGGAAGTAGTGTCCTAACTTTTTAGTGAACATTTCAAATTCCGAACGCTTTCCTCTTGATTATAATAAAAGATCTGACGTACGCTGAGCCGTCCCAAAATGGTTCACTTTTTGTGATGTCACACATTTCGTCGAGCACGTGCGCGCCATGCCAAAACACCAATCGGTGCTAGCGACGTGCTAGCGTGCCCTTTACACGTAACGACCTACCTCGTACACCACTAAATAACTGGAACTCATTTGTTGACGTGTGAAAATTGTTTCACTCAAATAAAATCTTAACTTTATGCAATCTGTTGGCGCAGTGCGGCGAACCGTCGCGCGGAGGATATCGACCCCCTGCGTCTTTGTTTCAATGAAACGGAAACGTTCTGTTAAAATAATCCTTACAATTAATACTTTCTGTATATTTAGTTAGCGGATTAAAGATTATGTATATTATAGATATATTATCTATTTCGACCAAAAAGTAATATCTGGTTTAGAATAAAATCTGCAGGAAATAGTGTACCTACAAACAAAGATTTAAATCTTTGCCTACACAGGATTTATTCGCCGACCCAATGCCTGGTAAGGACGTAGAGAAGTGAGGAGTGGGGACGCTTAGAAAAATTATTCCCAACATCCCCACTTCCCCACATGACGATTGTTGATTTTTGCAGATAACATGTTTAATTAACTGTACTTTGTAGCATGGGTTTTTATAGAACATTGTTACAGCAAGTAGCGTTAACTAGACTATAAGGAAACTCGTTTTAATGACATCACACCAACCAACGTTTCTTTATAATTTACCGCATCTTATGAATCAAGAATGACTGTGTAGATTTTCACTGAATCATCGCAATCATTACAAAAACGTTTACAAAGTCGCGAACGTTGTCAGTGTTCTCTGATATTCAGACAAACTTACTCGCGACGGACAATATAAAACCTCCTTTATGAATCGATTCCCTTCCGTAAACGTAGAGCGCATGCCGCTATCTTTTCAAGGTTATAATTAATAATGCCGGCTCGCCGTTTGGCAGCTAACCAAACAACTGCATAATTACACAATACTGCACT
The DNA here is from genome assembly GCA_947623395.1 of Synanthedon tipuliformis. Taxonomy (NCBI): domain Eukaryota; kingdom Metazoa; phylum Arthropoda; class Insecta; order Lepidoptera; family Sesiidae; genus Synanthedon; species Synanthedon tipuliformis. Next base: position 7,994,532 of record OX392414.1, on the reverse strand, counting down.
CAAAGTGACCGATAACCGTTTTATTTACACAATTCTAGTGTGGCCGTTGACTACAAAATGTCTCGGGTGCAATTGGAACAAGGAGAACTGGAAGGAGTTTTTTGCGGCAATTACATAGCGTTTAAAGGCATTCCTTATGCAAAGCCGCCCGTAGGAAATCTGAGATTTAAGGTGAGTTTGACTTTTTATATTAATAGGAAAATTTAATTCAAATATTATTTTATAGTTACATTAACATTTTTTGAAGTGAAAACTTCTTTAGGCGCGTTTGGGCATTTTTGAGATAAAACTATTGAACTCGCGACACAGTCGTGTAACGTAACCGAAACCTCTGTATATTTTCAGATATTAATTCAAAATAATTTAAAAAAAGAGTAATCTTTAGAGATGAAAAAAAAACATTGAACTTGCGACACTGTAACAACTTTTTTTATTATTATTTGGAATTTGGAAGAAATCCCGGTCAAAACTCGTAGGCACCTTGACTTCACCTATTACTTTTTTCTCAATGTAACTAGTCCATCTCTAACACAAATGAATCAACGATGAAAGTTCTCGTATGGGGAATAGGAATAGAATAGAATATAATTAGTAATTTGTTAATTTTGACAGGCACCACAACCACCAGAACCATGGGAAGGCATACGTATCGCTTCTCAACACGGTCCCGTATGTCCTCAGTACAACGAACGTTTAGACCGTATAGAGTCTGGTAACGAAGACTGTCTCTACCTCAACGTTTATACAAAAACATTAAATCCTCCACAACCGACGCCCGTCATGGTCTGGATCCACGGGGGAGCATATTACACAGGCTCTGGCAATTCTGATTTCTACGGTCCGGAATTCTTTATGGACCACAACGTTATGTTGATCACTTTTAACTACAGACTTGAAGTGCTCGGATTTTTGTGCTTAGACAACGAGGATGTACCGGGAAATGCGGGTATGAAGGATCAAGTTGCAGCTTTAAAATGGGTAAAGAAAAATATATCAGCTTTCGGAGGCGATCCTAACAATATTACCATTTTTGGATGCAGCGCTGGTGCGGCGTCAGTGTCGTTTCACTTGGTTTCAAAAATGAGTGAGGGACTCTTTAACAAAGCTGTGTGCCAGAGTGGATTATGTCTTCACGAATGGAGTTACACAACTAATGCACGACAACGTGCATTTCAATTAGGAAAATTATTAGGCAAAGATACGGACGATGAAAAAGAATTGTTGGAGTTTTTACGAAACGTTCCACCATCGTCTCTAGTCAAAATAAAGCTACCTTTCCTGGAGACAAAATATATAGATGTAACGGACAGTATAATGTTTGGACCAGTTGTAGAAAGGATTGGTGATACTAAATTTTTAGCAGAACAACCAGTGGATCTAATTAAAAGAGGTCAAATTGCAAATGTGCCCATTATAGTTGGTTATACGTCTGGAGAGGGTATAGAAATAGGAAAAAGTTTACCAAGTCTCCTCGGTCTTTTAAATCTAACGGGTACGGTGGTGCCGAAGGAATTGAAATTTAAATGGCCACATGAAATGATTGAAGACGCAGACAAGAAAATAAGACAGTATTACTTTAAAGATAATCCAATATCAGACAAACTATTGCCTGATGTAGTTAAATTGGAAACCGACAGACTCTTCGCTTACAATATACGCAGATTTGCGCGATATCACGCGAAATTCTCTACACACCCAGTTTATTTATACAAATTCGTAATAGAGACGGAAAGAAATGTTACAAAAAAACAATACAAGATGGAGGGCGTCGAAGGTGTTTGTCATGCGGATGATCTTCCTTACCTTTTCAACATCACCTGTTTGGATGTTCCTTTGACAGACGAATCGAGAGATATAGTAAAGAATATTGTACAGCTTTGGGTTAATTTCGCCACTACTAGGTAAGAATTATTATGAAAATAAACTTTATCCTAAAAGAGCTCCCTTATAGAAAATCATCCTGAAATAACAAATTTTGTTTCAGTAAGTTAACTTTCTCTTTCTCCTGTGAGAATTAGCAACGCGCTACTATTCCCGTGGTATTCTCTCTTGTCTGACATGCTTTTTTTAACATTTGTGGAAGCTTCGCAAATAATAAATTATATCTATACTAATATTATAAAGAGAGATTTGTATTTTTGTGTTTGTAATGAATATACTCAAAATCAACTGGGCCGATTTTAAAAATTCATTCACCTATAGAAAGCTATATTATCAGCGAGTAACATAGGCTCTATTTTATAAAGTTACGCGGACGAAGCAGCGTGTAAAAGCTATATATTTATATATCTAATATTTGAAGTGAATTAGGGTGAAGACTTTAACCACCTTTATAGCGATGCTTGTACAAAGAAATTTATATTTAATATTTATTATATTCTAAATTTATGGTAGGACCCTCAAAATATTATATTACTTATATTGAAATGTTTTTTCCTGATTTTTTTTTCAGTAATCCCACATCAGCTAGTATTACGGAACATTGGAAGCCGTTTTCGGAGAATGAATCAAATTGTTATATAATTGACAAAATATTTAAATGCGATCAAAACGTAGACGAACAAAACATGAAATTCTGGGATGAAATCTACGGCGAAGTCAGCGTAAATGGAATCACGTGAAACAAAATAAACCAGTGTTCTTGAGATAATCCCGCAATTCCAAAGATTATGTGTCCCAGTCTCCATAGTTTTACCTACCTATCCTTAAATTATTAAAACTTAATTTTTTTTTACTATGTATTTTGTTTTATTTGACAGTTCTTTCTGTGGCTTGCACTTACTCTACGACTATATAAGAATATTTGAGTGTTAATAGATTTTTGGGATTCATCTGTACTAATATTATAAATGCGAAAGTTTGTATGGATGTATGGATGTTTGTAACTCTTTCACGGAATTACTGAACCGATCACCATGAAATTTTGCACACACGTTGTCTGGGATATCAGAAAGGACATAGGGTACCTTTCATCCAGAACGCAGACGAAGTCACGGGCACCAGCTAGTATGATATAATGAAAATGTGAGTGCTAAATACTTAAAAGGCAGGCGTCCACTTGATAGTAGGTAGCATTAAATAGCATTTCGCGGATGTGATCCAAAACCCACGTCCATATTCGTGTCTGAGGATTTTAAAAAATTTGGATCCGCATCAAACCTGATTTCAATCAGTAGTGACATAAACCACAACTCTTTGTAAGGTCTTTGGCTTTACTATGCATCAAGAGAAAAAAAAAACAAATATAGTTGAATGCTTATAATTATTAAATTTCCTCACTTCTTACAAAATATTAAACTAAATGTCACTTATTACAACACCACACTACATTTGTGCAAACAAGAAGACTCTCACAATAAAAATTAATATCAACATGTGAATGATTTCAATCAAAACCAAATTAATTTTACAATACATTATATATTACATTCCGTTCATACATTGTGTACTATTTGGTCCAAAATAAATGTACATAGCTTCTCTTTTAAGCTTCTGCTAATATTATATATGTGAAAGTAACATTAGTCTGTCAGTTGCCTTTTAACGCTTCTACTCAACCGATAGGGTCACCTTTTATCCAGAAAAAAAGTAATGTTCCAAAGGAATCGTTTAAAAATAGAAATCCAACGCCTGGCTAAATTATAACAGTAACAACATGTATAAATTGTTTTTATTTTTTTTGGAAAAAATTCTATGTTTCTATGTTGCACCAGTTGTATGGAATATTCTTATTCCATTTCAAAAATTTATTTGTTTATTTCGTAAAATAAAACACACCATTTCTCATATACATAATTATTAATTAACTTAGCATACAATAAAATATTTCTAGCGGGTAAACAAGAGACAAGAAATGCTCATCTGCCAAGACATAAGTATTTCTTTCTCTTTCGCTCGCACTTAGTTGAATTGAAAGCAATATAAATAATAATATCACAGCATACTTATTTCCTACAGTACAGCCTTTGATGTTGGGCGATAGCGCCGCCTGTGTAGGTAATTTAAAAATTACGGAAGGGTTGACACAAATTAAGTATGTAATATAAAATGTGCTAAGTACCTTCTTCATCGTGCGGAAATTGATGAAAGCTTAGTACTTTATTTATGCGAGATAAAGATTTGCACGCACTTACAGCACATACCGTTTGCACCATTTTGATTTATATAATAAACTAGCTGGTGCTCGCGACTTCGTCCGCGTGGAATAGTTATTTTGGGAATCTCGAACGGTTTTCGCAGCGCACGCAACGGAAGCCCTCAAAGATGAATAATTTTCCCCGTTTTTTCCACATTTCGACTGTTTCTTCACTCCTATTAATCACAACGTGATATTAAAACACTATAATTATATTATATAGCCTAAAGCCTTCCTCGATAAATGATCTATCCAACACAAAAAGAATTTTTCAATTCGAACCAGTGGTTCCTGAGATTAGCGCGTTCAAACAAACAAACAAATAAACAAACTCTTCAGCTTTATAATATTAGTATAGATTAAAATCTGAAAGACGCAATAGCCCTAGAAAATTTATCCCAAGCTGCTAAGAACGACGAAGTATGCAGCTTGGGCACGTCCCACTCGCGCCTCACCCCTCACGCCCCGCACGATTGCCCTGTCTAGACGTCTCCGTCGGCCTACTGTACGAAATAAGTATGCTGTGCTACTGTACGAAATAAGTAGAAATAAGAATTTTCAACTGAAAACATAAAATTGGCTAAAATATGCGTGTAATGTGGTGTTGTAGGAAAAATCAATATTACTATATTAATATGACGGACTGTACTGCAATACTGAATGTGGCTTGTCTCTATTCTCATAGTTTTTCTAAAGATTTTTCTCTTCCTAATTATACTCTCATCATCTTAACTCAAGCTTAAGTTAGCCATTACGATTTTTGTTCGAGATTATTGAAAATTTAATTTACCATGAGTCAAATGATTTCATTTATAAAAAGCTCAAAAGTAAAGCTAAAATTTATTTGGCGCCATCTTTAATCAGAAAAAGTAATGTAGCGTCAAAACATGGGTGTGATTTATTTATAATACAAAATAGTTTTCTTGCATTTAAATTTGAAATATATTTTTAAAATAAATTTTATTAAAGAAAGAAAAGAAAAGACGGTGCACACAGAATTATTTTTCCAGATTTCATGCATTATCTTAAGAAGATTGAAAAGAGTAACTAAAAAAGGATACAAAAACCTATTAGAATAACCATTTGAAACCACTTCGAACAGTATTACAATTTCAGTTCGCAAAGTGATAGTTCAAAGGACCAATTATGTACATTTCAAAATAATGTTACCCATTTAAAAAAATGATCAATACCCTACTTTAATGGAAGTGTCAGGTGGCGCGACATACGTCGACTCGTTACTTTTGCGATAAACTTGGCAGCAGATAACTGAAAATGAAACATATTTATGTTTTTACACTTTGATCACTGTATTATTTAATACAGATTATAGTTCATTTTTTTTTAGAAATTTAATAAAAAAAAAATATTTTGATTTTTACTAAATTTAAACTTTGGCACGCTATTTGTATACTAATTTACTTATAGTGTTTTTGTTATTTAACGAGCCCATTGGACGAGTGGTTACGGTGCTTGCCTTGACACTCTGTTCCAAGGATCCCAGGTTCCCAGGTTCGATTCCCGTCAGGGTCTACTTTGGAAGTAACTCTTCAAAGTTGGGTCTGGATCCGGAATGAATCCGGAAGGATGTGTCAATAGTTACCTGTTGTGGACGCACACATCGGTCGTTTGTGGAGTAGTGACAGTAGTGATGCGAGTGACGTGGTGTGGGGGCGCTAGTAGCGTCCCGAGCGCGAGTTGCGCGGCGGCTCGCGGCGACGCTCGCGCGACCGAGAGCGGCGTCGGCGCTCCCGGGACCGAGAACGCGAACGGCGACCGCCCTTACGCCGCGAGTACAGGTATCTGCCAAAATTAACTTCATAGCTCAATCATAATCTAGGAAAATTGATTTTCACATTTACTCATGCTGTAAAATTAATAGTGTTAGCACTCTCTACTGTGTGTACATTAATTAAACTACTGTATGTTTAGTCCAAATACTTTTATTGGCCAACCGATACATCAGAACTACAATTCCAACTATGAGGTAAGCGCACATAAGACATTGACCTCTCTTCGCGAACACTTTCATTCAACTGACTGACTCTTTTTAGTATCTTTCAATATCATACCTTTTCAATCTCACCGAATGAATCTGAATGAATGAGCAACTCTTTTTGAGTTGCTCAACGTCACAGAGCGCTTTTTATTATACTTTCCGCCTTAATCAATCAACTTTAGTTGACACACAAATAGCAGACGCTAACAATAGTAATTTCTAAATTAAATATGGTCTTTTTAGCCATGAGTTTCTTCTCACACAATGAAACAATTAGATCAAGTGAAGAGGTGCGAAATTTTATATTAATTTGAGCACAAGTCTGATACAGGGAACATCAATGATAAAGAAAGTTTTTCATACCTTTTTAGTTCTCTAGATATAGGCTTCAAGTGCATGAAGTTACAGAAACCGCTGCGAGTGCATTCACCCATTTCGTATTGTCGACAGCAAGCTTCACGGAAATCAGTCACAGGGGAGAGCTCGGCGTACACGGGCCGTCCGCCAAACCAACGATTGTTCAAATCGTTTACTGCCTTCTCAGCGTCTTCTTCGCGACGAAACTTCAACAGATACATACAACTTTGATGGGAGATTGTTAAATGAAACACATTTTCGAGAATTTATGGACTTTAGATCTTTAGATAGGTATACCATCTCTTTTGTTAAAGTATGAAAGGTAACATTTAAGCAACAACTTCAAAAAAGCTCAACCATAGGATGTCCACTGCTGGACATAGGCCTCCCCTATAATTTTACAATAGGACAGGTCGGAAATAGCCTAGAGCCACCATCAACAATAACAAACGTCGACAACTTTCAAATGACAGTAAAATTTAAAAAGCTATTAAAAATTCTTTACAATCTATAATTCTAAATTACTCACTATTTATACCTATAGGCTTGTCTTAGATGACAGTAGACATACCATCAAGTGGTCCGTCAGCCTGTCTGACAACCTTAAATAAATTTTTATTTAAGGATGTCAGACAGGCAGAAGAATCTAATCTTATTTGAAATATAGATATAGGAAATATTTTAATACACTCACTTTAATATACACATTTCCTACTAAATGATCTCCAAGATTGTCACAGACATTCATTTCTTCTATCTCCCCATATTTGTCTTCGCATTCCACAAACACATCTTCAAAAAAGTTGTCATAATGCTCCTGCATCTCTTCATCTGACACATTGGCTACAACCACTGCAATTAAAAATATTTTATGGTTACATATTATATGACATTAAAAATTATATAGGTATAATCAAATAACAAATAACAAGACTCTCCAGTTAAATATGATAATGAAACTTTTTTTTTAATATCAATATCATGCAATCAGTCCTTCTGACTATGAGCAGATGTGTGGAATGACTATCACTCATGAGGAGATATTCCCCAATAGGAACATCGTCCATATTCAAATATTGGCTTAGTCAGTATATTAATATAATTTCAGGTGATTCAGACAGTCAGGCAATGTGAGCTGGACAGCGAGCTGGTTAGGATGGTTGTTCAGGCTTATTTTGTATTTGCTTACAAATGCCTTTATTTCATCCTTCACTATTGGCACATTAAGGTACTTCTGTACTTCACTGTTTCTTATGGCATTAGTAATTTGCTTGAGGATGTGGTTCTGAGCTCTGGTCTAGTTTTGAGTTTCTACCTAGGACCCTTGTGTTTGAGGTTGATCTCTTTGCATTACAATAATAACAATGTCTTTGAGATAACAAAACTGGGATAAATTTGTCACATTTTAAAAATTAAATACCTTTAAAATCGCTACAACAGGCTGATAAAAGTGCATTATTTGAGAAGCTGCTATATAGTATATATATAGTAACCAATATACTTATAGTAACTATAGTAACCAAAAACACATAATTCGTAAATTGGATATTTCAATGGAGTGTTATTATGCTGATAGTAACCATGAGTGAGCGAACGTGATAAAATTAAATACTTACAATGACTTCCATCTGCAGATTTAGCTGAATTTTGTGGATTTACGTATAGGTTTTGCAACAATACAGTCTGGGAGAATGTAGGTTTGTTATGTATACGAGAACATCTATCACCGTGGCGGCAAGCACCGATTTTGAAATAAAAAGAACAATTTACTCTGAAAAATAAAAAGAAATAATGACATTAATTACATTAGAATGAAGAAATATGCCGCAACTCTCAGGTAGACCTACGCCATAACCTCAATCTCTGTAACTTATTAAGTAATATTAATAATTTGAAATAAATTTATGTAAATGTTTTCAACTTACTTGTCCTTTTCTGTGCCAAAAATAGCGGCTAAATATTCAGCCATTTTCACATTTAAATGAAATGATAATTAAACAGTGGACGCTTCAACACCCCGGTCACCAACCGTCTCCAGCTTTCAGATAAAATGTGTTACCTATATTTTTTCTGGAACTAATATTCAATAAATGACGCGAAAAGTATACATAAGAGATCCTTCAATATAATTTGAAGAACCAAAGAACGAGAGATAGTTAAAAAAACTACTTAATTAAGCAACTATCATCAAATCATCAAGCAAAGCAGGCCAACTATCAAACATACCATAGATTAGTTATTAGTTATAGACTAAGACAATAAAGAATCTCTAAGAATAGACATAAAACTCACAGGCACAGAACAAGGAGCTTTTAATTATGTACTCTGTGAAACAGAAGATAAAATAATTTACAAGGATAGATAAAGGAGCACAATCTCTGTGTATCTAAAAGTGTCCGTTGAAAGGAGTTAAATAAAATAGTGTAGACAGAGTGTAAATTTTAAAGAAAGCGTTAAAATTATTAGGAAAGGATAAAGAAGGTATCTGTCTGTCAACAAAATGTAATTTAATTTCACATTATAAACTTAATACTTACTCTATGTTTTGATCATATCATTTGATATCATATTGTTAAAGGGCCTATATAATCAGCGAGCAACATAGGCTATATTTTATAAATTTAAGCGGACGAAGTCGCCTGCAACACCTAGTATACCATAAAATGTGAACTTGTTCTTGATTACATATCTAAAAAAAAAACTAAAATTTTTAATCAATGCTATTCTCTTTATTGCTCTTTATTTCACCTTTGCTTTCATTCATTGTCAATGTCAAGTAGCTATTTGTTCAAGTCAAGGACGTTTAATATAGATAATGGCCATTTTAAAATGAGCCGCATTGCCATTTTAAACCTAAGAAGAAGAAGACGTTTAATATAACAGGATTGCTAACTTCAAAAAATTGCTTTTAAAAAATGATCTGTATTACCAATAGTTAAATTATGTTTTTCATTGCGCCTTACACAGGGGCTAATCTGAGAACAGAGAGATAGCCAAACTAAGGCCTCGTGTACCTTTCTTTCATCTTGCCAGACTACAAAAATGTATTTTATTAAAAACTTAGATTCAAAAATCTTAGATCAAACACTATGTAAATTAATTGTACTCACAATATTATAAAATCACATAAATTTCGTATTATATTCCTAAATTACAAAAAGATAATATTTACAGTTTCAGGACTATTTTTTATTTTATTTTCTACTTGTATCCCTTTAAAGTGACATTACGGTGAATGTCCATAATGACCATTTATAGCGTTAATGGATATGATTATGTAGAATTGGTGCTAAACTATTACAAGCAATAAAATGAACAATGCGAAAATTACAATTGGTAAGTGTTGGTTAATTCATTTTTCAATTTTAAAAAATATTTTTAAGAAACTACTACTATATGCAAGTATATTATAACATTTAATTTGTCTCACATAGCAAAAATCTTATTGTCACCTTATTAGAAAGGGACACACGGCTTATCTACTACTTTAACTACTTATCCTGTTCGGCTCGCTTTATAGATTCAAGTAGTAAATCCTTTTATAATAGATCCATGGTTCAAGTACGAAGTATAATAGTCTGTAGTTCAAGTTATTACGAAGTATAATAGTGTCTATGGTTCAAGTTGTCAGTTTGACTCAATCACTCGTTTTGATGGGATTGGATTCATTCATTCATTTCATTTCATTTGATCAAATTTGATTTGGTTCCGTCCGTTCCGTCTCCGACTCCAGAAATACGATGGTACGGTTTACGGTAAAATGAAATGAAATAAAATAAAGTTAATTAGGGACTTTGGTGGCGAGTTGGCGACTGACGGTCGTGTATTATGTGTGGTGTAATTTTCGAATGTGATAAAGTTTTAATGTTAAATTCTCAAATAAAATAATAGAGCTGTCTACAAGTCCGAACTGTGCTTACAACTTTTTAAGAGGACATTAGTAATATGATTATTTTCTTCACTACAACATACCAATAACCGGTTGAAATATTTGTAACAGTTTTTTTTAATTAACAGCAGTTTAAGGTTACATAATTAAGTTCGTTATTGGTGATAAATGTGACCATGAATAAATCAGCACTTGACAGCTTTTGTGGATCTAAATTTTGGGTAAGTAGGTCTTTGACCCGAGCCTTTAACAAAGAATGGTTATATCTAAGTTTTAAATTTATAAATGAGCCATTAGTTTCTAGAATTTAAGTAAATATAATAATGAAAATAAATATACAATCGTATTTTCTACTTTTAGAATGTTAAATTTTTAAATCATCAAGTGAACAGTTGGCCTGTCTGTCGAACTTAATATTCTAAAAAATAAAATTACAAATGTATGTAATAAAAATGTTAACCTTATAGAATGCAATTTGAAAAAAAATATAAAAAAAATTGAAAATGCAAGTTTCCTAGAGAAAAAATAACACTTGAATAAGAAGACGAATAAGAATAACTCGTGAATAAGAATAAGAAATTACAGTACATTTAAATCATGTTACGAATATAGTACGAATTTTCTAATTTTCATAATGTTATGAAATAAAACTCCTGTGTAAGGAAAATATTATTGTATAGACTTGTAGCTATGTTCATGCTTTTGTTGGCAACAGTAAAAATTAACAGAATATTTTCTGATAACAGAATATTTTACTAGAACAGAATGGAACAGTTTTTGTACACAATTTTATAATTGTGTACAAAAACTGTTTTTGTACACAATTATAAAATTGTGTACAAAAACTGTTCCATTCTGTTCTATTCTGTTAGTATTTTAAGTTTTATTAAAAGTTTTTTAATGAATGGTCTGTGATTTTATAATTTTTCGCAATAGTTAGTAGGTAGTTTATTACACTAGGTGCCTATTTAATTTTAAAAGATTTGCTGTGACATTCTGGAACAGATTATTTAGTCTGGAAAAACAAAACTATTGTGTAGATTAAATATAATCAATTATCAAATCAAAGTGTGTATTTTAGCCAAGCATAAAGTAAAAATAATAATAGGTGTAATAAGAAAAAAAAACTTGTTTTAAGTAACCAGAAGGCCATGACCTTAAACATTTTCTATAATATCATCATGATGACTTTGAATAAAACCTGTTTTTATCTTGGAATAGTTACAAACTAATTTAAAACTTCAACTTCAATATGTTCTTTGGTTTCTTATTGTTTTTATTTAATTTTATAATATGCATATTTTAAATTTTTACCAAAATACATTTTTTTTAAATATTTTTGCTTTAATATGTACAGCAGCCTGTTTGGTACAAAATTTCTTGTTATTTAAAAACATTATTTTCATTAGATATTTAAAATTTTGGGAATTTAACTCTTCTTAGTATATGACTAGTACCTATGTAAAAGTTTTCTAATTCTAATATAATAAAGATATAAAATGTGATCTGTTTAAAGATTAAAGTTAACTAACTACATAGTAAAACATCTTTAAAATGGCTTATCAATTGCATCATAAGATAATTTTACCATTTTTTTTATACATTTTTGCACATAATATTAGAAATGATCACCATGAGTTAGAACATCCAATCAATCAGTCTGCTAAATGTCCATTTAATCAGCCTTTACTTGTATTTAGTGACCTAGTTGCCTTAAGAGTTGGGGCTTAAACGTATAAAGTATTGTCTGTATGAGTTTAAGCCCCAAGCTAGCCCATGTGAGAATTATTATTTTCTGAGACACTGGTTTCTCCATAGCGTTTTAAGTTATAATCTATTTACTAGGTAGATACTGAGAAAAAAATATTAAATATAATAATAACAGCACTCTAAAAAATTGGAACAAAAATTACCTATATTGTGTAACAATATAATTTATGATGAATCATAGTAGGTAACTATTGCAACATATTTTTTAATTTAGGTACCTACAGAAATTATCTAACTGAAGGTGAGTTCTTGTCAAATCACTGACAAGATCTCATAGATTATATTATATTTATAGAAATAAAGCTTCCTGAAATATTAGGCAACTCAAATGTTATTCGGTAAGCTATGCATGCCACTGTAATAGGTTAAGTTAGAAAAGTTTATGCCAGAGGTATGACTTAATATAGCTAACTGCCCTAACTGGACAGTGACTTCAACATCTTTCGAAAATGCAATAAGTAACACATGTGACCTTGAGAGAGCAATACGTCTGAGAAATGGGCTGTTGTAAATTTGTATAACACGCAGATGGGCATGCCCGCTTCATAGTACAGCTGGCATGGCACAAGGTTCTATAATTTAGGTTTTATTTTTAATATGCTTAATCTATAATGAACTAATCTAGCAGTTTCCCTAAATGTGTTGCATCTCATTGTTCACACACTCTGTTACTTCGATTTCACTGGACTTCTTCCCTTCCTGTCTCTTTTTTTTTCTGATCATAAATATCACAAAGTCAACCACCATAGGTTTCTGCCTAACATAGTTATACTTTTTGCTGGTGATGTCATTCTTAAATCGTGCTATCATTACCAAACACAAATTTAGTGTATAAAGTTAATTTAGTGATACGCTATATCCTATCTTACATAGGTAGGTACTACATCCACTTCCTGAAACCGATTGTCCTTTTAATACGTTTTGTGGTGTTATAAAAACATGTTGTTCTTCAGAAAATTTCCGCATGCCTATACCTAGTTAGTAAATTTATTGTCCTAGTTTATTTAATACTAGTGACCCGCTCCCGGCTTCGCCCAGGGTGCAATTTATATATCCTATCTTTTAAGTTATTGTTATGATATTTTATTGTTTATAATTTTAATTGCATCCTGTATGTAAATACTGTCTTTAATCTTTTAGGACAGCAATCTCACGTGGCACACAAAGAACCCAGAGTTCACGGAATGCTTCGAGAAGACAGTTCTGGTGTGGGCGCCGTGCATGATCCTGTGGATCGGTGCTTTCGTGGAGGCGTATTACATCTTACGCAGCAAAGAGAAGAATATACCATGGAACATGCTCAATATAATCAAGTTGTTCATAACATGCCTATTGATAGTATTGACCTTAGTGGACTTGGGAGTCACCGTACACAAGTCCTCGAAGGAGGAAATGGAAGTGTTCAATGTAGACTATTACACGCCTATTGTTAAAATTCTAACATTTGTAAGTATTTTGAATTTTTTTTTAGTTACTTTGTAGTAACAGTAAGTTAGTGACTGCCAGTCAGGCGGCAGTGACCACCCTCTTACAGAAGACCACAGTGAAATTAGAGCATGTGTCTTGTTGTGTTTCAATGAGTGATTTTTTTACGGCAGAATGACGCCAAAGTCGCAAAATTACTAAAATAAACTAAAATTTACAATAGTATATTTAGTTTAGCTTTAATTTAATATCGAAAAGGATACTACCATAAGTACCACATAATTGTATAAATAGTAACTCTTCATGTATACTTGTATACTCTTCATGTGAGAGCACTATTTTTAACTAACATACTCCTAAAGTATTATTTCTAGTTATCCTATGGTAATTTGCACAGAAGTAGCTGTACTATTTCGCTGCCAGGTATAAAGTAAACGTCCTTTTGCCCGCAAGTTTGTCCTCGTTCGTTGGGACCAATATTGAATGAAAGGCACCGTAGGTATCTGTAGGTAGGTATGTTTTTTTCTGTTCCCCTGACAATGTGTATCCGAAATTTCAATGACGATCGGTTGACTGAATAGTAAAAGCGTGAAAGCATAACAAACAAAACAATCTAACTTTCGCATTTATAATAAGTATTAGTACAAATATTAGTATGGGTAAATGTAATGTAACTTATATTTTGTATTTTTCACCTATTAATACCTAAGCGGTTAGCTTTATTTTTGGTTATTTTTTTATATTATAAATATGTCCCTTCGGTTTGGATGTACATTTATTTAAGCCATGAATTGTTCACGGTCTATTCTAAATTCGAGCTTGTCGATCTGTCTGTGCATCGAGCGTAAAATTACAGTGACTCATTGTTGCAACACTAACGGTCTTACTACAAAAGATTCAGTAAGCACTGTTCAAACACATGCTTAGTTAGACAAGCATTAAGCATTTAAGCATTGGTCAGCGAGCGTTTAAAATGTCCCTACCACAAAACCTTATTTAGCGCTTGTTTCGGAAGACAGTGTTAAAGTACGTGAATGTTATTGAATTATGGCAACCTTGGCAAACATTCATTCAGTCACTCGCCCTGCATTCATGTCGTTTTCATTTTACGCAGATCTGATAGGCGTATAATGATGAATTTTGGTTTTCACAAGCTATTATTACGGACTATATTAATGATATCAGCAAATTATAAGATTGGAATAAGTAATAAATTACAACAAATACGTTAGATTATTTATAAAATGTTGTAATAACAAAAAATATTGAGCATAATGGAACGTAACTAACACTGACGTAATTGTCAAATGTGGTCAAATGTAAAGTTAGATTTGTTAAAATTGTTAAATAATTTTTTTATTTGAGGATCCACCTCTAGCATCACATGGTAGATCATCCTTTATTAAATAAATAATCTTGTTACCAAAGTTATATATTCGAATGGATTAATTCTCTCACGATGTATTCTATCTCAAAAATTATCCATGTAATCCATATCCTCCATGTCAATTAAGTTTAAAATATCCATACTCATTTATAAAATCAAAAGAAATCTTTAATATTAACTATTAAGTATACGCAAAAGAAATTTGACACAATACGTCAGAGGAAGAGAGGCTGTTAACTAGATAGACTCTCGTTAAACTAGCATATGGCGGTGGTTAAATTTAAATAATGCTCAAGCATTGTTAAACCCTAAACAATGCCTAGACACTCTTTTGTAGTAAAGTTTTTTTTTAACACGTGTTTTAAGCCTGATTAAAGTGTGTTTAATGTTTTTGTAGTAAGACCGTATTAGTCGAACCTCAGCTCCTTTTTTGTACAATTGTACAAAAGACGAGCCTCTTATTATCACTCGTGTAACCTACATATTTAAATAGTTTTTCATATTATTATAAATTTTGTACCGTGAATCGGATTTTGTTTCTTTGTCTCTTGAAATTTGCCTTGAATTCTTAACTGCAATCTGTCATTATGTCTTATGTCACACACACGTGAAACCATTGTGTCCTTCATACTGCACGATTAGATATTATATAAATGTCATATTAACTTATTTTCCGTTGCCTAATGACCTATAATTATAAGCATTGAGTAGTATTGACTTGAAGGAAAATGAACTCGAGTGCGTTTTAGTAACTAGGTATTCAATAAGTAGGTAATTGCAAATAGATAGACCTAATCCCTCCGAGGGGAACACCGATACAATGACAATTGACAGTGGCGCCACCACATTTTTATTATGCTTTTAGACGATCCTTCGGGAAAATCTCACATTTTCCAGGATAAAAACTAAATCCTAAATGTTAATCCAAGCAAAAGCCAATTTTCATCCAAATTCTGTCAATAGTTTTTGCATTTTTGAGGAACTAATATTATTCAAAAATTCAAACATACAAACTTTCGCATTATACTAGCTGACCCCGCAAACGTTATTTTGCCAAAAAATAAAAAAAAATTGGGGTGGACCACCCTTAACATTTAGGGTCGTTAGATTTAGAGACGTTGGTCGATTCTCAGACCTACCCGATAAGCACACAAAATTTCATCAAAATCGGTCCAGCCGTTTCGGAGGAGATTGGCAACAAACACCGCGACACGAGAATTTTATATATTAGATTAGGATGCTTATTATAAAAATAGTTGGTGCTTATTTATACTTAGATGAATCTCATTGATCTGTTGTGTGTTTCATTGTCATCATTCTAGTCAATTAAATCCAATTTGTTTACGACGGATATTAACCAGAACACAGCATGGGTTTGAGTCTTGTAACTATAGTCATTCACAACACAATGACATTATAAAGAATTCCTTTTTTGTTTCCCAAGAATTTTTCCAATATATTTTACCTATGTAAAGTTTGTATTATCCACCAACAGTCTAGAAAATAGTCGATATTAACATATCCAGACGGACATCTTCAGTACAAATTAGCTAGACTTGGATAAAGACTACTTTACTTCGCCTTATTGTAGCAAACCTACGGGCTTTAGGTCCTTGTCCCTTGTCTTTATTCCTAACATTTAATTTTAGGATATAGACAAACGTAAATCAAGTACAACAAAAAGATAAATGGTAAAATTACGCAAAAATGATTACCACCGCACACCAAAGAGTTGAACGGGATGCCACTCTTAATCTTCGATTCTTGAAACAACGATGAATGCCTATGTTCTTATTGTAGACGTTTCTTTGGAGTCACAAAACGAGCCTCAAAAGGTTCTATCTTGCTATGACCACTAAAAAATTGTTGACTGATAAAAAAATATTTATGTCTAGCGATTTTTCCTTGAAGATTACCGCCCGTGGTTTATGTTCTAAGTCTAAGTCTAATGTCATTGATGGTTCTAAGTCTGTCATGTTTTCTCTGTCGTTATTGTAAATGCACACATTAAATTATAATAGAATAATAGAATGGTTGTTATAGAGTGTGTATTCTTCTAATGGAGACATAATAAGAGGAAAAAAATATATCAAAAAACTAAGAAAATTAAAAAATAAACATAAATATTTGTTTATGCACACCTCTGCCTTCATACTTAATTAACTTTTGTATATGTAAATTTTACAAAGTATTTACATACGTAAGAAACGTTTATTTTAATGATTATGATACAAACAAAAAAAGTACTTACGGATAGCTCAATCACCTAAAAAAATAAGGTTTACGGCCAAATAACAACATTTTGAATGAATCTTCAAAGTTAGCCTTGAGATGTTACAAAACAATAATACTAACGCTACAAAACAGATAATTACACCTATACGGACTGTTTTATAATTTAAATGGCATTTTTATAATTGTTTTATTATATATACTATTGCACGCGACTTCGTCCGCGTGACTTTAAAGATATATATTAGCCTATGTTACTCGTTGATAACATTATCATTTCATAGTCAACTGTTAACCTACATACATACATTACATCAACTATTAATCTACATAGATTTATTTTATATACCTATGTGAAAGACATTTTAAAATCGGTCCAGTAGTTTTTGAGTTTATTCGTTGCAAACATACAAAAACCCCTCTATAATATTAATATAGACTAGGAAATGCTTATTTTATGTTAAAATATTATTTTAACATAAAATAAGCATTTTATGTTAAAATATTATTATTATTTTAATTTTTTATATTTTTATCCCAAAACCTCACATCAACGACATAGTGAACTTATGAACCCTAATAAACTATATATAGACTGCATAAAGTTTTTAATCTGCCAACTGCAATTTTATCGCACTGTTCGTTTAGGTCAAGTCATGACAATGAATGGCAAGGATGGCAATGTAACATTTATGAAAAGAATCAACTCAAATCTTTACCCTCAGATTAGCCTCATTCATAATAAATGCTTCTCGCTAGCAACTGCATCACCCACACCCTATTGCATAGTATGAACAAAGATTTTTCTGTTGGTTAAATGATAAGAAAAACATCTGAATTGTAATAAAAAAATATGCCACGGGATTCGAAACACACTAGAACAGTAAATACAATACAACAGTAATAAGAAAAAAAATCCAAAACGTTTGTACCCAAATATATTCTAATCTATGATCAATAAAGATTTGTTTTTTATCTATATCCTTATTATATGTAGGTACATATATCTATTTTCGAACTCAAGTGACAATTTATAAACTATAATTGACTACAATTTTGTACACTTTAGAAATTACTTCCAGTGTTTTTAAAAGTTTCTTCTAAAAAAAAGTTTTGATAGACGAAATGTATTGACAGAAATTGTTGCTATGTCACGATAAAGATTTAAGCTTCTCGTTGATAACGTAGGCGTTATTTATAGTTATTCTGTATTCAAAGTCCGTGTCCACACACATACGTGTGATGTACCAGGAAAACTGGTTTTGACGGGTTTCAATTTAGATCTTGCTTTCAAATTATGACGCAACACCGCGAGCCATAAGACATCCAGGAAACACCGCGTTTACCTAGTATCGAGTAATCGCTATCTCAACACTTCTATAGAACCGTTAAAACACACATTGCTATCACATTGTAAACAGAGAAATACTTAAATACGTAACTGCAAGTCATGTAGGTCTGGCTTCTTGTATTGTTAAAAACATTTTATTTACCCAAGAACAAATTTACTCAGCACAAGGCAAATTGGAACGAATCATAAACACGCGACGCTCTTGAGTTTAATATGCATAATTATTATTTAATATGAATTACGAATCTATTGTTTTACTGTTTACGAGATTGCAAATAGTTGATGAAACGTCATTGGTTATGTGCTCTTTGAATAAGAAAAAAAATATTGGAGGTTTTAAAGGTTCAATTCACACAAGGCTAATAAGAATGCAATAAGCAATTTAAGAAATGTATATAGGTAGGTATAACAGCTTTTAATTTAGGTAGAGACTTTTCTTGATAATGAAGCTAATTCGGCCCGACTTTGTAGGGGTTCAATGAAAGTGAAATTTTCATCTAATTAAATTAAATTTTCAAGGTTACGCAATAGGTTAATATCGTGTTAGTAAATCTTTGTATGAACATAACACATATTAAACACGAGCTCGAAGTCAATGATGATATTTTGGATAAACCTCACTCAGAAATCTCCATGTAGACAGTTTTTAAATTTTCATAAATCCTATTTTTCTGACCACTTCAACATATTTTTTCTGTTACCATAAATTTACAATATAATATTAATGAAATTGTCAGCATCCCTAAACAGCAGCACACGTGCTTTTATTGCATTGTGGTCTTCTTATACTTATTGGGCTGGTCTACTGTAGTCCATAGACGAATATATATATGGCGAGGGCAAACAGCAGTGTATCCTGCCACTTAGAAAATTTATTTCCAATACAGTATGTTAATCAAATTTGCCCTTGTTTCAGAGTTTATCAGCGACGTTATTATATTACAATAGGAAATATGGCATGAGAGCGTCGGGCATTCTTTTCTTCTTTTGGCTGTTCCTAGTTTTGTGCGGACTGCCACAACTCAGAACCGAAGTACAGTTACATTACAGAAAAGCGGACGACGCAGAAGTGAATTATTACTTCATTAGTTACATGATATACTATTCGTTGATATTGTTAATGTTCATTTTCAATTGTTTCGCCGATTTACCACCTAAGGATACGCCTTATAAATTTGTGAAGGTAAGTTTGTTTCAAGCCTAGTTTATTAGTGGACCGTTAATACGAATTCTGGTGTAGGTATATATGATAAAATATTTATTTCACTAATGGGTCTTTATTTGAAAGTCTTAGGGCCTCTTTCACCATCTCTGACTAAAGTGTCAAGTAGGCTAACCGCCATTTAAAGTCACCGGTAAGAAAACATACGAATTTCACCATCTTCGAGTAGCATTACTCAAAGGTAATTTCAATGAAATTGACACAAGATACTCGTAACATTTACTCGCCAATAAGCTTTACTTGAAAAGTAACTAATCAACATTTTACTTGTAGTTGGTGAAAGAGGCCCTTAATATTTATATTTTTTAAATTGTGTAATTTAATTGAGATAATTAGGCTTATGCCTATTTCGCCCTACCGAGTTGTGCCCCGCTTGTTCTGAAATATATTTCTGTTTATTTTTTTACGGAAATAAAAATTATCAATTTCTCGGGACTAGAACCTACTTTTTACGAATGAAGGGTACCCTATGTCCTTTTTTGTATCCTTGAAAATGTGTGCAAAATTTAACGACGATTGGAAGAGTTATAAAATCGTGGAAAGGTAACGGACAGACAGACAGAGTTACTTTCACATTTAATTTTATAATATTAGCAAAGGATAGATGGCAAAAGTTCAAGCTGTGAGTTCAAGACATCTAAACTCTGAAGTCTGACCTAACTTAATTAATACCTGATCACTTGTATCGTGTGAACGACCCATAAGTGAAAGTGGGCTTTCGTTCAATATTTTATTCGCTATTGCCGATTTTGACCTTCAACTGTCTGTTATGATGTAAATGGTCATTTAGGTTTGGTGCAATGTTTCTTTGAACGCAAAAAGTTCACGTTGTTTGCCTCAGTTTGCCTTTCATTTGACTTATAAATTTGCAATACCCGTGTCTATATCTACATCTAGCTACCGCTATATTTACCGTAGACAGGTTATCTGACAAAAACAAACTAACTAGTTTTATGTGTTATTATGGGTTTAGCAAGCCTTTATTGTCATCGGCCAAATGAAAACACCGTGTTTACAAATAGGTATTGTATTGTAATGGAGTCTTACAAGAAGTAATAATTAAGTCAACTTAAATTAGGTGTACAGAAGAAGAAGAGTGACGGACGACAATATAATACTGACAGCTCTTGCTGCGCACAGAGTACTAATCGCCGCCACACCACCCCCCCACGGAGAATTGAAGATCAAAGATCGAAAGGACGGGCAAATTTTACCCTACGACCCGATCGCGTTGTATACTTGGGTGAAGGTGGAGAAGGTGTAGTATGATGTGAGGTCTGTGAGTGTGATGTATGTGTGTCTGGATGTGAATGAGGAGTCTTAGATGGCGAAATGTCTGAAGGTTGAGGAGCGAATGATGAATCAGGAGTGTTGGTAAAGGTGAAATTGTCAGTGTAGGCAGGTTTTACTCGGTCTACACTCACGACAACTTCTCTGTTCCCGACGATGATGGTAAATGTCTTGTCAGTTCTGCTAACCACTGGAAAAGGTCCTGAATAAGGAGATTCCAGTGGTGGCTTCACGTGATCAGCTCGCAAGAATATATGTGAAGCTGAATTGAGCTCTTTAGACACAAAGCAGTTTTTTTGACCATGACGGGAGGCAGGAACGGGCCGTAACTCTGACATCATCCTTCTAAGCTGAGCGACAAACTCGGAAGAATTAGCGGTCTGCCAGTTAGGATGAGGAACTATCATCTCACCAGGAAGACGAAGAGGTTCTCCATAGAGTAATTCAGCTGGTGAAGCCTTTAAATCTTCCTTCACGGCTGAACGCAATCCTAGAAGCACGATAGGTAGAGCTTTAATCCACGGTTCTGCACGACACATCAGAGAGGCTTTAAGCTGCCTATGGAGGCGTTCTACCATCCCGTTGGCACATGGATGGTAGCTCGTGGTGCGTAGCTTTTTGGTACCGAGAAACGCCATGAGTCTACGGAATAGGTCTGACTCAAATTGCCGTCCCTGATCTGTTGTGATGCAAAAAGGAACACCAAACCTCGCGATCCATCCTTGTAAAAGTGTATCCGCGGTTTCTTCAGCGGTGATACTACGCATAGGCCAAGCTTCTGCCCATCGTGTGAATCTGTCTACAGCCGTAAGAAGATAACGATAGTCTTCGCACACGGGTAATGGGCCAACGATGTCGACGTGTATATGGCTGAAACGGCCAGACGGTGAATCGAAGTTGCCTAATGGGGAAACTGTGTGTCGCGTGATTTTATTTTTCTGGCAAAGTGTGCACGATCTAGTCCACTGTCGCAAGTCTTTGCGAATCGAGGGCCAGACGAATCTATCTGCGATAAGTCGAGAAGTAACACGAATGCCAGGATGACTGAGGTTGTGAAGTTTTTCAAAGTATTTCCTACGAAAGGGTAAGGTAAGAAAAGGCCGTGGCTTGCCGGTGGAAGTATCGCAGATGACTTTGATGTCCGTATCGGGTAAGTAAATATTTTTGAGTTTCAGGGAAGAGCCGTTTTGAAGAAGTTCTTGTAGCTCTTGATCACCTTTTTGGGATTCAGCAAGAGCTGCGTAGTCGTCTTCAAGTGATATGGCCTCGATTCTTGACAAAGCGTCTGCTACGACGTTATCTACGCCTTTTATATGTATGATATCCGTTGTAAATTGCGATATAAAATTCAACTGGTTCAATTGTACTGGGGGCAGTTTCTCACGTCGCTGTGTGAAGGCGTAAAGGAGAGGCTTATGGTCTGTGTATATGGTGCAATGTTGAGCTTCCAATATATGTCGGAAGTGTTGCACGGCCTCGTACACAGCTAGAAGCTCTCTATAGTAAGCGGGCCAGAGTGTTTGACGATTGGTTAACTTCTTGCTGAAGAATGCTAAGGGCTGCCAATGTGTGTCAACGCGTTGTTGAAGACAGGCTCCCACCTGGGTACTTGATGCGTCAGTGAAAAGACCTAGTGGGACATCTGGAAGTGGATGAGCTAGCATAGTAGCCTGGCTAAGGCTCTCTTTGCAAGTGTTGAAAGCACTTTTTAATTCGGTTGTCCAAGGCACAGGTTTGGTACCCTTGAGCTTGGAATCGGTTAAAATATTTATTAATGGTGTTTGCATTTCAGCAGCATGTGGTAAAAAACGTCTATAATAATTGATCATGCCCAGGAACCGACGTAGGCCCTGGACAGTTTTTGGAAGGTCATACTCCTGTAGAGCGGATATTCGCTCTGGAGGAGGAGCTGATCCATCTTTCGAGATCCGGTATCCCAGAAAAGTAACTTCTTTTGCTCCTAAAACGCATTTTGCAGGATTTACAACAACGCCGTAATC
Source organism: Synanthedon tipuliformis (assembly GCA_947623395.1). Classification (NCBI taxonomy): domain Eukaryota; kingdom Metazoa; phylum Arthropoda; class Insecta; order Lepidoptera; family Sesiidae; genus Synanthedon; species Synanthedon tipuliformis. Next base: position 7,971,475 of record OX392414.1, on the reverse strand, counting down.
AGACAACCTTTGAAATAGGATGCGCAGATGGCGTTTATGGCTATCTTCGTCTGGAGAATATACTAAAATATCGTCAACATACGGAAAACAAAAGTCTAAATCTCTAACAACCTCGTCCATAAAGCGTTGGAAGGTTTGTCCAGCGTTACGCAACCCGAACGTCATGTATGGGAATTCAAAAAGCCCGAATGGGGTGATAATCGCGGTTTTGCACACATCCTCGTTAAAAATAGGAATTTGTTGGTAAGCTTTTATTAAATCAAGGGTGCTAAAGATGGTAGAACCAGCGATGTTGTGACTGAAATCCCCAATATGACGAACAGGGTAGCGATCTGGAATAGTTCGAGCGTTGAGTGAACGGTAATCGCCACATGGTCGCCAAGTGGAATCCTTTTTGGGAACTAAGTGAAAGGGGGATGACCATGGACTCTCAGAGGGTCTTGCTGTACCATTTTTGATCATCTCATGAAATTCCTTTTGAGCAACCTTGAGTTTTTGTGGAGCAAGACGACGTGGACGACACGAAACTGGTGGACCGTCCGTCGTTTTAATATAGTGTACAGTATTATGCTTTATTGTTCTATGAAGTCCGGGAGGTCGTGTGACTGTAGGGAATTCTGAAAGTATTTTACTAAAAGGTGATGCTGTGAAAACTGAAATGGTCTTAATGCTTGGTTGATCAAGTGAGGCAACGGAAGTTGGTGTAGACAGACCGGTAACGCCGTCCAAAAGGCGCTTTTTACGGCAGTCAGGTAGCAAATGGTAGTGAGCCAGAAAGTCTGAGCCTATTATGGGAGTGCTGACATCAGCTACAACGAATTGCCAACGGAATTCGCGACGTAACCCGAAGTTAAGGTTTAAAGATATGCACCCGTAGGTTTTTATCGTGCTGCCGTTCGCTGCGTTGAGTTCGTAACTACTAGCGGGAGTTTTAGTAGATAAAATTTTTCGTGGGTAGCAACAAAGGTCAGATCCTGTATCAATAAGGAATCTGACTTTTGAGCTTTTGTCTGTGATAAATAGGCGGCGACTTGAAGGTGTGCAATCAGTTGCCGCCGCTACTGATTGAGCTTGGAGTTTTCCTGCGTCCAGCTGCATGGTCTAATGCACTTAATTGCTTTGGATTTAAAGTTCCTATGATACCAGCAGATTTGAACTGTAGGTGATTGAGTGCGGCTGCGTTGTTGAATTTGGCTTCGGCTGTTGGATCGGTTTCGGCTGCGACTAGGAAGCTGTTGGGATGTGATTGCAGCGATACAAGCTGTCAACTCTTTCATCTGTAATGCAAAAGCATGCAGTCCCATAGGATCCTTAGCGGTTGCAAACGATGCAGTGGTTGAAAAACCGGAGGCTGTGCTATCAGAAGCTGTAGTGGGAGACCCAATATTTGGAGCAAAAGTAGCGTGCACGAAGTTGTGCGCTGTTGTTGCAATTCCAGGAACAACTTCCAAAATTTTATCAGCATCTGCCGCAATGTTGTCAAGTGAGTCAACCCGGGCTGCCAGCAGTGCCTGAAGATTCTGTGGTAAGCGCCGCATAAAAAGTTGTCGAAGGATACCATCGTCTGTAAGAGTATTACCTGCTAAAGAACGAAGATGTCTGAGAAATTGTGAGGGTTTTTGATCCCCCAACTCTGAATCTGTTAAAAGTTTTCGAACGCGTTGTTCCTCCGACTGAGATAAACGTCTTATAATTTCGCTCTTTAAAAATTCGTATTTGTCAGTGGCCGGTGGATTTGTAATTATGTCTTCAATTTCATCGGTGATTTTAAAATCTAATTTTTCTATAACGTGGTCATATTTTGTAAGGTCCTGTGTAATGCCTGCTCTTCGAAAATGTGATTCGATGTGTGCAAACCACATAGCCGGTTTTTGGTACCAAAATGGAGGGATTTTTGGTGCGATTGCGGAAACGCCGGACTCTGTTTTAATGACTGGTGGGTTTGTGTCGGTAAGTTTAAGGTTAGCTCTAAGTGTGGCATTTTCCGTTAATGCAGTTTGCAGTTGTGCCGAGAGGGCGTCCAACTGAAGTATGAGTTGAGGATCCGTTTCACTGTGAGACATAGCGGTGGCAGTGTGGCGGTGCTCAGTACCCACTAAAAAATTACAATTATACAAAATAATTTACAAAATTAACAAAACAATTATACACAAAAAAAAAACTATTATAAAAAGCAAAATATTCAAATTTGTTATGTAATGCAATTATATAAAAAAAAAAAAAAATGTATATACGTGTTAACCTTATTTGTGCGAACACAGTATGAAAATAGTGATCAAATTTTGTTAGTACAAACACAGATAAAAATATTGTTCATATTTGATCAGTCACACACAAAAGGTTGTAAGATGATCACCAATTCACCAATTCACCAAAAAAAATCACCACCATTTGAAATTTATGTCTATTGGCACAACTTGAGTTGCGTGCAGTGCAGTGTGTGTCGAAGTTACCCAGCGACTAACGTCGACTAACAAAATGAGATGAATGACATGCTTACGCAGCTCCAAACCAGCAATGTAGTGTGAGTTGATTGAAGTGCACTTAGCCCAGTGTGTCCAGATGCACTTGTCAATTGCGGTTGCTGTGGTTATCAATACCGATGTGACAACATGCGGAATAAAAAACTTCGTTGTTGAGAGATAGGCCGAGGAATAAATCGATGATCTCGAACTCCTTGCGGTGTTCTGTCGGGGTCACCAATATGGGTTTAGCAAGCCTTTATTGTCATCGGCCAAATGAAAACACCGTGTTTACAAATAGGTATTGTATTGTAATGGAGTCTTACAAGAAGTAATAATTAAGTCAACTTAAATTAGGTGTACAGAAGAAGAAGAGTGACGGACGACAATATAATACTGACAGCTCTTGCTGCGCACAGAGTACTAATCGCAGAGTACTAATTTTATGCTTGTGTTTTTTCAACACTTCAAACATTTTCTTTTTACATTTTACATTTTTAACATTTTCATTTACACCAATCAAAGAAATGTGAGATAAGTTGTACTGTAATCTTCAAATATATTAAATCATTTCACAAGTATGGGCTTTGATATATAAGTGCTTTGTTCAATCTTAGAGATAGGAACGAAATGCGTTTTTAGATATACGAGTAAAGAACTACTTTCACCAAACGTGAATGCGATATGATGTGGCAAAATTTTATCGCAACTTTTCTTTAAACCGTATAAAGGATTGCTCTTATGACTGTAACTCAATTTCATTTCGGCAAAAAGGGTCATTGAGCCAAAATTTATTTTCCGAATGAATTTCATGGTGTTTTGTCAGTCATGATTCTTGTACGCCCGTTTTAAATAGTTAGAAAAAATCAATAACAGCTGCCACCCCAGCTTTACATAGTTTCAAAGGAAGTTTATACCTTAAATGACCAAATGATTAAAAAAAATTGTAGAAGAATATACAAATACTTATTTAATATTGTATATTTTTCGTCGACATGAATTTTTGAAAATGCTTATGTAAATATTTTTGAAATCTGTTTAGTAGTTTCAGTGTTACCTCCTACAAACAAATTTCATGTTAATTTTTAACCCTACTTAACTCCCAAATAGGTGTAAGTAATTAAAAAAAAAACTTTTTTACTCACGAGTATATTGTATCATTTTTCTACCTTGATAAATTTAGAAACGCATACATTACTTCCTTTCATCTCCTATAGTACCTACGCCTTTTGGGAGCTGAAATTTTTAAAATAAGTAACCTAATACTCCCCCCACTAATCACTATGCATAATTACATCAAAACGAGTTCAACGATTTAGTCCTAAAAACATAATAATGAAAAATGAGGCAGCAAATTGAGTTATTTTAGTATACAATTACTAGTACGGATTCTGATGATGTGTGTGATATTTTAGAACCAGTGTCCAGAGAACGCATCCGGCTTCCCTAGTCGGTTAACGTTCAGTTGGTTCGACCCCTTGGCATTGACAGGATACCGTAGGAGCTTAATTGAAAGCGATCTGTGGGCGCTCAACCCACAGGACTCTTCCAAGGAGGTCGTACCACAATTTGATAAGTTTTGGGAGGCATCATTAAGAAAAAGAGAAACGTAAGTGCAAATACACACTAGGACACAAATTCTTGATTACTCTCTATAATGCAACTTAGAGGATTATCCTAGGATAAGGTGGGACTAGAGAGTGTGTACCGAAACGCAACAGTGCATAATATGGATATAGCGATAGTTAAAGCACATAATAATATATTGCCGGATTTACTTATTGACTTATTATTTGGACGACAGATAAAGCCGGATTATGACTAATATGACCGCGTATTATCACAATGATAGACTTCTTTACTTTCACTGAGCTAATAAAATCGTTTGACGATACTAAAACCGCCGTTATAATTTTGTGTGCATCTAAATCTTATCTGCTAGAATCTAGAGTTGTTCTATAAATACGAATTTATTTATTACTGCTATGTTGATTATTGCATCAACATAAAATATTAATATTCATACCTTTCTTTATATTAAAATTAGGACAGTTACACAAAAAATAAACTATTCTTTAATATTTAAGTTAAAAAAATACGTATTTTTTTTTGTGCAGTTCTAATAATCCAAGAGCAGTCTTCAGTAAAACATCGGCCAGTGTTAATTTTAAACCCGAAAAAGACAAGAAGCCGGCCTCCATTCTGCCCGCTCTGTGTCTCGCTTTTGGTGGACAGTTTCTTTTTGGTTCCCTTCTTAAGCTGCTCAATGACGTGCTGATGTTCGTTTCACCACAGCTACTCAAGTAAGTCTAAAATATTCTTTACTAGCTGGTGCCTGCGACTTCGTCCGCGTTCTGGATGAAAGGTACCACACCCTATGTTCTTTCTGGTTTGCCAGACAACGTGTATGCAAAATTTCATGGTGATTGGTTTAGTAGTTTTTGCGTGAATGCGTAACAAACAAACAAACCCACATTCGCATTTATAATATTAGTAAGGATTTTTTTATGACAAATAAAATTGTAATTACTCTCTGTTAATCCATAAATTAATTAATTACTAACTAAAAATCTCAATGTTCAGTTGGTGTTGTAAAAGCTTCTTATCAAGTAACTTTTTGAGTTTTGAGGAACACAGTTTAGAGTTATAAGAAAGCCGGTGATATTTTATAAAGATATTTTATGAAACCAGAAGTTTTGAATGGAGATGCGTAAAATCTGAACTCCATACAAAACTGCTGTTTATTCTGGACAAAAGTTGAATAAATGTAGTTACTCCCTTACACATCTCTTTATTTGTAAGTTATAATTAAAATACGGTACTGACAGAAGCCGGACTGTATAAGTGAATTACCTAAATGTTATTTTTTTTTCAGGTTACTCATAGGTTTTGTAAGCAGTGACGCGCCGATATGGAGAGGTTATCTTTACGCAGTTGCTCTCCTTGTGTGCGCGACTGTACAGACTTTGCTGTTAGCGCATTATTTCACGGCAATGTACCTTGTGGGCATGAAAATAAGGACGGCTTTGACTAGCGCCATATACAGGAAGTCGTTGAGAATGTCCAACTCTGCCAAGAAAGAGTCAACTGTTGGCGAAATTGTCAACCTCATGGCAGTGGATGCTCAAAGGTAACAGAGAATATTATTAAACTGATCTTATAAACTGATTCCTTATAAGCTCGTCTCGGTTTCGATCTATTGCTCAAACAACATTTTAATACACCATCGTCACATCATCATATATTATTTCCTATGAAGCCTGTGAAAATATGGGCCTTGTAATTAGCGTTGACAACTCGCGAAGTCTGATCACTTGACTATGAATTAAAGATAATTTGACAACTTATTCGTAGTAACAGTGCGTTATAATCGATCAAATTGATAAGAAAGATGTGACAATAACAAGTGCCGCTATCGAGCACTGTAAGTAGAGTGCATGCAAGTTAACATTACGTAAAGAAATAACAGTATTCGAGTTATTAAAATGTGGTATAATCGCGGCAAATCTTAATGTGCTCTGGCGATGTCACATGTCAAATATGCGAAATGGCGATGGGGAAACCACGGAATGAGCGAGACGTAATGATAACATTTATACGAGAGAAAGCAGGTGCGCCGTATTGTTCGCAATTCTACATGCGCAAACAAGGCCAGAGCCCATTAAGATTTGCGATGTTTATACCAAGGTGACGCCTGTCCCGGGTAGTAAGTGTCACCATTGTGGCTGTGCAGTTGACACTGCGCAGCATACTTTGGCTGACAACCCTGAATGTGCAGAGCACCGTGACGCTTGGTCTCTCATTGTGGGCGCCGATCCCTCACTTGTGTAACAGCCGTTGTGAAAGCAATGGTCGTCATGTATAATACTCCCAATTATACTTATATAGTCTTTGCAGGTATAAGTGGAAATTTTTCATTAGGTGTAAGGTATCTATTTAAACTGTTATATCTTGTAATAATACCTGTAAGTTTCCCTAAACCAAAAAAAAAATGATTGTCATGTCGTGTCGTCATGACTCATGACATAAGTTTCGACATCTCTAGTTTGTGACGTCACTATTACATGCGTCATTTTCATCAAGTTTTTATGTGAATAAATCGTGCTTGTAAAAATTAACTACATACCTACTTGCACGTCCATTTCATAAGTATGGTTAGTACTTTAATACTTTTGTATTATAAACGCATTCAACTTGTATTTAAATTTGTAAGACATTTATAGGTAAGATTAATAAATTTGAATAGGTAATGAATGACCTACTTGTCACAAATACCGAAATCGTCATTGTTAAATGTTGCCCTCGAATATCCTATTCTCTTATTTTTTATTTAGCATGACAAGGTTGTTCACAACTTAGTTTACTCAGGATTCTAATTAGGTTACCCGGTTACCAAGAACTAGAAAGATCAATAAGTATTGATTTTATTTAAAATTTAAAATATTTCCAATGTGTTTCGTGTTTCATATACATTTTATAAATGTATAACTGATATTAGAATCCTTTAGAACATCAATCATGCTATTAATGGCATTATCTTTTCTTTTATATACCTACTGATATTGTAAAGAGAGAAGATTTGTATTTTTGTTTGTAATGTATTAAACTCAAAAACAACTGGATCTACAATTTTAAGAATTCTTTCACATAGAGAAAGCTACATTAACGGCGTGTAAAATAGGCTATATCTTATAAAGACGCGAACAAAGTCGCGTGCAACTGCTATTATTTTATTAACTTTATTAGAGCATTAAATTTCTCGTATTTATTGTGTAACAATGTGGGTCACGTTGTTATCAGTGAGATACTGATGAATGTGATGAGATAGGTTTTTTGTTATCAAAACAGTTATAAATAATACCAAAATGACGCACTGTTGTTGACGGCCATAAGAAGCGTGACATTGAACAAAATTTGTATGACTTGCAATATCTTTATGAACTACTGATTTTGTACTTATTTTGTATTTTTGTAAGTTTGTAATGAATAGGTGTACCTAAACTCAAAAACTACTTGGCCGATTTTAAACATTCTTTCATCTATGGAAAGCTACATTTATATCACCGAGTAACATAGGCTATATTTTATAAAGTTACGCGGACGAAGTCGCGTGTAAAACCACTGGTTACTTATACAAAAATTATATTGGAATAACTAGAGCACACTTATTTTATTTTAATTAAGTAATAAAATTTCTCGGCCGTATTTTAACCACTTGTGCGACCTTCCTCACAAAACGATATCGGTCAAGGAAATAATAATAATTATAGATTATACCTACGCCATGTCCTACGAATAAATTATTTATTCGTAAGCTTTGTACATACAAAATTGGACGTGTAATAATGACTAAGCATAATTCGTCTCCTTCAACAACCCCAACAGCTGTTCCCATAGATTACGTCAGCCGTATAAATTGTTGAAATCGTTATTCGATTCACTGGACCACAATAATAATTTACCCGTTATTTAGTTATTTATACATAAAATACGACAGTTTATCAGTTTTTATTTAATTTTAATTTTAGGAAGTGTTACATTTATGTGTTATTTGAAATAACATTTTATAAAAGCTAACACATTTATAGCACGAATCTTGGCTAAGTGTGTAAGACAACATTTTTTCATACACTATTAAGTGTAACATGAATCAGTATTTTAAAATATTGTTTTAAGGTTAGCAGAATACACGTGAAAAATAATATGTGTAGGTAGTATGAACGACGCACGGACCACTGAAATTTCAGAGAGATCCGGCATAGTGTGAACCTAGCTAGACTAGACTATTCAGAGTCCTAGATACATTGACATTTCCAAGAGTAATATGATATGATAGCAAATCTATGACATTTATTGAAGCCTAAGTGTCCGCTTTGATATTGTTAAAGCTACAATGAAGTTAACAATAAACAAACGTACAACAATTATTTCAGATTTCTCGAGTTGACAGCGTACTTAAATATGATATGGTCAGCTCCACTGCAGATTGCTCTAGCGCTGTACTTTCTGTGGGGTATTTTGGGTCCATCTGTGCTCGCAGGGGTGGCCGTCATGATAGTGCTCATACCAGTGAACGGATTGATCGCAAATAGAGTGAAAACTCTTCAGATCAGACAAATGAAGTACAAAGATGAGAGGGTCAAGTTGATGAATGAAGTTCTTAACGGCATCAAGGTATTAAGGAAATATATTTTGTTGATATTATTTATTTATTTCTTGTATGTAGGTACATATTACTGTCTTTGCGTGCTCGTCCTAATAAGAAAGGATAACTAAACTATTTATTAAAGCATTCTTATAGTATAGGAGTATCATAAATAGCTAACACATTCTAAGATATACGAGTATTATGTTAGAATGTTATATTTCACGTCAATTCACTTACAATACAAGTTTATCAGCTAGGCTAGATTGAGGATTCTAAAAGTATTATTTCATGTATGTTTTTTGAAATGTATTTTCAGGTACTTAAGATGTATGCCTGGGAGCCAAGTTTCGAGGATCAGATACTTAAAATTAGAAATAAAGAAATGAACGTGTTAAAACAAACCGCTTACCTCAATTCTGCAACATCATTTATTTGGTCTTGTGCGCCTTTCTTGGTAAGTATCTTTTCATTACCCTTTCAGTTTACATACAATTATTATAAAACTCATTTTAAAGATTATAACAAAATATATAGAAGAGTTCGCCACATTAACAAATATTCTATATTTTTAAATTTTTCAACCCTTTATTTGATATAATATCTTAATATGACTCCATTGTGCTGATGGGGGGCACATTCTCATATATTTAGTTAATGTTGATTTTTAAATAAATATAAAATAACTTAATAAAGACAAATTTAAATTTCTAAACATAATTTTTTTCTAGAAACTACAAATTAATGCAAAGCAGCGGCTTTTATTAGTCTTAAATGTGACTTTTTTATATTATCTCCTCAATAAGTTATGACTTTTTCAAAGTTAATTGCAATCTCTATAAGAATGTAAATACTGTCTTTTACTATACCCAGATACCAAATATATATTTAACAACACAAATCCGTCACGATAAACATTAATGTAATTTTGATAAGAAATATCAACAATCGCACAGAGCTATCAAGGTAATATTATGTAGTAAATCACAGTAGTATTTATTTATAATTGTCAATACAGATAACCCCACTTTGAGAATTAGATAATATTAAAATTTCACAATCTTTATCATTTTGGCAAATGTTCAATAATCATGAAGTATTGTTATTGATGATAGCAATTAAAACGTTGTTCAGATTACGATAATTTTAAGACTAAAATCAATTTTACATAATTTTTATTGTATATTTTTGTCATGTTTATGTAAACAAACAGAGATATGTCTTTATTGCAGCTTTCGAAAGTCAAGTCTTTCACCTCTTATGTTTGTTATGTGGATTAGATATTCAAGAATTATTTAAAACACTAAGTAAATTTAAGCACTAAACCTACCCACAACATAAATGTGGTTAATAGATATTGATTAGCAAACAATTTTCCAAGTAATCTATTGTGCTTGAATGGTTTGTCGGTAGACAATATTTATAAACAGTTTTGAATGTATTGACAATCACGTATTCAGGAAATTTGAGTGCATACGATGGGTCATGTCTGCACTTGGCACCAGTCTTTATGAAGTTATGTGAAATACTACTACCTGCGTATACAATTACCATAATTTTGCATATAATGATATGCAAAATTATGGTTATATATAATATAAAATTATATATTATATTGAGTCAGTCCTACTGCTGAGGCAAAGGACTCTTCTAGCATAAAGAGATATACATATATTTTTACATAGTGTACAATAGGTCTTTTAAACAGAAGTGTTAGTTTATGAATAGGTTCATTTTTTTTTATAAAACATGTGTCCAAATAATAAACTGAAAATATGAACATACATTATTTTAAAATTTTTATTGTGTGTAGGAGATAACTAATTAGATTTGTTTCAGGAAGATTTTTATCGAAAATGTTTTTTGGAAATATACTTGTGAAAAATGTACTGTTAGGCTATAGAACGGAAATTTGAAACGATTATGAAAACACATACGAGTAGATATGTTTAATTTGTATATTAATTCTCAGTTAGAACTGTAAACTTATTCATTCATCCATTGTTTTTCTCCATAACAACTTCATCATGAAATTTTAATTTATTTTACGCTAATTTTATATTCCGATGCAAAAAGAATGAAATATTATATTTCAAATGCTCCTTAAATATTACATACCTATATTAGTTAGTAATATTATTACTTATTAGTAATATTATTACATGTTATTTACATAAAGGAGCTCAAGAATAAACATAATTACGTCAACGTAAGATACCAATTCACGTAACAAAGTGACAGAGTTTTAAAAAACATACAAGGATCAAACCGAGTAAACTACGAAATTGGTTTATGTTTTAAACGAATGTTTTTGTTCAAGGTGACCTTCTTAACTTTCTTCACATATGTGATGACCAGCGACGAAATCCTGACACCCGAAAAGGTTTTCGTCTCGATGTCACTGTTTTTCACAATGCATTTGCCATTAGGTCTGCTTCCACTCATCGTGGTCTCGATAATCGAGGTAGAGCCAGCAACAAAATGTTGAACAGTTGCAAGACAACTGGTATGGTGCAAGAGCAAAGGCTATGGTTCCTTCTTTCATACTAACACACCATTAAGGACTTGTTCAAATGAGTCGAAATTCGCGTGAATTCATAACGCGCGTATGTAAAGTCGGAGTAAGAAAAGGTTCGTCACCTTAAAGTCGAAATTTGCTTGCATCAGGGCAATAATTATATTATCAGCAATGTCAAAATTTCATTTAAAATGTTTTAACTTTAAAAGTGTACTAAGATAAAGGAATGAATTTGAAATCTGACGAAGGTTTTCGTACCCCGACTGTACATTGCAAGCACGCACGAGCAAACATAGGTCGAGTGTAGTATGAATACAAAATTATAATAATCGATAAGATTCAAAAACTTCCAAGCTATGTGATATTAACTTCTCCGAAAATTGGAAAATTTGATTTTTCCGCAATTTGTAGTAAATAAAGCATGGAAAGAATTTATAGTAAATCCACGTTGCAGACTACTCGCTCCAAACCTGCCTCAAACCACACGAGCGTTCTTCGCGTTATGAGAAACTCATTCACGGAATTGACTCGCGCGTAAATCGCTTTATCTGAACAAGGTCTTACGTGACCCGCGACCACGGTCCACGGTCGAAACGACCTGCAGATGGGTCTCGAATGCATGCATTTTCAATTTGGTAATTCTCTATTTTCATGGAATGGCCATAGGTGTCGCTGATGTCGTTCGGGTGCTTTGTACTGATAAACGATACGGAAGTGTTGGACTCTAAGAGGGCTTTCGTAGCGTTGTCCCTTTTCAACATTCTTCGTTTCCCATTATCCATGCTGCCTAACGTTATATCGAATGTCGTACAAGTAAGTTTTGGACGAGTGTATTTATATATTTATATGTGTGGTGTTTTGACATTTTATTGTTTAGTTAGATGACGATACGTACCTACACCGCGCCTTATGTTGTTGTGGATATTGAATTTATTTTGAAAAAAAAAAAATAGTTGCAAAAATTCTCCGAACCACTTAAGGCGCGGGTCTAAAAGTTCTCATAAGTCCACAGTAGTCCAAAAATAATAATAATGTTAGTAGTTGTGTAACTATTAAACAAATAGACGATACACGAGTGAAAATAAAGTGTAGTCTCATCGATTTTCATTTAATAATACTTCTGTGACTAACTCTTTCTTTGTACTAATAAAAAATTTGCTGAATAACGCTTTTACAATAATTGACGCATGGTAATGGAAATGTTTTGTCGTAATAATATACTCTATTGCCACTTATTCCTCATGAAAAGTCTAGACCAGAGGTGCTCAAACGGTCTAATTTTTGTTTTTTATAAGATTCACATTTAAGTTGATTCCAGTAACCATTACTTTTTCATGTCGAAATAACCCCTTGCTAGCGACGAAAGGCGGCTTTATCAGAGGCATGGTATTTGTCTAAGAAAAGTTGCGGCGCTCGAAGTCTTTGTCTTGTTTTCATATAGAAATTTTTGACGGTGACCTATCAGCTAGACCTATCTCATTTGGAAGTATACCGCCTGCAGTTCAAGTCTGAGTGCCCCTAGTCTAAACCCTAATGAGGTGTATGTATGTGCCTGCAATAACTTGTATTAATATTGAATGAACCGGTCAACGCAGACCAACTAATGACTTAATGACCAAATTTATGAAATTGAATTTATAATTGCCCAAAATTAAATTATATCAATACTGACGATATAATTATGACTAAAAATAAAAATTGTTTGTATTGTATTGTAGCATCACCTTTGCATTGACACTACCTTGGTTAAGGATTTTTTCTCGTTTATTTTAAATCTAGTTGGAAAAATTTTGTCCCCTGCTTTAAATTTATAATTGTGTTTTCAGACAGCAGTCGGTATAAAGAGATTGAATAAATTCATGAATTGTGACGAATTAGATGTTTCGTCGGTTGAACATGACCCCAAAGAAAGTAAGTAACTGTTTATATTAAACATTTTGGTCCCCTTTTTTTCGTTGTTTTTTGCTGGTTGTCTATTTTAAAAATAAAGCATGTGTATCGTGGGTAGAGTTCTTGATATTTAAATCTGTTTTTTCGAATGTTCATATTTTATAACGATAACGACATTTGTAGCGTTTACACATATGCAGGTACTCCCTGCTTTTCAAATTACTAAATGAATATTATTTTTTATATTATATAGCATGAATTTAAATGTTTGTGATTAAATCTGTTTTATTTTTATGTTGATTCAGTGTTAAAAACTATTAAAACCTACTGTACTTCATTATGAACTCTCATCAAAAATATAGAAATATGTATGTCTTTTTTGGCTGATCACTTTGCTTTTTCATTTTTCAGAAAACCCTCTAGTAATAGAAAATGGTCATTTTTCGTGGGGTGACAATGATTCTGAGCCGATTTTAAAGAATATAAACTTACAAGTGCCGAAAGGTTCTTTGATAGCTGTCGTAGGAGCAGTCGGTTCTGGAAAGAGTTCCTTACTCTCTGCCTTCCTAGGGGAAATGAATAAGTTGTCTGGACGTATCAACACTAATGGTAAGTTGTTTTAATATTTCAAATTTTAAGGTTTAATTTGAACCATTTTACTCCATGGGCGAATTTAATGCCGAAGGTTGGAAACCACTGGCAAATCGAAAATTTTGATCTTAAGAAAAAAATTGGTAAGAACCAAAATTGTAGGAAATTTAATTCCAAACAACTTCGATAACAATCATTTTAATGTAAAAAATAATGTTGAACGAGTTATTCAACAAAATAAAATTCCCTCCCTTTTGGGTCTAAATCGAAAAATATTTATTTATTTATTTTTATTTATTTTTATTATATTTGGGAAACAAACAATATCTCGATACACATTACACATACACATAAATATTAAAAATATCCTAGGGAAAAATTTATGAGGACCAAAATTGTAGGAAACTTAATTTCAAACCACTTCGCTAATGACCATTTTTCGTGTAAAATTAAAAATAAACGAGTAATTTAATAAACAAAAATTCAAGATGACGGATGACGCAATAGCGTGCTAATCCCGAAAATCGAAATGTAGACGATTCTGTAATGTGACTGGGCTAACTTGTCTAACTTGACCACAGGCTCGATAGCTTACGTGCCGCAACAGGCTTGGATCCAAAACGCGACGCTACAAGACAACATCGTGTTTGGCAAACAGCTCGACATGCACAAATACAATAATGTCATCAACGTATGCGCGCTGAAGCCCGACTTCGACATGCTGCCGGGCGGCGACCAGACCGAGATCGGAGAAAAGGGTTCGTTCCCATTGTTTTAAATCATTTTTAATTTCAATAGATTTCTTTTGCAATGTTAATACTAAAATTGGTGATATTGAACAGGTATAAATTTGTCTGGCGGTCAGAAACAACGCGTTTCTTTAGCGCGCGCAGTTTACTTCGACGCCGACAATTACTTCTTGGACGACCCCCTCAGCGCCGTCGATTCACATGTCGGGAAACATATATTCGATAAGGTAAGTACAATTGGAATAATGCGTTTTGGAAAACTGCAAAAAAACTTTGCGATCCCAGTTTGTGCACCCAATCAGGTTTTTCATTCCCTTTTAGTGTTGAAATTTCGTTATAATCTTTACCCCTGTGTCTCTTCACTGTTGGATATTGGCCTCGTGGCCTACATTCGAGAGTTGCATCCAATATTTATTTATCAATTGGATTTCTACAAGAAACTCTTATGATCGTCAGTATAAATTTAAATTTACCAGCGTTTCGGAAAAAAAGGCCAAGATGACGATCCCGAGAACGACCTTTCCGAAAAAGCCCGAAAGAAACTTAGGATACTATTCTTTTTGTCGTTTCTCAAAGCCAAATGATGTATTGTACATTTGCTTCCCAGCTGATCGGTCCCAACGGTCTACTGAAGGACAAAACGCGCGTGTGGGTGACCCACAACGTCTCGTACCTCTCCCAGACAGACATGGTGGTCGTACTGAGAGAGGGAAGTGTGTCTGAGGCGGGCACCTACCAGCAGCTCTTGGAGAAGAAGGGGGCCTTCGCAGAGTTTCTGCTGCATCACCTGAGCGACGCAGAGAGGACTTCTCCTGAAGGTAAATTTGTTTTTGAATAGGTGAATTGTGCCATTTTGCTCAGTTTTAACCCTCTACTGAGCAAAAGGGCTATGTGTAACCTCGCCTAATGACAGGTGATTTAATAAAGTTTTAAATGTTTCAGAATTAGATGAAATAAAACAAGACCTCGAGAGTAAACTTGGATCGGAGTTCCAAAATAAATTGCATAGGGCTCGTTCTTTGTCTGAAAGCGCTTCGGAATCGGATCAAACTGCCGCAGGTTTGTCAAATTCACAGTGATAGATGTCAATCAATTGACTAATTAATATTTTAGAAATCTACAATAAACATATACTTATATGTAACCTTAAAACAAATTGACTATTTTTGCAGGCGACAGATCAGGAAGTGTAAAAAGACGCACTCCTGAGGCTAACGGAACAAATGAACTGAAAGAAAAAAATAAACTTATCGAGACTGAAAAGGCTGAAACTGGCAGTGTATGTATAATTTAGGACTTTTGAATTTTTGACACTATTTTTAAAATATATTTAAATAATATCTTAACAATAATATGTTTTGTAGAGAAGTAGTCAACTAGCCATGCAATATTTGAGACAAGTATACAGATAGATTATTATCATAAATAAATTATTAGCAACCAGATACAAAATTTTATGTGTTCAGCATGATATACATATTAATTTTAATTTTATATAAAATTTATATAAAGTTATAATGAAATATTTTTATGTAAAACTAAATTCTCTACAATATTTGTCTAAAACTTTTATTTTTAAACTTCGTCCGCGTTCTGGGTGAAATGTACAAACATCCATACATCCATACAAACTTTCGCATTTATAATATTAGTACTGATGTAGCACGCAGCGCCATCTAGGGAATTCTGTTTGAAACAATGCAGCACTCTACTTCGAATAGTGGAGAAAAGTTGTCATAGTTGCACAGTGTTTTGACAGATGGCGCTACATGATTAGTTAATAAAATTAAAGCTGCTGCCCGCGACTTCGCCCGCGTAACTTTGTAAATTATAAACTAAAACCTTCCTCGAGAACCACTCTGTTCATTAGTGAAAACCGCATTAAAATCCGTTGCGTAGTTTTAAAGATCTAAGCATACACAGGGACAGACAGACAGACAGCGGGAAGCGACTTTGTTTTATACTATACTAGCTGGTGCCCGCGACTTCGTCCGCGTTCTGGATGAAAGGTACCCTATGTCCTTTTTGGAGTCCCAGACAACGTGTATGCAAAATTTACAACGCCATCTAGGGAATTCTGTTTGAAGCAATGTAGTACTCTAATTCATCTAAAAGTTAACAGATGGCACTACATGTTAGTTATAGTTTATAAAATTACGTGTTAATAAAATTAAAGCTGCTGCCCGCGACTTCGCCCGCGTAACTTAGTAAATTATGTACTTAAACCTTCCTCGAGAACCACTCTACCCATTAGTGAAAACCGCATTAAAATCCGTTGCGTAGTTTTAAAGATCTAAGCATACAAATGGACATAGGGACAGAAAAAGCGACTTTGTTTTATACTATGTAGTGATGATATGTAGTGATATTACAGGTGAAATGGAGTGTCTACAAGCACTACCTACAGAACGTGGGCGTTGTGGCGTCATTGGTGACGGTGCTGATGAACCTGGTGCTGCAGGTGTTCCAGGTCGGCTCCAACTACTGGCTGGCCAAGTGGTCCAACGACGAAAACATGGTTAGACCCACACGCTACTTAGCTTTTGCTCGGCTATACTTCGTACGCCTTGAAAAATTAAAAATATAAGTCCAACAAAATATGTGAGCAAAATTATTTATTTAATTAATTACTGTTATAAGTTTTTCAAGGCGTGGGATTTTTTTAATTTTAATTATGTATTTTTTATGCAAAAAAAAAAATTTCTAAGATTTTGTAATATATAGACTGATTAAATAAAACAACGTATCTTCGTTATCAAACCAAAATCTGTTCTGTGTACTTTTTTTAGATTTCAACATTTTGCAACTTAGTGAGTAGTTTACTGCCTTTTCTAACTTTAAAAAAAAACTGCCAAGTGCTTATTAGCACCATAATTGTCGGCACAATCTGTTATGTACAGTCGGGTTATGAAAACGGTTGTCAGTTTACAAATTCATTCCTCGTATCAAGTTGTAGACTCTTAGTAACTTTTGAAATTAAATTGAAGTACTATTAAGCAGTCAACTGACACACGTTTGATATGAAATTTTGACATGTTTGATGCAAGCAAATGTCGACTTTATTTTAACTGCCTAACTTTTTCTTTTTTTTTTTTTCTTTCAGTTAGTGAACAATACTGTGAACAAGGATTTGCGAGATTTATACCTCGGTGTGTACGGTGGACTCGGGATAGGACAAGGTGAGTAATTGTACTACTAACGTCCGATTGAGAACACTACCTCACTCGCATAATAAAAACGCTGAAATCTATTATTAATATTCACACAATACTTTGAATTTCAACAGTTTATTTCTTCTAATACACCTCAGTTCCTCGGGTTTCCCTGAGCAAAGTTATAAGTGTACAAGTACTCGTAGAAAAAAACAAGTCATTTTAAGTGATTACTATAAGAAAATTTCGTAATTTGATTATATGTAATTATTATTTATTAGCTAAGTTCGTGGATTAATTCCCGCGTACATAATATATTTGTTTTTCATAAAAAAAAAAATATTATTTTAGCTACAGTCCAATATTTTCTCTGCTTTAAAATTTCATTTATATTTATTTTATCATCCTATACTATATATATGATTTCTCAATTTGGTTCCAAATTACTATACTCTTATTATATTTTATTATTATTTTATAGTAATTCTATTATTTTATGAAAGTAAAGTCTTATAATTACTTTTTACTTACGTAATATTTTATATGAAACCAACATAGTTTTCAACTCAAACATGATAACGTTTTTATTTATTTATATAACCATTGGAACTTATAAAATAATGAATACATTTATATAATAAATTATTATAGGGTCGATTGATAAGCATGCTACACTTTTTATTATTATGTATATCATATAAATTATACATTACTGTTAATAAATAAAATAGTATACCTCTAAATGCTCGCCATTAAAATTTATATATTTTTTCCTTATTATTTAGAATATTTTTACATTTATTGATATGAAATTTATTTTTCTACCTTTAATTTTTCTACACCATTGGCATGTTGTGAAATTTTAACAAGTTATCTCTTCATAAATTAATTTTGCATGGTAATTTACAATCTTAAATAATTAATTTTTTTACATATAATATTTTAATTTTAAAAATATTATAAGTATTAAACCCTGCATGTTTGTATTATTTTTCAAAATTTTTAAATAATTGGAAATGTTTAAACAATTTTTTTTTTGTAAATCATCAAAAATGGCAATGCTATCTCGTGAACTCGTGCCCTCTTGCCGCCCGCATTTCTATATGAAACAAATTGGTATGAATTTTTGTTAATGCAAAACACAAAACTCTTTTTGGTACCAAAATAGGGACCTATGGCTGTATTGGGAACACAGCAATGTGTTTAGTTTAGTTGTAATTAAATTTTAGATGTAAATTCAACATGAAAATGTATACGTTATCAGTTTTCTATATTGCCTCCCATTATGGAAGCAAAAATAGGTATAAACTATTGCCTCAGAGAGTACAAGCGAGTCGTATAGTAGAAAAACAGTTGAATTTAAGTTAAAAATATTATATATATCCACAAAATTTTGACTATTATAAAAGAAAACGGCATAATTTTGGGAATCACATTATAGATAAATAAAATTTGTATTTTTGATATTTTCTTTAAATCAAATAAATAAATAAATAATTTTTTTATTCACAAGTGAAAATTTCTAATTTTAAAGTATCACTTTGTTAGAAGTTCACTTAGAACGGAGTGTCGTAGTGTATGAAATGTGAGGTAGGGGTGGGGAGAGGGCACTCGGCTAGTGTAGTGGTGGTCGCGCAGTGGTGTCGGTGTCGGTGTCGTCGCTGGCGCTGTACCTGGGCACGCTGGCGGCGGCGCGCGCGCTGCACGGTGGGCTGCTGCGCGGCGTTCTGCGCGCACCCACCATCGGCTTCTTCGACTGCACGCCCGTCGGCCGCGTGCTCAACCGCTTCAGCAAGGACGTGGACGTGCTCGACAACGTGCTGCCCATGACCCTCCGGGGCTGGACCTCGTGCTTCTTCGCGGTACGCCACGCTCCCGCGTAACGCTTTACTCACTACCCAACAGTATCCACTCGCAAACGAAAGCCTTCCTAGCGTCCTTGTCGAAACAAAATCTACTATGAGCACTATTTTTCTCGAACTACATATTACGGACCTCTTAATAAAATAATAATTATGACTTATTAATTTATTGGCAAAATTTACCCAATTACACAAAGTAATAAATAAATTATTCAATTTTCATATTTAAAAGGCAAATGAGTTTAATAAACATAAGTTTCAAATAAAATCCTTTTTTTTTTAATAAACCTTGATGTCAATTTTTTTCCAAAAAAATTTTTTTTTTGTTAATAGTTACCTCAAAAGTATAATTTTTGCACATAGCAGATTTTGATTTAACAAAAATGAAATTTTAAAGCAAAACGGCATATTAGCAGCTACATGACATGACCTAATAGCAAATGGGCCTAATATCAAAAGGATTACATGTCCTTATTGGGACCATTTGCTATTATTATGCCATGATGCTAATAAGACGCGCTGCTTATAGGTCGTTTTGCTTTTTGGACGTTCTTCTCTGCGGGAGTTTTTTACTTAAATGTCCTCCCATTACGAAGGCAAAAAAAAGCTAGCTTTCGCAAAAGTTCTCAATCTTCTCAATCTTCGTACTAAATGTCGTCAAAATAGGTTTTAGTCGCGAAAACGCAATGGAAAGCCAAAAGTACTTTCTCTTTTACAAAGAAAACTTTATTGATTTTTTCGGTTGATTCTTATGACTACGTTGCCATATGAATGCCTTATTAATTAACTTTTATTTGACATGTCACTTAAGAGGAGATCACCGCTCGAAAATTGTGTGTTGCTATCATTCCATCTTAGTATGAATTAATATCCTATTTAGTATGAGAATAATACAAACTATTCTCAATTATAATTTCTTATAAGTAACATTTCATAAGCTTATTTTCTTGTGAGAATTTTTTTATATGACTTGTATGGTCAGCACAACGAAAGTTATTTTTTTTTTTTTTTCAATAATTTAACGTTTTCCAAATTCCTATAGTTGACCTGTTGTCAATTGTACTTATATAGAACATAATATCTGGATCAGTTTATAAAAACGGTTGAATGAATAGGAATAATTTAATTTTGCTTACGCTTAATTCGCAGCTTCGACGCTAATAAGTTTGTTAAGACAGTGCCTCTTGTTACGCTAAAGTATGCATGACCTAGATAATATAGTTGATTCGTCTAGCACAGCGCCATCTACATCTCGCCCAAGCACCAACTCGTTTTTTTTTCCGCACTAATTCGTCCATATAGTTTTGTTTTTATATATGTATTCATTATTAAATAAGTTTCCAGATTATTCACATTGACATGGTATGTTTGACATTGGACCACTGTAAAGCTCTGCACTCAAGAAAATCTTGATAGGAATAACCGACACTGAACTTTTTATTAAACATAAGATTTGCTTTTGGCCGCGACATCATCCGCGTTGAAAAATAATAAAAAAATATAACTTGAAAAAATAATTTGTTCAATATTTATTGTTGTTATATTATAGTTTGGTCAAACGTTTGATTTTCTACTGTTCCCAGTAGATATAGGGTCATGATAAATATGTGTATGCAAAATTTCATGATGATCGCTCGAGTATGTGAGGCGTGAGAACATTACAGACAAACTGACATAGTTTCAAATTTATAATTTTAGTATGCATAAAGCGGCCTCATTGCATATTTCTAGTTTTACGCTAAGTAATGGTAAGCCTTGTGTAATGGTGGTTCTAGGAAGTCTAGAGTCTAGAGATTTAAATGTTCTGTAGGCACTTTGTGGCGTCCGTTCCTTTGAAATGATAGATGGTGGTCGTTGTTGCAGCGATCGCTTCAATTTTTGCCGATTTAATGCCTTACTTGGCGTGCTGGAAGGCGGCAAAGAAACTGCACGCGTTATTATTGGACAATGTTTTAAAGGCACCGTTGCAATTCTTCGAGGTAACGCCCGTTGGCCGCATCCTTTCTAGATTCTCTAAGGACATCGACGTTGTGGACACGTCTCTCCCCTCGGAAGCGTCCGATGTACTATATTGTGCGTTCGAGGTAAAAGTCATTCACAGTCTACAAACATTACACACTTGTCCTTGTTAATAATATGTAGCATGCTTTGTGTTTAGTGTTTCATCGAGTTTTAACGTGTTTTTTTTAACTACTAACAGATTTTTTTTAATTTTTTTTTTAATTTTTTTTTTTTTTTTTCAAAAAAATTGTTACTTACTAATAATGGGCGTATTTGTAAACTGATCCAAAGCTTTAAACAAAAATATTTGATAAAGATAACTAGATTTAAAAGCTTTTGTCAATAATAAACTTCACGACATCTAACGGATTAGTTTTAAATTTTTTTATTGCCGATACGAAGGTTAAGAAGTGGCTTATCTGAAAATTGTGCATTAATACCTTATATATTATTACACCGTATCAGAAACGACTAAAATACTGTGGTCTATACATTATACAGTTGGATACTCCAACTGTTGGATCATTGAATGTAGCAGGGAGTATCCAACTGTACATCATATCATACATCATACCCTTTCATCCAAGAAATTTGGTATGAATAACAACTGCGGCGGGTGTATTCAAAACGTGTTTTTTATCGTATCTATTCATAGATATATATCGTTATTTTTTATGAAGAGGTACGATAAAAAAAGGTCGTTTTGAATGTTTGAATGTCATTGAATGTTTTGTTTTTTCGGTTTATTCCCATCTCGACACCTTCATGGCAAAGTGTTACAATACACAGTAATTATTGCAAAACAGTTGTTATTCACCTCAGACGGTAATTTAAACATTATTATTAGTTTTTTAAATGACTGAAACTTAGTATATGAATTAAACTTAATGGGAATCCAACTTACATAGAATTCAATTTAATGGGAATCCAACTTTCAAAGAATTTAACATAATGGGAATCCAACTTACATAGAATTTAAGTTAATGGGAATTCAACTTAATGGGAATCCAACTTACATAGAATTTAACTTAAATTGGAATCCAACTTTCAGAGAATTCAACTTAATGGGAATCTAACTTTCAGAGAAATTAACTTAATGGGAATCAAACTTTCAGATAACTAAACTTAATGGGAATAAAACTTTCAGAGAATTTAATTTAATCGGAATCCTACTATAAACGAATGCAAATTAAATGGTCCGAAAGGCTATTTCTTAAATTAAATATTGATTATGTCTGTACGCAAAATGGTCGTGACTCTAGGTAATGGGGACCCTGTTCGTGATAAGTTTATCGACGCCTATTTTCTTCGCGGTGATAATTCCCATCGGGCTTATTTACTACTGGATTCAACGGTTCTACGTGGCCACCTCGAGACAGCTCAAGCGTCTCGAGTCTATATCGAGATCGCCCATCTATTCACACTTCGGAGAGAGTATCACGGGTGCAACCACCATCCGGGCCTATGGCGTGACAGAGAGGTAACGAAATTTATTGCAACTATAATATAAATCACATTAGTAATCCCCTAATAAAAGTAAAAATGTGGCTTATTTTAAGATAAAAAAAAACAATATAAAAAATATAGATATAAATATACAGATTGACACATAAAAGCTAATTTTTTCATTATCAGCGCAACACGAATATCAGCCTTAGTCCTCTTTACCACTCCATGGTTGTCTGCTCGCACAAAGCGTGTCAGATAATAATATATCCACCGACTTTCCAGATTCGTGGACGAATGCGAACGCGGTCTCGACAACAACCAGTCGTGCTACTACCCCAGTTGTATCGCCAACCGGTGGCTGGCAGTGCGGCTTGAGATGATCGGCAATCTGATCATTTTCTTCTCCGCAATGTTTTCGGTCATCAATAGGGACCACATCGACCCGGGCCTAGTCGGACTCTCCGTCAGCTACGCTTTACAGGTTACTACATTCAATTCAATACATTTCCGTTTCTATAAGACTTCACTCGAACTGTAATGTTGATCATTATAAATTACAGATAACGCAAACTCTTAATTGGTTGGTACGCATGACATCCGAAGTTGAGACGAACATTGTTGCCGTGGAAAGAATAAAGGAGTACGCTGAAACTGAACAGGTATGAGAGCAGAAAATAACATGTTTAGGAAAATGCGCCTGCCGGTAGTCAGCGCCGGCCCCCAAGTAGTTTTTGAGCTTATCCATTACAAACACACATACAAAAATCTTTCCCCTTGTAATATTAGTGTAATTTTATTAGAAATTCTAATTCTAGAATATTGTTTCGGTTAGTGGAATATGAACTCTATGTCGTAAACATAAAGAGCAATTTCCTTTGACACTTGTTTAAAGGGGCGTGGCCACCAGTCGTAACAATAAGGCTAAGTACACATGACCGCGCGGTACAAGATCAAACTAAACAGTTCAGTGTTTCTTGTATACACGACGCCGTTCAGATGATCCGCGCGGTCATGTGTACTTAGCCTAACATTATTATTAACGATCGGGGTGGGTGGCGCGTTGCAGGAAGCCGCATGGACGGTGGGCAGCGGGCCGGGCAGCACGTGGCCCGAGACTGGCGCCTTGCAATTAGAGAGATTGACGTTGGGATATCGCGCGGGAGAGCCCACGCTACGTGACGTCACGTGCGCCGTGCCTCCCGGCGACAAGCTCGCCATCGTCGGTCGCACCGGCGCCGGCAAGTCCACGCTGACGCTGGGTCTCTTCCGCATAGTGGAGGCGATGGGCGGTCGCATCCTCATCGACGGCATCGACATCTCGACACTGGGCCTGCACCAGCTGCGCTCGCGCATCACTATCATCCCGCAGGACCCGGTGCTGTTCTCGGGCACGCTGAGAATGAATCTCGATCCCTTCGAGACGTACTCGGACGACGACATCTGGCGCTCTCTAGAGCACGCTCACCTCAAGACTTTTGTTCAAGGTAAACATCTCCTTTCTGGCACTAAACCAATGAATAGTACACTTCGCCTTTATCAGTACGTATCATCATTGGTGGTTATCATCACAGTACGATTTAATTATAGCAGGTTTTCAAGCCATTTTTATTGGTTCTGCGCAGGGTTGCAAGCAGGTCTGTTGCACGAGATTTCTGAGGGCGGCGAGAACTTATCGGTGGGTCAGAGACAACTGGTGTGTCTGGCGAGAGCGCTCCTGCGCAAGACTCCGCTGCTAGTACTGGATGAGGCCACCGCTGCCGTCGACTTGGAAACCGACGAGCTCATACAGGTATCTGAAAATATACAGAGGTTTCGGTTACATTACCTTACATGACAGTGTCGCGAGTTCAATGGTTATTTCCCATCTCTAAAATTGGTCTTTCTTTTTTAAATTATTTTAAATTAATATCTGAAAATATATAGAGGTTACATTACATTACATGAAACGATAGTGTCGCGAGTTCAACGGTTTTATCCCATCTCAAAAATGCCTAAAGATGTTTTCACTTGACAAAGAGGTTAAAATGATTGTGGTGTTGCATAGAAAACGATCCGTTCGGAGTTCGCGTCGTGCACTGTGCTCACGATCGCCCATCGGCTGAACACGATAATGGACTCGACGCGAGTGATGGTGTTGGACCGAGGCCAGTTGGTCGAGTTCGCGCCTCCCGCCCAACTGCTACAGGACCGCAACTCCCTCTTCTACGGCATGGCCAAGGACGCCGGCCTCGTCAGCTGACCTGCCAGCAGCCAGGATCACTAGTGCTGCCACCAGCGCCACCACATAAGTACCACTATATACTAACATTTTTATATCGAGCCAATAAACAATCAACTAACCTACATTTATGTTCATTGAGCATAGTAATCGGCTGGTCACTTTTAACTAAATGTGTTTCTGGAAACCAAGCCCACAAAAACATGCTTGCTTATATTTAGTTATTTTATATTTTATTATAATTCTTAAAAAAAAAGAGTAATTTAAAATTAACTGCTTTAGATGACATGGATTTCGGTTTTTTTAGATTACTTATATTAATAAAATTTGTTTTGACTGCGACATAATTTTTTACGTTGTCTAAATTGTCTGTTAGAAATACAGGTTTTTGTCAATAATAATTTTGTATAAAATTACACAATCGTGATTGGATACATTTCTAACTCAATTCATTTGTTTTAGAAGTGACCAACCTATTATGATGCTGACTGTATTTTATTATTTATTTTTTTGTTAACGCGACATGTCACTGACAAACTATGCCAGGCCAGACAAAGTAGGGTCTATATATACATATATGTACAGGGATAATGTTTAACATATTATATTCACAAAATAAAAGCCATAATTTTTAACATTCATTACATATACCTTTTAGTTAAACATCTAAACATCTCGCAAATTCTGAAACGGGTTTAGTATAATAAACTTAATGTGAAGCCACAACTTGATGTATTTTATGTTTTAATTTTTTTTTTTAATTTTTTTCTCTTAAGGTACTTAAACATCATTTTTGACGGATTTAATTATATTTTGAAATTATAGTTTTGTATAATTTCATTCGAAATACTTAATAAAAATTATTTTTTTATTTATTTATCCATGGAAAAATCTTAAACACTGCTATGTTGCAGCTGAAAAAGCTGCAAAGGAAATAACGTTTTATAATTTTTAAACTTTTTTTAAAAAAAAAACTAAAAAAAATTATAAGTGACAATATCCAGTGATTTTTAAACTACTAAGTAATATTTTTAAAAGTACGGGTTGTTTTGTAATTAATTTCTGAAATTTGCATTTATATGTTAACTGAAACTTTTTTAAAAAAAGCAAAACGTTCAAAAAAAGTTTTAAAGTTTAAAGTTTTTTTAAAAAAAAGTAGTCCACTTTGAAAAAAAAATGTTTTAAAAATATTGAAAGGATTTTTTTTGTATCGTATCACAGCCAGAAGCCCTTTACATTGGTTATCAAGTTATTCATTACTTAAGTGAACCATAAGTTACCGGTTATAACTTTTTAATCTAAAAAGATGGCTGTAGGAGAGCGGTTTTTTTTTATTTATACTAAATTTAATATTAGGTTAGTTTTTTATTCTATAAAATATATAAAATTTGCCTTGAATACAAATGCTTAGGTTAAATTAGTTTTTTTTTTAAATTTGTAGTTTTAAATACTATTCATAAATCTCACGAAAAATTATTCAAATTTGGACTTTAATTGGCATTCTGAAAAAAGTGCATGCTATTGTTTTTTTAGACATTATTTTTAAATTGATGCTTAGTAACTTTGCCTTTGACTATTAAATAAATATTGACTTTAAGAAAATTGTAACCAAAAAATTTTCGCTTTTTTTTCAATAAGACATACTTCACATACTTATTCTTGGCTGTTTAAAGTTCATTTTTGTATAAGTATTTTTAAAAACTTGATATGCCAGCTATGAGTGTTACGTCTTGAGATTTGCTTAAGTCTAGACAAATGTGCTTAATTTGTGTACTTATATTTTCATAAAAATTACCGTTTAGGGCTCGTGCACACGAATTACGCTTTGCGAATGTGATGTTATCGCTTTCAATTTACCTCTATGGACACATAGTGAAATATTCAAAAAATAATACAACAAGAATAATACTGGAGTAAACTTAGTAATACAAAATGTCGTGTGCACGAGCCCTTAGGAGAATTTAATTTTTTTTTGTTACTGCCAGACGACAGTTGTGTGATTCAATATTGTTGATAGAGAATAGATTTTAAGATTTTTATTATTGCCTATGTGTACTTACAATAAAATCGGAGCATTACTTTTAATTTTAGTGGTGAAAAATCTGTAATGGTTTTTGTCAACTCTTAGCGTCAAGCTCACACAGTTCACACAATGCAACAAATGAAGGGTACGCAGTTGAGTGATACGTGACGACGCCGGGATACGCAGCGCGTACCCACTGAGTCAGTGGTACAAAAAGGTACACAGGTCAGTGGCACTGTACCTTTTTGTACCTCTGTTTAATGGATTGGTTTTGTTTTGAATTGCTACCTTGAAATATGTGCCTCAGTGTGAACTGACCCTTAGCGTCAGCTCACACTGCAACCTGCGCGCGCGCATTTTTAAGGAAAAATACAATATTATAACTTACTTTACCACACAATTACAATTCAGTTTTATATTGTATTGTATTGCAAAAAAGTTTTATATTGTATTTCTACCTTACCGCGTCATCTTTCGGTGTGAACTGACGCTTAATGACCTAGCTACTTATATTAATCTAAAAATTAAAAATTAAAATTTATTATTATGACATTTAAACTTAAACATTTGTGTTGAATAAAATATAAGCAGGTGCTAAGAGAAATAAAAAATATTTCGCTTCAACAGTGTTAATGTCAGTGGCCACTGCTCCAAATTTGACTCCTTCCCCAGTGCCTGTTCTATTATGACGGTGAATGTAATTTTGATTATTAAATGCTATTTTATGTTGATTTATTAAGTGAATACGTATACGACAAGGATTGGATAAGTTGCAGTTTTTAAAACACAAGTTTACGGCCTTAGAGATGTTGTGTCGGTTGTATTTTAACTGTAACGCATTTGCCAGATGTGAATAAATAATGCACGAAATAATAATAATAAAAAATTGATTGCAGACAATTTGTTTTATTGTTTACTTACCTTTTTAAACGTTGGAAACTATTCATGGATAGTCAGCGTGGGGTAGGGTAATCAAGTAAACTAACAACTTACCTAAAGTACTTTGCCTGACTTAGGGCCTCTTTCACCATCTGTCAAGTAGGCAACAGTCATTTAAAGTCACCTGTCACCGGAAATAATTTAGCTTAATATACCTTTGTACGGTAAAAGTACCAAACATTAAAAAGAAAATAATAAAAAAATCGCCTATCGAAGGGTGCACTAAACCAAGTGCATAATAAAACATAAAATTATTTCCAAAAGTAACTAATCAACAATTTACTTGTAGTTGGTGAGAGGCCTTTATCTTATAAGTAAGTATTAAATACTTGATTAGTTAAAATTAAGTTAAGCGTTAAAAGATTTTAATTAATTAAACTTCTTTTTAATGGGTGCCTCATTATTTCATTTTAATTATAGTAGGTATAATATCGGAATATATTAGTTGCTTTAACATTTTAAACAATCATATCAAATTATCGTTTTGATACACCATTGTTTTGCCATTCTCTTATTGGATTGTATTTAGAGTACAAGGGCGAAGGTAGTAGGTGTACACTCAGTGTAGGTACTACCTCTATCCTTATAGAATGGCATGAAATTATACCGCATATGGTTACAAAAATAAAACATTGCTCGCTTTCCGTCGATATCAATATTGCGCCGCGCGTGGATACACGTTTTTAAATCAAGTCAAAGATGGCGCCACTAAGCCTCTGTAGAGTGTAGACATTATTGATAATATTCAAAGAAATTGTAGTAAAGCAATTCTCAAGTTACTCTATGATTAGTGCTACATAAATAAACAAAGGTATGGTTACAAATCTGTAGGTTTGTTATATTTATAACATTTATAAATATGAAGAGACCATAGCATTGACAATTTTCCAAACGAAATCGTAAAAGTTTTACGCTCTCGCCAGCGAGTGTCTCGCAACAGGGAATTAGGTAAGCACTTAAATAACAGACAGAACCTAAATATTATAATAACCTTTTGAAACAAGTTCTATAGACAAGTCATAGAAAATCCGCACAGAACCTACGAACCTACCTATGATAATAAAACTTGAGCTATGTATGTATGACTTTGTGTGACAGTCATATTTTCTGCTCTGTTGTGTATAAAGAGTAATATAATATAATCCTGACGTATATATTATAAGTTACTCTATGAATCCTGATCATCTGTAGTGTAGTGTAGGGTGTTATAATTATTAAATTTTATATTATTTATTTATACTAAAATACTTATAATTATATATGTATAATATAAATAACATTGTATGGTATTATAATTATTTTATTATGTAGTTGATTTCAGTAGGTACGTACCGTTGTGTTAATAATATCTATTTGTTCGCATTGCATTATCTTTTATTTTATTATAGTTATTTAAAAACATATATATAGATCCATATTTGTTTAATAAATATATTAGGTACTTCTTAGAAATGGATGAAATTTTTCACATAAAGGATTTAGAAACTTTCGAACAGGTAAATATCTCAGAGTATTAAATATCACAATTTGCAATAATCTATTATAATAATGATATTTCGGACTCCTGCCCCGAGATGGTAGTGGGGTAGACCTACAGACTAAACCTCTTGGTGTTCTCCGCATCCGTTCCCACCCACCATCAAGAGCCTGTCTGTCTACCTTAACATTAAAAAATAAGAATATAGATCAATCGTCCTCAAGCTAATTGTGTTATTTTATTTTCAGATAACTAAAGAAGTACTATGCAATTTATTTGTGACTCTCCACACTTTTAATGATGATGTCATAAAGCTTTCTAGCTTAACAAAAGCTAAGGAAGAATTGGAAAAATTAATTGTAAAATGCAATTATGATATAAGTAAAGTAGCAGAAAATATTAAGAAAAACTATGACAGTGAAGATAAAGTTAAATGTTTCCTCTCAGTTTTAGAGAGTAGGAAAAGTGAATTGCTTTACGAAATACTTTTACATCACAATAGCAAGTACGGAGAAACGGTTACAGATTTTGACTGGGTTTTGAAATTAGTGCTCGGCACTAGCGAACTAAAGACATTTAAGTATCCACTTTTGCAGTTAGTGTTATCGACAGAAAATTGTGACGGACAACAAAAGAGAAGAGTTTACGATATAACTAAAGAAATGTTATCTAAAATTATAAGTGAATTAGAAAGTTTAGAAATAAAGTAATAATGACTATGTACTTAATTTGTATTATTTACTTTACACAGAAAACGGATTATTCCCAGTATCACCATTATGCCGGAACTTGACTTTTCCCAATCGTTCTATAGGAAAATAATTATTACTTAAATAAAACCAATAAATTATTTTAGCAAAAATTTATTGTAAAACTGTGCTAATATTATAAATGTGAAAAAAATGTGAATGTGAAGGGCCTTCCTCCACTTGGCTCCCATGAGATTCTAGAGTATTTCTTTACTTTGTTCTCGAAATATTCAGATGGCCCTTCAAACACAACTGGCAAGAGATCTTTTACTAGATCCATGATTGATTGGATCTTTTGGCAAATATATTCTAGATACTGTTTTCTTTTTTTTTCAGTATTAAAGTAAAGCAATTCTCCAGATATTCAGAGATAAAGAGAATCATGTATTTATTTTATATGCCAGTAAACCAAGTAATAATTTTGTTCTAGGTACTTATGTTAAATTGACACGAATCTCCATGCATGTTTTTACACTAGGAAAATAAAAAAAAACACCATTTTCTTATATTTCATTTATTAGAGACATTCACACATCAACATTTAAGATTTATTAAATTGGAATATCATAATAAAATTATCGTACAATTTCCACGTTATTGGAATATGCAATTATAATAAACATTTTGTAATATCAAAATTACATATTTTACACAAAGCTGTCGATATAATAGAAATAATAAACAACGAGTCTGCATGTTGCGATGCCAAATGTCGTATACTACTGGAGCATTTAAAACATTTGAATCATATAGGAGCGAATTCATTATAGTTTTTCGACTTCATGAAAAACACATATATTAGTGATTGATCCATTGATATGGAATGTCTCGATAATGTTTAATCTAATACGCTCAGAGTGAACTCTCAACCATGCAGATGCGTCACTTTTAATTTTCATGAAAAATGTATAAAATTACAAAAACCTTTCACGAAATCATATGTATGTATGTATGTCTACTGGACGCGGACTATAGACAACTGTCGAATATTGTATAAGTTATATCAAACCTTATTTTAATCATCTAATCGTATGTATGAGGTGGAAATACTGCGATAACACTAAGGCTTGGTTCCCACTATGTTGGCCCGGTAAAATTTACATGAAGCTGTTTCACGCTATTCCGGATCCGGAGGACGTTCCGAACGTTTTCCGGACGAATGTGAACGAGCTCACACCGGTATAATTATGCCGTTTTGAAACATGGCGAGAAGTATGTTTAATACTGAACCACACTTCGATGACGCGGCATCCTGTCTAATATGAATCTTAAGACACATCCATGTTCCGGTAAATCTGCCGGTCCGACATAGTGTGTACCCAGCCTAAGTTTAATCACAGTGGGAACGATATCTCAACAATTTACTTTACTTACTTGATTTATCGCTCCCTAATGTTTTACACACACACATCTAGTGTGTAGATTCACTAAAATGGTACACATAACTACCTCTAAACATTACAATATAATATTACGATGTCTGTATATGGTTAAAAAATTGTATAGATGTATGTAATTAAAAAATCTTGGCCTCGCATTTATCAAATCCAAACGTTTTGGCGAATTCAATCCTGTTTCACGGCATCAAGTCTATTATAATTGAGCGTCGACACTATCAATACGTTTTTTTTTTAATTTCACACGGTTCAGAGAGAGCTCATTGAAACAAAAATCTATACAACTTAATATAAATAAAGACAATTCAGTGCATATAATAAGAAAATAATAACACGCTAATGAGATAATAAGGAAAATCAAATATGTCTCGATACGTCCTAACAATTTACACAGAAATTAAAAAAATATTTAAATTTGACACACAATCAACAGAATAATTACGAGATAAGTTTTAAATGAGAAACTCAATTATTTTATTCATATATACATTAATAGTAAACGTTTCGAAACTACTACACAATCGAAAGACTTGTTTTATATTGAGTCTTCGCTTCGACATTGATGACACAGTTCATGGTGTTTTACATCAATGTTTTTCAATTATGGTATACATTCAATTTCATTACAATTACAATAAATTTCATTAATGTTAATAGCTTTTCCTATACAAAAAGCCACAATAACATGTCGCCTCTCTCTCTCTCTCATTCGTTTCACTATACCTCTCTCCAATCATCACCCGCTTTGCAATCTCCCTAAACATCCCTCGTTTTTCACATCACATCTTCATAACCGATTAATCGAGGGTTGATGCGGATATTCGCATCCGCAATCCACTAATGCGGAAGTTTCATCGTTTTAGACATCCGCAACCATACTTATCTGCATCCGGTATAATCAATTTTATTTGGACCTAGTTCTAAATCATTGTTGAATTGTGAAATTGTTTCAAGTTTTTAATTCGCATAGTTTGATCAATTAATAAAAAAATATTAAAATGATCAATAAAAAACCAAATTCTATATCCGCAACAACCCTGGCACTGAAAACGCTGTTATGAAGAAAACACATTTAAATTTTTCACATAATTATGAAATATTGTACAAATCGCCGAAACTATTGTATATAATAATGTAAGCAATGTAAGAGAAACCTTTTTTTTTTTGCTGCACAATTTATCACTTTGTAGTTAATGGTACCTACTGTATTGAAACAGTACAAGTAAAAGTAAGCTACGTACGTCCGAGAGCTAATTAAAGAGCGATTACAACACGAACATCAAAACTAATACCCCTGTAATAATGGCACCAACTTATCGCACCGTATACTGCCTACATAACTTTGTTATTGTATATAATTATCATAAAAAAGAAAACTCGATCCTAGCGAATAATAAAATGTATAAAAAATCTTAATTTTACAGAAGCAAAGCACGCTAAATCTTATTCTATTTGATAGTTCTATAAATGATAATATTTCCGCATTCGAGAGAGAATAAATTAATGTTTACGGCTCGCCCCTTAGTTCGCCACCGCCACGTCGTTCGTCGTCTCCTGCAACTGCCAAACAATTTTATGTTTACATTGAGCAAATCCGTACTATCCGTACTATCCTTACTTCTGTACTATCTGTACTTCTGTACTATCCGTGCTTCCGTACTATCTGTACTTCTGTACTATCCGTGCTTCCGTACTATCTGTACTTCTGTACTATCCGTGCTTCCGTACTATCTGTACTTCTGTACTATCCGTACTTCTTTACTATCCTTACTTCCGTACTAATATTATAAATGCAAAAGATGTTTGTAACTCTTTCACGCAAAAAAACTACTGAACCGATCACCATGAAATTTTGCATACACATTCTCTGGGACACCAGAAAGGACATGGGGTACCTTTCATCCAGAATGCGGACGAAGTCGCGGGCACCAGCTAGTAAGACATATAAGAGTAAACTTTTAGATAGGGTGTCATCGTTGCATTAATTAAATAAAACATTTTTTTGACTCAAATTTTACATCAAAGAGACACACGTCTATAACATATTTACAAACTTTCTCCATTCATATCAGAGAGAAATGATGTTGACTGTGGTATCAATTTTCAGTCAGTATATAAATGGATTTTTTTAAATATTTACTTATTTAATGCTCAGTTTCTCCTTAAATAAATAAATAATTGCCACTATACTAAAATTAACTTTCAGTGGATCATAACAAGATCGCTAAAATCACAATTTTTATTTTACGTGCAAGATAACGGAACAGAAAACTAGTCTATGGTATGAGGGGGCACATCTTACCTTACAATTATGCATTCCCTACTCATAATGTTTCATTTAATTTAACATTGGTGTAACACTTACGATATCGGTTTTCAGCTCCGGCACCGCAACTTCGGGAAGCAGATCTGCGATTTTCTCTGACACCGCAACGATATCCTGCAAATTTAAGACATTTGTCAAGGGACTCGTTTCGATTGTGCAACAACAAATGAAAACACTACTAGAATCAAAACTAAAACATGACCGGTGTTAGGTTAACATAACAGACAACATTAGCACTGTTCTCAATTCATACAAACTCGGTTTAAAGTGGCAAAAGCGAACAATTGAAATTGTGACATCTCCAAGTTACGTTCAAATTTAACTGACAGACAAATTTTGTTTACTTGCAAAACTAACAAATGACGTCATCATTATAAATTAACTTTCAAGTTCTTATTTTTACTGCATCTATACTTTCATTGTAATCCATTACTTTATTTATTTTTTTATAATTTAATCCCTACATTTCTGTATTATGGTAATTATGGTAACAAGGTTAACTTTTCAAATATTTTCGTGATCACTGTAGTGATACACTCTGAAGATAGTAGCACAATTGTCAGTTCAATGAAGAAGTATAAACATAAAATATTCTGTCTCTTCATGCTTACACATCAGTGTTGAGTTATAACGATCAGTTGTAATTAATCGTTTAGACCCGCCTTTACATTTAATCTCGAAAAATTTAGGTCAATTCTCATCGTTTCAACGACTCGAGTGTTACAATCTTTTTGCTGACAAGTGACAGTACATAATATACAGTGACAGTACATTATAGCAGATAATATGATACGTATATAAATAATAAAGTGCATTATGATTTGTGAAAATATGTTATTGAGTAGCGAATGCTTTATTTTTTAATCTTTTACATTTGTACTATAATATAATCGAAATTTACTTTGTGATCAAATTGTAATGTTATATCTAAATTGCACATTTCCATACAATTTTAAAGCTTAACATTTGTCCCCCACATAAATACTAAAAACGTGAACGTAACGAGGATTTATGTCTTGTCTTCAGTATTAACATTTCTATTGGAATAACCAACTATAGCGTCACTTTTTAAACATAAAAAAAAATCTTGTCATAGGTGTACAATTGATTGTATAAATATTGTTGTGTTGAAACAGTAAACCGATCACAAAGAATAATTTATGAAATTTGTCTTGATATCTGGCACAAACTCAATTTTCAAATAAATGGCACAAAGACAAACAATAAATATATATATTTTTACATGATTAACTTATATATTAGCATTTAAGCGATGGTTGACATGCTGGATTAACTGTCTACGTTCTCTATGTAGAAAGCGAGAGGGATGGGAGAGGGGATGGGATAGTTTAGCCGCTAGCTGCTTCTAGAAACAAACTGATTCAACTCTCTTCTTCTTGTTATTGACGATCCAGGCATGCTGTATGAAATGCACATAAAAAAAATTACTAAATACAAACTGTTAATTGCTAGTCACAAGGTTCCATTGTAATACTAATTCGACTACAAGAGAGCAAGGCTGTCCCGGTGTTCCGCTACTGGAGGGTACAGTTGTTCAGGTGAACATTTGCGCTAGAGAATGCAATCCCTCAACATCATTTTCATCCTGTCCTTTCGGATATTTGCCGAATCAATAAGGACAAACATTGTTACAAACAATTTTGGAAGTTATGCATTGTTTAGATTCATTTATTCTTTAACGTGCCAAATAATCCAAACTATTTTGCTACGTAAGATCTAAAATTCATACTTTCCTTTGAAAATTTATTACCAGATTAACAGTACTGTAGCTGGTGGCTGGTTTTGATAAAACTGTGTAATAATCCCATTTTATTCTTGAGAATAAGATGTTTATTATATAAATTAAATTTTTATGTTAGAGTTCTTCAAGCATCAAATTTTGAAATAAGAACATCTTTTCCTCTCAAACCCTAAAATCACTACATTTGGCAATCATTTTACTATATCCTGCGTCTCCTAGCATCCTGGTATTGCATTCCCTAGTAAGCGCGATTGGTACTTATTACGGATGGGTGCGAGGCGCGAGCGGCGTGCACGTGAGCGACCGTACACCTCGGGGGGCGGTATTCACCTGTGAGGGGTCCGCGGGGTCCGGTGAAGGGGCCGGCGACGCCTCCTCCGAGGGGCACAGCTCGCTGGGCGGCAGCGGGAACGACTCGGACTGCTCACAGCTTGCGGGGCCATCTTCGACGGGCGCCGGGGGCATACTCTCCGACAATGACTTGACGGAGTCATCGGGCGTCGTCGCCTTCCCCGATTCGCTCTGTATCGTATCATTGCCGTTGCACTCGACCGGCGCCACATCTATAGTCTTGTTCTTAGCGTTCTCGCGCTCAGTCTCGTCGCCGTTAACCTCGATCGTTTTAGTTGCAGCTAAAGTTAGTCCGGCATCGATGTGGCTAATTTCCTCATCTATGGGAGGCGGCGGTGGCAATTCGTCGACACTATTTGACGATTCTTCCGTTTCAATAGATTCTGTGTTTGTTAAAGTAGGAACAACGGCAATGTTATCTATTTTCTCTTCGTTATTTTCGCAGACTTTGTTCAGAGTCTTCAAGTCGGTTTCAACAACAGCGGGCGCTTTAACTTTCTCGAGATCCTCACTTATTATGGCTTGAGCAATTTCGTTTTGTTCACAGTTATTCTCTTTAAGCTCTTCGATTACTTTTGTAGATTCTTCGGTGTCGTTTTTAATTTCTTTCGTAATGTCGGCGCCGGCGGTCGATACTTCATGTTGTTCCTGTTGATCGATGCCCGGAGAAGCACCGTTTTCAACAATCTCTTTAATAGTATCGTCACTGCTCACTTTGACATCGGAAACTACAGACGACAGTGTAACGTCATTGTGCTCTGGTATTTTTGCGAGTTCTTCTTGTTTGTTTGCTTCAGTACTGACAACTTCGACTGGCTTCTCTTCGAGGCACTCCTTTGTGGAAAGAGGAAGTTCAGTGTTGGCAACATTCTCTGAGTTTGTTAATGTGACTTGGGTTTGAATGGGAGCTTCGTCGAGTCTGTCCGATTTGGGGTCTGGGAGTGAGGGTGTCGATATTGCGGAATCGGCGGTGTTAGCTAGCGAAGCGTCAATTAATTCTGGTGCCATAGTGGTGGCTGCAAAGGATACCACAGACGAGGGAGGTGGGTTTGCGGGGAGCGGTGGTGGCGTGGACTCTATCAAAGGCATTTGTTCAACACAAACCTCTGTTTTGACGGGAATTTCAGGAGCTGGAACGATTTCTGCGGCCTTTTCGGGTTTCGAATCCTCATTTTTGTTATCGTCGCTTAGCGCCACGACGGCCTCCTCCTTGGGTTCTTCTAACGAGAGCCCATTGATAGGCAGCTGTTCGGGTTGGGGCGCTACGGGCGCAGGCTCGGGCCTATCTTCCGTCGCGGCGGCGGTGGGTTCAGGAACTGCCACTTTCTCACTCGTTGGACTGGCCTCTTTTGGTGTCTCCGGTGTGCTGCTTCCGTTCGTGATTGGCTCAGTTACTGGTGTTTCGGGAGTTTTCTCATCTTTGACTTCAACTTCAGATTTCACTTCTAACGTTGGTTTATCTCCTACGGTCTCGGGTGTTGCTTCAGCTGCCTATAAAAATAAATTCATATATTTTAATATTGTTCTTGATGGCGTTATTTTTTTTAAATCTTTATTTTATTGGTGGATATACCTGATTGACATCCGTCATTGCGTAAAATAATAACAAAGGTTAGGCACTCGACAAAATCTTAGTATGACTGAAGGGGATCTTTTATGTGCATTGACATTTATAGTGCCATTTTTTTGTTACGGAAGATTGATTCACATTTTTAGCCTAGCGTGTTACCCTTCAATGCTCATGATTGACGACATATTATGTTCCAATAAAA
This sequence comes from Synanthedon tipuliformis, assembly GCA_947623395.1. Lineage (NCBI taxonomy): Eukaryota > Metazoa > Arthropoda > Insecta > Lepidoptera > Sesiidae > Synanthedon > Synanthedon tipuliformis. The sequence goes on along the minus strand of OX392414.1, from coordinate 7,933,642 downwards.
CAATTAATAGGGTTGGCACATAAATGTAATTGTTAAATATAGGTACTTTAAAGCTATATGTTTGAAAATAACAATTGAAATAAAAAATACCATAGAATATAAGATTTTTTAAATTGCAATATTGGTCGCGAGGACATTTAGAATAGAATAAAAGTCAGTTTGGTCTCGTTTAAAGCGTTCATTATCTAAAAATAGTATAGTCGATATGTAGCATAAAATAAAATATAGGTTTTATTCCAGTTTGCAGAGGTATGCAACCGCAGCGGCTGTGGCAAACAATAAAACGATATTGGTATACAAGGTCGTCTTTGTTTACTGATGTAGAAAGATACGCCTCGTGAGCTGCATGTAGTTTCGATGGATAGCTAACGACATTTGGCATATAATCCTAATGTTCCCCACATCAATAATGACCAATGTCAACCACGTATGTAATTTATTATGTGCTTTATACTTCACTGTACAAAGAATAGTGCGGCACTTTTCTTAATGTTTTCAGAAATATTTAAACAGCCGTTTTGTTTTAAGGCTTGTGCAATTAGCTATACTTTATATCAACGCTGATATTTTCGAAAGTAAATCTGGGAGTCAGAGTTTCAGAGTCTAAATGTAGCATGAGAACTATAGGGACGGACATGGTTTCAACTTATACATGGACGATTCGCATTCGTTCGTTAAAAATCTACTACAATGTAAACATATAAAAATTATGTTACAGTTAGATGTAGTGCAATACAGTATTCGCTTTAATTAATTGTAAGGATTATGAATTAATAATAAAATTATAAAGAGATTGTATGTTAGCTGCCAAGTGCATTGACCCGTGTGTGCAGGAGAGAGACGCGCGGGGTCAAAGCGGGACAAACACAAAATCGTTGTCCGAAACAAACTGAACAAGAACAATAGAACGCTCACAACATTCGGTGATGATGCAGGGTGATGATTCTGCTAGGGGGGACCTAACTGTGGACGAAACGTATGTTTACGTTTATATTGTACAAATAAAATTTTATGACCCGGTTGTTACGCTTTTACTACACAATAATGACTGTTAAAGTATTGTTTCAAGTTGACATTACTTACAACTACATTTTGAATCAGCAGGTTTACAGATTGGAAAATAAAATTGTGGTTCTCGAGTACTTGGGTCTAGGTGTACCCCTATTGGGTTTTGTACCAATTTTCTACAATTCTATAATTTAATTTGAGCTATTCGATGTATGCCTTTGTTGGGTGATTAGCTGTATTACTTTACTCAGAACAGTAATGTCAATCATATGAATGACTATCTTGATTGCTAAGATGCTCGAAAAGACCCCTTTCGCGGTACAAATTGTGTTTGCGTATCGGCATGTATATTCCGTAATTAAGGATTTTTTTCATCAGGTCGTCAGCTCAGACAAGCTTACGTTCCAGTTGATACTAAGTTGCTATCATACCCTTTTAACGCAGATGCTGCAAGTAGGCTCCCGATTTTAGTGAGATTAAGGATAAGGGAATAAATAGAGAAACATCTCTTCCTAAGTCATAATTGTCTGTAAGTAACTAGTTTATGTCGTTGTGTTGTGGTGTAAGTAAAGAGCTAGAATGTTTCTTGAGACGACTATAAGTCACGTTGAAATTAAAAACTCGTTCTCAAATGTACTAGTCCATTAGTACCATAGCGATGCGTTGGCCTACGGCCTACATTTTTATATGTTTTTTTTTTTTAATATAATGGTGTACCGTGTCTGTGTCGGCTCATCGGAGTGTTAACGGTAAGCGGGGCGACGCGACACGAGCACGGAGCGGATGGTGATGACTCACCACCGACCGCCATACAAACACCATACCAACCGCGCCGCGCTTAACTATGGAAATCATTTTCCGCTCTAAAGCACCACCATAAAGTGTAAGCGGAGTTTGACTCCTCAATTAGCCGTGGAGCGGAACTCTTTCTAAAATTGGTTCCATGTTGAATGCAAACATTAAGCACAGGTGCGTAGGTACACAGTTAAAACAAATCGTGTAACATCGACCACGTTCAATTTACCTACGCTCAAACAATGCTAGTACGGTAGGTGGCTCTCATATTCAATGATGATCCCGTGCGATACGGTAATAAACACTCCTAAGTTAAACTATTAAAATTAACGAATTCCGGTTAGTTTCTTTTTAATTGTTTGTAACAATATTTATAGTCATATTGTTATAAGGTTAATAAAAAACTACCAAAACGGAGCACAATAATTATATAGGTAGTAAATAGCTGCCACCTCTTTTTTGTTAGCTTTATGAATCAAGGGAAGCCTTACGTTAGGACGATGCTCTTTAAAAAAAATCTTATTCAATCGTGATTAACTAAAACTTATTAAAGATAATATCGAGATTTGATAATTATGTTGGCTTTCGGCAACAGATGGCGCTGTATGTACAATCATATATTTTTAGTTTACATAAAGTTTTGTTATTTTTAAGATTAGCGTGCACAAACGCACAAACAAAGATTTTACTGTATGTATGATTTGTATTAAACTCGAAATAGGCATGAATACCTCGTCGTGGAGTAACATAAATGAAAGACTAGTTCTGAACTTGTAATATTTTGCTGAGAAACGCAACACACCATCAATATGGGTAGCACAGAAATGTTTACCATTAGTATAATGACAGTGTCGAGGTGGTTGGGCTAGGTACTAATCAACAAGTACGGTGTAACTTCTGGAGTGGTTCAGCATAGAAAATGGCCGGTGCTAGCGTTCGGGCGAGCGCAGGCTAACTACATAAGTGGAGGCGGGCGTCGTCGTGTGACCAGTATAATTTGCATGGGCAATAAATAACGGAGGAGATAGCATCGCGCCCGGTTCAGACGCACCACTGTCATACCTAGGCTCCCTATCAGCGGTTGAACGAACTGTCTTGGCACCGATTACGCGCTCCACTACTAGTATAATACACATTCGACCCGGCAACGTTGCGCGGTGCATCTTTGTCCGGATACAATAGATAGACAATATGTAATTCACATAACAACAGATGGAGCTCCAAATCTAATGTAAACCAATTTCAACGCTTCACACGGATTTTAAACATTACATACCTACATTTCTTTAAACACATTTTAGGAGCGTTTTGCGTGTCAATAATGTTGTGTCAAAAACTTATTAATATAACAAACTTTACATAAAATAAATGCGGACACAGCGATAAACATAACTTCAGATAGGGTATATACGTTCGTCTTCCAAGTACAGATAAATAGGAAAAGAGAAAAATATTTTAAAAAGTCAATAATTGTAAATACTCTGTATTTATATTTAGGTATACAAAATGCACGCTGGAGAAACTGGAGATATTATAAACTTTACATATCATATAAATGAATTATATATTATTTTACTGCAGATTATATACTCAAACCTTTCCTCGTTTATAGCTCTGGCCATAGTGTCATAATCCATTGGTTTTTTTTTAGAAGTGATAATTAATTTTCTTTACACTTTAAAGTCATAATAGCAACAGTCTATCCTGTCAGTTTTGAAAAAGATGCAAACACTTTTTGCGAGTACTAATACACAAAGAATGTTTAGATTGTAAAGTGTATAAAAATCACAAACCGAGGAGGGCCAGTTGTTATGGTGTAAGCAAAAGCATCATTCGCCGACTGTATTATGAAAATAAGACAGATGATCCGACCATTTCGTAAACATGCAATGTGAACTACCTACTCTTTGTGTAATAACCGGGGCTGCCGCGGCATATAAACACTGCACCCGTTGTATTGTTCATACGATGCCGCACCAAACAACCTCTCACACACTACTCCGACGCGACATTGGCCATTCAACAACCACATGATAACGTTGCCTACATAACTCCGTGTAAATTGTAACACGAAACACCATCTGACTGAACAATTATAATATTTAATGTTCTTTTCGAGAGATGTTCGCTAATAAAATATGAACTAATAAATAAATAATACATTGAAATATTATATTCCTTACGGAAGATTTCACTCAAAATACCTATTTAAATTTATACTAACACTAGCGACCCGCCCTCGGATACGCACGGACGCTTTCCGCGTCTCTGTCTGTATAGCCACAAACGCCTCCTAAACACGCATCGGAATTTGATTTTTGTTGCTGTTTTCACCTTCAATTAGATAATTTTAGACGGAATTTCAATTTTTTATGTAATAAAACCCAACATATATAAAATGTATGTATGTCCCAAATTACAGCTTTCAAACCGAAGTAGTTTTGGCTGTGCGTTTATAGTCAGTCAGGACAAACGATTTTATAAGTATAGATCCTACTTGATTATAAAGGAGAAATTTACATTGATTATATGCAAATATTATAAACACATATGAAAGTAGTGAAAGAGATATTTGATTAGGGTTATTTGATTTGATTGCCTGTATTTATGGTATCAGTTCGAAATAACAATACTTTATTGAGTCGGCATGGAATGACAGAAATCGCTGGACACACTGATAATTACGTATTTTATGATAACAGCTTAAAAATAACATTCTCAGGAATTATGAACTCTGAAGTCACATTTTGGAATGCAGAAGGGACAGATCGCAGGGCAGGTGAGGGGTGAAACACGGGTCTAACTGGAAGGGAGAAGCGGGTCCACCTACACACGAGGCCTTCAGTCCGCAAAAGCAGACCCCGCTCGTGCAAAGCCCTCCCGCCCACTACCAACCTCGCGAAACCCGTCAAGGACTACTAATTTTATTCTGCACCAGGTAAACCCGTTTTCTAATGCTCTCTCGTCTCTGACGTCACCGAGTTGTGTCTGCGGGCTCACAAATACCTGCACGAGATACCGTCTCATAATAATACCTATCAGCCAATCTTGCAAACTAGTATTTTAGCCGCCAGTTGGGACCGATAAATCGATTCAGTTTCGAAGTTAGCGTCGACTTCGTTTCTTAATAATCGCGTTTAAAAAAAAACTCGCATCAAACAGCGTTTCGAGACATGAGATATATATTTTTTGGTATAACTTCTTCTATGTAATAATTCAATTGAACCTTGTTAAAATGTGTTATTGTTTAAATGTGCCAATCTCTTTGTGGGAGACAGAGTGCTAATGACCCCGCGTTTACGCTAACGCTAATGTTCGTCGTACGTACGTAGGATATATAAAGCCGCGTTTTCACTTAGTGTTCCGAACAGCGAGCAATCGTTCGTTCGGCTGGAAAGATGTTTTCAGAGCAAATGTTTGCTCTGAGCACTAGGTGAAAACCAAGTGAAAACGCAGCTTAACGTTAGCGAGTTAGCGAACGAGCAAAGCAAATGGCTGCGTGACGACCGACTATTTGTCATACATACAAACAGTGACACCTAGTTGAGGACTTCCCATAAATATATGCTTAGAACCCATTTTGAGTACAATGAATCTTTAGAATTAGTCAGAAGCCTGATTAATGTATTTGTATAATAATTTAATTAATATTTTCAAAAAAGAATAGGTACGTTTATCAATTGTTTTTATTTTAGACATGTGCTGCTGTGTTTCGATAATTAATGGGATATCAGAGCCCATTTCCCTATTCCTTCGTAATCCCTTCGGCAGTGCTCTTGCGACACCAGTGGAAGATGACCTTAATATAAAACAAATCAACACGTTGGCAATGTCCGAAAGCGCAATAAGAGAAATTTCTGGACATTTTTAAAGCGGTACCAATTATATCAGAAGACGAGCGCCATTTTACTTTATTCATAGTGACAATTCTATTCTGAATTAACGAATATTTTCAACATATTTACATTTATAAACCGTTATAATATAATAAAAACGAGTAGGTACTATCTTATCCGATATATCTCAAAAAAAATATATTATATACACTTTATCCGAAGAAAGAGATTTTTTGTTTGTTTTAGACTATTATTTCCACGATAGTTAAATAGAGAAAAATACTATACTTGTCTCGGCCGAAATAGCAATTGACGGCCTCGTTTCTTTTAAAAGGCTTCTTACTTCCGGCCTGAGCAGTAATGTACTATTAAGTTTTCCAAATGTATGTTAATGTATTACAAATTACAAAGTATGTAATTTTCTTTAATAATACGCCCTACAGAAATGATCTACAATCTTATTTTAATTTTTTTATCATTTAACTTATAAATTCGGATACAAATGATCCAGCGTCAAAACCGGCATATAAAAATCAAGTTGGAGAATTAAATTCCAATTTAATTACTAACACTTGGGTCATCCATATTTTTTTCCAATAAAATTCATCACTTTACACGAATTTAACAAATGTAAACCAAGGCATGAAAGCCAATGTTCTATCAAATTCTAACAATTTAGAAAGATCTTATTCTGTCTTTTTATCTAAAAACACGTTTTAAATAAGTACATAATTATACCGTTTTCGACCAAATTAGGCGTCTATATCTTCAGTGATTTTATTCGACATTAACGTAGTTAGTGTTATTAAAATGGGAACCTGACTAAGCAATTGTTCTTTTTGTCCAGTAAGCCGGATATGGGATATCAAGATGAATCTCCGGTAAAGTATAAGAACCGGTTTTTTGCTTACACCACCTTGGCGTCCTTTATATTGTTCCATCATGTACAATGTTACGGTTGGATGGACGTCGTTTTTATTTTTAGTATGGAAAGCCTACATTTACTTTGCCACCTCAATTTATTCACTCTGTTCGATAAACACACTGTTTTAGTAGTAAAACTGTTTGGTTAATTTAATCATTCAATTGCAACTCGGCAGCCTGCGTTCACTGTTCTCAAGTGCACGAGAGATATGGAAACATAAATTAACAGACGCGCTGACATTATCGAAAAAGGAATGCATCGAGATGACATTTAAGTTATTATTAAATGGCTGTTTCTGCACCATGTAACACCCGTCTTACTAGCTATAGTTCATTTTTTGAAAATTCCACAGGAACCTAACATTTTGTTAGGTTCAAAAGTATTCTATATTTGGCAATCTCGGTAATAAACTATCTGTGTGCCAAACTTCATCCGAATTCGTAAAGCCAGTTTTGCGCGACCGAGTGCAAAAATAAAAAAGTTTGTACATACATACAAACTTTTGCATTTATACCTAATATTATTATGTAGTTTGATGGCTCTAGTGACTAGTGTTAGGGTCTCGTCGCGCGTCACCTCCCGGCTCACGTTGCCGGTGCGGATATAGCACCATTTTGAATTATAATGCGCATTGTTCATCGCGGCGTCAGTCGGGTGCAATGCACTATAAGCAACAGTTTCGTGTCATAGAAATCGTCGGTTTCGAACGGACCAGCTAGGCCGCAAGGTCGGACCGCAGACGATTGATTGCTTACCTCCTGGTCATAGCGTATTATCATTTTGTAATAACAATTATGGCTTTAATTGAAACAAATCGCTAATGATTAGGGGATACAATTCGTTTCCATTCAAACACTTCCTCGGCTCAAAACTTCAGAAACTGCGATCCGCATGCACAGTCGCAAAAAACTTCATAATAAGGAATAACACATCCACAAATTTATTTATTAAGAAAACTACTTAAGAAGGACGGCCTATATAACAAAGTATACGCAATTATACGCTTTACGTTCTAGTATTTTGCATATGTAGGTACTGCTTGAAGATAAACTGAGTTGTTCTATACTCATCCTACGACAACTCATGCTACTAATAGTTTATTTCCTAACTATTAGTCATTAAATATAAATACGACCTATTTATTATATGACTAATCTGTAACTTACTTTGAATTCGAGTAAGTATTGAAAAATTATTAAAATTTTCAAAGATTTTTTTAAATGTGAATGACTAATTAATTAAATTGGTAAAACGGTAAAACCTACGATTCTCCTATCATTCTGGTTTCTTTTAAAATTGAACATAAGCAAATCAAACCGAAATATCAATAAATTTTGTTGTTAACAATACATTAATCTACTAGTATCATAGTAGATTGATGACTAGCACCTTTATTTTTTGTGTACACGATTCTGTCAGGTCAAGCTTTACCACAGGCAACCGAGTTAAATCGCCTTAACGCAAACATAAAACTCGATTAGTCATTAATGTTAGCAACATTAATGACTAATAGGGACTATTTTGAGACTCGCCCAACAATGTGTGGCTTCAATTAAGCATACATACTCGAGCAACGTTTATGGAGTTTATTTAGTTTTCATCTAACACAGTGCAATTCCGCAATGGGGTCCGTTGGTTCGCTAAGATGTTAGAACGAACGGTACAATGAAGGCACGCCGCAGACTCGAGCGCCCTCGTACCAGTTTCGAGCACACGTGTGCGCACGCGATTTCACATCGCCTCCGATTTTCGCACACACGAAGGCCAATGACATTGATTATAGACCAAAACATATTATAATGGCTCTCTGTCTATAGATAGCTTACTTTGAATTTTTCAACCATGCACACACATGTTTAACACTCCAACACCAATTGTTACCGAGACAATGGAGGCGGACGAAAAACAAATGTGGGCCAAGTTGCCGCGATGATGATGGACGACTACGGCCCGTTGCCGAGTGTTCATTGTGCCTCTGACAACGTGAACCGAATACGAGTAAGTGCTGACATTCGGACTCCACTCATATCCAATTAGAAAGTTATTATACACTTTAAAATTAAGACAGGGGACTAAACACAGAACGAACACAATTTTTACGCACAAACTAACAAAACCTGTGTATTTAGGTGCAATATTGGACAATTATTTTTATAGCTTCTCGCGAGACAACCGAACCGATTTAAATAAAGTTTTTTTTTTAAATATTGTGTAAAATATGAAAAAACGAAATAAAACCAGCCGACTAAAGTACAGAACTTAATTAGGTAATAAGTCTAAAAACAAATATAGATGTGGCTAGCTTAGTAATTTAATTAATGGAGAAAGACTTTTTGACCATTAATTTTCTATTTTTCTTTTAATTAAAATACTCAATTTTTTTTTTATAAACCTGCCAGTTTCAAATTTTTTTAACTTTGTCTTTTATGCACTTTAATTTTATCTAAGTGTTAATTTTACTCTAAGTAGTCAAAAACTGGGCGACTAAAAAAGTAACACCTTTCTGCCAAGTCCTCATCTTAAACCACTAGTTCATTATTGGCTCCGATTTAACTTCAACATTTGTTCGTATTCAGCGATGGGAAACTTGGGAAAGTTAAGATGATACGCGTTATTGGCGGGGGTTCAAAAGAAGCTTTCCAATGTTCTTACCTCCTCTGGAACTTTCTCCGGTTCGCCGTTAATTTTCGCCTCTTCGTCCTTTTGCTTTTTCTCCTGTTTCGGTTTGTCTTTTCTGCTGAAACTGATCGATCTGAGAGACCATTTCTTCTTTACCTGCGTCCGCGACATGCTCAGTTAATAAACATCAAATTAATTAGTTCACACGCGTGCAACACGATATTATATACATTTGAAGTAATCGCCTTAGAATTTTATTAAATGTAACACAAAACGCGTAAGTAATGTGAGCGATTCTCATATCGCTTTTCCTCACATATCACGACGAGTTTGTTAAGCGACAAACTTAAAATTTAGCTGCGAATGTGTTTTAAAAAAACATTGAAAATTTAATAGAATTAATTTGTCACAATAATAGGTCAGGATAAAAGATTTTTTCGTAATTTTAACTAAAAAGTTGCAGTAAAATTTATTTGTATGTACTGTTTGTATCTGGCTGGTTTCGATAGGTATCATTAATGTCCGCTAAATAACGAATAAATTAGATTTTATAGTTTTATTACCAAAAAGGGAAAACTGCAACGCAGTGTCAGGTAAATAAGAGTAGCACGAATTCGGTTCAAACGTTCCGGTTTTTTTTTTTATATTTCAAATATGAAGCTCGCTCTGATCGCCTATTATAATCTTATGTAAAACAAACTATGACAAAAATATATGTTGAACTTGTATAAATAATATATAAAATACGAAAAAACTTATTCCTGACCTCTTATTTTGTGCCTAATTATTGTTTTCAAGCAGGCCAAATGACCTATCGCTGTGACTTTGCAATAGTGACTCAAGTAAAGCTTAATATACAAACTTTTTTTTAAATACAAAACCAGTTGTTCAGAGTCAAGTTTGACATACCTTCTCCTTCTTGGGTTTCTTGCCATCTTCGGTGGTTGGTGTGGCGTCTCCGTTCTCGGGTTTAGCTTCTGTCTCTCCGTTGGTCACGGGAGCCGCTTCCTTCTCTTTCCCATCTCCATTCTCCTCTAGTTTGTTCTCCTTCTCTGTTGTCGCGTCTTTCTCATTTTCAGGGGTGCCACTGTCTAATTGCTTCTCCTTATCCTAAAATTTCCCCAACACATGTTTACTTGCAGGATTTTAACTTACAACCTATTATTAAAATTATAAACTAACCCTCGACTTTCTATTGAGCTCAACGCTATACCTACTGCAAGTTTCTAAGGAGTTTGGTGTCCCTCAGACTACTCGATGCTGCAGCATCAGATCAAGGTTACCACTATATCATGAAAATACCACCGTAGTTAGTGAGATCCCTTCGTCAACTAGGAAATGGGCTGCTGGTGGTCTTCAAACGCCTGTACAGATCTTCATAAATTATAACTAAGAACTATACCCGATCACGTCAGCTTTCAAATAAATTTATGTAGCTTGTAATTAACCCTTTAATTTATTACAAGCTTTCTGTATTGTATAGATAAAAAATGTTATTGTAATAAATAAATGAACTAAGTATTTAATGTGTTTTATTACATTTTTTTTAGAATCGTATTAGCAACAGTCTAATAAACATTCTGTCAAAGTTCTTGTCAATATTTATGATCGATAATTCCTTTATTTTATTGGGCAGGTATTTGCAATAAATTAATTTGCCAAGTTTATTATAACTTTAATAATTAAATCATAAAGCAATTAATTTACCATTACGATAAGAAAAATATTTATGAATAAATAATTTAGATATCAAAACGTCCACAATACCTACACACGCATACCCAAACACATGTGCTTATTATCCTCGTTTATAATTCTAAGAACTATGCAATGAATGTACGTAAAAAATTAGTCATCGCAGCTATACGTATTAATGTAAAACGGTCCCATTGTTCCCCTCTATCAGTGTGTACATTCTCAATTAAGTCGCAAGCTCTTTTCTATATGGTTTAAAGACTGTATCGGACTTTGACACCTAAAGATCACTTGAATAGGGTACTGGTGGTACGTGATCACGCTAGAAACCTGTTATCTAGACAGGAAACCGTGGGACGGCTGTCTGCCGACTAAATACTAAATAGAAATTCTTAACACATAAACCTAACAACTATATATAATACAAATAAAAATAAAAAATACGAGGAGTGATCAAAAAAAGTGCCATGGCTTCTCGATGGCACAGTAGACATGAATATGTCTCATATCATAAATGAAAAGAAAGATTTAAATGGTCCCTATCCCTATCCCTATCCCTATCCCCATCCCTATCCTTATCCTTATTCTTTCCCCTTATCCTTAATCCTTCTATGGTCAACAGGGATAATATATATATAAACAAACGAACAAACTATCCCTATCCCTATCCCCATCCCCATCCCTATCCCCATCCCTATCCTTATCCTTATTCTTTCCCCTTATCCTTAATCCTTCTATGGTCAACAGGGATAAAATATATATATAAACAAACGAACAAATTATAATTAATTCATTTACGTCATGGTAACGATTTTCGTGACACACATTCTTTCGAATTAATTCATTTACGTCATGGTAACGATTTTCGTGACACACATTCTTTCGAATAGACCCCAGAGAAAAGACATATTCATGTCAATAAATTCAATTCGTTGCGATTATATAAGTGTGATCTTTAGGCATACTAGATTTACGCAGTTATAAACTGGGTTGCCTTTTTGAATAAAGAAACCACCATCATACAGAAAATAGAAGTTATGCTGTTGAGTTTTGGTGAGTAAAGTATGTCAAAGCCCATTGCCACATATCTAATCAGGATCTGCTTCGCACCTGCATCTCTCTATAAATGTAATTCCTGCGTCAGTAATAAATTCCAGTCTAGAGAATGCAATACCAAGATATACCGAGAAATGAGGGATCTCCGATAACACTTGTATTTCGCGGTAATGACAATTGGTTTAGTAGAATTGGGGGCTCTTGGGAAATTATCTGTTGGGATTGCATTCTCTATCATGGTCCTATAGTTGGTTTACCGTTTGTTCGTGTGGTGGTTGAATGTGGGCATCGCCATTGAGCTGTGGCTTGAGAGCGTCCACGTCTGCTAATGGTTCCACGCGACCTTCACCCCCAGCGCCCGCAGCCGCCACCTCGCCAGCGCCTTCCACCTCCTTGCCGCTTATGTCGACCGAGCGCTTGCTTTGCTTAGCACCCATGCTCGCTGCTGTTCTACACATAGCAATGTACAGACATTTCTTCATCTATCCATACTAATACTATAAATGTGAAAGTAGATAAGTCTGTTATCATTTCACACATTAACTCCTCAAACGGTCATCATGAAACTTTGCATACACGTTGTCAGGGATACAGAAAAAGGCATAGGGGTACCACCTACCTTTCATCCACCAAAAAAGTAATTGTTACCGAGCGATCTTATAAAAATAATAAAAGCTAGTTAAACTACTAGGTGTGCCACGCAAGTAAAAAACTGTTTCCTCGTATTTATAGGATATATACGCATTTGATCTCACGGGTTTCTGATAAATTATTAAATGTATAAATATTAAAAAAAGGGCCCAGACATCGGCCATTAACACGACATTCTGACATGTACATTTGTTTCTAGAAATAGAATAAGCACTATAGAGAAAATACATAATATTTCACTTTTTAATGTCTTTAAGACACTGTCAATGGCCACCTCCATTGAAAAATATTATGAGTGCGTGCTTGATATACCATACCATAAAAATTATAGTCACGTCTTCATTTGCTTTACAACACAATATTGAAATAGGTACTAACATTTCAAATTTTATACGATATTTTAGTCGCCAAAGTATTAGAACTTTAAAGTTGATACATTTAAAATATTTTTGGAATAAAAATAGATTATAATTATCTCTCGACTTCTAGTGAGCTATGGCTATGTTACCTACAGTACAATATGCAATTTCTGAACAATCTTTTGTCAATCCCGTGGCATCTGTGATCTGAGTTATAAGGGACAGCTGTGTTCACCCACCTGCGTTTTTTTTTACAACATCCAACAATTCTTTTACGTAAACAATATGTGTACATACCTACATAAGGAATAGAAAATAATACAACAGAGCAAACGTTTACATATTGGCGATTTGTATTCTATACAGATTATACGTTTCCGTTTCGAAGTCTTCAAACGTGATTTGGAGGCTTTAAAAGTTGAAATTATTTATAAGTGTATAAATAAATGTAATAAAGTAATCCGAATAGGAAATTCAGGATGTTTATAACAATTATTATTAGTTGATTCAATTGCTCAACGGAAAATGAATACAGTTTTAGCCCATTTCCGGAACAGAAACACAAAACATTTAATTTACTATGTACGAGACCAAAATAACAATCCACAGGTAAGAAGGAGAACCGATTTGGAATACGAAACAAGTCAGTGGGTCACGGTGCTGGGTACTCGCCCAAAAATATCCAACTGCCCGACCGGAATAAATGCATCTCGATAAACGCATCGCGATTGTCGCAAACGGTGCGTGACGAGACGGCCATGCCGTAGCGCAGACAACTTACAAAGTACGACACGTTATTATTATAACTTAGTCATTTTTTGTTTCCTATTAGAAAGTTATAAAACTTAACAAAAAATATATACAAATCAATTTTTCTTTAAAGTTTGTACATGAAAAATCTCAATAGTTTAAAAAAAGAACACCAGCTCAACAAAAATAAACCATTGTGTTTTAAGACACGGTCAGTGAGTTTGATATTAAAATTAACACTCGGTACACTTCTTTTTTTTTAAACTGTACTTACAGAGGAAAAATTTGAAGCTAGAGTAAACATGTAGCTATGACGGCGTTGAAAACGAAACTGAGAGTGGGGGAGCATTCAGCATTGTTAAGTTAAGTTATCGTACACGCACCACACATCACATTGGTCATTAGCAGTGAACCGAATTCCTGTTGCATCGTCGCATATTATCGTACGTTATCCTACTGTTGGTCGTTACTTTGCTCTCAATACAAACAAAAATAACAATCACATTAGTCACGCCACGGCTCCAACTCTTATCTCTACTAGTTATGCAAACATTCTTACTGTCCAGCGCCTATCGAGAACCGAAGCTTAACTCCGTCGGAGTCACCAATGACTAAATATTTTCTTTTGTCTTTATATCAAAATGTAGAGCACGTATCCTAATCCCTCTTTTTATTAATGCCTGCACATGTGGTGTAGTTTATGTTAAACTGACGATACCCATCCACGATCAAATGTAGCTTGTCTGTCGACCATTACATTAAAAAATGGCAACAAATTCTAGCATTAAGTGTTTACCAAATCCGATAACAGAATTAAGTGAAGGACTCAATTGTACGAACATTATAAATGAGGCCACAAGTTTGACTCTCGAAAGCATGCTAGCGAGTTCTTGTAGCAACAACGGCCCTTTAAAAAAGTGAAGCAAAAAACCAACAGATTATTTTTTGTCTGTACTTTGTAGTAATAAATTAAAATGATCGCGTTCGTTCGTAACGCGCGATCATGGCTTTGAGAGTGTTTCATCGTGCGGAGTTATTTCGAATTGGTTCACGCATCGAGGTGATTGAACCTTTTTAAGCCCCCACTACGAAGTTTTTCAAGCTAAGGCAGTCGACTTGAACTTATTGTCGTTGCGATACAATGGGAGGCGCTTTGGGCAGGACTGGCTCGATTTATATACACATGAGACACGATCCCGAGTGTTATTAGCGACCTTGAGTTGAGTGTGTTCAAGGTCGAGACACCGGCTACCCGACGACTCGAATACTAGGAAAAATTTGTGAACGTTACACGCACGCTGCAGGCGGCATTATTATGCATTCAAAATGATTATAATGCAGTCTCCAAAATTAAATGTAGTGGTAAAACTTTATTTATCCCTAAACAAAAGTTCACAAATCCTATTGACATAGAAACAGCGAAATTATCTCTGTTCAAGAGCTTAATTGAAAATCTCTAAGATACAAAAAGATTATTAAAATTTGTATTTTATTTTTATTGTCGTCGTATATATTTTTTTATTTTGTTACCTACGGAGTAGGGACCCGATATATCACTGAAAAACAGTTTTAAATCCTCGATTGAACGACAAGTAGGTAACTAACTAGTAACTAAACCGCCACTTATTTGAGACATCAATGCATAAGGAAATGTACACAATTGAATAATTGTGAAGCGAACCATTGTTGGATTTTAGCGTCGTCTGTACATCTTATTTAAGAAATTATTTTAACTATTAAGCGTTTTTAAGGATATCATTATTAAACAGTTAAAGTTCTAAAACACCAATATTTGTTAAGTGATAAATTAAATATAAAATTATCATAAACAGACACTCGCTATGTAAGTAATCAGAACTTTTACAGCTTTCGTTGGGGTTATTATATAAGATGATAAAAAGATAAATTTGTATGGTCTCAAACAAGTTCCACCCCGTGATAAAACACAAAAGACTTACTCTACATATGGAGGACAATGATTAATTCAATTTCACATTGAAACATGCCTTTAAATTAGGTGTAACTATGCAATGTGAAACAATTGCACACGTAACAGTAACAGGGTGCCGTGTCTTACCTGCAGTTGGTGTACTGACAACTGACTGACATAGATATAATAAATATCACTACAACTCTGTCTGCTTTTGAAATGGTTTATTTATTTATTAATGAGTAGGTATAACAAACAATCTCCGTAAATATATTTAAACATAGTATAATTAGATAACAAAATACATTATTAGATAATTATTTAAATAGAGTGCTAATCAATTACTTGCAACGTTTTCGAAATAATAATTATAAATAACTATTTCAAACAATTTAAACCTGTCGTGAAAAGACATCCAAATCAGGCAAACTCTTGAGCTGGGCTAAAGAGTGCAGTCTGCAGTATTTAGGTTTAGGTAATTAGTGCCTGCCTACCTAACAGCATTTCTAATTAAACATGTTAATGCTTTGAAAGAAAGAACCGTTGTTTTCCTTAAATGCGTTAATAGATATGTGTGGCATTAACTTTTATACCTATCCCGATAAAAAAATATATGATACAATAGACCACAGTGGATTTTTGTTGAGTGTAAATGGGATACCGGATCCCATTACTCCTATATCTCGCCTTGGCCCTTATCCTATAAGTTAGACAACTATAGGTACATAAATTTCGTTCCTTCAGGCGACTTTTGAGTTTAATGGCGACGGTACTACTCTACCAACAAGAGAACTGTCAGGCTATCTATCAAGTTTTGTAGTAAAAAGCCTCTGTTAAGTGAAAAATTTAAAGTATTCAACTGGCTGCCAATAAATCGATCAATACGCTTGCCCCTCGCACTTAACCCGCATGCACAGAGAAAAAGGTAATTAAGTAATTGAATAAATGAACAACAACAATATAGTCATGTACCCTTCCTTACTGTGTATTGTTACATTATATACCTACGATGGCGGAAAGCGAATGTCTCCTAGATTGAACGCGCAATATAAATGCGCGTTAAAAAAAACGTGTCGTGCATTTTAAGGTAATAATAAACCAGGGCCATTGAACTGGCAAACATTCCCTTTCAACGAAAGCAAATAACTGAAAAGCAACTTAGTACATACTAGCTGGCGCCCGCGGCTTCACCCATACATACCTACATACCTACATAAAGAAGAAAATTCTAAAAATCGTCAATTTAGTTTCAGTATCATGTATAGAGCCTATAAACACGATACCTCTGAAAACAAAGTAACTTACTCCATGACCAACCCTTGCAGATTTATTATTAGTATTGATACATATTTAGGTAGGTATACTATAAACAAAAACGGCTCAACGGATTTGGATGAAATTTGGGACAGAGCTAGTTTATTATCTGGATTAATATGTTCTGTATCCTGAAGTTAATTATCAGGATACAGAACATACAGAAAAAATGTTAGGTTTCTGTAGGATTTACAAAAAATGAACTACAGCGCGTACCTAGGTAAGTAGTCGCGGCGGACACAGCTAGTAACATTATAAATACGAAAAATATAAAAATACTAGCTGGCGCCCGCGACTTCGCCCGCGTAAAAAAAGTAGCGTATCCTGTGTCCCGTACATCTAAATGTTTATCTACCAAGTTTCATGAAAATCAGTTAATTCCTTTAAAAGTTATGGAGGAACATACAATACCTACACTTACAGATTTACTATTATATAAAAATATAATATAAATAAAACTACAATGATCCAATAAAAGCTATAATGGACACTTTGATCAGATTTAATCTGCTTCTACCATTAACGTAATTGATCTATTGACAATCACTTGAGGTCCTACATAATATGTCTGTCTATTTAATAAATGTATTAGAAAAAATCTAAAGAAAAACATTTTATTGATTGAATTTTTATTCTTTTTATTCTATTACCAGATTTTGCAAGCAAATTTTGTCAGTTTTGTCATGGGTAGGCTGACGGACTAATCAATATCAATACTAATAATGAATCTGTAAGTGTAGGTAACTATTGTATGTATGTATGTTCCACCATAATGCTTAAACGAATTAACAGATTTTCATGAAACTTGGTAGATAAAACATTTAGACGTACTGGACACAGGACAGGCTACTTTTTCAAGCGGAAGAAGTCGCGGGCGCCATATGATACTAGCTTAGATCTCCCTATGTAGCTAGCTTTAATCGCCTAGAACCACATGGAATTGAGGGGATGACAACGCGATGTCGGCAGACCGGCCGAGAGATAAGGCTAGAGGCCAATGTTAGGATAGAGAAATTGGCATTGTGATTTCATGCCACTCGCTCAGCAGAGTACCTACAACTTTTATGTTACTGTGGCCTTATGTACGATGAACAAGAAATGTGATAAATGAGCAAAAAGTTAACTGTCTGCCACTGTAGTGCGGTGGGGAAACAGTCCTTTTGCAGAATATCGTTAAATCAATGACGAAACACCGTCGCGTTGTGGTAGGTAATTGCAATTTGCATAAGACCTATCCTATTCCACCAGAAATGAATAAGTACAGTCACGAGTTCTAAAATAAAAAAATAAACACTTTTTTTAGAAAGGCTAGGTAGGTACTGGCAAAAATCCACAACATTTATACACTTATCTAGTAAACGATAAATTAAATAATCTTATAAATACTTCATATGTTTTAACTACAAAAAAAAAGTTAAATATAGGTAAGTGTAGAACAGATACGAAATAACATAAACGATCCGAACTTTAACACACCCTTGTTACACGGAGTCGCCGTCTCCCTTCTTACTCACAGTGATGATTCATCGTTCCCTATATTCACAGACTGGTTTTTCCAGAATAATACCTACTACAAACTTCATTAAAATTGTAAACAATGATAAATACAAATAAATATATAAATACCTACGTAATTAATTTTTTTTTGTTACATATATTTTTCATAAGTATCAGATCGTTAGAATATTTACCATGCCATTGTGTTAACGGGAAAATTTATTAACAATAAAATAATAATACACAAGAACTGACTTTATCTGGGACAAAAAATGTATGAAGAAAGGTGAGTGACAACAAAAGAAAAGATTCAACTATCGCCAATGTAGTACCTACTTTTACCGATGCTAAATTGATTTTACTTAACCGGCATTACAAGGAGTTTGTGTAACTAAATCTTTACATTAAAAACTATGACAAAAACTTATATTGATTTGCGACTTACCGTTTAGTTATTCAATCCAAATAATATCAAAAAAGAATTTACACTATAATTTCAGACAAAATATTCACCATAAGCACTCACAGCCCGATACAATATGGCGGAACGACGAAAATCCCTACCACAGAAAAATTCAAAATTGTAGCTGATCTGCGATTGGTTTCTTCGTTCTAGACGCTTCAAGTTAGCCAACATAAAAAAATCAATTAACCATAGACACAGTTTCACCATAAACAAAAAAAATGTTTCAGAAACAAAATATTACAATATAAATATTATATATATATTTTATTAAAATTAAGGTGGACTTGTTTTAAGAATATTAAGTAATAATTTTCAAGTAATAAGTACTGAATATGGAAAAGTTATTTGATTTGAAATTGAATTTTTGGTTAAGAAAGGAATTACAAATCAATATAGGGCTAACTGCCAGAGCATTATTAAGATTTTATTTATACGGTTTTGCATGAATTATCAAATTTACCATGACAGGTTATTTGATATTTGATAATACATGTTATGAGTACCTAACACTGAATAAACTAGAATTTGAATGATTCATTATGCCATGGTATGTACATTTGAAACGAAAGAGTACTTACCCACCTAGGTGGGTTTATATACAACCAATTAAACGCATGTGGAACAATAAAACTATTTAATAATGTTATTCCATGGTATACTGTAAATTCTATTTTTTTAAACAATACAACCAACATTTACATTATTCGACAGCTCTCTAGCAAAAATGTTCTACAAGTAGAAGTGAAATTTCCTACATTGGGAGAAAAATGCTAATTTATTTTATATATGCATAAAGCTTTTTAAAAAAAAAAACCAAGTTATTATTAAAATAATATATTATGATATTATTAATTTTAACTTTATCTACGTATTCGATAGGTGGTGTATTATATTCTCTAGCGAGAGATCGTCACCATACCATATGATATTTCAGTGTTGCCACTACATTAAAAAAAACACAAATGGCGTATGCATGCATGCATCGATGTCGCGTTGCCCTTGACTCCCTCCAATAATTACTGTTTTTGTGAAGTTTTTTGTGAAAAGTTTGTGAATTTCAGTTTTATAATATTACTGTCTATATAATAAGTGTTGTGAACTGTTATTAAAGTGCGTAAAAGACTCTTGTCATCCATAAATTTGAGTAGCGTCACCTGACCGAACTCATTGTCATTTCCCGCCATTGTGGCTACTGCAGAAATTTATTTCAACAATTTTTCATAATATCGCAATTTACATGTGAAAAACAATATACCATTGTGTACATAAGTGATGTCATTACACGATAATGATGTTTGTTTAGTGAAATTGGACGATTACAGTCTGTACGAGGAGACATCGGATCACGCTTTTACCAGGTACGCATACCCGGCGTGGTCGTCGTATATGCCTCTATATCAAGCCACAAAGGCAATTTTACAGTAAATAACAGCAAATAATTGAGTATTGATTTAAAAATTGTTAATTATTTTACTACACACAAGTTTACGCGGGCCATATGATGCTACTCCCGCCCCGTGCCGGTCTATAGTCAGCTGTTGAGCCGCCATATTTGTTAAAATAGGCGTAGTAGGCGCCCCTACTTTACCGCACTGTCGTACTATAAAACACATGTAGTTAGCGTAAATACCTAGTCATTCATGTTTTTTGTAACAAATATTCTATTGATATTTTTCCAAGTCGCATTTCACATATAAAAACACTTATATTTGAATAAATTACTTTTTGTTGCGTTTGTTATTCTTTTAAACATACATTTGACAAGTTTTTATTTCATATCCAAATATAGTTTACATTTTGTTTACCAATAGTACTTTTAGTAAATTACGTTATGTGTAAACAACTAACACTATCAAAACAATACAGACATAGTTTTTAGTATAATGTACCACCTATTTATATACTTATAAGATTCTATTTATTTTTATATTATACTTTAGAGAACTAATTATTTTAATAACTCATAAAACTATGTAGGTACAGAAAAATTATAATAACAAACTAGAAATTGTATCAATATATAACTATTACATATTGATTAAACAATGTTGTTTTTTAAGTTTAAATTTTCTTTGTTTATTAATTTATTTGTTTACATTTTTGTAAAAGAATCAATTTTTTTTCAACATCCAATTCTCCATTCCTGTTACAAATTAAAGCTTTATGTAGGTATAGGAACAATTATAATGACAACACAAACAAAAAAAAATTGTATCAATATGTAACTAGTTATAACAACATCAGTTTGTTTATTAATTTATTTACATTTTTGTAAATAAATATTTATTTATTTTTAAACATCCAAGATTAAATACATTTTCTATTATGATTCTAAAATAATGTTTTTCTGTCTGCTGGCAGTAGTGAAAAAGATTCATCACCTGGCGGCAAGACAATGGAAGCGGAGAAGAGAATTAGGAGAGAAATAGCCAACAGCAATGAACGCAGACGTATGCAGAGCATCAATGCTGGGTTTCAAGCCCTAAGAACTCTCTTGCCTCGTCATGAGGGTGAAAAACTCAGTAAGGTATGTAAATACTTTGCTTATTTGAGTAATAACATAAACTTAGAACATATAATAAAATTGTAAATTAGCTGTGTCTGTATATTAAATAATATTAGGATAAATTTTGTGTATAATAAATAAATATATGTTAATAATATTATAATCATTAATGCCATTGAAAATTTTGCAGATATTATTCCAAATAGAGTAGACAGTTAGTTAATGTTCTTATTCTATTTTGTGTATTATAAGGTATAGGTCTATTATGGCTTATTTTTTTTAATTGTCACCTGTCCACAGCTTTTTTTTTTTATTTTTATAATAATGGTCAGTAAAAATTAGTAGTATAAGTTTAAAATATTATTATTTCATTCAGTACGTTTATTTTATAAGCATGATACCTTTGACAAGTCTATTAAAGCCAAAATACGCAATTATAAAATAATAAAAAGTTACATAATTGTTTATGATAAAGCTATTACATGTTATGATTTTTGATGACATGTTACAAAATAATAAATTCAGATTATTTTTCTCATTAAAGCCTTTTATTTTCCAGGCTGCAATACTGCAACAAACCGCCGAGTACATCTACAATTTGGAGCAAGAGAAGACCAGACTCCTCTCGCAGAACTGTCAACTGAAAAGACTACTGAACCAGCACGAGGGTGGAGATATACCGCTGAAGAAGAGAAAAAATGAAATCTTGTCTCAGGTACCGACTATCATTCCTGACTCCACCGATGATACCGTAGCTAACTCTAGATCACCGGAGCCCATCGCTGTTATCAACGTGACGAGTGCATTGTCGAAGAAAGATACGGATTCCAGTGAGCTTCGCGTACACTTGGAGAGAGAGAGGCGTCTGAGACACCTGTTGGAGGAACGTCTTCACGCGATGCAGACTCAAATGTATCCGGAGACCGTTCAGGATGCACCGCGAGTCATATACGAGGAGACGGATGTGAGCGATTGTAAGGTTGAAGTTGAGGAGGTCGAGAGTAGTGTAGTGGTGGAAACCGTCAACGCGCCTCTCCTGGAGGCAGCCATCAAAGCGGAGCCTCGAGTGGAGGTGGAGATGATACCGGACGCTCAGCACGAGTCGCCCTCGAGCCTCTACATCGCCAGCACGAGTCGCCAGAACCTCGAGACCATAGTGGAGGCCATAAGACACCTGGAGGGTGATCACCTTTTCCGCGAGGAATCTGCGGACACACCCCTAGCCCTGACCACTAAGGAGAGAGCTCCTCCGCCTCCGCATCGTCCCGGAGTCATAGTCGTGAAACACTCGTGAGTCGTGATGCGAACGTCGAAATTCTTGAAGCAATTATTGTTCTTCTGTTCCGCGAGCGCGGACACTCGTGTGACCATCCTCGAATATAGTTTTAGACTCTTAGTTGTTTTAATTCTGTTTTTCCAAAGTGACAAATTTATAAGTCTGTGACTTTTTTTTACGTTTTAAAACTAATAGTCCAGGGAAGTTGCATTTGTGTCGCTCGGCGCTGTGCTTAGTGTAGTCTCAAAATGTAATTATGTTATGTTGAAGTTTTACATTTAAGAGTACAGTTGGACGTGGCTCTGAGATTCGACGGTGAATCTCGGATTCGTGTCTTGTTGTGCTGGCATTAAGGTGATTTTGGTTTAAGAGATGAAAGGATTGACTGACTCGAATAAGACTAAGTTGGCGATTGGGTAAGCGAAGTGTGCCGCGTGCCAATTTAATTTTCGGGAAATTATGTAATTTAAGCTTTGTGATAATTTTATACATTTAATTACAAAATCACACAATTATGTAAGCAATAAATTGAGATCGTTCTAGTACCGCGAGGGGTGGAGGGGTTTTTGTATAAGGTTACAGCTATAAGTGATGTATAATTAGGGGATATAGCATGTATATCACGTTCCGACATATTCAGCGAGACAAGAGAGTGTAGAAAAAAATTGATTTTTCTCAACAAGTAATGAGGATGTGACATAATATTTTCTATTAAGGTCATGTGGACTGTATTTAGTAAAAGTTCTCTGTTTCTACATACGATGTATGTAAATGTACAAACATAGGCATGCGGCTACGAGTGTATGGCTAATATTCACTCACATTAGATTTAAACTATAGGTGAGGTGATTTTTTCTTAATGCTCCTTAATATTCTGACATAAGCAAGACTTAGCATATAGACATTACGTTTCATATTTAAATATCAATTTCTTTTTTAGTATATAATTTACTGCATCCAGTGTCATATTAAAAATCACTCCTTAACCTACATTAATCAATAAAATATCCAGTGATTTATGTTATGTTGACATAAAATTAGTATAAAGAAGGTGACGCACGGACGTCACTTATTTAATTAATTATAGAGGCAGAAATTTTAGAGCATTCCATTGTAGTTGAATTTCTCCTTAAGCGTATAATGAGGTATATAATATACATAAATGTACTGCATATTGATTTAAAGTTTAAAAATAATATGGACATCATACGGTACACTTTATATTCAAAAATGAATTATTTAGTGTAATTTAATATGTCGCTTGATCTTAAGAAATCTTACATTGAATCATCTACATAAGTTTAGGACATTTAATGTATTAGGGACTCATTTGACATACCAAACTTTATAATAAATAAAATTAGCTCGTGTCGGAAATTATTGATCATAAATAATATTATAATAATATAGGCAATTCTACAGTTTTTGATGATTTAATCGTCGTCTACATTAAGAAATTTGAAAGCGAAGAATATTTTTTCGCTGCGTTTGCTTTGTGGTTATTTAAGTAAAATGTAAAATGCTTTTAGGTAATACGATACAAGTCTTATGGTGATTTGATTGTTCGCCGCAATCGTGCTGACAATTTTCGTTGAAAACTTAACATTTTTCAATGTGCTTTTGTTTGTTAATATTTTCGTCTGTAAGTTTTGAATGTATTTCGGTTTAAGTTTAGACTCAGCAACAGAGTGTCAGTTATGACAGATACAATGCGAGTGCTCCGTGCGCTCAACAAACATGAATTTTTTAAGACTGATCATTTATTCATATTTTAAGTTACGCTAGGTTTTGAATCTATCATTACTGGTAATTAACGCTAGATGGAGCCGTCATACAGATTAAGTTACGCTAGCCGTTTACTAGTAAATTTTCAGTAACAAGAACCACTAGTATGGTTAATTTACTGAAAAAAAAAAAACATGTCAGGTGAAACCATCAGAAATAAAACTGCTAAAACTGACCTATGTGTAACCATCATATTGTCCGGTTGTTACTCCAGGTTTAATATTATTTTGTACTGATACGGACGTTAAGCGGTACTATAATACTATAGTTAAATTTGCGCTAGTTAAAATGTTATGAATTTATCATACCCGATAATTTTGGCTCTAGGTGGAATCATAATACTGAATAGTTAGTTATATTTCGTGTATAAGTGAGTGTGAGTGTTTCCGTTTTTTTTTTTTTTTTTTCATCTGTAATTATTGTAATCGTTACAATAGTTGTAATGCGCTTGTAATTGTCCAAGAACTTTCAACACTTGACAGTTTCAATATAAGATCAATCAATACTGTGTGAAGAGGTAGCAATAATATTGTCAATCGCTCTTTAAGGCTTAGAAACGGGACATTAAGTCCTGTTGTATAATGAAACTGTAATGTTTAAAGAAAAAAACTTAATTGATTCTGTCGAGTTTTCTTATATACATTATATTCGTATAATACGTGTTGTGAGTGTGTGACATGAAAAATTTAACTGTCATATTTGCATTTGTATTCATGTTTGATTTTGATATTGTTTGAACCCACCCCGGGGGGGCTTTGTTCATGTTCAATTTGAAACATAGAGTCGTCTTAAGATGGTCTTAAGATCTGAAGACATGTAGTACTTCACTCATCTGTTTACCAAACAAAAAATTATTTTATCAAATTGTTATCTATGAGAAGATGGATGTAATCACTTAAAAAAAAAACTAGCTGCTTTATATGCTGCATCCTTTTCTAGAACGATTGACGCTTCTCTGTCGTACATTTTTGCATAGCACCTAGATTTTTTTTTTATTAAAGATACACATGACCACATTTGATGAAATATACTTTTCGTCTGGTAAACACCGATTTGTGAAGCTTCTCGGATCTCTTACATTTTTTAAATAAATTTTAAAAGTGTATCACATAGTCTAAACACGATTGTGATGCGCTTTCATACTCACTCATCATTATTTATTTCGTTGGATAGTTTTAAAGTTGTCATGGATGGATTGTCTGATTGTTCATATTGAGTATAATAAAGTCCCCTCTAGTTCCCGGTTGGAGAACAACTTCGCGAGCTCTGTTCCTGAGTCCATAGTTGTAAGAAGTTGTCTGCCTACCGCCTTTATATTATATCTAATCTAATGAATTAGGTTTATGCATTGTAACATAATGGACTCCGTTATACTATTAGCGTAGTCAAGAAGGATAGTCTTAAGAGATTTTAAGTCAAAGAAACAAGTTAAATTGTTTAAAATGTGTTATTATTTATGTCTTAAAGTATTAAAATGGTTATTTCTTATTAATTAGTTTGTAAAATGGTAATCGTCTTGCATGTTTCACATCCTTATTTTTTTTATATTGTCATCGTGTCACCCCATAGTTAAAACCAATAGAACATTGATGGTGCAAGTTTGCGGGGCATTTGTATGTTTGCGAGGTCGGGTTTAAAGTTTGAACGCTGAAACTAATTTCATTTATAAATTTGTCTCTATAGAGATTTCTCCTTATGTTAAAAAAATAGTTAAATTATTTGATAAAAGTGTACATTAAAGTTTTCTTTTTTTAAATTTTCTCTTATTTTTAAATTCTTTTCAAAATAAAAATTTGATTACCGAAAGCTTGTATGAAGTAAGATATTGTAAACTGTTAATTGTTCGAAGCACAAGAACGTTTTAAATGAAGATGCGTATGTGAGACCCTCATGATACTCTAGTCTGTTTATGGACACTTAGGATTAAGGATATATTCATCATAGGCAAGTAGCGATTGTACACAGTGATCAATAGTCGGTTGTATGGTGTGCTTTACCCTAACTAAACGGTGTGCTTTATTGGTTTTAACCATCGTCTTGTGTGAATATCTATTTTCTACACTCTATCTCATACAGTTTTCACTCATGTCTTAATAAATCGGTAATTACGGGGCCATTCATTAATTACGTAAGGGTCATGACATGAGGGAGAGGAGGTTCTCAAAATCTCTTTATAAGTCATCTTACGTAATATTTTATACTAGCTAGCGACCCGTTCCCAGCTTCGCACGGTTGCCACTAAACGTTCAATTTCTATATCTCAATAATATTGATAATCAGAATAAAAATCTTACGTAAAAAGGAGGAGAAAGTCTGAGAAATTTTATGTGAATTTTACACATGAATTTGGAGTTAGAGTGGTTGTCAAAAATGACCAAAATCATCCTTACGTAACTAATGTATGGGCCCAAAAAGGTTATGTTTGTCGAAACACATTGACAATTTGTAAGTAATGCATTTAATACGAATGATTGATTTTAAAGTATGATGTTTTAATAGGAGTTTTTAATGGTTCATTTTGATGAATCGAAAACGGCTTTGCGATGGGGTAAAAGTACACTGGGGTGTACGCTTTTAAAGAATTATTTCAAAATTTGGTACACACTACACTACACGTCGCAAACGTTTAGTATTTTTACCTCATCGTCATTTAGCTCATGTTCCTATATTTACTTAAGAATATTTTTTACAGTTCATAATACTATTACAATGATAAAGTGTAGAAAATTATGCAAGTTTCCTTTTTGATATGAAATTGATGAAAATATTTCCTCTGATTTTAATTGTATCACATTTGACCTATATATACGAATATTTATAAAACATTGATACAGAAGCGTTTTATTTATTTTATCCATACCTAACCTAACATAATAACTTCAAAGTTATTTCAACTCTAGACTGAAAAATTCTTAACCTGTATGTAATCCGTTTTTTTAATAAGTACCAAATTTTTAATTGGTAAACAATTTGCATTATACAGGGCGTCCCGTCCCACGACCAT
Organism: Synanthedon tipuliformis; assembly: GCA_947623395.1. NCBI lineage: Eukaryota > Metazoa > Arthropoda > Insecta > Lepidoptera > Sesiidae > Synanthedon > Synanthedon tipuliformis. The sequence continues at coordinate 7,906,170 of OX392414.1, read as the reverse complement.
GCCACATGGAGGGAAAGTACCTCGAATATTGTAGATGGAACATTTTACTGAAAGAAGACATTATTTTAATTTAAAAAACAATTTAAACTGCATTCATAGATTTTTAAATAATTACATTAAACCGGGAATCGAACCCGCTACACGAGAAAAAAAATATCCTGTATCTTTATCATACCGATCGAAAGGCTTTATCATAAGGATTATTTTTTGCTAAGTAACATAGTGTCAGAAATAAAAGGAAGATCATGAATTTTAACATTTTTAATACAAAATTAATCAATTTATCAAATGCTCAAAACGAGTCCCATACTGTTGAATACAATATTTTGTTACAAAACAACATCAATACATCATTTTATCATGCACTTAAATTACAATAGGGAAATGATGCGTACTTCTCAAGTGGGTACATTTATTAGTAATAGGTAGGGGAAGCAGGGGGAATAACGCTCACTGGGTAATGGCGCTCACCACTGTAACTCTGTCAAAATGGAACGTAGCAACACGCCACGTCGCGTGAAGCGTGAGGGGAGAGGGCCTCTAACAGATAGGGATGCAAACAGACAGTCGGCTCGCGTCATGTGACCGTGAAGTGCGTTTCTTCATTTGCGGCCGTACTGATCTAATTTTTGGTTAGGTGTTTTTTGTCGGTAAGTCTAAAATTTTAATGCTTATTTAATTATTAATTTTACTTTTCTAAAAAAAACTATTCTATTTTGTGATGATGCAATCAATTTTCCACAATTGTGTACGATTTTTTTTTTATTTCAAATTAATTACAAAACGACGGTTTGGGGTTATACCGCTCATCTGAGCGCCATTGCCCCTTACTGACTTATTTTTTTATTTTTGTAGATATGCCAAGAATTCGTCAAAGGACAACCGCTAAAGCGGCTTGGACCGAAGAAGACCTTCAATCTGCTTAAACTGCGATTGAAGGTTTGTCCAAAAGAAAAGCTGCAAAAGAATATACCATTTACTTTAGAAAAATTAAAACATGAGCAACCCAAGACTAGTGGGTCAGAAGGCCGTTTTCATCCAACAGCAAGAAACTAAAATTGCTGAACTAGTTAAGTTACTGGGTTCTCTATATACTATGGACTCAATGTCGCAGATTTGCTTAAAATTGTTTATAAATATGCTGAGAAATTTACAAGATTATGATTTATTTTAGAAGAAAGTACTTCAGAGAACGAAGATGAAGATCACCTTTGCGAAGATGACAGTGATGACGAAATGAATGTGGATGATGAAAATTATAACAAATGTATTATTTGCGAAGAATTTGGAAAAAATAACGGGTTGTGGTATCGCTGTACCATATGTGGACTGTAGGCTCATGCTATATTTTCAGAATGGGATTCGCCAGATGGATACATCTGTGATTTATGTGTCCAAAAATAAAATATTACTATGTACATACTTCTACCTATAATAATAATTATTATTATTTTATATTATATAATAATAATTGAAGTTGATTTGACATCGAAGACTTTACTATATTTGTTAAATTGAAAAAGGCAAATCTTACGTACAAATGGGGATAATTGATGCTAATTTGTGATTGTAGACTTTACTTTTATTGTATAAAGTTAATCTCATTAATATTTCTTTAATTAAAACGTATCTTACTCGTTATAATCCAAAAAACATGTTTGAGCGTCATTACCCCGTACCCTGAGCGGCATTACCCAATGTCAGGGGGAATGCCGCTCAAACGCGTTTTTTTTTAAATGTTTTGCTACTACTAGTAGGACAAAGATATATGCTTTTCTTGTTGAATTGTTTATTACTCGATAGTTAAAGACTTCGTTATTTTTCTTAATTTTGATTTATAATAAATAATTTAAAAAATACAACATGTTTTCCTTAAGTGAGCGCCATTCACCCTTCTTACCCTACTTATGATAATGTCAGTTGTATGTCCTTACCGCCTTAGGGGAAGGTCAGCTTTTCATTTTTCGGAACAAAATTTCACATCAAATGTTAAAATTCATGGTCTTCCTTTTATTTCTGACACTATGTTATTTAGCAAAAAATAATCCTTATGACGAACCCTTTCGATCAGTATAATAAAGCTACAGGGTAATTTTTTTTCTCGTCCAGCGGGTTAGATTCTCGGTTCAACCATGTAATTATTTAAAAATCTATGAATGCAGTTTAAATTGTTTTTTAAATTAAAATAATGTCTTCTTTCAGTAAAATGTTCCATCTACAATATTCAAGGTACTTTCCCTCCATTTGGCATGGTCGTGGGACGCCCTGTATAATTTCATATTGAAAAAATGATTTATAAAATACATATTAAATAGTTAGAAATGCAAATAAAATGTGACATTATTTGCTTACAAAACAGAAAAAAGTGAAAAATGGATAGGTACTACTATTTTGCATTCGCAAGCAGGCAAACGCAGCGCAGGACGTCCACTTACAAGGTGGACAGACGGGTCGACGGTGGACCCAAGCTGCTTCTGACCACTCCTTTTAGAAAATTATATAGGAGGACTATGTCCAGCAGTGGACTTCCTGCACCTAAGATGACGCGGGATGTAGTTTCCACTCATTGGGACTGCACAGCAGTATTATATCCAAGTAATGTGGATGAACTCCGAATCTAAATAATAGTAGGGTACTTATTGAGCTAATTTCTCTTATTTATTTAAGCAATTGCTTAAATAATATGGTAGCCGGTTCAGTACCTAGTTAACGCCTAACATAAAAATGTTTAAATAAACAAATATTACGTTATTATATTTATGTACCAGTTGGATAACAATTGCGTAGCCTACTATTTTATACATAAAATTAATAATAGACAATTTCTCAAAAACAAAACTGGGGACATTGGGAAATTCATCATAATGTAAACTTGACCTCAGATAATCTAGAGAAACACAAAGTGGGAAAATTTAACTTGTATTACAAACGTAAAGAATGACTCACTCATTCATACAAACTACTCGGTTGGTTTGCAGAAATAGGTAAAGTACGACGCGGCGCTAACTACTCCGTGATTTTGTTTTAGTATAGTGTCAGTACTTGTTCACTGCGGACCACAGTAAGTACGTAAAGTTAGGTACGAGCATCTATACAGTATACAGTGAGTATTTTCCTTCTATACCTTACGCCTATAACAAGTAAATTAATTAATTACATACCTACAGAATATGTAGGTATTCTATTGTTAATATTAGCTTGTATTAGTATTTAGTTTTCAATTAGTTTTAATTAAATAAATACATTTGAAAATAAATTAATTGAGGCCTTACCTAATTGGTCTTAATTTGACTAAACTTTTTTGTTTAATTTAACTTTTTTAAACTACAATTAAAATGCTTGTAGGTATAGTACCTATAAAAATTCTTATAAGTAGCCTAATCTATACTAATATTATAAAGCTGAAGAGTTTGTTTGTTTGTTTGAACACGCTAATCACAGGAACTACTGGTTCGAATTGAAAAATTCTTTTTGTGTTAGATAGTATCATTTATCGAGGAAGGCTTTAGGCTATATAACATCACGTTGCGACTAATAGGAGCGAAGAAACAGTCGAAAATGTGGAAAAAACGGAGGAAATTATTCAATTTTGAGGGCTTCCGTTGCGTGCGCTGCGAAAACCGTTCGAGATACGTAAATGATTCCCAAAATAACTATTTCACGCGGACGAAGTCGCGAGCACCAGCTAGTATAATATATGTGCCATGTATGATTTAAGCTGTCGTCAATTTAATTTGTTTTGATTTTGTTAAATAATAGATTTTGTCCGCAAAATAGTAGCCAAACAATTCCATAATAAATCACATATAGGTAAACATCGGGATATATATTATCTATCAATTATCAAATAAATAGGTTTGTATTTATTATAATTAGTTTGCCCTGATAACTGTATAATCAAAATAAATTAAAAACGATCATAAAAAATATATATATAAGTAGGTAAGTATAATAAGTAGGTTCGTCACCTACTAAATTCATAAAGTTCCAAAAAATGTATGTAAAACTAGCTGGTGCCCGCGACTTCGTCCGCGTTTTGGATGACCCTCCTTTCTGATGTCTCAGACAACGGGTATGCAAAATTTCATGGTGATCGGTTCAGTAGTTTTTGCGTGAAAGAGTTACAAACATCCATCCATACAAACTTTCGCCCTGAAACAACTTAACCTCTGAATCCGCCCAAAAGATTTCCATGAAATTTTGTGAATGTGTATCGTTTGTTTCAGATTCAAAGATAGGATATCTATGGAAATTAATATAGATACTGTCTCATATTAATTTCTAATGAGAAAAGATTTTTATTTTTGTTTGTAATGAATAAAAGCTCAAAAGCTTTATAAAATACTAGCTGGTGCTCGCGACTTCGTCCGCGTGGAATAGTTATTTTGGGAATCATTTGGGTATCTCGAACGGTTTTCGCAGCGCACGCAACGGAAGCCCTCAAAGATGAATAATTTCCCCCGTTTTTTCCACATTTTCGAATGTTTCTTCGCTCCTATTAGTCGGAACGTGATGTTATATAGCCTAAAGCCTTCCTCGATAAATTATCTATCCAACACAAAAAGAATTTTTCAATTCGAACCAGTAGTTCCTGAGATTAGCGCGTTCAAACAAACAAACTCTTTAGCTTTATAATATTAGTATAGATATAAAGCTAGTAAATTACCTATATAGTCATATTTAATTTCAAAGAGGATTTGACTTTTTTACCATTTTCTTTGTGTCATCTATACTTACAAGGAAGTGTATTGAATTTTTTACCGGCTCTGTCGGCCCCGTGAGTGAAGGATGAATAGGTTTTCCGAAACAAAAAGCAGACGAACTTACTCACCTACTAAATTTAGTTATTGAGGTCGAGAAACCGCAAGTTACTTTTGAGTATTGTGAAGCAAATGTGCTTTGTTTTACTAGCGGTTTCCTAATTAGTCAATAGAAAAAAAAATGTAGGTACTATTTAACATATAAGTAGGTAAGTAACCTACCTACTTAAAATAGAACAAATTATTTATTAATATTTAGGTATTTTAAATAGTACCTACAAATTATTTTTTAATATTAAAGTTTTATGTAGGTACTACCTACTGTAAATTAAATAACTAAGGCAGTAGACTTAGAAAGCAAAATAAAGTAGGAGTTTTATAAAAATCCGTTCAATATTTTTTTGCATGAAAGAGTAACAAATAATCCATATTTATCCATTCTAACAAACTTCCGCATTCATAATATTAGCTAGTATAGGATGTTATCAAAGGAATTCGACACCATGGCATATGTTCAGATATTAAATTAGCTAGCCAGGTGGCTTTTACGTAACATAACAAAAAATATCTACTTTATGTAACATACTCTATCAAATATACCACTAAATATTATGGTAAAATAATTGGCATTATGTACACTTATATTATCACGATGTTTTTCAGATGCATTGGAATATCCGCATTGGTTTCCTTCTAGGCTTATTATGCTTGGGAACATCGCAAAGTAATGATGAACCGAGGTAACTTTTACGTTTGTTTTTAATTTTTTCAATCTTTTGTAATCAACTAAACGCCGACTTTATATTGGGCCCAAACACGCTAAATAGTAGCTGCTGTAAGTTGTTGAGGAGTTGGGAATTCCGCAGACTACTTGATGCTGCAGCATTTTTTTATTTTATTTTTTAAATTCCCCTGGGGGTTACACCACCCTCGTGGGCCATTTATTTTGTAACAGATAACTTAAATAACTTTAATTAAAAATAAATATTAATCTCGACCAATTACTAGGGTGGATTAAAAAAGGGGGGATGGTCCAGTACCCCTAACTTAATCAGGGTCTTATGCTGCAGCATTAGGTCATGGTTACCATTGATGAAATTACAGACGAAATAAAAGTATACCAAATTTCACATCAATCGAACTTTTGGAAGATAGTGAGATCCATTCTTCAACTGCTGGGAAATGGGTTGATGATCTTCAAACGCCTGAACAGATAGATCTTCATATATTACAGCTACGAACCAACCAACTCGAACACGTCAGCTTTAAAAAAACGAATTAAAATCATATCAGTTTGAGAGCTACAGTATCACAGACAGACACACAGGTCAAACTTATAACACTCCTCTTTTGCGTTGGTCGTCGGGGTTAAAAAATCAGATTTATGACAGCCTGACTAAGTAACCACGCCAAAGCACACCGATTTATCTTCATTTGCTCATTCATAGGTGTTCTGATACTTAGTACTCTCATATTCTTGTCTGATTTCTCTAGGCCTTATCTGTATTTATATACCTAATATGTTGTCTGCATCACATAAAACCAACAACAGCATCATCATCTAAAAGTGCAAGGGTTATAGCTACCATCACATACTGAACTATTCACCTACGATATTATGATATACTTGCTAGATGTTAGTAATGTCCTCTAAACATCTAGGTCAGATAAAACAGATATAGCAGATGCCATAAACGAATTTGGATATAAACTGACACGTAAATTAATGGAAGAGGATAAGAACGACAACATAATTACCTCTCCTTCGGGAATTGCTGGTAAGAATTTTTCACTTTTCTATAATATTGGGTATACCTACTACTCAGGTACCTAGGTTTTTTGGGAAGAGGTTCTATATACCATTAGCTCGGATAAAAAAAAATTTTTTTTTACCATTTCTTGAAAGGACTATTGAAATCTTGCTGATTACAGAACACAAAATTCTATTATTTCTATCAATATACTTAAATAGTTTTTTTTTGAGCGCGCTAATTTCTAAAACTAGCAGTCGAACTTTAGCCTAATTCTTGGGAAAGACTATTAGGCTATATTATTACATCATGTTACAACCAGCTGCTGCCGCGCTGCTTTCGACCTAATGTGTGGCCACCCTAAAATTAAACCAAAAATGTATTATCTAGTGTGACCATAAGATAGATAACAGAATATGTTGTTACCGGTGTGCAAATACATGATTTGGTTGACCTCGTGTCATACAATGGTCTATTATATGCTTATGAAGCAAAATAAAGTTAATCTCTTTTGTCAGGATTATTGGCCATGACACTCTTGGGCAGCGTCGGCGACACCTATGACGAGATCGCCGATACGCTCGGATTTTCCCAAGGTAAACTTGCAATGTGGACGCTGTGTAAATATTTATAAGCTTTTATGGGAATTTCATTATAGCAGGTACACTAAAGTCAAATATGGCAATATGAACAAACAAGTGACAATAAGTTATTATTGGTAACCATCGAATATTGATACATCGATATTGATTGACGGATGATGAATCAGACGAAAATTGTAATTGTATTATTTATTAAATAATTAACCCAAACAATAATTTAACAGATATTTATAATTGTAAATTTTTTACAACTGCAGAGAAACCGACAGTGATCGACTGCGTCTTTATTTTATATTATTATATTATACTAGCGACCCGCTCCCGGTTTGCCAGGGGTGCAATTTTTATTCCTCTTTCCATTAGTGAAACCGAATTAAAATCGGTTTACCCATTCTCGAGTTTATGAAGCGTAGGTGCACAAAATTAATTAAAAAAAAATACTATATATATAAACGTGAAGAAGATTATATGAATTCACTGAATGTTTATAATAGTAGGTATTACAAGTACTTTTGCACTTTCTAAATATTTTTTAATCAGAAAGAACTTTAAGTGTATACTTATATGCTTTAAAAAACTCGAGAATGAAGAGAACGACATTCTCGCTATGTTGTGTTGATGCACTGCATACAAATGTGTTTAATTATTTAGGATGAACACTTTATCTCTGTCTTTCGATTTATAACCAGTACTAAAATAACTACGTATTTTTGTAACCTCCTAAAAATACTTTAAGTAATAAAGAAATAAAAATATTTGTTCTTGTGACCTAGGTATAGGTACTATGATAATTATTAAGGCGAGCAAGTAAAGTGGCCGATTATGTAGGCACTTGATGCAATGATAAGTTTATTCTAAACTAAGCATAGTGGGCATTTTTTATGCAGACAGGCTAATGGATGGACCAATGGTCGACCGGTCAAAACTAAAGCTGGAAATACTTAGTGCTCATAAATATTTTGCCTGTATAAAAATGTTAACACGGCTAGAGATACAACCAAAATTTGATGACTTTTACAGACATTTTGAAAAATCGCAAAAATCACGAGACCTTTGGTCAACTGCTAGAAGAAATCAGCAACAATGACACATCAACTAAGACCTTTTATGCGGACGCCATATTTGTGGATAAAAACACTTATCTGCGCGACGTATATCGGACTTATTTGAAAAGAGTGTATCATGGTGAAGCTCATAGCACAAATTTTCTGGATGCCGTTCAGGCTAAGGAACAAATTAACCAGTGAGTACATAAATAAGATGTTTTAAAACACTTAAATGTGGTTAAAACATGAATTAGGTACATATTGATAATCACAACTGTTTTTACATGCGATAACACATTATCTATGGTTCAAATGAAAGAAAATTATTTTATTTCAGTTGGGTGAAGGAGCACACCAATGGACAAATTCCAGAGTTTCTAATGAAACTACTCCCCATAGACACCAGGCTGGTTCTACTCAGCGCTCTCTATTTTAAAGGACAATGGGCGGAACCATTTTTCCCATCTGGTACCAGAAAGTATGTACTTTGCAGAAAAAAATGAATTGGCAAAGATACTCGTAACATTTACTCGCCAATTAGCATTACTTGAAAAGTAATTAATCAACACTTAGAGTCCTATTGAACTAATTTCACTTTGGTATCTTTCAGAATGGATTTCACAACACCTTCCGGCAAAGTTCTGGTTGATCTTATGTTGCATGCCGGTCAATTTCAGTACTTCTATTCTAAACCAAACGGTAAATTATGTTACATCATTCAATCTAAAATCTAAACTATAAATAATGCACCTTAACTAAGAAGAAGTTAGCGTAGAAATAGACAGATAGAACAGTTTTGATTTATAGAATATAGAAGATATTATAGATAGATGAAGAAAATAATGCACATTACTCTAAATGGGCATAGCCTGCATAATTTTTGTGACATATTCCGGAAGAAAATGACATAAAAGTATCAGACCTTGTATAACAAAGGTTGAGTAAAAGTGAAAATCATTATTAACCGCTCAAAGGATTTTGATAACGTTTTCACTAATTCAAAGAGCGATAAACGAGGAAAGCTTGAGTGGGTATATAATTTGTTGAAAAAAATTGCATTTTTTCGAAACCGCGTCGATGCAATTTTACATATTTTTACATAAATTCAAACCTTCCTCGATTATTGCTCTTTTCATTAGTAAAAACCGTATGAAAATTGGGCAGTTTAGAATTGGCGGAGAAACAGACAGAAGCTACAGATACTTAAATAAAGAAATATTAAAAAATATCATAGCCTGAATTAGGTGCGTAAATACAAACAGTACTTAAGCTTAGTAAAAAAATTAATTAAGTAAGTCATTTTATTTTTCAGAGATTCAAATACTCAAGCTTCCGTACAATGATAGCGTAACAAATATGTACATATTGAAGCCGAGATTTCCCAATAAAACCAATTTATCGAATACCATGGAAAATCTTAGCTATAGAAAAATTGATAAACTCATAAATAAAATGAACCAAACCAATTGTGTCATTAGATTTCCGAAAATGGAACTAAAATCTTCGGTAAATCTGAGAACGCCTCTAAAAGCATTAGGTATGAAATCTATCTTCACACCGGGTCTGAGCAATGTCGCTCTTATGATTGACGCCAAAGTTAAAAGTGATAAAAGTTCAGAGGAAGAAATTTTGGCGAAAATAAGTATTGAAGAATCTGAGGCAAAAGGTTTGAGAGAGATGATTGAGCGTTTGCCAAATCCAAGAATCCACGTGGATTCTGTTCTGCACGACGTTAAAATCTCTATAAACGGTAATCAAAATTACTTTTTCTAATAATTATAAATACCTATATACTTATACTTTTTATAGTTAAAGATAACCAACATATTACACGTACAACAAATATATATATAAAAATTACGTGTCACATGTTTGAGGCCAATGAACTCCCAAACTACTGAACCGATTTTGATAAAACTTCGTAACTATGACTGTGTAATTTGATCCAACTTAAAAAATACTTAGGACTGTTTATATTTTGAACCCGGACGAAGCCTGGAGCGTGAAGCTAGTATTGTAAAAATAGTGGAATAATCGAAATATAATTATAATAATTTATTCAATTGAAACTTATCTTGTCAACTATTTGTATGTAAATGTAACTTGAACGTTACACCAATACAAGTCCAATTTACAGGCCTTTTACTTTAACTCATTACTTAGGTACACCGTATTTTTCTTTTCAGAGTATTACTTACTTAAAACTTACTTACATAGTATTTTTAGAGCTACTTATCGCTTACTAGCTGAACCCGACCACGCTTTCCTAAAGCGCAAGCTTTCTTTGATAAAATCGGTGTTAACTTGGCAAATATAAATAAGATATTCATATACTTACAACCTCAGAAATTTCTCTTGCCATCGATACAATTAAAAAATTTATGTGTGTCAGCTCCGACACACGAGCTGAGCTTACTGCTTACGATTACAAAATTTAAATTTTCACAATTCCAACACGCCGAAAGAACAACATTGTTCTTTTTTTAAATTTTATTGTGTAGATGGCGCAATATCAATACAACTTTCCGAGATCATCGCAAGCATACATACTATAAGAAAAATTACTTTTAAAAAATTAATTTTTATCACTTACAGAATATTCTCTTCTTTTTCTTTTTTTGAATTCCATAGATAAATGTAAATATATAATTTTTATGATTCTTTAGGCCTATTTGTACCCATATAATCTATATATTTTTTAAATTTATGGCTGTATGTAATCTAAATCTAAATAAATAAATAAAAAATGATTTTACTTTATAGTGCGTACTAAATTAGAGCATAACCTATTACTTACATCATAATATGTTTGTTTTCAGAGTATGGAACAGAAGCGGTAGCTGCAACTGCTGGTATCCTAGCGCGAACGGCTGAACAATTTTACGTCGATTCACCCTTTTACTTTTTCATCAGAAACGAGAAAACCAAATTGGTCACATTTAGTGCAGTCATATACAATCCGCTTTAACCAATTAGTGTTATTAAAAATTTACAATTAACTTATCTATTTTAACTTATGAGTTTTCAAGAAATGGTCAAGCCATTTCTGGAATCAATGGATCTCTAAAGTAACCTCAATGTATAAAAGCTATAATTAAAATTACTTATAAACTAACCCTCGACTTTCTATTGACCCAAAACACCTTTGTTAAAGGATGCACTCAGTGGCGGATTTAGCAAAAGGGGTGAAGCCTAGGGCGGCAGATTTTAGGCGGCGGGAAAATTGGCCAAAAAATTATTTTTGTCTTACAGAAATAATACAAATAAAAAAATATATTATACAAGTGACCCAGAAATTGTTCGCATTCCTCTCGGGAGCCGATACTGTGGCTAAATTGGAGTACCTTATTAAATCAGTTTTTTTTATAATATTATGATTGTTGCCATCTCTAATAATAAATATATATACTTATATGCTTAAATATTTAAAAAAAACACATTTTAGCTTTGCCATCTTTATTACGAATATTTTAAAAATGAGTAATATAATAAATTGTGTTTCATATATTGTGAATAAAATCTATTTTTTTTTTATTTAAATGTTAACATTACTTACTACATGATAGTTTTAATGGTACCACAATTTAAATATGGACCATAAATTTTAAAAACAATTCAATATAGACAAAGATAGTCATAGACAAAGATGGTATATGTAGATTAACGTAATTTTACATCATTTCTGTGACATGAAACTGAAAAACTTATCAAGAGTATGTCAGCATGGACTGGATTTTAGTTCGACCTCATTTTTAACGTGACATTTGTGATACAAATCTAAGTTACATAGACAGAGAAGTAGATTTCTTATGCTGAAACATAATTTAGTAACACACATTTACCTATTAGTTTTTAATTTCTCTATTCTATCATGAAGTGTTTGCTTCCATTGATCTTCCGATAGAGTCTTCGCCCAATCCGGTATAGAAGTCTGTGGCAATGCAAAGTTTGCCATTGCTGACATCACCTGGAATATGAAAATTGAAGGCAGATTCTAAATTAAACGTTATTATTAATATCATTATTTATGGGTTGACTGTACCTATTTACTTAAATAAATCAGTGAAAAGTCAAATTGTTACTTCATCATTTATGAGAATATGTAATGATTATTAAAGACTTAGTATGTGTATGAAGAAAGTGAGTTTTATATTTAGAAAATAAAAAGATATTAATGCTAAATATAAAAATAATTGATTCATATAATAAGAGTTATGTTATGACCAATAACCAAGGTACCAGTAAGTTTAAAAATCAATACATTTTTTTAATCTACTAAAATGATTGTATAGTTATAAGATTTTATGTCCAAAAACTGAATTCATAATTATGATTTATTTGCACTACACATATATTAATGTTATAAATGTTAGAATATGACTTTTTTATATATACATACATCTTGCCAAAAATCAATTTGATTCTAATTACAATCATTTAACCCTTGAGTATCAGGACATTTCGTGACTTTGATAGTCTCATGTCAAGACTGAACTGACTTTGAAACTATCAGGACTTCCCAAACTTTATTTAGCATTGATGTTGATGATATACCTAAATTTATTTTAATGAGTATAAGACAAAGAATTAAATGATTTATAACCTGCATGAGGATATTTTGTGATAATCTTTACGCATTAGTTAGTAATTCAGTTTAATTAACTGTTAATTAATTAAGTTTAATTAAGTTAATTTAGTAGTTAATTCAGTTTAACAAAGATATTTGGTACCTGCTGAGCTCTTTCATTGTCCATCTGTATAGGATCTGTGGAACGCGGAACATTCCAAACTTCTCGAGAAAGAACATTTTCCATAGTTTCTATGTTTGGCACATCACTTGGAGGCATTAGTTCTGCATCATGAAACTAAAATCAAACAAGTGCAAAAAGTATAAATAATTTAAAACTAATTCAGTATTTAATCTATTTAACTCTTCTATTAAATATTTATACAGGGCTATTGATTGTTGACATTATAGATCACAAACAGAATGAATGACCTGTTAAGGCTGCTATACATATAGTTGAGCTAGCACATTTCATTCGGCAATTTTTTTGAACAACAAAGCCAACCTGAAGTGCCTGCTACATATGTTCAACTACCATTTGGCTCACCCGATCAGCAAATGGAGGTTTTATTTAGTATCCATTCGACTTTGTTTGTTTATCTACATATTCGTGTCATCCGCCCGGCTTTGCCGACACAGCTTTAAGTATAGCAATTTGTCGAACTTTCATCTCTGGATATTCGATTCTACCGCCCGGCTGTGCCGGCACGACCATATGTATAGCAACCCTGAGGGGGTGGTACAGCGTTACAGTGCAATAAATAATTATTATTTACCTCATCATCCTCACTATTATCGTGGTCAGAATTTATAACTTCAGGTCCTTGGGGAAGTGGTTCGTAACCAAAATAATCATTTTGTTCATCATCACTATCATCGGCCTGATGACCGTTCATCATCAAATCATGTCTCGGAGGGGGAGTTAATTCTTGAGGAGTGTTTTCAGGAGGATCTGGCCCGTCACACACCATATTGATAATTTGTTTTTCTTGCTTTATAATAATGGAAAGTAGATAAGTATGTAGGTATTTATTGATTAAAAAATTTGGAAATAGTTATGAGTGTATTTATAAGTTCACAAATTTAGACTTGCGGTACGGAATTAAATAATCACTTCCTTTCCTCATTATTGATTCCAGATATTGAAGTTGAACGAGGAATATGTATTGAAATTTTTATGCATAAGTAAATCTTTCAACTTTCAAGCCTACAATACAACTAATACAAGCCTTTCAAGACGTTTTAACTTCTTCTTCTTAGGAAGACGTTTTAAAGAAAACACTGAAAACAGAACAATCAGAAATATATAAATCTTTAGACATATAACTTTATAATCTGTGTATATAAATGAGTATAATGACATGACATATATGTCATTCCTTGAAATTGACAGTATATTATAATCACAGATTATAAAGTTATATGTCTAAAGAATTATAATCACAAAGTAAATAGTAGATACTAACGTAATTATAATTATAACTTTATAATCTCACGAAATAGATTTTAATAATAACTTGTTAGTGTCATTGAATCTGAATCGTGAAGTCATGAGGGTTTTTTTTTGGAGTACAATACATTATATTGAGTTTGAGAATACATACACAATAATAGTAGGAGAAGAAAATATATGTGAATTATAGTTGTTTTTTTTTAATCTTAATGTTGGTCTGTGGTTTGAAGGTTGTCATATTGCCTTTTGTTGGTCTGTGACGTCGCAAAAATAAAAAAGGGAGCGTAGACCATGGATTTAATATATTAATAAGGATTTATTACTTGCGGCTAAAAAGCGGGCCAAGTAGGATATATAGAAGAGGAGCCGTGTGTCCCTTTCTAATAGGGTGACCATAAGATTTTTGTTGTATAAGACAAATTTAAATGTTCTATTTATTTATTTTCAAGGAAAACTTAGTGATATTTATACAAAAAAAAAAATACTAATATATAGGTAGTAGTAGTTTCTTTTAATATAAACATAAATAAATAAACATTACTGAGAAATGTATCGATGGTTATTCGCTAAAGACACTGCCCATCTATCCCCGACGGTCTTGGAGATATCCCGCTTTGAAAACTCCAAAAAAGTTGTATGGACTGTAAAAAATGTATGAACGGGATGGGATACTCTCTATGACATTGTGCAAACCCTACTTTTCTATCCCTGATACGTTCCGAGGATCTTTCACCAACATTTTACTAGGTCGGTGTACTGAGCGTCCTGGTTAGGTATATTAACGATGAGTGGTATTTGATATTTCAGCTTTAAATATAGTAAAGTAAATTACAATAAATATGTAGTAAATATAGGAAAGTAAAGTAAATTGCGAAAACAATAATTTGTTTGTACAAAATGGAAAATTTTTTTCTATACAAATGGTACGAGTTTTGTTTCTGAGGCGGCACGAAGTTTGCCGGACCAACTAGATTTACTAGATTAACATAATTGTACATAACCATATCCACCAACGTTACAAATTTATGGTTAACAGAGTTGGTAGATTTATTATTATGTTATTTTTAGCTTACCTGTGAAAATATATATTGCAACCACCATAGGATTCGCTCGGACAAGATTACACGCAACACTCTTTCACCATTTTAACTTTAAATTTAATTTTTATGAACGATTTTAAAAAAACAATATGTAAACTGCTATTTAAAAACACCGCCATGACATTTCATAGGGATGCCAGTAGAAAATAAAATAAAAAATAGTGCTGAAACTATAAATATTATCTTTTGTAATTTAGTAATATATCACAAAATTAATGTTATTATAATAATTTCATTTAAAAACCATTAAAATAATTGAACTACAATTAATATACATTAGTGTTTGATTTAAGATTTTTGAATTTAAGTTTTTAATGAAATACATTTTTGTAGTCTGGCAAGATGAAAGAAAGGGACACAAGGCCTTAGTTTGGCTATCTCTTTTTTTCTCGGTTTAGCCCATGTGTAAGGCGCAATGAAAAATATGCTCTAACTATTGGTAATACAGTTAATTTTTTAAAAGTAATTTTTTGAAGTCATCAATCCTGTTATATTATTAAAAAACCTTGGCGTAGACGTACTCGCCAACTTTCTTATTTTGAATACTTTTGTACTTACTCCTACATGTGGTTCTGTTTCGCCAACTTTTGTAGGAATTCGTATTAATATTATTGTTTCGACAATTATTACACCAACAGGAGTATTATTTCTTAATTATGTAACTTTTAGAAAAAGATGCATAATTTGGAATATTTCGCCAACTGGGGTACAGGTTGCTATAAAAACACATAGAAATTTTCCTATATAGATTTTTTCTGAAAAAATAAAATAAAAGTTTAGCAATAAAACTACAATAATTCATAATAAATAAAAAAAAAAGAAATTGTTTCTTTCTGGAAACAAAAAAAAAATATATAGTTGCTCTCTCGTTGCTTACGCATAGAATCGCTTTTTGAAGATTATTGTTGGCAAAAAATCATGAAGATCCAGTGAGGTGATATAACAAGAGGAGTTATCGCCCCCATCACTAGTGATCCGTTCAACTGCAGTTGGCAGGCAACACATGACTTAGTCGCTTTCTAGCTCTTGAGTTGCTTGTTGCTTGTAACCCTTGTTTGTTTTTTAGCGAAATAACGTTAAAACTCATCAAATATGTCCTCGTGTGTGTTACGATATTGCACTAATAATTCAAGCAATACTTACATCAAAGTGCAAAGGAATAACTTTCCATCAGTAAGTAACTAAATAATCATTTTAAAACTCAATTTGAGCAAAATATTTAGCGGACGCCATTTTGCGTAATTTGTCATAGACAAAAAATTTAAGAAGTGACCACAAACTAAATAGTAGATACTAACGTATCAGACGGAAATCTGCAGTACAAATGCGCTGGACATGAGCTCGAGTACTTTAATTTCACCTGATTGGTCATAGCAAAATAGAACATTTGACTTCCCCGCCCCTCTCAGCCTCTCACCCCTTTGTTTTTTTACGGGCTATTAGTCCTTAAATTTATTTTTAAGTAAGGAAATATCATCACAATTAAAACACAGTAAATAATGCGTACATATTTATTTTTTAGGATATAGACAAACATAACATGGACTTAATATACGACTTAAATAGAAACTAGAATAGAAATAAATAGAACAATAACGCCCGTACTAACAAAGTGTGCGATAAACTCAACAGATTACACTATAACACTGCACATCCACTGAGTCCTGTCACGAACTTGGTTTTTCTGGCACACAGCACTTATAATACATACTTAATATAATAAATGTATCCAAAGATTGTTATTAATAAATTAGTAGATATATAAAAAGGCGGAAATTAATCGACGCAACAATATAAACAACAATGACCTTACAAAACAAAATGGCTTCCTCCCTTAGTACAGATCGCTATAAGGCAATCAAGGCGATGAGAGGGGAGGTGAAATGTCATGTTCTATTTTGCTATTACCACAGGCTATAAAATTCCTATGTCTAGTGAATTTTCCTTGAAGATTACCAGCCGTGGAAGTGACATTAGGTGTATTGCTGAAATAAGACAAACCTTAGAATATAAGGTTTTAATAAACAATATGTTACTAGTAAAATTTACAGACATTTATAACAGATAGACAGATAGATTAGACAGATACATGAAAAGAGAATATTGATATTTTCATAAACGTAGAATAAGGTTTGGGTATGTAAGAAGGTTGTATAAGTATACCACAATTGTATATATTATATATTAATATATATTTTAATAACAAATAAATAAATTAAAATATATGTTAATATATAATTATAATATAAATATAATAATATATAAGTATATAAAAATATTATAATATGATTATATTAATCATATTATATATGTTATATAACATGTATATGAATTATAATTATATATTGATATATAATTATATAATATTCTAAAATTTATATATTATAAAATTATAAATTTAATCATAAAATAAAATTATCTAAAAATCACGTAAGTGATATAGGCACGTAATGAAATAGGCAGAATATAAACAATGTCGCCTCTATGACGGTGACATCGATTCTATGATACATTAGCCGCCTCTTGCGCGCCCCCTACTGCCGCGTTTGTTGCACAGATGTTGTTCGCACTGTCCGTTCTATATTATAAAATTCAATGTATTAAATAGTTAGTCTGTGATCCAACCAAATGTCATCTCACTCAACCAAAATAATAAAGAAAAAAGACAATACCGTACTCCTTAAAAAAAAATCGTTGTACCAAAACAGGAGTAAAAACGGAAAATTACAAAATTGGAGGCTCATGGTATAAATTTTCCCTAACTTTAGTAATATATTTTTCAATCATGGCTTGGCGAAGTCACGGTGTAAGTAATGCAGATATGGTTCGACATTTAAAAGGTACTTACAAAAAATACATAATATAATTTAATAAATTAATAATACATATGTTAATTGCGAAATTAATTACATATTTTAGTTTTAATAACGTAATTAAGTAAATTTTATTAAGTATGTTAATTTTATAACGATATTGTAAAAAGAAATAGTTCTTCAGCGTCGTTCCCCTTACCTACCTTTACATTTTTTTACAGCTAATGGTATTATTAAATCCGACAATGTTGCAAATGCAATGAATAATGTAGATAGAAAAAATTACTGTCCGTCTTCTCCGTATCAAGATTCACCACAGTCCATTGGGTATGCAGCAACAATCAGCGCACCTCACATGGTTAGTTTTAAAAATTATGGCACGCAAACTGATTTTATTAAGGAGTAAAAGGACTGTATTTAATTACATGTGGATGTAGATAAGAAAAATATATTCTAAATAAATTTAATACTAGCTGTTGCACGCGACTCATCCTCGTATCTTTATAAAGTATAACCTATGTTACTCACTGATAATGTAGCTTGTAGCACTGAAATAGTACAGTACATTCTGTGTGACCGACTTTCTGTATTATGTTTCAGCATGCTCATGCTCTAGAACGTCTAAAAAATCAACTTATACCTGGTGAAAAAGCATTAGATGTAGGCTCGGGATCCGGTTACCTTACAGCATGCATGGCAATCATGTTGGGAGATCAAGGCAGAGTTGTCGGTATTGAACATATTCCCGAACTAGTGAAATTAGCTGAAAAGAATATCAAATCTGACAACCCCACATTGTTAACTTCAGGAAGAATAAAACTCTTAGGTATGTAATTGAATACAGGTAATAATTACAGATTAACTTCATGCTAAAATGAATAAATATTAAAAAACTAGCTGAACCTGACCAGTCCAACCACACTTTGCTGTGGCTCAGTCTTAAACTTGGCTGCCACAACAATGGCTAACTTTCACTTTAAATGTGACAGTGTTTCTCTTTGGCTAGTTCTCCTCGCTTTGAACATCCTCACAACTATGGTTCTGTCTTCCTCTTTTTTTTCTCCTTTGGGATACCAAATGTACCAATGCATAATCTTGTATGACCATTTAAGTGGGCCTCTAGCAATATGAGCTGTCCTTATCTATTTGAGTTTCTTCAGTTAATTATATATATGTCGCGCGTTCTTTTCATTTCATAAACATAACATGATTTGATGCTTTATTGCAGTGGGAGATGGTCGTCTAGGTTATCCCGACGAGGCTCCTTATAGTGCGATACATGTAGGCGCAGCAGCTCCAACTCTACCTCAAGCGGTAATTAATTTTTAATTTATTAAAACAACTATGCATCACCTTTCAATAAATAAAATAAATAAATAAATAAGTATGCTATAATCATTGGAATTTATCTGTGTAATGTTTACCGAGTGAATCAAAAAGCGCTTTAGAAGCGCGTCATAAATGCGAAAGATTGTGAGGAAGCATGGATATAGGTTTGTTATTATTATTATTATCTGCTTTGTGGCTATTCCTGTCTTCTAGAGTACCAGTATCACAAATTGTATAGGTTTGTTACTCTTTCACATAAAAACTACTGAACGGATTTGAATGAAAATTGGCACACAGATCTTATTATCCTTTTTTATCCTGGAAAAATGTTAGTTTCCCCAGGAATCCTCTAAAAATATAAATTATTGGAGTGGTCGTAGGGATCTTTAATTTAACTTAACAATTTATAGCCTATGTTACTCAGTGACAATGTCGCTTTCTATGCGTGAAAGAACTTTCAAAAACTAGAGACCTTTTGGCCCCACCGACCATCAGCTTAACTTAATGGTTAAGTTATGTCAACTTAACCATGGTTGGTGACTTTTCTTTGTCTATGGACCTTCTCATTTCTGATATTTCTGTTCTTAAAGAGTAATCCTGAACATACCCTCTTCATAGCTCAGTTTTTTTTAAATGTTAAGGTTGATAGATAGGCTGATGGTCCACTTTATGGTGCTGCAATTTGGTCCTTACAAGTTGTTAAACTAATGTATGAATTTCACTTTACAGTTGATTGATCAGCTGAAACCTGGCGGTAGACTTATTGTACCTGTGGGACCAGAGGGAGGTACACAACATCTAACACAGGTAAATTATATCAATATACAGGACAATATATAAAAAACAATAAAAATAATATATCATTTTTATAATTATTTATTTCAAAAATTTCTAAATTTTCTGTATAACAATGCATAGTTTAAAGAATATTTGTGATTAATTGACTGGGAAACAGACATTCAAAGCTTCCAGCCTTCCATTAATTATAAAATGCAAGCATTTAAAAGGTTCGATTTATAATTAATGTATTGTATTTGTCAATTTAAAGGTCGACAAAGCGGCCGACGGATCTACTTCGATAAAGCAACTGATGAGCGTCATTTATGTGCCTCTCACTGACAAGAACCATCAAGTCCGTGAGTGACCGTTCACTCTCATTTTACTTATGGTTACATCCTGTGTTAGTTTCATTGTTGTTTTCGTTTGGTGGCTAAAACGCGCCTTTTGGTAGAGATTATCAATTTAACAAAACATATTTTAACACCGTCGATTTTATCATGTAATTTCTTATTAAGACGCTTGGAGTCGTCAATGACGTTGGCCCTCTGGGCGGAGACTATGTTTGGTCATATAACTTAAGAGTTTCAAAATGTCCGTGGTGTTCTTACATTATGAAAACTCAAATATTTTGAAACTCTGACATTATGAGTTTCAAACTCTGACATTATGAGTTCATAATGTCAGAGTTTCAAAATATTTGAGTTTTCATAATGTCAGAGTTTCAAAATATTTAAGTTTCAAAAGGTCAGAGTTTCATTTGGTCATACAATCAAATATAAATTATAATTCAAATTGACATTAGGTGAGCACGTGCGTATACATACTTATTTTAATAATTTTGTTGTTTTTACACAAATTAATTGAAGCATTAACTAATATTACTTTAGGGGAGACTGGGGCTGGTTGTGAGCCCCGATTATTATTATAGGTTTATTTGATTAAGTAACTATTTGGGTTCTTAATTCAATAACAATTTTCATTTTACATGTGACAACCTGACCTAAATAAAGATAGAATACAAAAAGGAGAATTTTATACATCATATTATCAAAGGTTGACAAAATTATGACGATAATTCTTTTATTTCCTCCCATAATACTTTAATAACTTGTCGATTGGAATGGTTTGGATCACTAGAATTCCACAATGGCGGCCGTGATATCACGGCACTAATTAAATCCTCTTGAAAAAGCCATGACCATGAAAAATGATGTACTCGACGAGAAACGCAAACTGGTTTACGTTCTCCCGCCCCGCCGGCACCGGCCCGCTCGTCCCGCGGCGGATTCCGCGCACCCGCTCCGCTGACACTGTTCACACACAAAAGGAATTATGTGTTTACGACACCCGCTCGCGGATTCCGCTACCCGCGCCTCTCCCACTGTGTTTGTACACTTGTCACCGTCACGGCATATCTGAACGGACTGACGTGAGGCAGGAAGGGAGATGTTACATTTTCGCTCCTGCGACGCCGTTTAAGATTCATTCGATCATTCGGTTTTCTGTTATGGCCGCTGTGACAACCAACCCGTTATTTCAAGGCTTTTTAGGCATTTCAAACTATTTGTAACATTTTTACCGTTTGATTTGTTGACAATACGTAGACATCTTTTAAAAAATGTAATACCTCTTGCAATACTTCTATTTGATACTCTTGCTGAGAAAATGAATTTTTGTATTCGTTAAAGGATACAATACTATCCTTTGACGTTGAAGGAGTATTTATTTTAATGTCCAAAATGCAACATTTAGACTCCACATCGGTCTGTGTATATTTTGACAATTTATCATCATTTAGCTAGCTCTAGCTAGCTAGCTGTGGTAAATTTAAAGAATTATATTTTAAATTTCAATTTACCAATTTTTGCCACATCTCATATGCATTTTTGCAAGCCAACAAATGCAAGCAAATAATTACCTTAGTTCTTAGTAGGTTAAATCAGATAATTTCTTAGTTAAATTTAAATTACTTCACAAAATTCACTCCTCCATCTTTACAGCGTCAAAAATACTTTGCCTTTGAACAGAATTAATCTTGTTGCTCAACCTGCACTTATCATTACACGGTGGTTTAAGTTCACGAGCATTAGTTACAATGTTATTGCTATTAATATAAGACTTCCACAATTACTCGATTTTTTAGCCTTAGTTTGTTTCCAGATTTCCGGCTGTCTCGTGCGTTTTTTTACCTTTAGACGTACTTAGTAGAAACTGTGATTGTTGCTGGAGTTGTTTTTTCTGTCAAATTATCTGGATTCTCTGGTTCTTTTGTTTATTCCTCTTGTTGGCTCAGGTGGTATATTCTCTGTGTTATTGGCATTCCATTGTTCTTTCAAAGTCTTGATGTCAAAGCTATCAGATGAAGGAGAACTACTACTAACTGTATACTAATACATTAATCGAGTCTAAATAAAACAAAAACAATCAGTAAAACTTACCTCCGATTTCACTTTTAAGCAAACCTAATAACCAATAGGTCACTTCTATATTAAGTTAGCCGGTGTTTACTTTTTACCGGTTGAACAAATAATGAATGCGTCTGTGTGATATCAAATGGCGCATCAAAACTCTTTAAGAGTTTGATTGATTTGAAAGAATGCAGTGTACCAATGATCTCATTCTGAATTATGAAGTTTAAGTCATCTACATCTTTATTCTTAGCTGCCAAAATTGCTCGCTCACTCAACCATTCATTATTTTTGTGGTTAGTTATGATGTTTGGGAATACTTTGTTGATGAGTTCGTCTTTTGATGAGACAAAGTTACAGAAATTCTGAGGAAATGAAATCAATCCGCTCGATTCGTCGACAGGTACTCGACCATTACCGATAGTCAGTAATTGCTCAGAGAAATCTTCAGCAGATGTATCGTTCAGCAATGCAACTCTCATGTTTGTTGTCAGCTGAAGTTTCTTCACATAGCGCCATAGATTCGATGATTTGAGGCAAGCGTTTATTTCGTCTGCAGCAGTTGATCTTGGAATTACTGGCAGTGTTTGGCGGAAATCTCCAGACAGTAAAATCATTGCGCCTCCAAAACATCTCGAGTCATTGCGTAGATCTTTCAATGTTCGTAATCAGTGCTCAAGCATTTTCCACTTAATAAAATTTTCTTTATGACATGCTGAGTTTTCGTGGTCGGGTATACGCGGACTTAAATGGCGCCAATCATTAAAACCTTTCTGTGCATCAGCAATCGCTGGCTGCTTATTCAAAGAACCGAAAAGTATACATGGAAAACAAAATATTGCATCTCTCTTTTCACTGTATATCAACCATTGTCTGGGCACCATTTCACCATTGCTCATCCTTTTTGTAAACCAATGCTCATGAAATTTTCGTCCTGCGTCTTCAGTCGAATAAAAATTTTGACTACTTTTTCGTTGATCAGGACCTTTCTCGACAAGGAAACAACGAATTGAGTCAGTTATGGGTATCCATGTAACAGGGTCGTTTGTGTCTAATTGGAATTGGATCTTGTCCGTTGCAGTTGTCTCCACAGTATGTATATCAGAACTTGGACTAGTTGTTGGACTAATGGCGCGCAAGGTTAAATCTTTATTTTCTTTCTCTAAATCGCTCCCAGATCCAGACGTACCAGCGGTTGCCAAAACATCATCGGGTATATTGTCTTCCTGTATATTTTCTCCCTAAGTCCACTCACTTTGACTATTACTTTTCTTTATTCCACTTTTTCTGTACGGTGCCTTAGCTAGCAACGCTGATGAATGCGGCTTCTCTTCTGTTTTTGACAATCTCTCTTCTTCTACAAGTAGTCTCGATGTTTGTTCCGGCTCCGATACCGACTCCCAAGCTGCTGAATATGTCGATAGTCCTTGGGTACTCATAATTATTTGGTCAATATCATTCTATCCGATATGAATTTCACCTTGCATTTTGAGTTCGCTAACCAAAATTTCTGTTTTCGAAATGAAGTTTATCATCGGAGGTTCATATTGTAAATTGTAGAATTTCTGTTGAAGTAGGTGAACGCCAACCTTTGTCCTTGAATCGAAAGTTGTTACCAATTTTTGACACATCTCATATGCATTTTTGCAAGCCAACAAATAGCTTAAGACATTTTCTTCGACTCTAGTTACAATAATTTCCTGCGGTTATGAACAAATATAGGCGCAAGACAAAATGTACTTATAACGTAAAAGAAATAAAAAGCAAAGAGCAAAGTCTTAAACCAGACGTAAGTGACGCTATTCTAGAGGCGATGAAAAAAAGCTTTTTAGAAAATTTGAAGAAAAATGACACCGAAAGATCTCTAATCGAAAGACAAACTATTTTGCAAAGTGAGTCAAGCGAATGGCTTGAGCTACGACGCTCTTTGCTTACAGCTTCCAATTTTGGAAAAATAATTAAAATGCGGCCTTACACTAGTTGTGCTACTACAGTTAAACAATTACTATACAAAATAGATATAGAAGCGGCTGCCTTACAGCATGGCAAACAAAATGAAAAAAAGCGTTGGAACAGATGGCTAGACAACAAGGTATAGAAATCAGACAATGTGGTTTATTTATAGACCCCGAAATACCATATTTAGGAGCTACGCCAGACGGGCTTACCGGAAACGACACTATAGTTGAGGTTAAGTGCCCTTTATCCGCTTATACATTGGGATTAAACGAGGTAATTAGTAAAAAAAAGTAACATTTTGGGTAATTGACAAATCAGGAATGTTTCATATCAACAAAACTCACAATTGGTACTATCAGATACAAGGGCAGTTGCATGTAACCAGAAAAGCGAAGTGTTTATTTGGTTTGTGGGTTAGAGAAAACGAACCTCTAAAAATAGAAACTATTTATAGGGATAATAAATTTTTTGACGAAAATATGAAAAATAAATTATGTGAATTTTATTTGAATTGCATTATGCCAGAACTTTTGGACCCGAGGCACACTAGAAGTATGGAGATTCGAAATCCGACTTATATTTTGCAAGCAATAAAAAATAGAGAACATCGAAGAAATATTAAAAATAAAGAGAATCTAAAAAATTATCTGCATAATGAATAATAATTCGATAAATAAAGTGCTTTATCACCCTAAGATTGAAATAAATTCTTTCGTGTAGTATCAGTAGTACGGTTGTTTGTTCGGTTGACCGAACTAATGAAACTTTTTAGTAGCAGTAGTTTGTATGTTGTAGAATGTAAGGTCTGTTTTCCTTTGAAAATTCAAAGTGACAATTTCTATTGCTATCTTATCAATACCTATTTCAAAATGTAAGCCTTAGCGAATTTTGAAATGAATGGAATTTGTAATCGAAACTGATAAAGCACTTTTCTTGTCTGCTTTACACAAACTTTCCTTATTAGTCGCTTTTTCCTTGTTGAAAACCGTATCAAAATCCGTTGCAAAATTTAGGAGTTAGTAGATAAAAGACAGACAGACGCAGGCAGCGACTTCAATTTACAATAATATAGGGCGTCCCACGACCATATATAAGATTAAACTAAACCTATTTTGGTGCTTGGAAAACATAATCCTAATTAAAAAAGGTAAAACTGTATAATTAAAATTGTAAAATTTGAAACTGTAGTTTACTTAGATACGAAAAATTAAAAATAACTTACATCTAAATTACTCGTTTTATTTCATTGTGGCGGCAACCGGATCGTAACAACTAAACCTCCTCATTTTATGGCCATATAAGTAAAAATAAGAGCAATGGCCCATGACTAAAAATATCCATGGAAATATCAGTATTTTACCTACTTCAACTATGAATTAAATAAACAAATTTTATTTTTATTTTTGAGATAGGTTAATAACTTCAGAATGTACATTATATATGCAAGTTGCCTAATCTTTGACAGAATTTGTTGTAATGCAACTGTTCTACGGTAGATGGCGATAAACGTTCAATATAAGCGTTGAAGGTGGAATCGTCAATGTCATTCGCCTTTGTGAATCCCTTAAATTTTATTTTCACACGGGGCTTCTGTAATGGCGCTGTATGTACCTTTAAATTTCAAAACTTTTGGAATTTCCATGCTTCCCAATTATTGTTGTTCAATATTAACAATCGATCTTTTCTGACCATTTTTGTCAATGTTCTTCTGTAAAACCGTGATTGTTGTTATCACGGTAATCGTTTCCTTTTTGGCGTATATCTCTGTAATCATCGGTGCCTGGGCCCATAACCTAATGGGTGGCAGGAGATTTTTAAATGATTCACAGTGTTTTGTAAACTTTTTGTATTCTATAAATCTTCTATTTTAACAAAACAACTTATAGAATGTTTTCACAAAATTTCAGAATGTTTCGGACATATATGTTTCATGTTTCTTACATTTTTTTTACAGATTTTTGAAGTTTTTACATCTTTTGAAGATGGTCATACACTACCTACACCTTTTTCTTTTATTAGAACTCCGAGTAGTGGAAGTATTCGTTGTCTCAGTAACATCTGACTGCACTCATTGTACTTTCCCGTGAAGCATTTGTCCGAGGAAGAGTTTTCCTACGCTTGATCATTTACCAATTCCATGCTGTGATCATTTACCAATTCCATGCCTAATTTCTCTAGAAATAACCGTCTTTGTACCTTCCAGATTTCGATGGTTTGTGTGATTGTCTAAAATCAATAGGGGAATTTTAGAAACTTCTCCTTTACTACCCATGAACCTCTGGAGAAAATTACATCCAGTAGTTTGTACGCGCACGTTGTGCCGCTACCCACTGAAGAGGAGCACAACAATGATTTGGAATGTTTTGGAAAACTTCTTTTTTTGTACCTTATCGGCTAAATTTGCCTCAAACATTTCCAATTGCTGCTGGCTTTCATTTGATGTTATATATATATATATATTTTGTGTTATAATAACATCTGCAATCAGTCCTCCTTGACTATAATCACATTGGTTCATTCGGGTATCACTTGTCGAGCGCTTCCTCCAACGAGGATAGCTGCTCATCTGCTCGGTTCAAATATTTTTGTTGCATCAACTGGACTGCCAACTCATTTGGATGACGCGACAGTCGCTCTTAGTAGTTTTTGGCAGTTAGCGAATTTCCTCTTTCACCGTGCTCATGCGTAAATATCTCTGCGTTTGTTACAAACCAATGAGCATTGCTTATGGTTCTCAATATGATATTCTGCAGGCGTTGGAGCATCGAGATATTTGTGTTACTGGCACTACCCCAGAGTTATATTCCATAGAGCCAAATTGGCTTCAGGCAGGATTTATAAATTAGCAGTTTGTTATCCATGGATAGTTTACTGTTTCGACCGAGCAGCCAAAGCAGATGTTTGTATTTAATATTAAGTTGCTCTCTTTTAGTCTTAATGTGGTTTTTCCATGTCAGGCGCCGATCCAAATGCATTCCCAGATATTTTACATTGTTTGCATGGGGTAAAATGGTTGTCCCTAGCTTCACCGATGGGCAGTTTCCCTTTCTTAGGGTGAAAGTAATTTGTGTGGATTTTGAAGTGCTAGCTTTGATTTCCCATTTTCTTAGCCATTTGTTTATCTCATGGAGCCCTTGCTGCAGAGTATTGGATGCAGCAATCGGGTTTTTATTCCGCGCCATGATAGCAATTTGGCGTTATATAAAAACTTTCATTTTCTGCTCGTCCTATTTAGTTTTGCACCAGTGTTACATTTACTGGTCTTTCTTTTTCTTGAGAATTGTAGCTTTTGTTTCCTCCAATTGCACAGATAAGGAAGCCACCTTGAAAGCTCTTTTTTTATTTTCGACAACTGTATTAAGTTTTTCTAAAATCAAACCTTGATTAGCAATCATGGTTTGAATATATGCAGTGGTGAAATCTTTGCTTCTATATTCTGTAGAATAAGTTGGTTGTTTTTTTTTTTTTTTTTTTTTTTTTTAATTTATTTAAGATACACCAACAGTACACGTGTTAAAATTGTTTATGATAATATTTACACAGATATTACGGCTGACACGCGCACCAATTACAGGTGTGTACAACATTGACCGAACGATAACAATAGATAAAAAAAAACATACAATACAATAATACAGCTTAAAAACACAAAATATACATACAACCACACACATCTTTACAACCTAAACCGCATTACACACAAGTAAAATATAGCAATACAGGAAGTCAGAAAACCGTCGCCGCTATCCGCCCCGCTGATTACCACTAAGTTGGAGTGCTTTTTTGAATTTTCTTTCTAAACGCTCCAACCGTATCAGAGAATATGTCGAGGTCCTCAACGCGGCTGTTAAAGTCATTGTAAGTTCGACATATTCTCACCATTGGAGCGCTCAGGCCTACATTGGTCTTACAACTTCGGATATGAAATATACCGGATACTCGCTGTCGCGGATTATGATAGGGAACACTGAGGTAAATATTCTCCGTGATTGTGGGACAGTCAACAGAGCCGTGCAAGATTTTATGAAGGAACAGCAAGTCACAAGCGGTCCTCCTCTCTTTTAAGGTATCTATCTTAAAGAACTCCAAACGATCCCAATAGGAGCATCTATGAGATATACCTGACGAAGAGAATGCCAAGGACCTAGTAAATGAACGCTGAAGATTTTCAACACGTTGAGAGTGCCGAGCATAAAACGGATTCCACGATACACTAGCGTATTCAAGATGGCTTCGCACCAGGGAATTGTATAGGGTCATTTTAGTACTATTAGATTTAAATGTTTTGGTATTACGTCTTAAGAATCCAAGCATCTGGGCTGATTTTTTTACAATGTGATCGATATGAGATCTAAAAGTGAGCTGTTGAGGTTGTTGAAGCGCAACTAACATTGGTAGCCGATTGTGAATTACTCGGTAAAATAAAGTGAGTACATGATTATAATTGACATAATATATCTTAATTTGTAATGCACGTACAGGAGAAGGTTGCAGCAGAATATAAATATTTGGCTTCCAATACAAAATAGTTGGCTATTCAAACCGATATGTACGGGAAGTCGATTTTTTTCTATACCGTGTATCAACAAACATGTTTGCGCGCAGGTTTGCCGATGACTACCCTACCTCTCCCACTACAACTTACTTCCTGTCTGGGCTAACCTGTTCAATACATCTGACAGACACGGAGCGTATTTGGGGGTAGGAGGTAGGGTAGTCATCACCGAAGAGCAAACCAATTGAGGGCATAGGCACATGAATGAAGGAGACGGAGAAATTTACGACATCCCTTATTGGTAAACTGAAAGTCAAGGTCAGGGATTTCAATATACAAAATTTATCGATATCGATAAAATGAAATAAAATTATTTTCTTATTGTCTTCTAAATATTTATAATTCTTAATAATTATATTGCCTTCTTGCATAACAAAAGACACAAACAAAAAAGAAATACAAAACAAACACAAAATTTCAAATCACAACTACGGGGTACACATAAATTATATTATTACTAATATTTATATAACTTGACCTTAATTATATTATATGAATATAAAATTAGTATTTGATTTTTGGTAAATGTTCTGTCACATATGTCACAGCTCACGATTTTCAACTCCGATACTTTTTAAATATCTTCGTTTTCTTTAATAAAATAAAATTCAAATTCATTTATTTTCAGGTAACTAGACCTTATTTAAAGATTTATTTGACAACTAGCGACCCGCCCCGGCTTCGCACGGGTGCAATGCTGATAATAAATACACTACAGAAAAACTGTGAACGTTGTATATAAAAACATAGCGGCCCGCACCGCTTCGCACGGGTATAAAATATATAGCCTATGTGATTAAAATCGATCCAGTAGTTTTGATTTATTCATTACTGCCCGTGGCCCGCACGCGTTAAATTGAGAGTAAAACAATCCCCCTTTCCCTATACCATGAAGATTTCCTGCTATCTTTGGAATATCTAAATTCATACACTACATTTTTACTTATTTACTTTTTACATTTTTAACTATTTATTTTATTTTTACAACATATTACAGAATGTCTTTATAAACAACGTTCACAGCTTTCTTGTCATTAGACAATACAAACATGTTTTCTCTGGAGGTCACTCTTGAAAGAGCGACATACTATACTACATGAATTAGTAACTCGTGCTGATGATTCTCTGGCTCTCTGTATTCGATGTCTTTCCCTATCTCGGCTGCGGTGAACCTCACGATCTACTGAAGTCTCTCTCTCTGTCTCAGCTCTATACCTATCCCGAAGCTGACTGAGGCGAGCCTCACGCTCTACTGACGATTCTCTGTCCCTCTGAACCGTATGCCTATCTCGATCCCGGCTGCGGCGAATCTCACGCTCTACTGAAGATTCTTTTTTTTTTTTTTTTTTTTTTACGAGCGAAGAAACTTTCAAAAAGTACCTTATGACAGATGCCGCATGCAATGCAACTGGCATAAAGGTTATGTGGGATTCTTACCGCACTAAAACTCCAACTCGAGATGGGTATGGTTCAGTCCGTAAGGGACTTTGGAACCGTCACCGGGCGTCGGGGGGGGCGAGAAGCGCCCGGCCCTTACAAGTAAAAAGTGCTTAAGACTAACTTAATTATGAGGGACCGGCTAGCCCTGTAGGGCCACTTGCGACTACAGCGGCCTGAGCCATTGCAGTTACAAGCGGTCCCCGGGCCGGGAGGTCCCTCGCAGGCGCTGGGTCCTGGTTGCGCCTCGGTGGTGCGGAGTCGCGCGGCGGTCGTCCTCTCCTTTGGTGATGTCGGGGCAGTTGTGCGTCGGGGTCATCACCAGCAAGCGCCGCGTTTGCTGCAGTGATGGGGTCATCCGGGTCTAAAAGGATGTGTCGGGGCCTTCTTCTGAAATGAGATAGAGTGTCATCAGTGTTCGGGGTGTATATAAGGGAGCTGGCCACGAGTGGGTTGGGATGGTGGGGAAGTTTGTCATAGTACTTCAAGGCGAAGTCCTTGATACACTTGACAATGGAGGGAAGGTCAAAGTCGTGGTGGAGGTCTACGTTGCGAACGAACCATGGGGCGCCAACGGCTCTTCGCAGGAATCGGTTTTGGACAATTTGGAGGGAATTTATGTGTGTATGTGCAGCGTGCGCAAAGACAACGCTAGCATACGTCATGATTGGCCTGATGCATACTTTGTACAATGTCACCTTATTTCTAAGGGCCATTGCACTCCGCTTGCCTAGGAGGCACATCAGGCGACCCAGGACGAACGCTGCCCTGTCCCTGACACGCTTTATGTGGGGGCCGAAGGTGAGTCTTCGGTCTAGTGTAACACCGAGGTATTTGGTCTGAGGGACCCAAGGGATAACGCGGCCCTGGAGAGTGATTTGACCGAGTAAGGCTCGATCAAATGGTACGGGTTTTGAACGAACGCGAGGAGTTAGAAGCGAATGCCCCCGGGAGAAGTACATTGCTGCACTCTTCTCGGGGTTCACCTCTATTCTCCATTTCTGAAACCAATCGCCGAGAGCGGTCACGGCGGTTTGAAGCTTATGGGTTACTAGACCTCGGTTGCGGTGAGAGAAGTAGAGGGCCGTGTCGTCTGCAAAGAGAGACAACTCGACCCCCTGCGTGTGGGGAATGTCGTTGGTGTATAGTGAGTAGAGAGTGGGTGAGAGAACTGAGCCCTGAGGAACGCCTGCCCTTAGGGGGCGGGGGGTTGAAAGGGTGCCTTCAACTCTGTAGCGAAAGCTTCGATCGGTCAGAAAGTCCCGTACTATGAGTACGAGGCTCTCCGGCACTCCGAGTTGATATAGCTTGTATATCAATCCGGAATGCCAGACCTTGTCGAAGGCCTTCGCCACATCGAAGAAGACGGCACCGGTGCCAATGCTTTTACAGGCTGTCGTGAAACCGACGAGAATGTGCTCGATAAGTCGATGGACTTGGTGTACGCACGAGTGTTTGGCTCTGAAGCCAAACTGCTCGTCGATGAGCAGGTTGTTGGTGTTGATGTGGGTTAAAAGTCGTGTCAGTAGTATTCTTTCGTAAAGCTTACCGATGGAACTCAGTAAGCTTATTGGTCTGTAACTGGAGGGGAGGGTTCTATCCTTGCCCGGCTTTGCAATGCCGATGACTATGGCTTCCTTCCAGGCGGCTGGAAAGATGCGATCGCGCAAGGCTGCGTTGAAGATGCATAATAGAAGAGAGAGTAGAAGGGGTGGAAATCGCTTTAGTAGCTTATTTGTAATGCGGTCTATGCCGGGCGATTTCTTAGGGCTCAGCTGTCGGATCAAGTTCAGTAGTTCGTCGGGAGAGACTGGGTTTATTGGGTTCTCGGGGGGTTGGAGGGACCGCAGCGATAGCTCCTCCTCCACCCGGGCGACGTGGTTAGCGTCGACCGGTTGGAGGCTGGGCGAGCACTGGGCCTCGAGGGAGTCGGCAAGGTATTCGGCCTTCTCGTCGTCGTCAAACGCGGGAGGGCCGTTTGGTCGGGTCAGTACTGAAGATTCTCTCTCTCTCTCAGCTCTATATCTATCCCGAGCCTGACTGAGGCGAGCCTCACGTTCCGTTGACGATTCTTCATCTCTTGCTGAACGTACTCTTCTGGCATTCACTGTACTACGACCTATGTTCGGACGACGACGTCTTCTAGACATGACTTTATAATTTTTATAATTTCTGTACAAAATTTACTCAGTTCTTTAAGTATGATTACCTATGCACAAATTACCATATTATTAGTATGTGCCGCAGTAAAAAATAACTAAATTCTTACCATTTAGAAACAAAAGATAATCAACAATGATAAAAAACAAAAGATACCTATTCTATTCAGTTCTTTTTTTTTACTGAAATACCTCAACTTAAACAACGATTTTAATTAAGGGATTCACAAAGGCGAATGACATTGACGATTTGACCTTCACCGATATGACCTTTAGAATGTTTATATATATCATACTAATTCCGCACGAAAAACACAAACGTAATCCACACCTCAGCGCAGTCACTGAGACACTATTTGAAAAAAAGATATATATTTTTTTCAAACCAATTGCATTGACAGTTTCTTGTAACATTTTTTTTTAAACTGCAAATTTTTAAGATTGGCGTGTGTTTACACCTTAAATTAAAAGTACTTAAAAATAATTTGCTATTCGTGCGACTAAAAACAAAAGATAATCAACAACAAAAGATACCTATTCTATTAAGTACTTTTTCTGAACTTACATATCTCGCCTTAAATCACGATTTTTGAAAATAATTTCCCTATTTCTAGATTGTATTAAAAATATTTTGATTACAGAAAGAAAACGAATAATTTCCCTTATATTAAATTAATCTAACTGTAAATTTTAATCAAGATCTTGATAGAAAATTGCAATCCATAAATTATGGTTTTATTTAATCTAATCTTATCTCACCTTAAGTAGGTTATTATAATTACTATAAGTGCGATTTAAAAATTTAATACAATTATTTATCGTAACTTACTTATAATTACTGATACCTACGTTGTCGCGCTGAAAAGCACGTTTTTTATTACCTAAGTATTGCTATTTTCCTCGCTGGAGAGCTCCGATATAATAAACGCGTCCGATCACTTCTAAATTCAAAGTGCTATAGGGAAAACCGCGGCCTCAGACGCGCTATTTATAGGCACGCTCTTGCCGCACCAGGCGGCCGGCCGGTACCGCCGCAAATGCTACGTCCCGCAATTTTTAAATCTGTAATATCTTCGAAAATATTCACTTAAATCATACGGTGTAAAAGGCCATATAGATCTATATTAAATGAACAATGTATTCAAGGTATTTAATTGGTTAAGGATTAATGCTGTATTGGTTAAAATCGCTTCGATAATTAGCCATTATTTGTCGTAAAAAGTAAATGACAAAAAAATGTTATTGTGGGTTATCCATAAGAGATAGACATATACCACCACGGACTTTTCTGCAGACCTTTTCAATGTGTACAATACATAATACATTATTTTGATAAAACTCGTAGGGTTCAGCCTGCGTTTGCAATGTAAGCGGAAAAAATGTAATTATTTACGACATCACATTAGAAACCTCAAAAATAACAGTATTTCTCCACTATTTAATGGATGTTATTATACATATAAACCTTCCTCTTGAATCACTCTATCTATTAAAAAAAACTGCATCAAAATCCGTTGCGTAGTTTCAAAGATTTAAGCATACAAAGGGACATAGGGACAGAGAAAGCGACTTTGTTTTATACTATGTAGTGAAGTGTCAAGAATTTCTTCAAGCATTGCCACTTTTTTTGTAAGAGCTCTTGATTTATCTTGCAGTCTCTTTACTTGTTTCTTCTTTCGTTGCAAACTGAATATTAAAGGTGATTAATGTACCTCCTCATTTTACGTTTCCTAGGTGTCATGTTTGGTGAAAGTTCCTGTAAATAATGTAAAATATATAAAGCTTAAAAGTTAAAAAATTTAGAGGATGTTTTAAGTAAATATTAATATTTAGCAAGTTATCGGAAGATTCAGGACGATTGAAGGCAGGCGGTGGAACTTGAGGTGGCACCATTCTTACCACACCACTTGACAGCACAACTAGGCATTTTAAACGTTTTTTTTAAGTATTTCGGTAGATTTTAACATATGCTTCATATAACATAATATGTTTGGCGAAAGCGATCACCCCCGCTAGCAAGTGGATTTATTGTCTGAGACCATATACGATAGATAGATAGTGCAGTGAGCCAAAATTCACTATGGTCAAAATGTTGAAAACTCAAAAAGTGCACATTTTTTTGATTTTCGTTTGACAATGAGGATATAAGAAAAATTAGACAACTATTTAGTCATTTTTTTTTTGTTTTACTGTAATGAGAACAATAACCTCTTGCTGTGTTTATATTAGTTGTTTTATAGTATGATAGTAAGAATTTGTATTGTTGACTTGTTCTGCAAAAGTTTAACAGAAATTATTCCTATTTTTAATAAATAAACAATATTCGTAGGGCGTATTTCAAGCAATACTATAAAATATTATAACTCCATTGCTTATATATTATGTCGTCATAATTTATGCTCCCGAATTCTTAGTTATTAAGTAACATTTAAAATTTTGTTTTAGGTCTGTGGCGTTTTTAAAATTATATTTAAAAAAAAAATGGTTGTTATTATGAGGAATGTTCCATACTCGTTAAAAAATAGTTTTAAAAAGTGCTTGTAAAAATCTATATTTACTGTTATTATTCTAATAATATTTATTGTGGCCACTTTGTACAAATTAATAAATTAAATATTTATAAAATGTATCAAGTTTTTTTATTTTTGAAAAGTTTTCCCGTATATTTCCTTTTGCCAAATGGTTTTTCCTCTTTACACGCGTCCACTGGTTTTGCCTTCACGTGCAATATTGAATACAATGCTTCAGCGTCGTTTCTGTTCTCAACTATTTCTAATAGTTGTTCCTGTAAAAAGAAAAATATACTTAAATAATTTAATAAATAATTCACACAGTGTCAAGACAATAAACCATTTATGAACTATGCAGGTTTTTTTT
Organism: Synanthedon tipuliformis; assembly: GCA_947623395.1. NCBI lineage: Eukaryota > Metazoa > Arthropoda > Insecta > Lepidoptera > Sesiidae > Synanthedon > Synanthedon tipuliformis. Next base: position 7,870,574 of record OX392414.1, on the reverse strand, counting down.
TATTTGTCGAGTCTTCTAAGAGAAGGCGCTCAAACACATAATAATTATGATCATCAAGAAAAAACAACGTAAAATTGATGAACCACTTAAGGCCGCTTGTCCTTAAGTGCGCACGATTTTAAAATCTGTATACATCAATTTTAAGTTTTGTTTTTACGTAAAAGCTGGGTGAAATCCAACATTTTGCCATATTTGAACTGAGGAATTTGTCTGAAAAGAAGGTACCTAGGAATACTCTCTTCACTTAACTTAACTTGAAACTTTACTTAATTTAGACTTAACTTGAAGATTTTTTTTTCTCTTGCTGGTTTTGATTTTCAATTATGTGTAATTTGATTCATTTATAATATGATTTTATTATTCTCTGATAATGTTGTGCTTTCCTGTAATTTAAATTCATACTTGTAATGGTTCTTTCTGTGTGTTGTATGTTGTGTTTGAGTATGTCTTTAGTTGGTAAGCCTTTTAAAATAAATAAATAAAGACACTCACTTGACTTAGGCCAATCAAGTGATCGAGCGATTGTCCCTTGTTCATGAGCCTGCTGATGTTCTTGGAGGTGACTCCGGGTAATTTCTGCACGAAGTCATGCACCAGTATATTGTATCGCTCAAAGCTCATGTCATCCGCACTACTGTCTCCGCTGAGGGCCATGGCCTCGCATATATTGGGATTTTTTCTGCCTTGCTGTAATAAAATTTATTACTCACTTTTATTATTCAATTATTATTTTAGTATTCAATTAATTCTATTAATTATTCAAAATTATTATTCAATTAATTCTATTAATTATTCAATTATTGTTTTAGTATTCAATTAATTGTTAAGCTGGAATGCAATCCCCTTTTTGATGCACCCCAGGAGGAACATTTGCGGCTGCTGAATATTGATATTTTTACACTGACGTTTAAATTGGGATTGGGAAAGTAGAGGGGTCACATTGGCGAAAATAATAACATATACCTTTTAAACAAAATCTTTTCACGTTTCAGATATGCCAGGCGTCCGGCGACGGCTCATTTTTTTATGTTAAGATCGATGACAGGTGGCTTCTTACCGTCAAGATCCACTTGACGGTAAGTGGCTACCATTGCCTGCAACACAAGCAACGCCACAGGCGCTGCCGACCATAGATAGTAGGATTAATCCACACGGCACCATCTAGTTCTACACTAAGCAACTAATGCTTGTATTATATTGTACTATATTCACAGTTGATATATTACATACAATACTTTTTTTTGTAAATACATACATACATATTATAAATACAAAACATCCACGACTTAGGTACAAAGGTAAAATGTTAACACATAAACATTTGCCCCTAGCGAGATTCGAACCCGCTACCGTTTGGTTAACAGCTAGGGTTACTAGCGACTAGACCGAACGTGTCGTCTAAGTAATAGGAAGGGATAGGGAAATTGATTCTGGCATGCCACTCACTCACTTTTACCGACACTCAACAGCACATGACTACTAACCTTAAGTTCATAAAATAGGTCTGCTGTAGCGTATGGGCTCGGAGACCATACAAGTTTCAAGCGCGGGAAGTGAATCGTGAGAAGTTGAAGCTTCTGTTGTATGTCTCCTCCGGATATGTCCGACGAAACTACGAAGTTACCCTGTATAATCATAGTGAAACATATAACAAACTAGCTGATGCCAGCGACTTCGTTCGCGTTAAAAAATGAAAAATATAACCGCTCTGTTACAGTAGTACTACCAAGAAGTACTACTGGTAGTACAAATGCCACAGCGTTGTATCACTAGTACTACTGGTAGTACAAGTGACACTCTTTAGAGATGGTACTTCTGCTTAGCAGAATAATTTTTTCAGCAGTCTAGCCGCAGTATTGTCCTGGTTCTTTTAGTGAAATGGGGGATTTTAATCTCATTAAATGCGAGGGACTACATACTTACAGAAAAAAATCTGACGAATTATAAAAATGCTTGCATGAATAAAAGCATACTTGCAAATTGAAGGGCTTGTTCTGATCAAACTCGATGAGCAGTATGGGCCGAGGGTAGTTGCGGCTCATGTTCGTACATTGCGTGTACAGTCGGCCCGAGTTTAAGGATCCGATCAGGTCCGATATGGACTTCCTCTCCACGCATATCTCTGGAGATAATATGTAATCGCCGATCTAAAACAAAAAATTGAGCAAGGCTATTTAAAGTCATTTAATTCCCCCGTTTACATAATTATGGCCGAATGACATTGCCGCTCGCGTTGCCGTATTTGATTCCCCATATACTGCTGTGGCAACGTCAAGAGCAACGAGTCAAGGCCGCTCGCGTTGCAATCCGTTCGCGCGTTCGAGAGCAAGTGAGCGAGAGAGCAACATGTAAGCACTCTCGCTCTCGCGTTGCCGGCCCTTTTATGTCCGTACGAAAATTTGCCAATCGAGGAATAGCCGGGCAACGCGAGCGGTAAGGGAAGCGATGTGTTTACATACTCGCGTTGCCCATTCTATCTCCTTGCTCGCGTTGCTCATGGACGTGGAAATGGGCCATAATATAAGAGATTGAAGCATGTTTTCACCAATAGACACCTAAATTTAGGGAACATCTATATTAATAGGTATGCTGTTTTTAAACATTTTGTGTTTGAGTCTGCATCAGATGCCAGTACGTGCATAAAAGTGATGGTGATACTTACAGATATAGTCACAGGTTCTATATGAATGCCTTTTTTATGTAATAAAGCCGGCAAATCTGAACGAAATTCCCTCATATCCACCACTATGACTGGCTTCTCTTTACTTTGTTGACCACCTGTAATAAACAAGCATGTTATAAAGATAAATAATTTAAGCTTGTATAATAACAAAATATCTGTTTTCATACATATTTAAACTATTTTATTTTATTTAACAACTATTTTTTTAATTTTCTTGTAGATAACAAAAAAGTTTAAAATGTACTTAACAGAAATAAAAACTACAACTGTTTATGAAAAATCAATCAAACTAAAAATAATATTTTTTATTTTATTTGAATTTTTGTGACATCGCGTCCAAAATAGGTCTCGAAATTGAATACTTATGTACCAGCTTTTCTCGTGTCGACTGAATCATCTTCGTGTTCCACGTTCATATTGAAATATTCATCAGTCTTGCCGTCTTGGTACGACGGCACCACCATTACCTAAAAATTTGTTTATTTAAGTGAACATACACCTATTTGTTGACAAAAACCAGCTAGTGTAGTATAAAATAAAATCGCTTTCCGCCGTCTGTCTCTCTGTATGTACGCTCAAATCTTTTAAACTACGCAACGAGATTTTAATATTGTTTTCATTAATAGAAAGAGCGTTAAACTATGAAAGTTTTTATATTATACTTTGCAGAAAAATGCACCCGTCCAAAGCCGGAAGCGAGTTGCTAGTATGTATTACAGATAAGTGACAAAACCCATGATTTTTGTAAATATTTTCACTATAATCATAATGATCATAAACTTACACTTTTCGTTTGTATCAACAATTCAAATGCTTGTTTCTCCCTCTTCAACGAAGTGAGGTACGCTTGCTCCTCCACGGTCTTGTTGTGTACTATGAAGTACACTTTGGTGCTTGTCTCTTCGGGTTTTTTCCTGCATTCGAACAACTCGATCTGTCTCACAGCAGACATGTCGCTGTGGTACAGTATTATGTATTGCGGTCGGAGCGACTCCAACGTTCGCTCCAACGAGAGATAGTTACCGTACTCCTTGAATGTTTGTATACAAATAATCGGTCTTTCCATTTCTAATTGAGTTAGGTCTAAGTCTTCTAACAGCTGTAACAACATTGCACTTCTGTTATTTGTAGTAAAAACATGCTTTTTCGTCTCTATGTACAAATTTCACTATTACTTTTTGCAATTTTCGTAGGGATCTCTACTTTTTTAAATAAAATAAAATAAAGCCGCTGATATGAAAAAAATTTTAAAATCATTTAGGCAGTTTTTCTACTACAAGCAAGCATACAAAAAAATATCTATAATCTTTATGATATTATTGTAGATTACTCGTATTTCTTTACAGAACAACAGAACATTCCGCAATGGTGATATTGACGAGAGCCCGTTGGACGAGTGGTTAGGGTGCTTGCCTTAACGCTCTGTCTCAAGGGCCCAGGGTTCGATTCCCGGCAGGGCCAACTTTGGAAATGAACTTTTCAATGTTTGCTCTGGCAGGGATTTTGTATCTGTCTGTCCGTTTCACCCACACTTTACATACCTGTGATATTGGTTCAAACATACTTTCTTCGGCGGATTCACTCGACTTTTCCATAGCGACTTGTGTCAATGTCAACACATAATTACTCCTAATATTTTCATCCATATTAGCGTCTTCGTCGTCTTCGCAGTCCAAATCATTTGTATCGCTTTGTGTTGCGTCTTTTTTAGTTTTATTAGCAGCTTGTGACTGTGTGAAACACTTGTATTTCGAACACACTTTATTTATATTTAAATCTCGTCTGAATGCCGTATAGAAGAGGTACTTGTTTGCACCCATTGTGAGATATTGATTCAGTTGACAACAAGTTCTTGTGTCTTGGCATAGAACTAATATTTTTGTGTTATTCAATGAACCCGTTTTGGCCTTCTTCACTTCCGTTGGTATTTCGTCTAGTAACAATTCGGTTAGAATCTTCCATTTTGGACATGGTTCTGGATCATACTCTATAACAAGTTGTTATTTAACGAGTTGTTTTTAACGATTAACATCGTTTTATCGTTTTTATTTAACATAACGTTAATGTTAACGTTATGTTATATGTATTTAACGTTTTTCGTTTTAACATTTTTTTTATTATCGTTTTAACAACTCACTTTTAATATCTTTTTTCTGGATGAAAGATACACCCAAATGTCCTTTCTTGTTTCCCTATGTGTTTGCAAAATTTCATGATGATATTATGTTGAGTAGTTAAGTTGTGAAAAGGTAACAGACAAGCAGACAAAGTTACGTTCACATTTATAATATTAGTATGGATATTATCCACGTTGTCAGGGAAACAAGAAAGGACATTCGGGTGTATCTTTCATCCAGAAAAAAGTACTATTCCCCAGGGATCATTTGAAAATACCAATCTAAAAGTATTTTAGTTTAGTTTTATTTAAAAACAAAATGAATGTTGCCTGAACATCGACTAATTGACATAATATCTTCAGATATATAAATTACTTTGATATGTAATATCATAAAAAGTTAATAGCACCTATGGCCACAGCAGGAGATGAGTTAAGTTAAAACTAGACCAATGTGATGTTAAAACAATATAATATAAGTAATGTAAGTATGTACTTACCATTTTTATGATTGTAAACTCTTCTCTTCGCCAATCGGAACAATTCGTCTGCGGCATCGAGTAATATCCAACCAGAATTGACTTGCGCATATTCGGGTGTTCTATATTTACTCACTAGAGCATAAAAAGACACCGAATCGTCGTGAATCAGGTTTCTGTAACGATAAAATATTCTATTCATTTCACGTAGCAAATAAACTGTTAAAAAGATTAATGATTTTATTACAAAAATGTGAACAAAAATGAATAATTTTCTTAAAACTATGCACAAAATAATAAGGACAAGATCAAAAAGTTTGATAATGAAGTTATTTCTTGAGAACTGATCTGCATATTTAAATTGTGTTGACTAATTATATTTATCATTCTTTAACAACAATTTTTTTATGCCACCAATAAATTTCCAAAGAAATAATTTAAAGTTTATGTCTTTTTTTAATTAAGTTTTTAATAAAATTTTAATGTTGTGCCCACAATGATAGGCCTACACAAAATGTACTCACATAATCATGGTTCTTAGGACTTTTAAATCTTGAATGTATTCCTTTGTTCTTGTGCTCAACTGATGCCATACACAGTCCAGCTGCGACTGGAGTATTTTGTGAAATTTCTTAGCTATGCAATTTTCTGTTGTGATCTCCTGAAATGGTTTAAAAAACAAATACTTACTTAGTTGAATTTATTAAAAAAAATATCTCCATTGTTGGATTCAAATCCTTTCAAAAGGAACCAAAAGAACTTATGTAATGTATATTATCTGAACCAATGTATCAGTAAAAAATATCTTGTATACAAGATATTATAAAAAAGCTTTATAATGATTAAAAGTCAGTGTTAGTTATTGATTTATTTTTGAACAGTAAACCAAACACCTAAAATCATATAACAATTCACAAATGCATAAAGAATACTGTCATTCATTGCACTAATTAATGGAAGAGATGCTATATAATAAACTAGCTGACCCGGCGAACTTTGTTCCGCCTTAGAGGCAATAAATGAGCAGACTTTTGATTTTATCGTGGTCAATTTTTTATTTGGATAATTAATGTAAATTAAAAAAAGGAAGTATTTTTATTCACGGGAATGTGACGTGGGACGTGACATAAAACGTTGTATAACAAAACGCAACTGATATGGAATAACAAAACGCAACTGAAAGCTAAACGTTATGTAAATAAAAATAAAAAAGCTAAATAAAAAGTATCCCATGTCTTTCTCCTTTTTCTAATTTGGTATAACAAAACGCAACTGTCAGCTAAACGTTATGTAAATAAATAAAAAAATAATAAAAAAATAAAATAAAAAAAAGCTAAATAAAAAGTATCCTATGTCCTTCTCCTGGTTCTAAGCTACCTCCCCACCAATTTTCAGCCAAATCAGTTCAGCCGTTCTCGAGTTATAAATGGTGTAACTAACACGACTTTCTTTTATATATATAGATAAAGCCATGGAAAAACCGTTTGAGCAACCACAAGTGCTCTGTCAGAGCTGCCTAAAATCAATATAATGATTTACACAAAAAAAATCAGTTACTGGAACATTGCGAAAGTGACATTATACAAATTTTAATTTGACATTTTGTGAAAGTGATATTGTGCGAAAGTGACATTATTGAAAATTTTAATGTAACATTTTGCGAGTGACATTGTGCGCTGGAAGGAAAATTTAAATTTTACCTGCATGTCAATTGTCCTGTTAATGCTCTTGAGTTGTTTCACTACATAGTTCATGATATCGAGCAGACAAGTCTGTATGTGAGACATGTTTGGTGTAAGGGGCACATGAAGCTCCACCACTTCGGCCTGTCTGTCCTTCATACTATTTATTATGGTGCCGTGAAACCTATAAAATACAATATTCTATAATATATTTATCAAGCCGACAAAGAGGAATCATTAATCAGACTTGGCTTTTTTATTTGTACATGGAAAAAACACTGACCTCGATCACACCTGATAGTAATAAAGTAATAATTGGTAATTTTAATAATTAAGAATTAGACATTTTGATACTAGTAGTTTGACACCGTGGATCAATTTAATATTGGTAATTTTAAGCCTTTTTTTGTATTAATATATTAATAGGTTTGTTCTTGTCCAGCATCCAGATGTGCTGGAAAGACGAGGCCGACGATGGAGCGAGCTAACCCAGAAAATGCCTACTTACTCAAACTTTAAAAAGATTTGGGTTATATGAGCCCGGAAATACAGAAGGGATATAAAAACTAAAGTTAATTTTTGAGAAATGGTTCAGCATTTTAAGAGATTAGCCACCTACAAAAAACGTAAACAAAATCTTTATCACTTCCTACTTTTAAATAAGAATTAAATAAATACCTCGGCCACAGGAATAGCTCTTTAATAAAAAGTGCCCTCATTACTTTCTCAACTTGATTGTAGCCAAACGTGAAGGAAATCGGAGAATTAGAGAATGCTTTTATAAAACCAGTCTGAAACATTATTAAACATAAAAATAAGTGTAGGTACACCTTGCCAAATAGATAGTATATCATCTTATGATATACCTATCTCTTTGGCAATTTAATTCCTGAGACAAACATGACAGGATGACTTTAAAAATATGCTACTATGAAGTGGATTATTGGCCCAGATTTTATTATAATAGTAAAATTCATAGAAGCAACCACTTTGTGGTGCCTCTTGCCTTTTGCCTCATATGTGGCTCAAAAGCTATGGAGAATGTCTGGGGTTACTTTACAAGATTGAATTACTTACGAAACAATAAACAAGTAAGAATATTGAGAATTTCATTATTTATAAGTTATTGATTTTAGAAATTATAAATTAAAATAATCTTTCTTTTTTGCCAATTCAAACTATTTATTTACCTTATTTACTTGTCTGTATAACCTCAATGCAAATGCTTCTTGACAAGATTCCAGTACAGTGTGAGCTCTCAAGACAATTATTCCTGTCAAGTGACTAATAGGTACTCTGTTTTTTAATAAATCCACAACCAAAATTCGAGTTGAAACAAAGTGGACTCCCCCTTCTAAATAACTTTTCTCCCTAAAATAATAAAATTGAAACAGAAGTTGGGATAAGTATTTTTATCCCCTAAGGGTGAGGAAAGGATAATGTATCAGAACTCCCCCAATCTGTTTATTATAATAAATAACAGTTATGTTGAGATATTTTTATTTTACCCCCAATCTAAATAAATAAATATTAATCGCTCAATGTTGCTAAGAGAAAAGCTTGTGAACAGCTGGACCAATTAGGCTATTTTGTTTTTTATCAAAAAAATCTTGAAGTCTGATGAAGAGAAAAATTGAAAAATTAGCACCAGTGTGGATCGCTAGTAATTTTATCATAAACATTTTTCTGCAGTGACTGTCTTTATACATAAAGGGCTACAGTATTATTAATTTAGTACAGTATATATGCAAAATTTCTCCTTTGATTAAGCTTTAAAATATTTGTAAAATTACCTGTCGGTACCAATATTTGGCAATGATGATAAATTAAATTTTTCACTAAAATATTTCTCCTCATGATCACTACTGTTCAGAACCAAAACAAGATTTCCAGGGTCTTTGTATACCCATAATAAATTTGCTATTATTGTGTTGTAATTTAGTCCTCTGTAAAAAAATGTTTTAGGTATAAATATTAATTGAAAGAAATAGACATTTTTATTCGACAACATTAAAAAACAATACTTCGCCATTACAAGGAGTGCATCATTTTCAAACATATCAACAAATATCTGTTTTTCAAACGCTAGTAATGGAAACTTTGGCTCGACTGGATCAGCCTCTGCCCTATCATCTATCTTATTTGTTTCCATTTTGCAGTTTTATTCGTTTTTCCCTCCACAATTAATAAGTATATGAACTCTGAAACAATATTAATATATTATAAAGTAGGTAAGTATATTCTGTAAACCGATAAAGTAAAGATAAATAAGGAACATAACATTAATCTTACAAATCTTTTTTGTTTATTAAAACTAATGTAACTTACTTACATATTTGTATTTGTTCAACAAATTTTGTTGTTTGTCATGTTTGTGGTTTGTTTACATCAGTTTATTTCTAAAAGGTTTATTTTCATAACTTTATAATCTGTGTTCATAACTTTATAATTTTATATTGGTTCATATAACTTTATAATCTGTGTATTGGTTTGGTTTGTTTATTTTACAGTGAATATTGAAATTGAATCTGAAAGAAATCTGACTGAATTGAATTTACATAATTTTTTTTGGATACTTATGGCCTGGTAACTAGACCTTTAAGCCAAATTTAAAAATGAGAAGTGTTGCCAAAATTTTGAAATTCGCCATACACTACCTTTTTCCCGTCAATAATGAGGTGCTTAGATACTTTATTATGCTTAACGCACTAAAAATCAATTCTAAATTAGAATTAAAATAAAGAACAAAAGATAAAGTTTTTGTTTCTTTTTCAAGGATTTTCGGAGACTAATTTAATTTAGGGCAATTTTCGAAAAAATCTAGGGCAAAACGAACACCTGATAGTGGCAACAATATATCTTTGTCTATGCTATGCTGCTGGCTGGGACTGGGAGTCGCCGCCATTTTGTGGTTTTCAATTCGGTCGGACGAGTGACGCGTGAACGTGAACTCGGTTTCGTTTTAGTAGAGTGAGTGGTTATTGTTTTTGTGAAAGTGCAACGTAGATAATTTCTTTTTCAGGGATACTGTTCAGAGGTTTGTTTTTACTAAAAGTTGAATTCGTACTTAATACATTTTTTGTTCGAACGGAACTTTTATTCAATTTCTCCCGTATCTTATAGAATGCAAATGCAAGCCATGAATCATCACGGAAATTTTGGAAATCATAGAGGTTTTGGTGGGCCTCCACAGCCTCAAAGGCCTGGTCGCCGTGGCATGAACAGAGGAGGAGGTTTTGTAAACTCCAGATTTAATAATAACATGCAGAGAAATCAAAATCAATCAAACCAAGGCGGCCAGCAAGTGGGTCAACGTCCTAACAATAACGAGGTGAGTTCATATTTTGAAGTGACTTTCTCACAATGCAAGAGAGAACTTTAAAGAGTGTCGTGATAATTGTAAGAATCGAAAAATATATTTAGATGTATTTTTGTGTTTCGTTATGTGATCGATAAAGCTCAAGAAAGACAGACGCCATTTTGTATGTACGCGTGGTTAAAATACTATTACGTGCATAGATTAATCATTGGTCTCGCTGCGCTCGTCTAGATACCGCCGTTGTAGTTGTAAAATGCGGCATAAAATAGTACGCCGAATTCGGCGTACCCGAGCCAGTCGCACTGCAAACTGGGTGATGTGTACGTGCCGAATGTTTTATTAAATTTTAGGCATAATAAAATACCAGTTAGAATAAAAAGTTGCCACATTTTCGGAGCTATTGCTTTTGTATAGTGCTCTATCTAGTCGAGCGCAGCGAGACCAATCAAATTATCTTTGATTAGGTGATTGTAAAATAGTGGTTATTGCCACTTTTTTTTCAATTTACCAAAATTATCGAACATTCTTGACTATACGACATACGGAGAAACTATGAATTATTCCAATATTGACTTATAAAATTACTAATTGAGAAAGCCAAATAGCACTTTAGTTAGATCTTTACTTTTATGTCAGTCTTTTAGGAGGAAAATTTAAAATTATATAAATAGTGATCAGCAGCTATTACTTCTGCTGTAGATTTGTGGAAGGTATTTCATTGTTTGGAAGTGTGAGCTAAAAGTGTTTTTGATTTGTTATAAGAAATTTTTGTTTTAGATAAAACCTGTTCAAGCCAATGAGAAACAGCAAAACCAGCAGCAACAACCACAAAAACAGGAACAACCAAAACAACCTGCAAAACAAGAAACACCTGTAAAGACACAACAAAATGCTCAGCCCCAGAATGCTCAGCAACAGAGCCCAGCACAGAATACTCCAAAGCCTGTTCAGAAACCAGTTCAAAATACACCACCAACCAAAGTTGAGAGTCAAGACAAGGTGGATAATAAGGTCAACAATTCTGAACAGAGGAACCAAAACACAAATAATAATCAAAATCAACAACAGAGAGTAAATATAGTTGAAAAAAATATATATTATTTTGTATTTATTATTTTTAGTTTGATGTAAGTATAATTCTTTTTCTGTTTTGTTTGTTAACAGAATGTGGAGAGCTTGTTTGGAGGTAATAATAGACAAGGAGTTTGGAGTCAAGGCAATCAGGGTGGTCAGGGTGGTCAAAGTGGCCGTGGTGGATTCGGTGGCCAAGGAGGTCAAGGTGGATTCGGTGGCCAAGGTGGTCAGGGAGGATTCGGTGGCCAAGGTGGTGGTCAGGGTGGTAACAGGCCCAGTAGTAATTTTGGTGGGCAAGGACAACAAGGAAACAACAAGCAGTTCAATCAAAGGCCTGGTGGTGGACCAGTCAGGAATCAGCGCAACAACATGATGCGAGGACCCATGGATGCAAGTGGTAAACCGGCACAGAGGGAGGTTAGTATTGAAACATAATTTTCATTACTATTTCTATAATAATTTTTGTGTGATTAATCACTAGTATATTACTTTACATGTCAAATATTATTTTGTACAATATCTAATTTTATTACAGGAGCAAATGCTCGCCAACAAACTAAAAGACTTAATGGGGCCTCTGGTGGAATTGCCACCCGTAGATCAGTCTGAGGTGAAATTTAATGGAAGGAGTCGCTTGTACATTGGAAACCTCACCAGTGATGTCACAGAGGAGGAAATACAAAAATTGTTTGAGCCATTTGGCGAAACGTCTGAACTGTTTGTCAACAAAGAGAAAAACTTTGGATTCATTAAAATGGTATGTAGTCTGCATGAGCAATTGTTCAAGCAACTTTTGGAATGAACCTTGCTATACTCTGGATTTGAAATGTAGTGGCAGGGCATACTGCATTTTCGCAGTCATTTCGGTAGCCCGTTTGGCGGTAGTAACCACCTCCTTACAGAAGACCACCGTGAAATAATAGCATGTTTGCTGTTTTGTTTCGGCAAGTGAGTAAGGTGATGCCAGAACCCATTTCCCTATTCTTTCCCAACTCCTTATCCTCTTTAACCCTACTGTAGTCGGCAGTGCATGTAGCATTGCGTGTACTTTAGGCGACTGTAACCTGGACCGTCAGCCTTACTATCGAGTTTGACTAGAAGAAAATATATGTAAAAATTAAGTTCAGGTGTCTGCTTTGAAATGACTGATTGTTTATTTGTCTGAATAGGACTATCGCGTGAATGCAGAGAAGGCTAAACACGAGTTGGACGGTAAAATGAGAAATGGAAGGTCGCTGAGAGTGAGGTTCGCTCCGCACAACAGCGCAGTTCGCGTTAAGAATCTGCCGCCGTTCGTCTCGAACGAGCTGCTCTACCGCGCGTTTGAAATATTCGGTAAAGTGGAGAAGGCTTACGTGAAGGTCGACGAGAGAGGGAAGACTTTGGGAGAAGGCGTGGTGGAGTTTGCACGTAAACCTAGCGCCCTCGCCGCCATAAGGAACTGCACAGACAAATGCTTCTTCCTAACGTCGTAAGTGTATCTTCGTATGTCTTCTGATATTTGAATGGTTAGAGAGGATATTTTTCTCTTTTTCTCAGCTTGGACAGTTAAAAAGCTTTATTTGATTCAATTCTTCTTTCTTATGATTAGACAGAGGAGAAGTTAGTTAAATTAAACAAACACAATAGAATTTTACTTAAAAATACCACGAACCCTTTTTTCTTAGGATTCTATTCTAATTATTCAGGCAAATATGGAGTGTTTTTTAAATTTAAAAAAATTTAATTTTAATATTAATTTAAAATTTTTAAATATCTATGCTTATTTTGCAGGTCCTTGCGTCCGGTTATTGTAGAAAGCTTCGAGGAACCCGATGAGCTCGATGGGTACCCAGAAAAGAATTTGCCTAAGAAACATCCGGAATTCCAGAAATCTCGTGAGGTTTGTATAATAGTTGATAACAATATATCTTTCTGAGAAAAGAAAATGTCGCATAATTTAAGAATTATTTTTTATCCATGACATCCAACGCAAAAACGGGGTGTTTTAAAGTTTGACGTGTGTCTTTGGAATCGTATCTCCCAAATGAATAGACAAATTATGTTTTTTTTTCTTTCTAAAGCTGATGTGGGATAATTAGTTATTAGCTAAAGTTTATGAAGATCTGTATAGGCGTTGAAAGACCATCGGCTCCTTTTTCTAGTTGATGAGGGCATTTCACTAACTTGCACATGTTTGATTGATGTGATCATGGGTATTCCCATGACATGGTGTCTTGCGTCTTGCGGGGATACCCACCAGGGGATGTAGCATGTATTGGGCTTTTAATTTATTACTTGTTTTATATTTTATTAAAGTATTTGTACATTGTAGATAGGACCACGTTTTTCGGAGAGTGGAAGCTTCGAGCATGAATATGGAACCAGGTGGAAGCAACTTCACGAGCTCCACAGACAAAAAGAGGAGGCACTCAAGAAGGAGTTGGCAGTGGAGGAAGAAAAGCTTGAAGCTCAAATGGAGTATGCCAAGTGAGTTAGTTTGGAATTGTTTATCTTTCTTTCTTTCTTTCTTTCAAAACGCATTTAAAACTTTCAGAGATAAGCGTGTATATATAGACAGACACAGAAAATGGAGGACTTTATATTGCATTAGCGATCTGCTCCCGACCTTTGATTTTTAGTTATAGAAGGAAAGATAACGCAAAGACGCAAAGATCTTTTGGCCTAATGAAGTGTGCTTGTGTGGTTGCAGGTACGAGCACGAGACGGAGCTGCTGCGACAGCAGCTGCGGCAGCGCGAGCAGGACCGCGAGCGGCAGAAGCGCAGCTGGGAGCTGGCGGAGCGCGCGGCGGACGAGCGTCTGGAGTCGGAGCGCAAGATGCTGTTGCGCCAAGAGGAGGAGTTGGGCGCGCGCATGCGCCACCAGGACGACGAGCTGCGTCGCCGACAGCAGGAGAACACGCTCTTCGTACAGGTAACACTAATTAATCACTTCAGAGGGGTCTAATAAACAAATCAGAATGTTGTCTGCTTACTTTTTTTTTAAATTTTTATTCCCGCAATTTTCCAGTTTTTCTTAGATTCAAACAAAACTTAGGTTTTGTTTATTATTTATTATAATAAATAATAAACTTATAATTACAAAATGTTGTTATCCAGATGGATACAGATGTTTTTTTATTTTTATTGTGCCACAATCACATTGCAGTAGATTTACTGCATTAACTAATGAAACACTTTGTCGAACAGGCTCAGCGTTTGAACACAATGCTGGATAAACAGGAGCAAGGCATGTTTGATCAGCAGCAGCCAATGGTGAGTACCCACCTTTATTATCAGTTTATACCAATAGTACACAATACATTCAAAACCTTGATATTGTCTAGTACTATGGTGTAAACTATATTTGTAATCTGTTTAAATTTCTTTTCTTACAGCATTATTAAAATTTTCTTATATTATCTACTATGTACAACAATGCCACTGCGTCAAACTGTTTAACCAATTTAAACTACAACAGAACCACAAATTATACAGAATGAAATAATTTATAAATTAACCTCACTCAAAACTCGTATACTAAGCTATTATGGAATTCACTTTATCTTACAATATAACTATTATATAAAAAAACCTGACCTATGCTTACATTGAGTGTGCTATTTTACAAAATATGTACTGATTGAAATATCAATGGAAGACTTGAGAAATTAATCTAAACTGCGTTAATAATTACAATGATGTTATATCTATTCGTTGTTTACGATTTATTTAATTTTAGCGAACTTTTAACTGATAATAAGGGCAAAAGCAGCGCTAATTTTAAATAAATTTTTAAAACATTTATCTGCAAATTTACATTGACCAACACTTGCACAGAGTTCTGACAATGATAACCCTTGCTTGTATGTGAAAACTTAAGTTTACATTATGTAAAGAAATTATTATTATTATTATTATTGATTTAAATAATTATAGAAATATTCTCGTAGTTGTGGCAAAAAATATGGATGTATAAAAATATATGGACTGGACACTACTGGATATTTTAGTTAGAAACGGGAAGTATTGACTTATATTTATTTAATTTTATTTGGGAAAATAAACAATTACATCGTATATAGTAAATTTGAAAAAAGAGAAACATACAAAAATAAAGATAAAAGTGCAATCAATCAATGACCATTATCCACGAATTGGTACACTGGTTCTAAACAGAGAAAACTTTATACATATTTATGTATATACAAAAATACAAAAACAACGAAGAACAAAAACAACACCATAAAACTAAAACAAATTAACAATATTATTTTTATATTTTTGTAAGCTAGTTGAAAATAGATAATATATAAACAATTGTGCTTGTGCATAATAAGATATAAAGGAGCACTTTCACCAGCGTTGCTATAAAAACATCAATTTCTTTAAAAATTAAAATATATTGAAGTACTTTGTAGTTCCGCTTCGGCCGCCTACGAAACCAACGCTACTTATAATGAATTCAGTTATAATGAATGGATTTGAACGAATTTTTAAAAAGTACCGCTTCAAAAATATTTTATGAGAGGCGCATATTCTCTTATTTTATTTTGCTTTCCTTTTACTAGCTTCAATAAACTTGTAAATATATTTTTGATACTTCACACTTTATTCAAGTGCCCGCGGTTCAAGGTTTTTGAAAACTCCGCAGGAATCAAAAAGTATCCTATATATGTTAATACAAGTAATAAACTATCTGTGTGTCATAAATTTCATCCGAATCCTTTCAGTAGTTTTTCATGAAAAAGTAACAATTAAGGATTATAATTGCGTTATAAGCTGTTTTTGCGTGATTAAGTAACAATTACAGTCCATACAATTTTTCGCATTTATAATATTACTAGAGACCCGCTCACGGATTCGCCCGGGATGCAATTTTTTATACACACGAACTTTTCTCGTTTATCCCTCTTTCCATTGATGTAAACAGCATAAAAATTCATTTAGCGGTTTAGAAGTTGTTAGCGGAGAAACAGACCAATGCGGTCAGTTTCAGCGATTTTGTTGGAAAGCATTGTTTTTTTTTTCTATTCTATAAAGCAATAATTTAGAATAGAAGAAAAAAACAACAGTACGTATGATTAGTTTGTCATTACCTAATCATACGTACTGAATACCTATTGAATATAAACAGATAATCGTAAAATTATATGAGATTGTTTTCTTTTAAGAAAAATAATCTGAAATAGACTTTAAAAATAAAAGTAAAAATAAAATAGACTTTAAAAGCTGACCGTAAAAATAATATTGTCAGTTTATTATTCATGTATGGGCTTCACTGCTTCTAAATTGTCAGAGTTGTCGTGCGAATTATGTACACGGAGGATGGTCGTGTGCGCATTGCCGCTTCTGTGATGCTTCTCCACTTTCTGTTGGTAGCTTCACCAGCAGCTATACTATATACTTAAATAAAGACACTTCAGTCACTAGGGAGGCGTATCTGCAGTTTTCACTTAATAACATAAGTATAGTTTGACTATTCTTGTTACCCACCGAACCCTTCTGTAGAGCTGAATGTTTTAATTGTCTGGTCTACCTGCTGTCACTGCAGATTATAATTGCCTAATATCGTATTTATTATGTACGTAGGTACATAAAATATATTAAATTTTATTTGGGACTAGAGAATTGTTACGTAAATGTGAGGCAAGATTACATAGTAATAATCACATTTATTTTATTTTCCATTTTGTTTTCTACGTATATAATATCTCCATACTGGCACAGCGTTTTTTACCACACGGGCGGCGTCGCGTCGGTCGTCGCCCGACATTAAAGGCGTTTCACAACTATATGGATTGTAAAACTATGCTATCATTAAGCATACTAAAAAATAACGTTCAAAGCCTTTTCAACTGAAAAATAGGTTGAAAATATTTATAAGTTTACGATATAATATTATGACGCAATGGATAATATAAAAAAACGAATAGATATGATTTCATTTTAATATTTATCTAAAACCATTCTGAAAAAAAAAAAAAAAAAACATTCTACTGAGACTATATTTATACTTCATTATAGCAAAAATATTTATATTTTACAAAGGGGCGATGATGGTGCGTGCTTTATCAAAATTAATTTAATTTTGAAATATTATTACAATTCTGTTACATCCTTGAAAAAACTCCAGTTTGCATCTGTAAGAAGTTAAAATGTACGAATACAACTGTGGACTTAATCTTCATATTGGTTACCCAGAAGCGGATTTCATATTGCTAAGGGAAAATAATTCTTCAGAGTGAAATTGGAATATTTACATACTTACTAATTTTTATTTTTATCTTCACATTATACCGTTACCAATATTGGCATATATTATGATTGCTCACTTAGGATGGAGGCTTCAGGGACCAGTACGACATGGGCCGAGGTTATGACGACATGCCGCAGAACCGTTGGGAGACTTCCCGCCAAATGGACGATTTCCCTAACAAACGCCGTCGTTACTAAGCGGGGAAAGACGCGCGATTCGCGTTGTCACTTTTCTAGTACCCATAAAACACTAGAGTCTCACTAATCCGGCACCATTAAAAACTAGATGGTGTCGGATTGTTGGATTATATTGAAAAAATCATAATAAATTTCATAAAGAAAATACATATATTCATGTACTACACGTTTTTTTTATAACAGTGAAATGACATTTAACTAATTAGTCTGACACCGGTTCGGGGATTAGTCCAGGGAGGGCTGAGGCAAGTTAGGTGTCGGATTACTGAGGCTTTATTGTATTGAAATTGCATTAGTGGCGAGACTTTTCTTGAGATCAACTTATTTAATATTTAGGCGTATAGTATTTTTTTTTTTCTGATTATATCAATTAAGTGTGTTATCATTTTTCCAAAAGAGGAGGTATTGGAATTTTCGTCGAATACGAATGTTTTCGGGAAAATTTGAAACTTCGCCTGCTATTTGACAAGCATTATTGAATCGATGAGAGCTGAGTTTCTTTATTGTATGTTAAGTCTAAGAACTCTGAAATATTTTATTTAAAAAAAAAACCTAATATAGAATATTTTAATATTTTTTGTAAAATTAATTCACAAATTATGAAAGTAATACGTAGGGTTACATTAAAATTTATTAATTAATATTAATAATTAATGTTAGGAAAGTTAGCACTTCTGTTCCATACCCTGTTGAAGTAAGTTTTTCAGCTTTTCAATGAAAAATTTCTTTTTTTCACAAACTATTGTATCGCGATGGAGAAAAGAGCTATATCGGTGATAAATGAATAATTCATGCGCTGCTTCTAACTCTTTCATTATACAATTAATTTGTCCATTCATGTTACATACATAGTCCTATTTTCGAAGAGTATTTAGGTTAATTTAATTTTCTTAAATTAATATTTGTATTGAAGTAAAATTAATAAGTGTATCAAAACTTTTTTAAGTGATTTTATCCTTGACGTAGACGTGGATAGTGTGTATGATTTATGTGTGGGATTTTGTAAGATTCACATGAAATAAGGTAGTAATTTATTGTATACTTACTTACCTATTAAGTTAAATTCAACTACAGCAAACACAGTTGATAGTATGATTAAATAATATTTAGAATACAATAAAAACATTAGAAGTACGTTTTAAATATTTTATTATTTAGACACCCAACTTATTATTTTACTTGTAAATATTATTTATAAAATTAGTTTTTCCATATTATAAGTAAAAATGCACGACAGTGATTTATTTAACGAAATTTATAACACAAAATTAATTGTAGATTTTTTTTTCTAAATACGATAATTTAAAAGACGGCCTTATAATTAGTGTAAATTAATCCTCTTTGAAACTTGAAACAGTATAATTTTACACACTTACTAGAACCAGCAGTTTTCCAGACTATAGACTACCAACCAAGCCCTACATAATATGTCCATTTTCAGAATTGTGTGACTATTGATCCTGCTCTGTTAAATTTTTGTATTGAACTATAAATAAATCTATAAATAATAAATAAATAAATAACCTATTCTTCCTTGAGCTGATCGCGATGGTAATCAACCGGTGCGATAGATACCAAAATATATCTGTTAATTTTAAATTTACAATAATTAAAGTAAATCGCTTCACATCATTTTGCCCTTTGGTCTCCTAATATGCCCCTATATGCTTGATGCAAAACCTCTGTTATTAATTATAATGAGAAATAGCACCTACTATAACAATATGTTTTGAATTGAAAAACCAAGACCACTTGAAAGATTAAATATAACTATATTATCACCTCTAAAGCTGTTCTTGGTTGATTCAAGACCACATGAGCCAAAAATAAGAACATAAAAGAAAACCAATACCAAAATTATAATACGATTATTTTAATATAATATTTAATGGTTATTTATATTATTTTGTTCTGAAATGCTGCTCTGTCAAAAGAGTATCGGAAATCTTTAATTAAATATTCATTATTAATTGGTCGTTTTAGACCTCACTTGATACAAAAAAAACATTTAGTTTTGGCAACTATTGTTTATTCTCGCATCTTCGAAACAGCAGGTCCATTAATGAATTTCGTGTTATGAAATCTGTCTTGTCTTTTATATATTTTTTTGAATTTTAGAATTTGATACAGGCAGGTGGGTTTCTCTGCTTTCTACTTTTTCAGGTTTTCAAGGAGATCTACAGAATGTAAAAAGGTTTATCTACAATACACTAAAAACTAAACCTTTTAATTTTATTATCACTCTCTGAGTTTACACAAACAAAATGCACCCCGCTAGCCGATTACTACAATAATTTTGCCTTTAAAAAAAGTTATGTGTTTTAATTTAACTATTGATAAATTTTAAGCTATATATTTTTGGTTTTGCATAAATAATAACCGGATGACAATAATAAAACACAAAAAAAATTCATACATTTTGCCGCTTAACCTAACCCCATAAGACTTATGAGTGTTTAGGCGGCAACATTTGAATGTGAATATTTTTTTGTTTTATCACTGTAATCCGGTTATTATTTATGCAAAACAAAAATTTTATAGCTTAAAGTTTATAAATAATTAACCTTAAACACTTTAGAAAAATAAGTAAATACCCTATTGACCTATTGTTGTATATTCTTAATTTCATTAAATCACTTGGCAAGTGATTTCACTTTTACTAATTATAATCTGTAGCCCCAACTTATGGCAGATATGCTGTAATACTATGTCCCTTTACGATACGCCATCTAAGAAGTGGAGATTTCTTGTGAGCAATAATATTATCCCGAGTGGAGTGGGAAACATTCCATTGGGACCCAAAATTTGATCAAACTTCATTAGCAAATGATCAACTTTTTTATGTAAAATAATTTATAATTTCCTTATTACCTGCATTGCATCCTAACAAAAACTAAATGTAATTTAATTACAATATCAAGAAGTTAATTTAATTTAACTAACCCCTTAAATTTACGACTGGCGGGGTTATATACAAAGATACAAGGTTGAATAGTTGAATACAAGCCGCAGTGCCACGGCCTGCTGCCTGGCAGGCTGGACCGCGCCAAGTCAGTTTGACAGGCCGTGGGGACCGTTGAGACCTAGAGTGAGAGTGGCACGTGGTCACCCATCCCGAACCGACGGGAGTCGGTAAGTTCAAAGTCGCGGAGCGGTGCGGGGGCGCCTGTCGTGGCCCTATATCGGCGCTTGGAATCGGTCGTCATTGATTCATTAATTTTCTGCGGCCGTACCCCATGTGCACATGATGGATTAGAGGCCAAATCAACTCGACATAAATGGAATATACCAAGGATTGCATCAAAAAAGGCAGTGAGCCGGAATGGTCATTGTACGAAATTTTTTGATGATTAGGATTATTAAAACTACAAAAATGGTATCACGTTACGTATCACTACGTACATACGTAACCAACATGTTGGTTGGAATAGTGGCGAACAGGCCGCGATGGGGACTCTCGCCACAGGCCGCAAAAGGCGCGGCCTGGCGTGGGGACAGCTACCTAATGCGGTACCTTCACGGAAAAAAATATTTAACTTTAAATTCATTGATAGTTATAAGTTTATAATCTTGTTTACTGTGACAATTTGATGACGTCACTTATGAGCTTGCAAATAATCAATTTAAAATATACTCGCTTGTAATATAACTAAATACATTAATACAACTTTTATTTCTCAATGTACTTATAGCACTCTACTATTTAAATTAAGTCATTATACAACGAACATTGCTATGTGACGCTTTATTCAATCTAGCTTATTTACGGAATATCTATTATTATTATTAATATTTGCTAAAGGGTGCATAAGAATAGCATCTAGAATCGGATAAGCGTTTGTGCAGGATCTGCATACAAAGTTTGAATTTGTATGAATTTAAAAACGGATTTCAAACAATAAAAACTCATCGTTCCACCTACCAGGAAGGGAAAAAAACCATCTGCCAGCAAGATGATTGTAGGACACCATCTTTAATCGTGGCGATGCCGATGAAGGAACAGTCTAGTGCTCGCGTATACCACATGAGAAATCGGGAACTTTTACCGCGAGTTACAGTTTTTACCTACATGTGACCATTAAAATGATAATAATTTTCATTACTGGTTTGTATAAATTCTTTAGGTAAGTTGGGTAAAGTTCGAATGAATCTATGGTAATTGTACTCCTCTTTTTTTATTCGACGGAATTCGGACATTTGAAATGACCATTGATATTTTACACAAAGCGTTAAATATGTGCAGTATATTGTTAAATATAAATTTTATGATTGTAATTTTACTAAATAATAATAACAATTTTTTTTGCATATTAAATATTACTATATCTATAAAAGGGACGAACAAAAATGTAACTTTCTATATAAATGAAACATTTTGTACAGTAAATGAACTGTTAATTATCATTATATTATTATAATTATGCAGTAATTATATGATCCGATTTCATATTTTAATTTTAACTTGTTTTGGTTTTAATTTTGTACTAAATCGATTTATTGTTAAAACATTTGAAACAGATAAATGGTGTTTTGATAAACATAAAATATGGATTTTTTTTAGATAAATAAATCTTTCAAATTCATAGTTGTACAAACAAAATGAAGCACATTTTTTTTACTAAAGTATCCAACATAACTGATTTCATACTTCACGACAAATTTATTTTTTACATAAAATTTTTGAACCACCGTGTAACTTTTGTTAAACAAGCATACCAAAAATGGTGTCGAAAATTTTTTACCACGATTTTAATTTTAAGAGATCAAGTCGCAAAATGTAGGTGTCAATTATTTAAAATTATTACAATTATTTCTTAAAAACATTAGATTACGAAAGAAAAAGTTGCATTAGTTCGGTCAACCGAACTAATTATACTAGACGAAAGAAAAATCAGTTGTCAGAATTCCGTCATATCAAAAAATCTGATTTTTTTGTTATGCTTGCAGAGGCATATTCATTAAGAGTATTATATTTCATTCATCTTATCGTATTATGAAGACTTGATGTAGCACATCTAGTTTTAAGGACTTCATTTATTTCTTTAAAAAGGTTTGTCATTTCTGAATAATTACCCCCATTTAATATTATAAATTGTTACTTTAATTTCCTACATGGTATTTACTACTTAAAAGTTAGATAACATTTGTGTTTTTCAAGAAGCCTGGCTTTTTTATTTGTTTCTCGGGGGGCTATTCGAAACGACTGAACTGAATTTTATGGCGATTATTCGGAGAATGTGAACTATACTATTGATTCAGTAATTATAAATTTAATATGGCTATCTTCGCCACAAAAAAAAAATTAAGAAGTCGCGGGTGATGGCTAGTTACTTTGTTAATAAAAAGCAATTTTCGACTCGGTAAAAGATAAATTAATGTCTTTTAGTACCTTAACTTTCTTAAGACATTCTTAAAAATATTTTGGCAGTCAAGTGTGTTGAAAAGTTTTTACTTGACTGGCCTATGGAAATATTTTTGATTGTTGATTTTGTATTCAAAATTAAAAAAAAAAAACATTTAAAGGACCTTATTAACGATTAATTCACCAAATTTTGACATACATCAAAATTGTGTGGTGTGAGTAAAGATCGCTTTAGAAAAAAAAAATTTTTCTTAAAGCATTCTCTAATTTTTTGATTGGATATCAACCAACCTCAGCTCAACAGTTTTTTTTTCCTAAATGATTTATGGTAAGCAATGTAATTGTTAAATATATATCAGAATTTCCTTTTTCATTTTAATGTTTTCCTTTTTTTCGTGTCGTCGTGTAAAACTTCTGTGAGCCAATAAACCTCGCTGAAAGTCCAAATTTTGATAATTTATTATTGTTAAATCCTTGTTCGTAAAGAAAATATCTTCGTTCTATTTTAACTGCCAGAGATGTATTTCGTACGCCACCTGTGGCATATAATGAAAATAATTATAACACCACGTCTACTTTGTCTTACTGGAGACTTCCTTGTACATTTTATTTCAATTTTATTATTTATAAAACAATCGTGACGAATTCTTAACTTAGGATATACTACCTCTTTTTCTTCCAGATTTTGAAATCGCTACCATGTGTGTGTGTACAGAAGAAATAATTACACGCGTAATTACCAAAACCACATTTTCTGTACCGAAGAACTAATATAATCGATACAATATATTATTGCTAATGAAATATAAATTAAAATTTATTGTGGCATCTATCGTGGTGAATATCTTTCTTACTATGCTACGGTGAAAACGGGAGATAAGCTACTTATTTTAGAATTCCAAGCCTGTACTGATTTTTCATTAATATTTGATGCAGTATAGCTGATCTCTCTTTGAATTGCATATGATGCTGATCGTAGTCCATAGTATTTTTCCTGCGTACCACTTCAAGGATGACCTAGTACTCGCGTAGTACGCGACCTAGTTGAGTCAATTATCAAAAAATGTAGCCTTTGGCCTTTTTTCATGACATGTCATCCTTATTATTACACGCTAGTATCGTAATATTACACGCTGTGGCCTTTAAAAATTTATTATTTCGGCGATACGGTACAATAACCACTAGGTACACAGTACATTGATCCACTAAAAATATATTTAGACAAATGTTTTCTAATGAATTGGAATAAATTCAAAAAGTTTAAACTATTTAAGATAATGTACCGCGTACTCCGTTGATGCAGCTTCGCGTACACTGGTAGAGGTACGCGTACCACTAATTGGGAAACACAGCACTACACAATGGCTCTGCTGAGTAAAATATACACTTTTCCATTAAATATTGGACTCATTAATGTTAAATATTATTTTTTTCATGTAACTACATCATTAGGTATCATTAAACTATTCATTAAAATCATTTACTAAAGGAGATGCTTAACTTATTCCGCAATCACTTACATGTTCTTTGTAACGTTATCCTTTATTTTGATTATAAATTTCTTTGATTAAGTATTATTTCCGCTCCTTGTTATTGCTAAACATGTTCTTTCCAACCCAATGCTTTTTTACTATTAATGTAAATTTAAATTCACCAAACATCTTGAACATGTTTAATAATAGATAATTGTTAAAAATGATCACTTCTTTCTGGACATTTTATTGTTCATCTGACGTTTTGGCTCTTTTACATTTTTCTACGTGACAAATGTTGCAAATATCCTCTATGTTATTTGCTAGTGGTTTAGTACAATTAGTATCCACAGTTTCACTTCTTTTTTTAGTTTTCTTTTCATTTTGTTATCAATACTTTTCGAGTTTTCTGGAAAAACATTTCCACTCTTTCCGCTCTAGGAGTAGGGTACTACCTAATATAGAAATTAAAAAGTATAGGTGGGACACCGTAAGAAGAACGAATGAAGCTTCGAAGAAACTCAAGACTCAGACGATTCCATTCAGAGGATTATATCCATCCAACTCATTATATACTTCATTTGGTAAGTTGTAAGTAAAGAAATAAATCATTTTTAAATTATTCTTACGACTTTGTACAATGTACGCTTAGTCACATTTTATCATGAAACTTTCTTCGAGTTTTTTACGAGAGAATTTTCACGGTATTTACATACTTATAATATTACTTCTGTCAATATAGATGGAATCACTATATCTTTATACTTAGGTACTTGTTGTGTTTGTACTATTTGCATACAATAAATAATTGGTGAAACCGATTTCCTAATGATAACGAATAAAGAAAACAGTTTTTTTTAATAAGTTTATTATAATAGTTTACCATTTTGTTAATAATATTATACTTAATTCTATAGAGTATAATAATAACCCACATTACAAAAAATCCATGTGGTAATTATGTATTGTCATAAATTTACGGATTTTTAAAATCTATGTTTAAGCCTACGCCTATAGTTTTGATTGTAATCCTAGCTAATGACAAGCAACACTTAAGAAAAGGAATATTTTGACTTGACGTCATTGGACGTCGTGTTGGGGGGGGGGGGGGTATATATTTTTTGTTTACTAATATTAAGAATAAGACGAACCGTGCTGCATGCAATGCAAGGATACTAATAAACATTGACTTTTATCTGAAATATACATGTAAACAAGACTGGATACTGGCGTTAGTCTTAATGATAAATTTTACCTATACTTGCGTTGCTTAATTACAAACAAAAATGTTAAGAATACCTAATGTGGGTTTGGGTGGGTATCTTGGAAGAAAAACCGCGCTGAATAGTTCAGATACGACTGTGGAAGCTGCGAAATTTATATCTCTATAATTGGCCGTCTAATAAGTGGTCAAATAAAATGTTTTTCACAAACCACATAACGCAAATTCTACTCTCATTACATGCGATGTTTTTAAGAAATATTAGGGTAAGGATGTGATAAAGCATCAGTTTCGTCATATTCTATAAAAAACATTAGGTACGTTTATTCGTGGTCAACCATATTTCACTTTGAATGAATGAATAACGGAAGTCAGCTGTGTAAACAAGCTGTGTAACATGTTAGCTTTTCCTTCATGGTGTCAAGTTGTATAGAGAGTTTGAGAGTGAACGGCTAAAGCAAACTATGTACATAACAATGTTAGTAGTGGCAGGGCACACTGCGTTTTCAAATCATTTGGGCAAGCCTATCTGGCGGCAGAAACCACAATAGCTTGTGTGCTTTTGTTTCCGTGAGTGAGTAAGGGATGACCGAGCCCAATTTCCTTATCACTTCACTTATCACGGAATACGTTCCGAATCCTATGATCGTATCATTTACACAAGTGAATATGATTGTATCCTATATAACAGTTATGAAAAACGGAAAAGTGACTTACAAAGGGTTTTTACATTGTGATTCACCTTCAGGATAAAATAGAATGACATAATCAATAGGCACTTTCGAATAATACCAACCAATACGAATATTCTATGGGACTTAGAACTCTTCCAGAGCAGAGTGAACTCACCGATGGGCAATCGAATTCCATTTTCGACCTCATCTTCACTTACCATCAGCAGGACAGATTGAGTTGAGGTATCCCGTATACAAATAAAAAATATATTGATGCGGTTGAACATTCGGTTTTTCTTTAGTTTTATTAGCTTGTGCCATTATTGATTGTCATCTATCTACACTTTGATTGGAGAATGTATTTAGAACATATTATTCGATACTGTTTTGGTGACTGTCATTGTGGGAATAATTAGCTTGATCAATGTGGTTGACCCGCGTAATCGTGCCTGGTCCTATGTGAAAATCAACGTTAGATCGATACCGATCATTATTTATCTTAAACCGACCATTTCGCCGCTACTACGGTAGAGAAACAAATATGCATGACATACATTTATTTGTACAAAAAAAGACCTACGTATATACTTAGACCTATTTGACATCGAATCGACTTTTTTGCTAGCTGTTATTGTCAATTGATTATTTATATATTGAGATTCCTATCTTTTTTTAAAGACCGCTGTTATCGATTACTAGTAAACGCTATCACAACTGACAATAATTTTATTATTGTAAATTATATTAATACATTTTATTATTTTCACAGGTTTCGGTATTTAGTTAGAAGTTCACCTGGAAACAAATAGGTAAGAAGCCTTTACATTATACGTATTACCTTATTATTTCCTTATAGCTCTTTTTTATATATTTTTAACTACTTTTTGTACAATAAAACGTTAGGCTAATTTATTTAAAGACGATTTCACAACAGTTTCTTACGTGATCTCTGGAATAAATTGTAACTTAGTCTCTTTAACACGCCTGTCTCTTTACACATGACTGAATTATAAGCAAAAGTTACATTGATCAAACAAAACTGTTACTATTTTATTATCGTGTGTAGTAGGCCCTTGGCCTATTAGGTGGTGGATTTGCAGTGCAATATTGTAATGTGTTGTAAAATATTGTATTTATCTTGTTCTATTTACAAAATTCAATTAAATTGTGATTAAATCCATTTTCTTTTGTTTTTTTGCAGACGATAACACCCCGTTTGATTTAAGAAAATTTTGGTTTCTTCAGAAGTTTCTACAAAGCTGTAAGGTAAGTAAGTTCCCCGTTACAGCAGCGATTGTGAATCATTACAACCAACTATTTTTGTCAATTTTAGCCACCAAAATAAGTAAAAAATAAAGGTAATTTAGAATTGGGGAAATTATAACGATAAACACTTTCAGCTTTATAATAATTTCGTAATTAGTAAGAAAATTGAAAAAATTATAACACCCCAATTGTTTAATTATTTGATGATCATTTTTATGTCGAATGTACCTTTCGAGAAGTTTGGTTGGAACTTATATTATAAAATTTATATTTTAACTTATATTATAACTTGTATTAATTATAAATAATTAATTAATTTTATCACATGATGTTTATTGTCTTCTTTTCCCGACGGATGTATAATGACGCACAATTTTCTATATACTGAGCAGTTTTTAAGTTTCAATAAATAACATCAAATTACTTGCAATTTAGTAACGATGTTTGTTTTTAATGTTGAAGGTCTGAAGTACGGTTTGGCACTGCTACTGCTGATAAGAGTTCAGGTATTTTTTTTTTTTATTTTTTTTTAATCTTGAAATATTTTGTAGATGCAATTTAATTTTTGTTTTAGCTGTTAATTAAAATACTCAAAACACAAAGTCTATCTAAAAGTAGACAATACAGTCATGTTCATTTAATTTTCTGAAATATGAATATACTATGAGTTGCAAATGTGCTGACCCTATTTGGGTGGTATTTATATTAACATAATTATTACAATTTATTACTTATATTGTTTTTATATTATGATGTTTTTTTGTCTTCTTTTCCCGACGGATGCATAATGACGCACAATTTTCTTTAATCTGAATATTCTTTTGAGTTTAAATAAGGTAACTCAGATTAACTCGCTGTTTACTAACTAGAATGTTTTTAATTTTCAAGGTCTGAAGTGCGATTTGAAACTACCGTGGAAATTGTTCTACAAGAGTTTTCAGGTAATATTTTTAATCAGGTCAAACCGCCTAATTTTGCCAAAATCTTTTCGAGGTAATAAAAAAATTTAGTATTAGCATAAGCCGGTACTTTTGAAATGGATGCAGAGTAATATGATTATCTTCCAGCATGACATGCCAACCTAATTTTACTAAATTTAAAGTAAAGTTTAATTTACTTAACTTTTAATATTTTATTTAGACTTGAATATTTTTAATACTTACGGAAGACCATCAAGGTTTCTACAAGGTGACGTTTGTGTTTGTCTTAATTGTGTTTTTATATGTTGCAAATAAAATTTTAATCTGTTCTATTTATTGGCTTCTTATAAAATGTGGATGTGGATATGATAGGATACATGATGATTCATTTTTTGTCTTCTTTTCCCGACTGATGCATAATGATGCACATTACTTAATTTATTCTGATCAAGAAAAACTGGTTACATCTCAATTATATGACCACAAACTTTTGTAACGAATGGACTTTTGTGTTTTGTTTCAGAATACTGCATCAAGTTGGAAAAAAAATTCGGTCTTCGTTCAAAGACTTTTGATATTAGATTAACCCTGTTTGGTACCTTGTACGCTATTAACATCAATGTACTACAATTACTATAGAATTCGCACGCCATACAAAACACTGCAAACTTTCTTCTTCTTCTTCTTCTCAGGTTTAAATGGCAATGCGGCTCATTTTAAAATGGCTATTATCTGCCAGTGTTAATATAGCAATTCGTAATACCCTTTTTTAAAATAAAAAAGGGTAAAATTGAAATTAAAGTCAAAAATAGCAAATTCCGATACAAGTCAGTCAAGTCATAATTTTGATTAGTTTTCCAAAACAGGTCCGTCCAGTCCAAAGTAGTCAAGTTAAGTTACACTGCAAAAATGACATATCTGACAATCTGTCATTTAAAACCAATCAAACACGTGTCATTTAAAGAAAATGTGACTATACGTCAACACATTGAAGTTTTAGTGGAACTGGGTCGTTACTACCTTTTAACATCGACGCGCGAAGGCAAGACTCCGCCATGATTCCGTTCCAGGCGTACTTTTTATGTGCCGCTTTGGCATTTGTCACGCAATTTCCAGTATAGTTGTAGTACTTCGATGGCTATAAGTTATATATGTATTTAGTGATCATATTATAATCAATACATATCATAGTAATTGTACAGTATTTTTTCCATTGAAGATTGTTAAGTCGTTATCGTAAATTCGTTAGTATCGAGTTATGTTTCGACAGCCTAAAAAACTGAACTTAGTGCAATGTTTCGCTTTCAAAGAATTTTTAGTGATAAGATAAATGCACCATATTTTCCATTTAGTAGGTTACACCTTGTTTTTTGAGTTGCCTTGCCTTTACGTATCATTAAATAAAATTTATTTCACAACGTAAAACTATGTCAAATGATGTATATAATATATAAAAGTTAGTTCTATTTGTCATTACATAGTTAGTAAAATGATATGAGAAATATATTTTTTAATAATGAATATGTAATTATTATATGTATTACATTCCTTGCGTAGTTATAAAATATTAATTAGTTTGAAAAATTTCTGCGTAAATATTCAATTCTTTTTTTAAAATTACTTTATGAAAGTAATTCACCTAAAGTAAGTAGGTAGTTTTGAGTATTCATAATAGGTATACTTACAAGTGTAATCGAATTTATTTTATTTTATTAAGTATATTAAATAAATAAAAATGTAATTATTATTTGTTGGTGTTTAATAATAAAATTTTAGTAGTTGTAGCAATTAGTTTTAAATTATTATATTATAGGTACATTTCAGTGTTATCATTTTGATTTTTGTTTTTTAAATGCTCCGTTCAGATAGTCTAAATTGCATTAAGATTATTGGTTGAAAAAATTGACAGAATAAATTTAGTCATTTTATTATTTGTTTTTGTGTAAATATAGAATGCAAAATTTCAAATGTTGTTTTTAAAAGTGATTGAAAATAGAAGTACCTACTTGTGTTACATTTATCTGTTTTGTTAAGTAATTCGAATATTTTGTTGTACTTAGTTTGTAACACAGTTAATGAAAACAAGGGAATTTGTTGAACAGCTTTTGTATTTTCTTATGAACGGAATACAAATGTTTCTATCACTTGTTGCGTTTTATTTGGAGTCCATTGCGTACTTGCTGTGGTTGCGCGTGCGCAGGAAGTAATCTCCGTCTGGGGTCCTGTCGGCCGCCGCGGGATATCCCATGTACGACGACTTGTCCTTGCACTCGTTATTCTCATACCGCTCCCAGTTGTCGCACATGTATGCGAGAAAACCACCTTCAGATTCGATTGATTCTTCAAAATAAACATAGGAGCGACCGTGGCTGCACGCTTCTATAGGAGTGTAATGGAAACATATTATCAAAAGATTTCATTGATTGTTCCAAAGATGAATATGAAAAAGGATATTTTTTATTATGACGTCACGGTCGGTCTAGTGGCTACTGATCGTAGCTGTTAACTAAATGGTCCCGGGTTCGAATCCCGCTAGGGGCATAGAAGCATTAGTTACTTTGTGTGGAACTAGATTGTGCTGTGTGGAATCTGTGAAGATATTAATTTAACTATCTGACGAATAACGAATGTCGTGACTCATTATTTCGTCTATAGTTATCTAACGAAGTAACGCGCTTTACTTTTAATGAAGTACAACACGTTACGGATGTGTGTGTGTGTGTTAAGACGAGTAGCGTCAGCATAGAAACCTTAGTAGAGAATATAGAAATATAGGTTTGTTCGGATTGGTCTGTAATGAAAAAAATGTACGCTAACTAATGAGCCAAAACACGCTAGACCTTATATCTGCTGTAAGTTTCTGAGGAGTTGGATATCCTGCAGACTACTTGATGTTGCAGCATAAGGTCCAGGTTACCTTGATTTCATAGAAATACCAGCGAAGTAACATTACACCAAATCTAACCTTTGGATTTTAGTGAGATCCCTTCGTCAACTAGGAAATAAGCTGATGATCTTCAAATGCCTGAACAGATGTGAAAGGAGTCGCCATTTTCAATCTTAGCGCCCTACTTCACCGGGACGCCATGGCGATGTGGCCAACAATTTATTCTATAATATTTTTTCGGCTTTTTAGGTTTCTTATTTTTAACTTTTTGCGACGCACATAATAAATAAGTGTGATTTCTATGCACGGAGCGTCCATTCTCGATACGAAAATTGAGAGAACTGACTGACAGACCGTAGCCAGGACGCCACTGGCCACTCAATTTGGCGACCGTAGGTAGCCATAGCGACGTGGCCATGGCGTCCCGGTGAGGTAGCGCCCTTATTCTAAAGATTAAATCTACAGTAACTTTTTTGATGAAATATTTTAACGCTTGCTTAAGTAGGTCATCATTGGTAGAGCATTGCGAATTAATTTCCCAATTAAGTATCCAACCTATTGTTTCCTGCACGCCTTCGCAGCCCGGCTGTTGCGGTGTGCCTTTGTTTGGATAGAAGTCTGCGTGTCCATGGCTGTTCCTATATCCCAGAATTCCACCGCACGTATGAATTATATCGACGAACTCCGCGTCGCTCTTTTCAAGACGAAAATCGTCACTCATTCTCGGTATTTCAAACATAGGTCGTGCAGGATCCAGACCTAAGATTTAATAACGTTTTAATTTAAAATATATTTAATGTTTTTAAATATTATTAATTATGTAGGTATCTAAGTACCTACCTACTTATTTTTGATTTAGCATAAGAATTGTTTGATATATAATAAAGCCTATTTTCGTGTCTTCCCTGCATATGTTTTGCGAATGACTTAATTTTCATTAGCAACCAAACCAAGATAAAGATTGTATCTCCCATACTATTTTTTAAATGGATTGAAAAGTTTGAAAAATTATTAATATAACTACCTATATAACTGGTAATACCTAAATAACTGGAATATAGATATCAAACTTACCGGTAATCCTGTATATTGTTTCATTAGAGAACATTCCAGCGTAACCCATAACTTGAGCCCCCAAACTATGTCCGACTAGATGTATACTTTTCCCTTGAATTCCATATGTTCGCACAAGAACGTTTATCAGTTGCGACATTCGCTTGCCAACGTACCTCGTGCTCAACGCAGACCAAGGATATAAGGGGTTCACAGCTAAGTCGCTCCAGTCTATTATAATGACGTTAGAATCGTCCTTTCTCAGAAGTGCATCTTTAAGGTCCAGTAGCCATTGCGAAGTTCCTTTTGAAAGCCAACCGTGTGTTAAAGCTTTCATATTATTGTTGGGATTGAAATAATCACTTTTTATGTTCGAACCGTCGTTAGGTATGGTCAGTAATTCTGGACTATCAGCGTTTTTTCTATTAACAAATAATAAAAAAATGCCGGAAACGATAAACTGTGTGTTTCGCCTACTGATCGAAACTTAGTTAACTAAGGAATATTTTTAACAAACTAATTTGAAAAAGAGATCCTAAAATTTAACTAGCTATTGTCCGCGACTTCGACCGCGTTGAAAAAGGAATATGAGTTAATAGTTAAATACCTACACTGGACCGCAAAGAAAAAGGGTCGGTTAGAAATCTTCAATATCTTCAAAAGTACCTGTACCTGACCTAGCTTTATGAAATAAAAGCCTAAATTAAAGAATATTAAATGTGCTTAAATAAAAATAAAATTTATTTAGTTTAGCTTTAATTTTGTCTTTATTTTTTTGAAGATATTGAAGATTTTCTAAACGACCCCTTTTTCTTTGCGGTCCAATGTAGGTGATGTTTTTTTAATGTTTTTAAATTTAAAAACACTATTTTTTTTTAATATTTTTAAATGATCCCTCGCATTTATAATATTAGTAGGAGTAACCTTTGGCCGCAATTTTGTCTGCGTCCATAGGTTTATTATTTCGCAGTCATAAATTGCGAAGCCTGTCTCTTGCGGTTATTTTAAGATGGTTTTCATTAACTTCATCTTTTTAATCTACTAGGTAGGCGGTTGTAGCCACCTACCGTCTAGTCTACCGTCACCATGTCAAGACGACATTTACATTGAAAAAGTTAAGGCGTGAAAGCGTTCCAAATAATCTTACTATAATGGTAAATATTACCTTGTATATAAATAGAAATACGCATCTCCTAATAAAAGTCCACGACTGTCTGTAGGCAATGTGGAGAAGTTCATAACGTGCGTTGAACTATTGTCGTCTATGAAATAAAGCCATTCTTCACCATAGTCCGGGCCGTATTCATTAGTATAACCAGTTGTGAGCATCAAAATAGCTAAAAATTAATAAAAATTAAGGTATCAAAGTTTAACTTGATTTTATACCATGTAAATGTAAATTTTTTTACCTATAAAATTAAGGAATATTATTGAATATTTATACGTCATTTTTGCTTATAAAGAATAACGTATGCATTGAAACGGTGCCAATATTATGTGTGAAGGAATAGCCAAAATGCACATATTCGTTTATCTATGCATAGTGCTGTTGTAATTGCTTTTAATTATCATAAGCACTTATGTTAATTAGAAGAAAAGTACCTAAAAATAGCGTGTGTGTGTTTTTCAATAAAACTGGTTTCAATGGCGCATAGTCGGTATTTAACATTACTTACCTATATATAGGTATTACTTACCCCATTGTCATTGGTGTTTATTGATTCCTTTGCTCATGAAATTGTGGGAGCAACAAAGGCTTTTCCTGTCCTGAGTAGTTTTAGATAATAGCGGTCCTATAGTACCGCTCTGGTGACCAAACTGTTTAAGGCTGCGAGAGTAGTTACTTAGATAAAGTCTATCAGGGAAAAAATATTGTCACTAAGAGAAGGGCAAAGTTCTTTTTGTTATTATTATAGAATAAATTACCATAATCGCTCTTGTCTGGTTTGGTCCCATAACGCCATAGTTCGAATCGAATCAAAACTTCATAGTTTCAGAATGTCACTTTGATTTCTAAATAACAAAGGTGAAATATATGAAATAATACACACCGTCATAGTAGCAACCATACTTGCATTTTTTTTATTTTTTGAATTGAAATTCTTTTCGTGCTTACACAGTAAACACGTTGACTTCAACACTTACAACTAAAAATATTCTAAGAAATGAAAAGGAATCAATATTTTTGAGTTTATAAAAATGTACGTTGCTTGTGCATATTTACTTCCATTCGAGGAATTATATTTTGTGGATCATTATTAGTGCTTTTTGGATGATATTATTCTGAAAAATTGTATTATTTATTTTATCACTTCTTACTGTGCTGAGGTATTGTGCTTGTCGGTGCTCAGGTTTTACCGCGTTCGGTAGATTATTACAATCTGCCAATGTGCACATAAAAATCGTTTAAGTATGTATTTACTTTCTTTATTGAAACTGATATCATATATATATGATTTAGTTATACATTATTAATCTAATATATTGCTATCTTTTCAATTTAGTCTATAGAAACTTTAAATGAATTTAGGCTATGTTTCAAAATTATGTACTTTGTAAGTAATCTTAAGTAAAACAATTTGTTTTACTTAAGATTATTATACGTGTGCTTTGCATTATAGGAGCTAAGAAGAATTCACTTACACTGCAATCGTTACTATTAGTTCTGGAGCCGGGTGACGCTTATTTGACAAATACATGTCACATTTTTTTCCCAATAACAACCGCCAGATTACAGTCAACTAAAGTTTATAATCACCAGTAGGTATATACTGATCAGACTTTGTATCCATGAGAGATTTATAATGAGTAAAGCCAATATAAATTTCAAGTTGATCGGCATAATCATAATGTGGTCTCCCGGCTCCCGGACTATGTCTTAGAAAATACATAAAAAGATTCGCTGTTTACATGTAAAACAAATACCAACCTATTCGAAAGTAGGCAAAGTGAATAAGTAAATATAATACAATTTAAAAAAACATATAAAAAGGAAGAATAATTTTATCGCACTGAAAAAAGACTAGATATCACATTATTTTGAGCTCTATTTCCACTTTTTTTTTTAATTAAACCATATTTTAGAAATGCGGAATAGGCAATTGAATGAACGTTTAGCACACTTCACCCATAAATAATGTAGAGAAGACATGATATAAGTAACAATTTTATTCGTATTCTTTTTCAAAATAAAAATAATAATAATTGCATCTAAAAAAAAATAAAAAAAGTACATATAAATATTAAATTTAGGCATATAAAACTTGTACATCTACCCGATTTTATTATTGGTGTAAGTAGTTATTTATTGTGTGCTTATATTTAATAATAATCGTATTCGTTACATATGAAATAATCGAAATTATTTGAATCGTATTTACATTTTAAATTAGGTAGTACCTAGTATACGTTAGAACTTTCACGCTATGTTTTATCGAGTTTGTTGCCATATTCATTACCGATAGTACTGGGCAACCCTGCCATAATAGTTACGATTGTCGAGGTAATTGGACACCAACTTATAAATGCATACCTATATACCCGAACTGAACTAACCCTATAAAGAGCACAAACTATGTGCTCTTTAGGGTTAGTTCAAACTATGGTTCAAACCGTAGCGCGACGCGGCGCAGCGCGTACTTTTCATAGAATATAATAGAGCAGTACTTTTCATAGATATCAATAGAATATAGCACTTAGATAGTAGAACTACACTAAAACGTTGTGTATCTATACGACGATATACGTTTTTTTGTAGGAATTCTATATTCTATTGCTATCTTAAAAAGTGCACGCAACGCCGCGTTCCAGTGTGAACTGACCCTTATTGGACAATAAGACAATAATGATTACTCTGCCAAAAAAATAAATACATATATCGCTCGCTATTACTGTTAAATGTAATGTAACGTCTTAACATAATTATCACCGAACGTTAGATTTTTTATACGTCTTATTAAAAAACAAAGGAAATAAAGTAGGTAATGTAGGTAAAGGTTTACCTACTACATGTTTATTAGTTGGTAGATAAATAAGAGGCAGGGCTGTCCAAAGTAACATGTACAGGTGTTGAAACCAGCAAAGCGTAAATTCGTTTAACACGATCGTGATTTACAATATTACCAATATTTTTACATTTGGTCAGTCGAACGAATTGAGCACGTTTTTTATAACATATAGGTACATTATGTAATTAATTATATTGAACAGTGGGTAAATTTATTGCACAATTTGTTACCATCGTCTCTAGCCCTCTAATTGTAACTCTATGGCTGGAGTACACCTAACGGAATATATTATAATTATTACATACAAAACAATAAAACGAACGTGTACAATATTGTATGTTTGTATATAGATAGCTTAGACCTAACGTCATCGGCAGTGAACTAGTGATGCGCACGTTCTCTGTCTCAGACATTACATAATACACATCTTGACGTGTCACGTCACTTTATGGCATACATCACGTCATGTAACGTAAACGTCAAGTAGGTCTAGTATGAGTTAACAATGACCGCACTCGCTAGCGAGATCGTAAAACATTTACATGGAAAACTGACAATTATTCATATAATTTTTACGCTCTTGCTAGCGAATGCGGTAATTATAAACTCATGCTATGCCCACAGGGCACGTGGATATCACATTACGTCACGTTGCGACACACGTCACGTCATGTAACGTCACACGTCAAGTTATGTAATGTCACATTACGCCACGTTGTGTACAGTCACGTTTGTGACATTGCGTCAGAACTCTGCAACCGCGCGCTTTTCAATCGCACATACATACATAACTACACGTTATATAACTACCTATCTATTTATTATGAGTCAATTAATTCAATTTCTTTAAAGCGTACATTTTTATACTTAACTTTAGGAGGTCCTTAGTACATTATCCGAATCATTAACAAAACAATTTGTAATTTAAACAAACAGTAACATAATTTACAACATGCACGCACATTATGCGAATATTTTGTAGAACACATTCGAGACGGCAAGTAGGAACCGGTGTTATCGACCGATGATATAATATTCCAGTCTGTTCAATTTATATATATTTTTTGTATTATCTGCTGTAGAGTTACCTCCATTTAGCTGGTTTTCTAAACCGATTGAATAAAAAAAGACATGTTTTTGTGATGGCTACAGAAAATCGTTCTCATTGCGTATAAAGCAAGGCCATGCAGACAACGGTTCATAATTTTTGAAGTTTACTCCTTAAAAATCGATTTGCATACCAATAATGTAAGCAATGTAAGCCCCTCGTATAATTTATGGGAGTAAAATTAAAAACGTTCAATTTTTTTGAATATTTTAGAATATCTGAATCCATCTACTTAAACAATGTTATTTAAAAAAGAACAATGTTGTTTTTTCGGCGTGTTCGAATTGTTAGAATTTAATTTTTTTTTAATCGTTCGTAAGGAATAAACTCCAGTCGTGTGTCGAAGCTGACACACATTTTTTTAAATAAAACAAATAGTTAACACGTATTTATACTAGTAGTACGTATTTTATTAAGTAGACCAAACATTTAAGATGGTTTTTCTGTACTATAAAACCTTGCAAAGGCATATTATTTCGATGTATGAAACAGGTAGCGCCGGCCCCTGTTGACATTTTTACGTGCGAGGGAAAAGGAACAAAATATGTTGTAAAACTCAGTATGGGTCGGGTTTGTTTACATTATTTGCGTTGACTCCCTGCGGCTTTACTTTAGTTTCAAAGCTGTACCTTTATGTAGCAAAACAATAAAATTATTAACTAATAATTGTATCACAAATTGGATTAACTATAAATATTATTTATGGTAAGATAAAAATAATAATTGAACAGACCGAAAATGTAGTAAACCTAATAAATAACAAAATAACACTAAACAGTCTTTGTACTGACTGGTCAACTATAGGTGGGTTTTGTTTTTAAAGTTAAAAAGTAATAAAATAACATCGATTCATATAAAGATCTTTCATCTCAGTCGAAATTAAAACATTTTTCAGTCGCAGACACAACGGATTAAGTATAAAACAATTGACTGAATGTTCCAATGATTGGGCGATCCGATGCGTCCCCATCCGTTTGTTTGACGGAGCCCGGCGCCACTCATCACGTGCGAGAACTCCTCACATTCACTTCATCATAAATAAATTACGTGTAGACGATAGTAGCTATTACTTTGTACATATTTACATTACTAAAATTATATAACGTGAGTACATAAACGAACTAATAAATTTGTACTTGAGAAAATAATTAAAAATAACAAACGGTTTATTCGGCTTACACGTTGTTCTCAAACTATACCTAGAGCTACTTAATATTATTTTGTTGTATATTATAAACAAGACCGCGCGAGCGGCGGCGACTGCGACCGTGGTCGCACGCAAGTCGCCGGTCGCACGGGCCCTCGTATAAATTGTTATCGTTAATAGTTACAATATATCAACTACAGTATAATGGTATGAGCGGCGTGGTGGATGCATCCCCGCTCATACCTAAAGCGTTTAGTGAACGTGTTCCCGCACTGCCTGCCCGCGCCCCTCTGCGCCCTTCCACGCCTTTCTGCGCCCTTCTGGGCCCTTTCACGCCCTTTCGCGCCCCCCTGCTATTACTTAATTGACACGTATGTTGTGAGCAGGCAGTGCGAACACAAAACGCCACGGCATCCACGGTTCTACATTATATTATAATATCGAAGAGGTATAGTAACCACTGGGCGGTGGCGCGTTGGTGGGGTTCGTTAGGCCTCGGCACATATCTTATGATGGCGTATACTGCACACGAGATGATATAATAAAGTTCGAAGCAACGCCAGCCTTCGGATATGTGTCGAAACTTTAAGTGTACATTCACGCCGCAGGTAGCAAGATATACTACTATCCACAACGTAGGATAGTTGCTTTGCAGGGATATAAGAAAATATTGTAAAATGATACTTCTGCTTACATTTCTTTTACATTACACTTGTATGTATTTTTGTACGAATTGCGCAGTGTGCCAAAAAACTTTTCGAATATACCTAATGGTAATCTGGTCATCCATTTTTTCCCGAATATATCTTGGGAAAGCAGACACATCTATTCACTTCGATAGGCACGTAGGTATAGTTAGTAGCTTGCAACCTGCGGTATGAATGTACGGACTCTTCGTAAATGCGTCGTTCGAGCGGTATTCGATCACTAGTCTAATAGAAGGCATTTCTTTCTTCAACACCCAACCATCCGAAGTAAAGGTACTAATGAATCTACCAGTATATCGTGCGTTAAGCGATTATGTATAAGTGCATGAAGGAGGGCACCAGTCAGCAGACGCTTTCGGCTGGAGCGAGAGGCGCCAATGCAGCCAGCGGCGACATAGGCGGGGCCCCTTGGGGTTCCGGTGAGCGTCTCCGCAGCGCTTGTCGCTTGCGGAACTCCATAAACTCTTCTTTCATGGCGCGGACGCGCGCTTCCACGTCATCGCGCGAGGGCCGAGTGCGCGGGCGCTCGGGCGTGGACGGCGTGGGCGTGCGCGTGGCCCGATCCCACTCGTAGTGGACGTCCACTGAACCCGCGTCGCCGGAACCGGGGCGGGGCGGGGGCGCGGGGGGAGGCGGTCTGTAAGGGGGCGGACGCCATTCGGCTAAGCTGCCGGTGCGGCTGCTGCGGTTGTGTTGGGAGGAGGCGTTTTTACTGCCGAACCCGCTCGACGATGAACGGCTCTCGGGTGATGCCTCGTGCGGCGGCGGCATCTCGGTGACGTGGCGCGGACGCGCGTGACGCGAAGACGGCCGCGCCCGTGGCCGCACTAGTACGCCGCGCTCGTGCGACAATCGCAGCGACCGTAATCGGAACGGCGAGGGCGGAGTGGGAAACGAGCCGTCTGCTGAGCTCGGGAATGGCACTGAGCTGAGATCGGACACGTGAAGCGGTGACCACGGAGTCCAAGCTGAGGCCCACGGGGGCCAGGGTGGCCAAGAAGGCCAATGCAGGGTTAGTGCGGGCGAGGAGGCCCGGAACAGTGGTGGCGCAGCGGAGGGATGCAACGGCGCGCGCAGTCGCGGTAGGAATCCGCCGTCGTCGGAGGATGAGGGCGCGAGGGACGCTGCGGGCGTGACGGAAGGAGTGGGCGAGGGTCGTCGCACGGAGACGGAGGCCCAGTAGTGAGTCTCGTCGCCGCATCGCGACGCCGGCCACACCCAGTTCACAGTGAACCGCAAGCACTGCACTACACTCGATATTCCGCGTTCTCTAAATCTAAAAAAAAAAAACATTTTGAATTTCACTCGTCTCGATCATTTAATGATGGTTGAATATTTTTGTATTGATTTAATGAACTGACCTGATTTCCTGCACATCGGAAGCGTTAATAAAAATCAAAAATATATATAATTAGAAAGATGTAACTTGTAAATGAATTAAATTACATTTTTACTGTCGGTACGTGCTGCATGCAATATCTAAACAAAAATTCGTCACTAAATCTTTTACTTATTACGTCACGTACCTTGTAAAAAAAAATTGTCAGTGATAAGACAAGATATGAAATGAATAGTTCTATTGTAGTCCATAACTCACTTCTTAAAAGGCACTTGAGTGCTGTCTGCGGCGCGGAGGTCGGTCAACCGCGCGGCTACCATGTTGTATGCTGCAACCGAATTATTTCTGAATGAACGCAGTGTCATCTGCTCGGACCCCACCCGACACCCGCACCAGCCGACACCCAACACCCACCATATTGTCAACTATATCTTTGTCCAAAGCGAATGATGAGAAGCATGGCTGACAAATAAATTCTTTGGCATGTAGACTCTTTGTTGAAATCTAGTCATAAATTTTACATACATAAAAGAAACAAACAGTAAAATAAGGCACATATCACACACACACACAAACCCAAGCGTGAAATTTTATTTACATGACATTTTAACTAATTTTTTATAGTTTCATAAATAGAAATAAATTAAATAAAAATTGAATAGGTAGCCAGACTAGTCACTCATTTAAAGAAAGTGATTGAAGATGGCGGCGCTTCTATAACTTCTATTTGTCTCTCGCTCACAAAATATTGCTGTCTTATCGCACATGTCGGTAGGGTTAGTAAAAAAATATTTATTTTATTTACTGGCAGGGTTTTTTACTATTTCTGTCATACTAGACACAATATTTAATAATTTATTCGATTCTCTAATGTCATTGATTCTCTATCTAAAGTTAATAATTTCGCCTGTACGTTCAGAGATATGTCAGTCACTGATTTTCTAAGCTTTTCTAAAATTACTTTGATAAATTTTTAAAGAGTTCTCTAATTGTTTATGTATAGTTATAATATATAAAACATCGATATACTTACTACAACTATGACAACAATATTGCATATAGGGTACCTACTTTAAAGTACATTTAATAATAAAAAAATATAGGATAAAAAAACTATTTTAAATGCTAACAGTACCTATATACGTATCTGCAAAGCGTCGCCATTTTTAACCCCTTTCTTTAATTGACCGAGTTATAAATACACTGTGCAATATGAACTAAAATTTATATAAAGAAACCTGAGATTAAATTTTAGGAATCAACAGCATAGAATGCTGATGATTTTTTCATATCTTCAAGAATGTTTTTTGTCCCAGTCAAAATTATAATTTATCAGCCAAAAATTTTGTAGAAAGCGATAAATTCAAAAGTCTAATTAAAATAATTGACAATATTTACGTGCTTAGAACGTGCATTTTTTTATGGTTATTGCTCCACACCTACCATAACCAATTGACTACATGAATGAATGTCAAAATTATTTTATGCGCCAAATCCGACAATATGGTAAGTTATACTATGTATTTTTCTGTCTTTAAAGCTACAATATCACACACACCTGATGGTATCTAGCAAAAAATAGAAAGAATTCAGTAGCAGAAGTATTTTTAAAAAAAATTCTCTTCTATTCTATTGATTGCTGGACACTGTTTTAGTAGAATGTTCAAGTGCAATATACTTATATGGAAAATAGTTTTCTACGCATTATTTAATGTTAGTCAAGCGTTTGAATACAAGTCACCAGGCCTTTGAGACAGAAAATACTTTGGTTTTCACAACTCTTGCAACAGCCAGTGGATTACAGTAACGTAGTAGTAATAAGTGGACTAATCTTGGGGTAGGCGAAGATGAAGGGACTCTTTTAGATTTTTAACAAAAGCTTAAGCGCTGGTAATGAAATAGATATATTTAGTGATATTTTAGGTACGCCACTGAATACGTTGCAAGAGTAGTGAAGGGGTTAGTAAGGGTGAGACAAGGCGTCGGCCGGTGCCGGCCGCTGGAGTCGCCGCTCACCTTTCTCTTGCTTACGCCTCTTGCGTTTATTGCAAATCTTAACAGCGCACACTGAGAGGATGATGGCCACTATGAAGAAGAGGATCCCGCCGACGACTCCCGCCGTGATCGCCTTGTGCTTCACTCGCGCCGGCACAGGGAACTTCACCTCCTCCGAACTTTCGTAGCTGGTCGCCGAGTTGCCCAGCACTCGGAAGTAGTATGTCCTTCCACCGACCAGGTTCTTAACTGCATTTCAAATGGATTTATCATTTTCCAAATAAAGGTCGTGTTTAATTTTTCACAAATTTAAAATATTTTCGTTATATTTAAAATATCAATATCAACTTTTTTATAATGACGGGTGAACTTTTAGTAAACCAAAACCGTTTAAAGCGGTAGAACGTGCAATTTTATATCTATCCTTTTCTATCAAGTGTAGTTACAATTACGGCAAGCGCTCTTCGTTCTCTTTCATAGCACGTGTTCAAGAATACACCGACTCCCGTTGGGGCTAAATTAATATAGTTTTAATAAATTATATTAATGTAGTTTTCATGAATTACTATAAAATGCATTATAGTAATTCATGAAAACATGCATACATGCTTACGATCGGCACAATTTTAATACACATACAAATAATGTTTAGTACGTGCGTGAACTGCGTTTGGTTTGTTTACTTTTAGTTTATCCTTATATTGAATCTTCTATAGAACTCTCTTCAGAAGTTATAATGGCTAATGAAGAAGTAATATTACCCTGTTTTTACTAATATTTTATTAGGTTATAGGAATGGTATAGGAGTGGTATAGGCGGTTACCCAAATAGCTAGTCTCCTCCGGGCGAATCTGTCCGCGGTTGAGTGTCTTCCACTGGGCGTCGGTGCGGTACTTGATGGTGTAGTACTGTACGAGGTGAGCTCGCTCCAACGGCGCTTGCCACGTGATCAAGAACCCGTTGTGCACTTCCGTCACGGTCAGGTTTCGAGGCGGACCCGATTTTGGACCTGCAAGGCCATTTATCAGTTGTCTATGAGTTTTCAGTAACATCATGCATTCTTTTCAACACAGTTATAGGTACTATTGGATATATAATTGCTATAAGTACTACTAGGTAAAGACTAGCTTGTACATACCTATTATGGAAAGAACACCAAAAATTGGGTAGATAACGCCAGATTACACCCGAACCAAAACTAATATTAAAAGTTTATATATCGGTTGTTGTTCTATAAATGTAGACATATTAAAGTTACCTTAAATACCCATTAATTAATTTTTTGGAGGAATTCAACCATGACAAGTGTAAACTGATACTTTATTATTTGATCCTTCGAGTCGAACAAACACATAAATCAGTATTTGAATGCAATTAAATGCTGTTCGATTTTATCATGCGAGAATCCGTAAACACAACTGCATTCTTAACATATAAAGAAATTAAGAAACGGTCCATGCATTGTGATTGTCTCTAATATTTTTTTCAATTATTTCCTGTACGACATTAAGATAAATATAGAAAGAAAGAAGGAAATATATATTTATTTTGCATATTTTGCCATTAATAATGAAATACAACATTAAAGTATTTATTGAAACTAACAAACCATATTTAAAATAACTAATATAATGTAAAAAAAAACATAAGCCTGGATAACATCAAGCAAAATAAACATGCGATTAAAATAAGCTGTGTACTCTACGAGTAGGAATTCAGACGTCTATGAAGCAGATAAGAGCAGTAGAGATAAGCTTAGTGTTAAGGGAAGGTTAAGGCTACTTGTGCACTGTAAGTATGTACCGGAGCCTTCGGGTGCGTTCTGAAATATCTTTTCATCGACCGGCCCGGGGGGCGTGGCCGGCGCCTTCGCTTTTGCGCCTACATCTACAAAAACCAACCACTTTGTTAATAACACACCACAACC
The DNA here is from genome assembly GCA_947623395.1 of Synanthedon tipuliformis. NCBI lineage: Eukaryota > Metazoa > Arthropoda > Insecta > Lepidoptera > Sesiidae > Synanthedon > Synanthedon tipuliformis. The sequence goes on along the minus strand of OX392414.1, from coordinate 7,825,699 downwards.
CCTCTCAACTTCTACCAATACATCTGAAACACCACTCGAATTCATCACCTTATTGTATGTACAATAAGCGCCACGAAAGAAGAGACCTGAAGTAGGTTATCATTATCACGTGGTTTAACTTGCGCAGACGCAGATTTATAGGTCATTTTTTCATTTAAAAGTATTTTCTTAAGTATTTTCATTTAATTAAAACTAGGTATTTTTTGAACCTAGACGATATCTATTTATATTAGAGTGTATCCGACGAATGACAGGTTCTCCTTTTTTGGCGCGTATCACTCATCAACTTGGCATCCCACAGACGGATAATGCAATATTTATTTACAAAGTATTTTATGTGGTCTCTATTATTATTTGTTTTGTATGACATTAACCAGTTGTAAAACATTAACAAAATTGTATGTGTGCAGTTTGGTTAATTGTCGTGTAATTGTGTACCTACTCATTTACATAAATGAAGTTATTTTTATCCTGTGGAAATCTAAGCATTGTTTGTATCTTTTTTACTTAATATGAAAGAAACAATAATGATTATCAAGGAGCGTTCTCTTCTTTTATAACATTATTATCATAAGGCAAATCTGACTGAATATTTATAATTTTTATAATTATAAGATTTATTCTTAAAAGTATTAAAAATTTTGTTCTATCTTTTTAAGTTTTGAATGATAAAATTAAAACAAACTAATTTTGCAAAAATACTTAGACTAAAATTAAAAGAATCCTTCACCAGTAAAGAGACGAAAAGACATACCTAGAGTTCGTATAGTGATCGCCTTGCTCATCATTCCCTCTCCGATTGTATTCTTGCTGTTGACTTGGAACTCGTAGGTGGTGCCAGGCTGCAGACGGTTTATTGTCACCTGCAATATACAATTAACATCATTTTTATTTAGGTATTTACACTTGTGAAAGAAATATTTGAAATGTGTTCCCGTAAAATAGAAGTGAAAAAAAAAAAACATTTATGTTGACTGCTCAGTAAATCTTTGCATTAATTTATTTTTTGAACGAATGGAAACTAACGCAACAATCAATCACCATTTTACGGTCAATTTTAACATTTTCCTATGCAAATTGTTGAAATAATCTGGGAAAATGTTGAATTTGCTTAGGAAAATGTTGAAATTTGAAAAATGGTATATACTAAAAACGGTTGATGGGTAGAAGTCATGAAGTACGCAGAGGCGTTATAACAAGAGTCACGTGATCACTAGATACACTAAAGCCTTGAAGCTTATCTGTCATCGCGCGCAAAAAAAGTTTTCCTTCAAAAATGTTCAGAAAGTTTGTTTTACACATATTGCACATATGTGTAGACTCACCGAGGTGGCTCCTGAAGGCGTGACGGGCACCTTGGTCCACTCGGAGAATCCGGCCTCTCGGTACCAGATGGTGTAGTCCTGCTTGTAATCGGGTCCGCCGGCGTAGCCTGGCTGCCAGCGCAACGTCACCTGGAACTCCGTCGCAGTGCCCGACACGTTGTACGGCGCGTGCGGTTGAGTGCCCTCGATCACCAGCTGGGTGTCCGCAACTATCGTCGCCACCTGAGGAGCAGATGACCGCTTGAAACTAGTTTGTTTGAAGGTATTTGTAATGTTTTTCAAAGGTTGGGTTAGGCCTCTTAGCGGTTCTCTTATGGGCCGACGCAAATTGACGGCAAAGCACATCTGAGAATTATTCCATTAAGATGCCGCAAGCAAGCAAAGAGGCAAAAGCCTTTTGGTATTGAAATAAAGGAGTGTGAGTGCTACAATCATTGTATTGAGGTTAAAAATAACAAGTTTAGGAAAACCACATTTGCTGGTCATGTGACGCTTACGTTATGTTCCAAATAGTCATAAGTGAGGACAAACAATTTTATAAGTATAGATTATGGTTTATTTGGGCTTACCTCGTTGGAGGCGACGCACTGGTAGATGCCGAAGTCTTGTCGCCGTAGCGTGTCTATGGTGATATTGCCTCCGGCGGCTCTCACGCGACTCTTCTGCAGAGGCAGCCCGTCCCTCCGCCGCCACGCCACGCTCGGCCGCTGCGTGCCCTCCGCTTCTTGCGCCTCGCAGTGCATCTCCACCGACTCGCCCACCTGAAATCCACTTTCTTAAGTCCCACTACTAATACCCAATGGACTGCTGTCACTCAGGGGCGTAGCTAGTAGCTACCACCGTTTCAGTCGTATCAATTATATTAGAGCTCGCATATACACTATCAACTGTACGATCTCCACCCACTATACATGCCACGATTCATCAAGCGCAATAATATTCACCTATAAATTATAATATTCTAGTCAAGCGACTGAATCTATAATATGTAACACTTTATAACTTTTATATCTGTTAGATCTTTTATAAGGACAACAACACTAACCTTTCGTTGGTATAAAGGTTCCGGTTCCACCGTAAAGACCGGTGGCTTCCTCACAAGCACTTCCATTGGTCCTGAAAAATTAATTTTTTTGTAAGGTAAGTAAATTGTAATTGTATTGATGTAATTGTGATTGATTTTGAGTTATTTGGTTACCTGAAGATCCTTGCGTGCCTTGAGCGTTGTATGGGGTACATGTGTATCGACCCTGGTGATTTTGGTTCACTCTAGTAAATAATAATGACCCATTATTCATTATCACAATATCCTTCGTCTGATATGGCTCCAGCAGCCTCTTGTCCTTCGTCCACGTGACGTATTGCAGTGGCGGGTTAGCTTTTATATAGCACTGTACTACTCCGGCTAATCGAAACGGTAGATACTGTACAGTTGGGGTAAATGTTACTTTAGCTGGGTCTGGAAAATAAAGAAATACAGGTTTAGAAAGACTGCAGGCAGTGTAAATAGCATCAATATTATATATGTAAAACATCATCCTCATACTACAGTTTTCGGAGTTTTTTTTTAACAATATGGCTCTAATAAATACATACACTGTACTGTACTGTATCAAGCTCCCTAAATGTTTTCGGTCAATCTATGTTCGTAAATCTGCCTTTAAATATAAATAAATATGTTGGGATTTATGCAGTGAAATGTGAACTACTCATAGTAGTGAAATAAACTCACATTCAACATTTAAGTAGGCCGAAGCACTCTGCGGGTCTCCGATTCCGTTGGAGACTTCGCAGAGATATTGTCCCGAGTCGTCAGCCGCCACTGGATTGATGACGAGCGCTCCGTCTCTGCGGATGGTCACGCGGGTCTCCAGTGCCGCGACCTCCGCCACTGGCGCTCCTTCGCGGAACCATTTCACCGTCACGTTGCCAGGCAGCGCCTTCGCTTCGCAAGAGAATTGTACCTTCTCCCCTTCCAATTTCGTTTGATTCGTTGGCGGCATCTGAAACCCATTCAACGGACTGCAATCAACTCAGCAATTCGGAAGGTGTGTGTTGCCAGTGATAACATATTATGGCGCTGAAACTTGGTCTCTAAAACTCTTAAACTGGCTATGGAGAGGAGCAGGAATGAAGAGATCCGTAGACAAACGAAAGTTACCATAACCTTTCATCAAGTTGCCTATTGCGACGTTTATCTAATAATAAGAGAGGAATAAAGGCCATTGTGATTTGGTAAAAAATGCTTGTTTTGTGAATAAATTAAAATAATCAGTGAGTGTTGCATCTTGACTTACGGTGATGACAGCACCGCCTGCTATGATGACCCTAGCGGTGTGTGACACCTGCCCCTCGCCGTTCCGCGCGATGCATGTGTAGTCCCCGATATCCTCGTGTCTAATGTTGGATATGCGGAGCTCCGTGCCGTCGTTGAAGATGCCCACCGTGCCCGAAGGTTCCACTGGATTCGCGTCCTTGTACCATAGTATTTCGGGTGTGGGTGTACCCTCAGCTTGGCAGTTGAGGATAATAGCATCTCCTGGAATTTATTTACTTTTAATAAATATACATAAGTCTCATGTAAAGCCATGATTTTGCTTTAATAAAATGAGCTATGTTACCTAAATTAACGTATATAATGTCTTCCGGTGTGATGGAGAAACGTGGTGGCGCGTGCACATCCAGGTGGAACCACGTGCCATTCTTGTGTTGATTTGGTGAGCGATTAAGGAACACCACCTTGCATTCGTACCAACCCTGGATAAACATTATTATTATTAAAACTGTTGAACAATCACGATTCACTTTCGATTTATAAGCAAATATCATTCATTAGCATCTAAAAAAATTTATAATCTTTTAGATTAAATTATAAAGTTTAGATGAACAATCCTCGGACGCGTTGTCAATTTCAAATTCAAAGTTCTGTAGGTGTAATTTTTCAACTAGAATTATATAACTTTTTTCAAAAAGTTTCAATTGTAACAAATTTTATCAGGGACAATTAAAATCCTTAAATGTAACCGCAATCATAATATTCAGTAATTAAGTTTACCTGGTCTGATTCTCGTATGTTCGTGAGGTTAAGACTGGCAGCCCCGTAGGGGGAGTCAGGCGCGACACGTGACACCCTGCCTTCGTAACCTTCGCCACTGTGCGTCGGATAACTCTCATACCAGATGTAAATCGGGATGTCCTGTCCCTAGACCACAATACAAAATACGTTAACAATTTAAACTCGCCTGGCGCTCAAACACAATTATCACTAAATTCAAATTTTTACAATCTACCAACAAGTAATTTGAAACTGTCTACGATTCATTAGACAGTAGTGGCACGAACATATACAGTCTTTACCTACATGTATAATGTGTTTAGTACTTTGTATACTTTAACAGTGTTACCTTATGTAATCAATCTTATTCTATATTCAAATTAATCATAAATGAGAAAGGTTCGACTGTTAAAACATACTGAATGTTATACTACATTAATCTATCTACAGCGGAGTATCATGCATTTTTAGGCAAATAGGTACATATAGTAGTATACCTATTTATAACCGTGTCAGTAGATACTTATTTTTATAGTACTTATTTAAGTACTACCAACTTAGTTTCAATATTATGTTAATTATGTAGGTATGTTAACATAAATGCAGTTGCAACGTCAATTGTTAGTACTAATTAAGTGATAGATGCATTGTTTCGTATTGATCAGAAAAAGGTAACGTTTACCATTTTAAAGGTCAGATTATATTTGGAAAATGCGTAACCCGTCTTTGTTGTTTAATGATTGTTATTTAACATTCAGTGTATGTTTAACTTTAAACTGGTAAAAGTTCGATTTCCGCTTCAGTATATGCCTACATTGAGTGCGCAATGAAGTGTGTTCAGGCATGCAAAAGATGGTGAAATTGAAGGAAATAACTAGCTACGTGATCATGCAGAAGTACATTTATATGAATGTACAGACACTCAGACGCGTTTTGTTATTATACAAGTACTTATAAATGAGACTACAGTTGCAGATAGAGCGTGGGAGAAGCCCACAGCCACAGGAAGAGAGAAACAGACAGTACCGCCGCCAGTGCGCGTGGGAGTGCTGTGCCCCGTGTCAGCCGAGTAAGCGAACAACGTGCTCCCGTTACAATATAAGTAGTGCACCCAAAAATTAAAACATCATAATTATCGATAGAAAGAAAAGGTATTGTAATAAAATGTAAGTGGCAGTGTATGTGTGGCATGTTGGTATCTAACGGGGGTCTGCTGCTCTCTCGGACTCGTTTTGAAGGCCTTTGTCACTGTGGTGTCTTATTATCGACCAGCTGTGGGACGCGTAACACGAGCACGAAGGCATTACGAAGAAAAGGCAGATACACAAGAAAAGGCACGAGCGCGGTGTGCGCGGGTCGAGAAAGGGGAATCCCCTCGGCCCGCGGCGGCGCTCGCGTTTTACCAAGTAGCACAGAGTAAGACACGAGGTGTCGTTGCATAGAATACATCGACACATAATACTTTACAGTGTGCTGGCCGCGTCGCGATGACGAGCCATCTTCTACTGTACAAAAATACACAGGATTTGATGAGCAGCGTTGTATGGTAAGAGTGAGTGTGGGCCGTCGTACCGTTTCGCCTACCTTCTTCTCCCACTGCAACACGTACGGCACCGGGATGTCTTCCGGGAAGTCCACTTGGCAGTTGAACACGACGCTCTCGCCGAGGATCGCCGTGATGTGCACAGCATCTTGGTGGTCTTGATTACAAGTTACTGCAATTAAAAATTACTAATCAATCCTTACTAATATTATAAATGCAAAAGTGACTGTTTCATTTTTAGGCTAGATTCCCACTACTTTGGACCAGCGAATTTGCCGGGAACTGGCACCCGGAGGGGACGTAGTGTTAAAATTATAGCGGATCCCGTCTTACTGAAGTTTGGTTACAGTATTAAATATTCTTCACGCCACGCTGTTAATTTAAAAGCGGCGGATATCAGTCCGGGCTCTTGCATATTACTCCGGTCCAGGCGTTCTGCCCGAAGACAAAACGTCCGGTGAGCCCGGCGTTTTTTACGCCGGATACGGTATGAACATCTTCATATAAACTCTACAGCCACTGAGCTTTCGGGCAGTTTTACCGACCCGGTAAATTCGCCGTACCCGAGTAATGTGAATGAGCTCTTACACGTATACACACGTTGTCATGAGTACAGAAAAGAACACCTTTTATCCAAAACATCACTACATATCACTATCACTACATAGTATAAAACAAAGTCGCTTTTTCTGTCCCTATGTCCCTTTGTATGCTTAGATCTTTAAAACTACGCAACGGATTTTAATGCGGTTTTCACTAATGGGTAGAGTGGTTCTCGAGGAAGGTTTAAGTACATAATTTACTAAGTTACGCGGGCGAAGTCGCGGGCAGCAGCTTTAATTTTATTAACACGTAATTTTATAACATGTAGTGCCATCTGTTAACTTTTAGATGAATTAGAGTACTACATTGCTTCAAACAGAATTCCCTAGATGGCGTTGTAAATTTTGCATACACGTTGTCTGGGACTCCAAAAAGGACATAGGGTACCTTTCATCCAGAACGCGGACGAAGTCGCGGGCACCAGCTAGTATTCTATATAACGAATAGAGATGTATTCTCAATTAGGTCATCATCATCAATACTAATAATAAATCTGTAAGTGTAAGTATTGTATGTATGTATGTATGTATGCATGTATGTATCTATGTTCCTCCATAACTCTTAAACGAATTAACTGTTTTTCATGAAACTTGGTAGATAAATATTTAGATGTACACAGATTTTTACGGAACACAGGATAGGCTACTTTTTTCACGCGGACGAAGTCGCGGGCGCCAGCTAGTCTTAAATAAAATAAAAACAAAGCTTAAAAAAAATTTAAAAAAAAACATTTCTCCAATGTTCATTGTTACTTTATTTATACATATACTTAATGCATTCTAAGCGAGTTTAAAGCGTTACAGGAACGCACACCGCATACTGGTATACTGGTCTTCTTTGAAGTTATGAGGAATTTCCCAAACCGTGAGTGAAACCATTAGCAGTAAAAAGTTACTAGCGCAGTTAGTTAATGTATGTGTCTTTTTCGACGACCTTGTGGTGTTACATCAGGGGTCACGGCTACCAGCACACGTTAATTTTATATGAGCTTGGTAAACAATTACGTTAGTTCCGCTTTTATACGGATAACGGGGCTTTTACGATGTGGTTGAACTCTTTTAAATACGCCCTAATTATCGAGGATACCATTTTCAATGGAACATGAAACAAATTAAATCTGTCTGATAGTATGCGTTTGTATCGATACAAATACAAATGGATCACGTTCTAAACAATCGAAAGCGAGGAAGGAAAGGAAGGAAGATGGATTGAAGAAGCAGTGTTGAGGAGGCGTGGAAATGCGAGGATTGATCGCTGACTGCCTTGCGTTCGCTGAGCGTCGATCGCGTTCAACGCGCGACGTCAGCTCGTTTGAGAGACGTTGTGTGCATATAATAATATGGCCTAATATTGAACAACCGAGAGACAAAGGCTGACGATGATGATGATTATTTACCTGGCAAGTTGACTAGCAGCAGTAGCAACAAGCCGGCGGCGATGTGCGGCGGTTGCACGGCGCGCCAGCCCATGCCTGCGCTCCCATGTCACGGTCGCGCGCGGCGACTCATCGTTGATGCATCACCTGAGCAGAGAGAAATACTTTTATTACTAAATTTTGTTTGGATAGAATAAATAGAATTTTTGTTTACTACTTGGGGTACTACTAAAATATGAGACAAAAACTACAAGCAGAATCGTGGGTAGCCTCAACAGAACCCTGCATTCGTGGGTACAGCGACACCACAGTTTTTTGAGTAAAATACCGACAAAAAAGACAAAATCGTTAACATTGGTACCTATATGGTAATACCCAATAATACCAAAATTACAAAATGATTTTTCCATAAGATGTCTCTTTTCACTAGTAAATCTACCAATCACGTTGTTAGCTGGTCGCTGCTGTTCCTATGTAATTATGATTATGCGGCATTGCGGAATATTACACGTTTTAAGGATAATAGACGCAGAATTTCAGTGTAACTAACTTTGCTTCGTTTCTTGATTGCGGTAATTTAGCTGCTTTTGTGTAATTCTTATTAAAATTGCTAAAGTTTTGCATGTTTGATCGTCGGATTATATAAATAAAATTTTATTAATTATAATTTTTTAAAGGAGTTGTAGGTCTAACTGTTTTCTAAGGAACTAAGGAATAGTTTCCAAGGTAAAGAACTATACTAAGGTTTCTAAGGAAGTAATTCTAAGTAACTTAATTGAACGAGTTGTACTAAGGTACTAGCAGTACCTATAATTTAAGATAAGTTAATTAGTTAAGGTAATGTTACTGGTGAAAGATGTAATGGTAAGGATTATTGACCCAAATGAACTGAGCAGAAACCATAAATTGCAACCAATCTGGTTAAATGTGGGAAAATATACGAATCGAGGAATCGGGCTAGCGGGATGGGTCGGGGCGATTAACTTCGCGACGAGATTTCCATTCAACGAGGGTAAAACCGCGAAAAAGAGCTAGTAAGTAAAGTTATTTTCTTCATAATTATTTTGTGTTTATTCGTAACATACAAAAATGGTGTTAATCGCACTTGCAGCATCTATGAATAAATAATTAAATATCTTCACACATTCCACACAGCACCATCTAGTTCCACACTAAGCAACTAACGCTTGTATTATGGATACCAGACAGTTGATATACTTACATACAATATATATTTTTTGTAAATACATACATATTATAAATACAAAACTCCATGACTCAGGTCAAAGTTAAATGTTAGCACATAAACATTTCCCCCTAGCGGGATTCGAACCCGCGACCGCTTTGGTTAACAGCTAGGGTTACTATAGCCACTAGACCAAACGTGTCGTCAAAAAATGTCTTACCGAAACACAAAACTGCTGTTATTTCTATTCGAAACGCAGAGTGCTACGAAATTTTTAATAATACAGCCAAAAAATTTCTCAGTTCGGGTGCGGTATGAAAGCACAATACTAAAATCGGGAAATGATGAAGTACGCCACGTTATTCATGTAGCTAATTGTTGTATTGTAATGTGGCTTCAAGCTCACGAGGCGTCCTTGGGCTATTTCCACTTCAGCAGGTAATTGCACTGCAACACGATATAGTCGAGCTATCGCCCCTCCCCCGTCTCACAAAAACTACCTTCCATATACAAACTGTTCGAGTACTAACGAGTAATCAGTTTATCGATCTTGTTAACTCCGTTCATAAGAAAGCTTCAAATAGAACTTGGAGTTTTTATGTTAATTTAACCTCTCCGACCACGTCAACAGCTAACAAAATTACCTCATTACCCTGGTTTGTTTTACCGTAAGAGCATTCAATTAACTAAGATGACCATAAAATGTTAAATTTAAATTTTTTGTCTCGTTACCCATTCAACATATTCAACATATTGAACGATTAAATGAAGGGTTGCAAAATTTAAATTCTGGGCCATCGTTTTTCGGTATACCCAATTTTTGTTGTGTTTTGGAATTTTGTTATACGCGGGAGCTATTACATATTATTTAGATAAATCAAAAACGTAAGGCTATTGTTACTGGTGGGTATGTTAGAAGTTAATAAACTTAATAATTAATCATGTTTACATAAAGTCGCTGTCAATTCAAATGAAATCAACACAATATCTGGTCTATTCGCTATTCGCAGTACGGCTGTTCTACTCTGGCGAATATACCATTCAAAGCGAGCTCTTGATTCAGGATCCTGGCGGCTTGATTGTATTTTTGCAAATATTCAGTGTTGGCAAGTGGCGAACGAACGAAAGTGACATGTCGGAGGGTCTCTCCAGTGGCGGCATGCTCGACATATTATGTTCTCTGTGCCATCTTTTATGAGGTACCTTCTGCATCTTGACCACCTGATTTTGTATCGTACAGACAAAATTTTCTTTCAGTCTCTCCAAAGAGATTGCCGAAGCGTAGCTATTGCTTGGAGACATTATTGTAATTTATTTATTGTTTATTGAAGATATTTTTCTGCTTCAAACAATATAGTTACTTGAAAATAAATGTTATTAAAATATTTTATTTATTTATACATTGTAGAATGGCAATAGGAATATTTATAAAGCCCTTGTCTTCGCTGCTGCAACTATCCATTTTTATATTTATATTTGTAATGCGTTAGTTTTTCTAAACCACCCAACGGATTGTGATACGGTTTTCACTAATGAAAAAGCGATAAACGAGAAATTGTTTAAGTGCGAAGTCGCAAGCGAGTCGCTAGACTACTTTAATTTAAGTAATTTTGTTTTATTTTAAAGCCGTCAGTGAAGCTTCAATTTGAAGTCGACTGAAAAAGCTTTGCTCCTTCTAGGCAAAACTTTGTAGTTACTGGGTCGGAATCAATTTGATGCGATACACATGAATAATTTTCCACCTCCTTTTTTTGTATTCATAATGGGATAATTTGTTCACGATGTGAAGCAAGAAATAGTTTCTATAGTTAATGCTTATTTTATAATTAATACTGAATTTTTTTTGTGTGAAATTTTTTGTTTTGTAAACGAGCCGTTTTTATTTTGTAATACCTAACTTAGGTATTTATTAATGTAGTTAGTATATTGTCAAGAAAACGACCGAGTCATAAACCTATGGTTCAACGGTTGTTTAACTAAATTGATAAACACAAGATAACTGTGTAAATATTAATAAAATGGTTTATGTTTAATAAACTATGTTCTCTAAATAAAGTCTGTCTTATCTGTCTTATATTATATGTACTTATGAATACGGTAAAAAATCTCTTTGTACCTACTTCTTTTGATTTCAATGTTTTTAATATTACTTATTATATGTATATTTGTAATAAAATTCTAGACATAATATTTGAAACCAAATTCAGAAAAGCCATTATTATTTATAATGGTTTAAAACCCTATTTTTAGTTTTTTCTCAATTGACAGATTTTTTAAACCCAAATTCGGAATATTCCAATACGGCCAGTGTACCTGTCTGGGTCAGAATCGAGATGGGTGTGCGGCCCGGACGGGCAACGGTCAACGGTGATGCTGCGGGTGTCGGAGCGGTGTATCGATTTTCATACCTTGTCGTCGCGCGGTAGATGTGCGTGGAGGATCGCGCGGCGAGTGGTGTGCTGGCTTCGGGGGTAGTGGTGCGTTCTGGTTGGGCGCGGGTGGGCTCCGTCATCTGTGGTGGGCGATCATGGGCTCGCGTTGGGCGGCGAAGCGCGTGCGAGACGTCGCGAGGCGGGCCGGGCACTGTCCGCCGCCGCCCGCCCGCGCCCGTGCGTATTGATCGGTGCGCGCGCACGCAATAGCTCCCCGTCCCTGGTGTAGAGCTCACGTGCTCGCTCAGCGCTGTGTCGCCTGCCCCTAGCTGTGCTGTGACCTCCGCAACGAACGTCACATCCAGTCTAACACTAGACATCCCAATTTTTATGACCTTAAATGCTCATTGCGTTAGACAGTGACCTCCGCAGCAAGGGTTACATCTAGCACTAATCATCCCAGTTTTTCGAAACTTAAATGCTCATTGCGTTAGGAATTGAACTGGGCACTTTAGCTCATACCATGCATGTTTTTAAGGTAGCAATACAATATAGAATTTATTTAGTTCGCGACACTTCGCGTTCGCATAGTTCGCATACCTTTTCGTGTAGTAAATAAGTTAATATTGTATTGCTAGACTGTGATCTATCTCTTGTAGACCTGTCCCTTGTAGACTTGGGCAGTACTAAGGATTTGATGTAAATTGTATTATTTCACAGTGGTCTACTCCTTACTGCCCAGTTTATGATTGCAGTGTGAATGGCATAATTACATAAGCATAATTTTTTTTAATTATTTCATATAGTAATAAGTATCAAGACGTATAATACAAAGTTACTTGAGCTGAGAACCAGCACACTCAGTAACTTAATAAGCGCGGACAGGATTCCGCTTTGTTGCGCATCTCAGCCGGTATCCGATTACGAATAAAAGCTAATATAAAATCGAAAAGCACACTATACATTCTGTAATAAGGTCAACTATTTATATGTTTACATAAAGCTTCAGCCATCGCGTTAACTCTTTGCAACTTATGTGTTTCTTTTACCTTTTGACATGAGCGGATGATCGATGTGGAACTCGCCACATTAGGTACCTATTTACTCACCTTTTGCCCTTTAACTTTCGTTATTCAACTCAAAAAGTGTCGGATGCCCTTTTAACATCAACTTGGTACTGTTTGTTTTACAAATTTCCATCCGTTCCTAACAACTTTTATTGGAAACATTAACCTACTACCAAATTCTTAATGCGTTTCCCTACGGATATTGTGATTTATTCGCGTAATAAACATTACTGTTAATGTTTTTTTATGTTATCGCTGTTTTTCTAGTAATACATACATACATAGTACATAGTAGTAATAAATCCATACATAGTAGTAGTGTTTTGGCAAGTTGAGACAAGGCACACTGCGTAAGCGCAGTCATTTGGGCAGCCTGCGGCAGTAACTATCCCCTTACCGATAGTAACTATTATTTAATCTGTGCCCTTACAGAAGACCACCGTTATAGGCGACCGTAGCCACTAACCATCAAGTGGACATCAGCTGTCTGACAATCTTAAGATTAAAAAAAACCAGTTCGAAAGTTCCTTTTTTTCAGTACATAGTTCGGTCGTAGCCAGTACAACTGGCGCGTTTGTTCAGCTTAATAATCTATTAGTACTGTACAATGAATCTAATATATAAAATTCTCGTGTCGCGGTGTTTGTTGCCAAACTCTTCCGAAACGGCTGGACCGATTTTGATGAAATTTTGTGTGCTTATCGGGTAATGTTAAGGGTGGTCCACCCCAAAAATTCATTTTTTATTTTTTCGCAAAACAACGTTTGCCGGGTCAGCTAGTAGACTTATAAAAGTTAAAAATTTTATGCATTTATAAAAAGTTTTAAAAAGTTGTGTATTAAATTCCAAATTAATTATAACTGTGAGTTTACAATAATCAATGTGACGTATTATTTCAATTTTACATAAACAGGTTGGTTTTACATCAAACATTTAACATTTTATGTACCTATATACCTACATTAAAATTTTGCGTCGGCAACGGTAACAGGAGCTTTCAAACGTATGATAGCAAATTAAGAAAGGGCTTTGAAGCGTCTTTAGCATGTAACATCGTCCTTTAACTAATTTAATGTGCAGATAATAAAAGCGATTCTAAAAAGAAGTGAAGTAAATCAACGCTATCTTTTATACACATGTTTTATATAAAATGTGTTGAAATACTTATGTTTTTTATTTCATACTAGAACTTCGCACGGATACAATTTTCCTGGCAATTTTTCAAGGAACCTTCCTCGGATTTTAACTAATTTTTGGAAACAAAACCAAACAAAACAAATTATAATATAGTAATCTTAATTCAGGTTAATTTTCTGTATTTTAAAGCTAATTCGCATTTTGCCAATATTATGAATAACTAAGTATTTCTCGACTTCAAATACTTAGACTTTAAACTTTTTTTAGACTAGAGATGTTAAGTTCTACTCCTCATATTAACTTCCTTAAGTTTATAAATACCATGAATAAGAAAACTTATGATTTGAAAGCAAGTCAAAGGGAACCTCTTTTCAAAATTACTACTCAACATAATAAAAATAGATAAATTGAAAACTTTGTAGCCGTCTTTTACATTAATGTAAATTTGATCTTAAGTAAGCATGGACGTATAAAAGCAACCGAGCCCTCGAGGTGGAGTAAGGAAGTACGAGGCGCATTAACTAATGGCCTCCACTAATGGCGAAAAGCTGACGCACTCAGTTAACATACCCGTTATAGCTTGTTGCTCATGTAGCTTGAAATTTTACTTCAATCTAGTCCGCGAACGCAAATGGGAGAAGGCATGCTGCACGCAGCCTCTTAAGGTTAAACTAGTCAGCTTTTCCTCCATACAAACGTAGAATGATTTTTATTACTCCGCTGTTTTATGTTTAATTTACAAAAGTAAGCAAGATATCGATTTATCTTTCGTTAACTAGGTTCGTTGCTAGAGAAACTCTTGAAAAATGTATATTTTAACACAAATTTTAATGCAACTTTGAGGGTGAATAGGTCACTCTAGTGTACAAAACTAGTGTTTGTGGACACTGTTACGTACGTCTATATGCGTTTTTTGAAAAATCTAAGACATAATATATACGGGAAAGCATTCTAATTCAGACTTTAAAGTTTCTATAAAAGGAGATCATAAAATATATTATAATACATATAAATAAAATTTTGTAACATAACATTTTCAATAATCATATTAACCATGAATACACCATGGTATAATTCAAATATGATGGAGTTTTCGCGTGTTTTCTTTTGCAGCTTTCCCAATAATAGACCTCATTAAAACTGATTATACTATTGTAAGGGACACAGTAGCTCTATTTCTGTGTTAATTCAAAAAGAGCACGACCGAGAAAATGTATTATTATAGGTAGAGTCAAAGCGCGGAATGAGTGATGGAAGAAGGGAATTCGGCGGGCGAGCGGCTGCGGGAAGCATAGGGGAGACAGGGGAGGGGACGAGAAGGGAAATGACTTTCACGCCGAAAAATACTACGCTTTTTTCAAGTATTTTATGAAAGTTTCGTATTCCCCTTCATGTTCACGCTGTCTATTTATCTCAAATGAGAAAAATATTATAAAATTATTTAAAAAGTAGCTATTGCCAGACTTCGTACGCGTTGGAAAATGAAAACCAAAAATATAACACCTATATCGCAATATATGTTTATATAGAAAATAGATTTTTTTTGTATAAATCCACCCTATTCAAACTTTTCAATATGCTAAGTCCTCGCCCTAAATGTTAAATTATATGTATAAAAAGTAAAAATAAAGAAAATATATGCGGACCAAGCCGCAGGCGATTGCCAGTAAGTAGAATATGTCTGGAAAGAGTTGGGATTTGGGAATAGAGTATCGCATTTGCATACAGACTGGTAGGTAGATACCGTACGAAGCGAGGTTCGTGCAGTTAAATAATGCAGCCCAGTCTAGATGCCAACGCGAAGGCTGCGTCCTAAATTTATCATACACAAGACCTTACTTTAATCCAAGCTAACCCAATATTCGGCCTGAGTTTCACAGTTTACTGTGCCACTATTTTGTGAACTTATAAATTATATATATGTATGGCATGTGCATAAAATATGCAGGCCGTACACGATACGATTGTCTCACGATACGTTTACCTTGGTCAAATATTTAAATATTCCCTTGGCGGTGTGCGGTCTGAAAACTTGTTTCATTTAGAATTTTGCAAAAAAGGACCGAAGTCCCTGGACTACGTAGATTGGATGTATCTTGAATCTTGATTATGCCAGCAATCGACGTCCATTCGCAACTTAAGGGTAGTGGACCTCATTAGAATCCTCATAGAAAGAATGTTAGCGAAATCCCTTTGTCTACTGGGAAATGGACTGATGCTCTTCAACGACTGAACAGATCTTCATAAATTTTCAGTGACCGACCGTACTCCTGATGATGCTTATGTTTTTGAGCTGCCTATGATCAAACCCGATTGTCAGAAAATCAGTCAAAGTAGAAATGACATGTAGTTTAGATCAAACGCAATGTAGATAAGAGAGTGTCGTATAATATTTTGAACTCGAATAAAGGAAAGAGTTACCAAGTATAAAGTTAGTTTTAGTTCACACGTATCTTATTACAGTTTCGTCGAAGATTTCGCGGATGCCGTTCAAGTTTAAAGTAGAGAGAAGAGCGATCGACAAAGTTATGGATGTCGTGACCAAAACGGATTACTTTGCTTCAGCCTTCCTAGCTTTGCAGCCCTCGAGAATGTTCTATTCTGAAATCGCTTGCAAGCTTGCAATTGCGTTCATAGAGAACTCTATTATTTGCCCATTGAGAATAGCTCTTTCTTAGCAAAGAAATATATTATTGAAGAGATCGACGTTAAAGTATATGAAATGAGATTGAAAGAAACTAGGATTTTTATTTTGAGAAATCGTATAGTGATCCGATCAGAAATGCTTCCACGTTTTTCTTAATGATTAATGCAGACAGACATTCTGACTGTGCAATTATTGGTACAATTAATAAAGGCATACAGTGAAAGCAAATCAACTTCAAGGGTGTTTAAGACTGAGTTGAATGCAATAAGTGAAAAATTGGATTAAGAAAATGTGGAAAGATATGTTTTGTATGTAGGTATTAGCATCAATTTGGATTTTATATTGCCAACAATAAAAGAAAATTTGCTACGTTCAAAGCGTAAATGTCTCAAATTGAGCGTGATTATTCGCAAGACCCTTATCTTTGTGTAATGAAATGAGTGGCGTGTACAAATTGCCATCCAGTCCGTTCGTTTGCACTATACCTACCACTAACAATAATTGGTCTGGCCGGTCTTTCAACAAGTAACTGGTGTTATTGATTATTGCAAATTTATACCGCATCATAAAGGCATTGAAGTGCTAGTTACTGTGAGCAAGAAACCAACTCTAAGTATATTTCCATATAATATCTAATGCATTAGTAGGCGAAACTTGTGCCCTCTTTTAAGCATATTGTGCGCGCACGAAGGAGCATTGTGAAGATTGACAGAGTTAGGTTAGGTAGGTCCTAGTAGCGAACTTTTTCCATATATATTTTTTCTGTAAATACTGACGTTATGACGCAATCAAAGAATAAAATTAAACAAACCTACCTTTTTCTAATAAATATACTTTTCCCTTTCAATTTTATTGGCTTTATGCATAAACAATCTATAAATAAACCATGAAGAACGAAATGCCCGCATAAAGCAATTAAATTCTCCGAGCCGTCGGAATTTCCAAGTATTTTAAGTTTGTCGAAGTCCAGTAAAAATGGGTCGTAAGTAAATAAAGTAACAGATATAATTAGCCAAAAGGCAAAGAGCCAAAGTAGTTGAGTGGAAAGAGCAAGTCTAAGGACTGATATCTTACCAGCATTCACTGCATCCGCTCGCGAGTCTGTAACAAAAATAAAATTTATGCCTTTAAACAAACCCATGTTTCTAATCTCTCGAGTGCATTCGCATACGGCCCAGGCTTGCAACATGTTTTAAAATTGCATTACACAAGCACTGCTTTTGTTCTATTGGGAAACAATTGAAATTTTCTCTTTTTTAAAACACGCCGTATTTTATTCAACATCGGCTAAAAATGAAAGAGTTCAAATGAAAATTTTTTCACATTTCGAAATGAATTTCATGAATCTCTCAACAAATCCCTCTTTCCAGCTTTTCGTAAATATAAAAGTGCTCTCAGCTTTTACTAGTTCAAGTAAAGCAAGTAAAAATAGTAAAGTAATCTACTTGAGGTGAGCGGACGTCAAAATCTGTTCGTATTCCTTTTTTCATTTACTTTATTTCGGCGGAAGTGCTGTACTTTTTGTCTTTTCCTGGTCCCGTTAAGTATAAGTCAAGCTTTTGCTTAATATTTGAAAGACATTGCAATTTCATAAGAGAACATAAGTATAAGGTTAACATTTAATGCTAAATTACTAAACAAACTTTAGTCCTAGGACTTTTTTTACAAAAAAAAAAACCGTAACCGGTTCCTGCAAACAAAGCGATTGGGAAAATCACGACATAGATAGGGAGCAGCGATGTTATAGGAATGTTTAAATATATTATATATTTATTTTATACTGTAACCGCGAACGAAAAAGCGAAAAAGTCCTTGGCAATAGCTCTGGTAGAAAAGCGGTTAGTAGCGAATCACTTGAGCAGGTTGTAAGCATTTTTCAATAAAGATTATATCTGAATTCACATAAAGCAACAATCGCTTTGTGTGTTACTGGTAACCTACATACAGTTATCCAGTGAGATTAACACAATTGGCATTAAGCAAGGCCATGCGGCTATTGTCGTTGCAATAGCGATGTTCTCAATTAGAACGCAGGTGTGGCAAGTGTCGTGTGACTTATTAAGGTTCATTTACACTGTGCGATGCGTACATACGAAAGCGAAGTTATCAGGGAAGGGATGTGTGTGAGGGAGGTTGCGGTTTGGCTGCGTTGCGGTGTCGCGGCTAATCAATCATGTCATGAGTTTCATGACAGTGACATCCGCAGCTGCCGCGGCGGTGCGGACCCACACAACTTATTTACCACCTCATCTACAAACATCTATAAATTTTAATATTTTATAATTAAAATCCACATTATAAAGCATTTTTAACTATATATTTTAGGGGTGTAGGTGTTTTCAAGGAGCTTTTTCTTTGAACACGACAGTCCTTTTTATTATATAAAAAAAAGAGAAGAATATTTATGTATATCTATATTTATATAAATAAAATATGACATAAATTATATTAAAAAAAAATTTCTAAAGCACTCTGACATGGACTTCACTAATGGAATAAGAGCGATAAAGGAGAAAACGAGGAAGGTAGCCAAGTTGATGGCGCTTGAGAAGAAACCTCGAACGAAACTCAAAATAAGTATCTTTCTATAGAATAAATAACAATTATATTCTTTACAAATATTATTAACACATCATAGTTTAATGCTAAACATAATATAGGCTCAGGCTAAAAAAAAGAATTGCGGATACAGTTTTACAGCAATATTATTTTCATGAGATTGTGAATATTACATTTTGACATTGGAAATGTCTTTTTTTTAAATTGACTAATAAGTTAGTTGATTAAGTTTTTTGTACAAATCATTAAGATGTTCATACTTAAAATAAGTATATGTAAAGTTGTAAAAATATGTAAGTATGTTCATACATATAATAAGTAGGTACTTAAAGTGTTCATTTAAGTATAAAATCATTTATAAATATGTACTTAAATTGTTTCTTATTTTGATTATGTATGTGGTGCCAATCTGCCAATATCGCATCCTCGCATCGCAGCTGTATTTCATCTAATATCCGCCGGCGAGCTCTGGGGCCGTACTATCACCTCTTAAAGCGATGCAAAGACGATTGAGTGAGGGAGATGTCGCCTTACATCATGTATTGCGCCATCTCGTTTACTCACTCGTTTTTGCATCGCTTTAAGAGGTGATAGTAAGGCCTCTGTTGACATTTCCCAATACGCGAATAATTAGATTCGACTCATCTCCACCCCGAACGACGGCTTACTGCCGGAACACCAACCACTATTCAAACTATTTGGAAGACATTTCAGCACGTGTATTGTATCACTGTGAGCTTGTTGGTCGAGGATTAAGATTAAGCCTTAGCGTACTGACTCGAGAGCTTCAAAGACAGGCGTAATGTACGTAAGACAAAAGTAACGTATGTAGTTAGGTATATTAACTGTCCAAGCATTAAGTTGCTTACTTTGGAACTAGATGGTGCTGTGTAGAATGTGTGGAAATATTTATAATATTATTTATATAATTGTATGACCCCTGGGCTGGACGTGTGCTATATTATTATACATATTATAATACCTACTGAATCAATTTTGTAACAATGTTATTCACACCAATAAATAAAATAGAATCTAAAAAAAATAGAATATAATTACATAGTATTATACGGAACTGATGAAAAAAAAAAAAACAATCTGTCTGTTTGTTGCGGCTAATCTCAAAAACAGCTGTAATTTATATTAAGTATAAAACTTAAAAATACTTATTTTTTTCTCTTTTTAATTAAATATTGTTTATCCTTAGCTATCCTGAGCTGTTTTTTACACATTTCGATTAACAGTACTATTTACAAGTACAATACGAGAGGTTTCAAATGAAAACTTAATCAGTCTAGTAAAAAGAGCACATAATTAGGTATATAATAGGGATTCTACAATTTCCGAGGTGAAACGCGGTGTTGTTGATGCTCGCGTTTTTAATTAATTATGAAAGCTCAAACACGCCGTTTATGGAAGTGGGTGAGGATATGTTATTAAAAGCTTTTCAAGGCGAATGGATCCCAGGGGAACGCAACCTTTGGCACTAGTTCATCTGATGTTAGGGAACGCGGCTCGCAGTGCGTACCTACTTTGTTAGGGCGGCTATCAATTTTGTTTAAAAAAAAAAAGAAAAACAAGTGCGTAGCGGTACAGCGATTCAATAAAGGTAAACGGATTAAATTATTTGAAATTGAAAACAATTCGTATTTATATTAAATTTGTAGTTTATTAACTAGCGACTGGCTCGCGGCTTCGCCCAGGAAAAACAAATTAGCTTTTATTACAATATATACCGACATAAAAAATTAATGAAAAATTATCTAACGGATGGTGAAAACCGCATTAAAATGCCTTGCTTGGTTTAGGAGGAGTTAGCGGCTATACAAACAAATGCGGAAGGCGACTTCAAATTATACTATGTAAAGTAGATTAAGTAATCGCCTCAATGTTTTACAGTGTGATTCAGCATATTTACATATAGTCTTGCTTTATAATTATTATTATTATTATTATTACATACCAGTTTTTGCATGCGACTTCGTCCGACTTCGACTTTATAAAATATAGCCTATGTTACTCGCTGATAATATAGCTTCCCAACAGTGAAAGAATTTTTCAAATCGGTCCAGTAGTTTCGGAGCCTATTAAATTCAAACAAACAAGCAATCAAATCTTTCCTCTTTATAATATTAGTAGATACTAGCTGGTGCTCGTGACGTCGTCCGCGTGGAATAGTTATTTTGGGAATCATTTGGGTATCTCGCACGGTTTTCGCAGCGCACGCAACGGAAGCCCTCAAAGATGAATACCCCGTTTTTTTTTCCACATTTTCGACTGTTTCTTCGCTCCTATTAGTCGCAACGTGATATTATATAGCCTAAAGCCTTCCTCGATAAATGATCTATCCAACACAAAAAGAATTTTTCAATTCGAACCAGTAGTTCCTGAGATTAGCGCGTTCAAACAAACAAACTTTTCAGCTTTATAATATTAGTATAGATAAGTACTGTACGTACTAATGTAATTATGTTATACAGGTGTGTATATTTGAACAAAAGGATGTCGCGAGACTACGAAAGGAAATACCTAGTCGCTGTGAAAAGGTTTTTCATTGGAGCGTTCGTAGCAAGAGAATAACAGAAGAATAGGTAAATTGGACGAGTTGAATGGAAATGCTTTCATCAGTTATTAGTTATTACTCGTCTCTTGTGAGGGTAAATCAGTTCGCATTATGGAAAAAAGATCGCGAAAGAGCCCGGATTTACATACAGGGGTGTCTAGAATGTTTAGTTTGATGGGTTACTTTCCTGACAGTTTTAGCCCAATTCTAGACTTTATCACTGAGTGACAATTGGTCTTCGCGTTTTGAATTGATTTTTGTACATGTTCAGATTTTTATAGTAAAGTCGACAGACAAGCTTACGGTCCACTTTATGGTTGATGGCTACCGTCGCCATAACGCAAGCATTATTTTAGAATCTATTATTATTTCATTTTACAACCTTTTTATCTAGAGATCACTGTTTTACAACAGAATTTATATTTTATTCATTCATTCATTATACGCGGATGTCAGGCAGTTTGTGCAAGTAGATGAATAATATTATAAGTAGAGATATCACTACATAGTATAAAACAAAGTCGCTTTTTCTGTCCCTATGTCCCT
This sequence comes from Synanthedon tipuliformis, assembly GCA_947623395.1. Taxonomy (NCBI): domain Eukaryota; kingdom Metazoa; phylum Arthropoda; class Insecta; order Lepidoptera; family Sesiidae; genus Synanthedon; species Synanthedon tipuliformis. The sequence goes on along the minus strand of OX392414.1, from coordinate 7,803,721 downwards.
TTGTACGCTTAGATCTTTAAAACTACGCAACGGATTTTAATGCGGTTTTCACTAATGGGTAGAGTGGTTCTCGAGGAAGGTTTATAAGTACATAATTTACTAAGTTACGCGGGCGAAGTCGCGGGCAGCAGCTAGTAAAAATATATAATAATATTTGTAAAATTTTGCATTTGCATTGTGTAATATATATGGTTGTAATAAATACACGAACGCTGTGAAATTTGTACTGACATCTTAAACATCCATTTTCCGCACACTTTTCCTTCCTGTGTGAATCTGTTAAGTACCACAAAAAGGGAATAAATCAACACAGATACTCGTTGGTAGAAATAAACGTAAATTAAGGTGACGTTTTTAGCGCTTTTCAAGAATAAAAATGTTACGAAACGCTTCCACGAACCGATAAGTAAAGAGACATACAAACAACTTATTCTAATTTCGTTGTAAGCTATATTTTTATCCTGATTCTTTTAATTGGTAGACTGAATTGATTTTTATTTACAAAGGTGTTATTTACAAAGATATCTTAATATAATAAACTAGCTTGCACGCTTAAACTACTGTTGCACGCGTGCTTTTCTTTGAAATTGTGAAAGATTTTTTGAAATAGTTTCGGAGATCACTCTCCCCTTAGGCTAGAATTACACTTGTAACTTTTACTCACGTAAGTCACTTACGTAAGTTACTTACGAAGAATTTACTAATGTAAACAATTTTGTAAGCTGGTTACAACGTAAGTTTCTAACATACGTAAGCTGTAAGTCGCGAAAAATAAGTTATGTGTAAATACGTCTAGACGCGCTCACGAAGTCTCTCACAGGCACTTACAGTTTATCGAAACAGTCGATAAGTTTACGCTTACGAAAGGAAGTTGAGATAAAATAAAGGCGCAATTAATAGAAATGTATGAAATGAAGCCCATCCAATATTATGGGATTACACTAGGGTAAATTATAAGAATAGATATTTAAAAATTAATGCACTTAACATATTTGCATCTGAATTTAAAATTAGTCCTGAAGAAATAAGTATACAACTACACAATTTGATAGGCCAGTTTTTTCAAGAGACAGTTTTTTCAGTTTTTTTTTTTAAATAAATGTAGGTATCTAATCTAACTGGAGCTATTATGATATCTTAAATTTCTTGGATATAGGAAAGGGGAATGAAGCCACAGATACAGAATAATTTATTTGTATTTTTATATTGTATTGTACAACACACACATACGCGCGCAAGTATATATACGCAATGTGTGTGAGTGTGCGTATGTGGATGCCCTGACAGTCGCAGCTACGCGACGACGAGTAGACGTTGTTGCAGACTTACAAGAAAAGTTGATGTAAATGGATTCATAAGCATTTACGACAATTTACGTAAATTTTAATTCTAATATTCTTACATAAGTTTTTTTACAGTAAGTTCGTTCAAGGTGTAAATGTATTTATAAGCCACTTATGTAAGGCTTACATAAGCTCGTAAGTAAAACTTACAAGTGTAATCCTAGCCTTATATGAACAAACTTACAAAATCCACTCTCATTCTATCTCCCTTAAAATAGTATGGATTTAAAATAAATAATATTTTTTACTTCTTCCTTCTTTCTAGTAAATATGGAGTATATTACGTAATCAACTCGGTGCGAGTCCGTGTAGATTTCTCTGAGAAATTCCTCTTCCTTCAGCGTTTGCTTTATGAAAATGTCTTCCGAGTTTTTCCTATGTGATTTGCAGGTGTTTGCGAGTTCTACGGAGTAATAACGTTACAAATTACTGTGAAAGTATAACATTTTTGCCGTTCCATATTAAAGTATTCACGACGGCTTCAAGATTTCCAAATAACTCGCGAAGAATTTCCTCTTGAGCAAACAGATAAATAGCGCCATAAAAGTACCGCTGAATATCTAATTGTGAAGTAATTGAAGTACTTTTTTGCTTTCAAGAAATATAGAACTGAATTCTACTCTCTTTCTAAACAATTTTAGCTACACTAGCTACACATTTAAAGTAATACTGGGTAAGCAAAGGAGATAGGATCGATCCTCAAACAAAGGATCAGTAAAACAGTTAACGCGAAGCGGCCTTTTAATATTGCAAGTACTTAATAATGGACTCACAAAGAAAAGAGGCAAAAGGAGGCAAAAGGAGGCAAACGAACAAGAAGTATTAATTAGGGCGCGGGTCCATGGACCGGACGTGCGCAGACTGCCAACAACCGCTTGCGCTGTAAACACCAATAATTTAATATAGCCCTTGCTCAACTCCTATTAATTAATCACAGATGATTACTGTTCATTTTATAAAGGTATTGTTGTATATTAACACCGCATAGCAAGTGATCTTCTTGACCAGCTTGAGTATCGTGCATGCGGTGCATGAGTCAGTCTTTTGATGCGAGCCTTGTTGTGTGGGCTTACAATGTTTCAATTCAATTTAAGGACACACTGTGCGAGCCTGGGATCTCAGTATTAGGTATTTGGGAGAATTCGCTGTCATAATTTACTATAATGCGAATCAAAGACAGAATGTGACGCAAGACATGCGAGGCATGTATCCAATATTTTTTAGATGTTAACTATTGACATCCTAATATCACATTCCAAATTTAATTTGGGTTTGATTTGTTGTATTAATTTTTATTTTTTTTACTGTTACCTCTTCTATCCTCCATCACCAGTAGAATCAATTTTAGGATACTACTAGGATTCTATCCGCACTAACAGCCCGTAATCAAAATAATATTTCAAGTCATGAAAAAGGCATATGAAAAATTTTCATATGAAAATAACATTATGAAAAAAGGTAATTTGATTTATTATTCCTTGTTTTCGTATTAAAGCTTCAAAAGAAAAAATGGATTATATCTTTGCATCATTCAAATACCTTTTGTGTGGGTACACACAAGTACACCTTAAACCTGTAGGGAACATGAAAGGTTTAAGTACAAATATTTACTAGTGGTATATAATAGACACGTTCAAAATTGGAGTTTATCGTTGCAAATACGTTAGCGGTCGGTCACTAGATAGGAAATGGAGAGAGTGGCCGGAATATTTACTTAGTGACGGGAACCCGACGACGCAGCGCGGGCGGCAGTGGATACAGGAATCGAGCTTCCGACTGAGTCGCCGTTACGAACTTGGGAGCTGAATTGTGGTTAGAGGGAGGCAAGCAAACCTACTTACCTACTATTTTATGAAATACATTATTGTTTAGCTAGTTAGCTACATTAAGTTTAAATTAAAATGAGGACGCTGTGGACTCCGAATGACCGCTCGCCAGAGGCGTGTGTATATTAAGTGCACGTGAGACAAATATTATGCCTCACATGGTCTAGGACGTTTTAGACGCTGGAAATGGATTTAATTCGTAGGTGATTTCAATTTGAAATATTTTTATATTTAATAATTTTAATAAAGAAAGATTAAAGATGAAGGTAATTTAAATTATTAGGGCAGCCATGAAAAATGAGCATTACCTAGAAGAGTCAAAATGGGCATATCTTTGTCAAATTAAATTAAATTAAACAGCGGGCGAAACCGCGGAACACAGCCAGTTTTACCATACTACACCTAAAAGGCAGCCGAGAAAGGAATTAAGGAAATTAACTTTCCATTTATCTCCAGAGATAAACCGGTGCGTATTAATACCTACTTTAACGATAAGAGACGATATTTCCTGCGTAGGAACACATTTTTTGTGTGAAAAATGCTGTCGGTAAGTATTTGAAGGAAGAGAAGTAAAAAGGTTTTTTTATTCTTTTTTTTCTATTTTATGCCACAAAATAAGTTAATTATCTGTTAAATAATGTTAATCTTCTTAAATATCTGTTTTTTAATTTTGGTAATAATATTTTTTTGTTCTTTTTTTGTCTTAATGTTTCGTTTTTGTTCTCTTAAATAAATGTAATATATATCTGTGGACACGCGTGTGGAATATGTGTTAAATTTTTATTGGCATTTTTTTCAAATTTTTTTTGTTTCTGTTTGTGTCCCAAATATTATAATAATAAAATAAAAAATTGTTACTGGGCAACAGGACTAATCATCAACTGTTGGACAATGGATTTCAGTTACCTATGAGCATGAGCAATTAAAATATTTTTTTAAAGGTTTGTAAAATATTGATGTTTTTCTACTTACATAAAAACTTAATTAGGTTTTATTATGTATAAGCCTTCCGTGAAAAATTATCGTTCCGACTTCAATTTATACTATATGTAAGGATATAACTAAAAAGAAACCTTACCCATGTCGGCAAGTGAATGTGTTGATATCCTGTAAGCAAATATTTTTCTTTTTTCTTTTTATGAAACCACATCCAACAACGCTCCGTCCTGTTACCAGACGCATGTGGTCTAATATCCGTTTGATAAAAAAAACCGCGTTTGCGAAACCACAAAATATGAATTTATCAACTCTGCGACTTTGCAAGAAAACAACATAAGTGATTGTCAGTCAGAACAAAATAAGTGAGGCAAGTCGCTTGGACTTAAAATGTATTATTTACTGCAAAACTAGCGTTATATCTATCTATCTACATATATCTACACAAATAAAATAATTTACTATATAAGTTGCTAAGTTCGAGCCTCGAGAACGGCTATCGTTCGACTTCGACTTCGACTAATTTTTCTTTTCAAATTTTTTTTAGTTCAAAAAAGATTGCCCCAAAAATTGTGTCACAGTGTTTTCCTGTATATTTCTCCGCTAACTCCTTCTGAACCAACGGATTTTGATAATGTTTTCACTAATGGAAAGATAGATAAACGAGGAAGATTTGTGTACCTGTAATACATAATTTGCAGAAAAATTTGCATCCGTGTTCGACACATGTCATATTTGATACAAACAGTTATGACTGTTCTGATAGTGGCAATAAAGTTTGTTATCGAGCGCCAGTCTCTTTTTTTAAATCTCTTGATTAAAATGGAGAGGGTGATATAGAAAACCGAATTGCTGTGATAGCAATACACAAAGTTGGTATTGAGCCAAATGCAATTTTAAAAACTCTCCATCCGATGAAATTAGTCGATTGCTTGTGTGTACAAATAGAAGTCGTTCACGTAATATTTGCACTCAAAAGGCGATCAAAGAAGTGTAGGAATAAATTCGAAGAAATGATCTCTTTAAAAATAGATTTCATGTCGAAGTTAGTATAACTTACAGAAAAAACCCCCGTCTGAAGACCAAATTTTTTTTTTAAATAATAACAAAGCATCTGTTATATTGTATCAGAGCCCGTACCCGAACAGCCTGTTATTATTTCTAGGTGGTATTCTGTAAGAGGGTGGCCACATGACTGCCAAACTCAGTGTGACCTGCCACTACTTTCCAGATCTAGACCAGGACCAAAGTTCATTCTCAAAGTTGACTGCCGGGAATCAAACTATGAAACCATAGAAAGGCAAGCACCCCAACAACTCATTCAACGGGCTCGTCATATTGAACATTTTTTTCTTTGGTATTTCTATCTGAAACAATCTTCAATTTGCCTTTTTTATTTAGAAGCGTACAAAGGAGGGTATGTCATTGAAAGGGGATAGGATGTCGATGTGACATTATTACCTATACCTATCTATACCTGTGTTTGATGGGACGTGTCTGAAGTGTCCCACATAACACAATGTGTGCTAAGAAGATAGATGACCAGTATCACATTACAATATTATCGAGCGATATTGTACTAGCCTCTGTTTGTGGGACACGCGGGTGAAACATTGTTTGTGTTTATACTAATATATAGGTAAAAACCTTTTTTTTTTTCATATTAAGATATTTTTTTATATTATTTAGGGTGGCAGGCAGGTTGACAGTCCACTTGATGGTAGGTGGCTTGACAAGCGCGGCGGAGTTACGGAAAAGTGTTCGCCCGAGTCGACCTCGCAACTTCTCCTATAGCGGACGCGGAGGACGCCAAGAAGTTTAGTCGATAGTGTATCCCACTACCTTCTACCAAAAGGGCCACGGTCGGGGCAGGAGTCCGGTCGGGGCAGAGTCCGACCGTGGCCCTTTTTTATATATTATACATTATATAAATTATATAATTAATTTATATATTATATAATTTAAGTAAGTTTCAGCTAAGTGAGATGAAAAAAATCTAAAGTTAAGGAAACATAGTTAAGAATAAGTAAACTTAAAAAAAAAAATTGTTTAATATATGTAATAATTTTATTTATACTAATAATAATAATGAGAAAACAGAATGAGCGTTTTTTTCTAAGCCATTTGAGATATCCAAATTCAATATTAACTAAATTAATTTGCCAGAAAATGTAATAATAATCCAGGAAAACGATATATTTTTTTTTTGTTTTTGCAAATATTAGATCATCAAAGTACCAATAAACAGTTTAAAATAACAAATACGTATTAGTATACGAACAAATATTACTTTATTCGTAGATTAGGTATGTTAGAACACATTCATAAATTGTAATGGCAAAAAATACATATAAAATGCACTCACTCGTATTATTTACAAAAATCGACGACAGATGGCGCTGCTCCGGCAGGTTATATCACGCTATAGCTTCGGTTTTACTAACCAATGGTGCAAACGCTTTGAACAGATATCCTTTGCATTTTGCCGGCTCGCCCTACAGGGATTTTATTATGGATCTCTTAGGTCGAGGCATCTAACCTAACCATCTTCTTGGGCCTCTTTTGCGAGATAGCGGGTCGACTTACGAGTCAGGAAAAATTGAGATCTCGCACTAAAAATGTTAAATATTATAATTAGTAATTATAAAAACAAATTATTTATTTATTATTTACTATGCAATAAAGAGATAGTTAGGTTAAAAAAAATCCCAATATTGTAAAAAGTATAATCCTATTTTTGCACAGGTATTTTAATTTATCTTGTCATGTCAAGTCAATCAAGCAAGGGCCTCAAGGAGTACAGAAAAGGACAGGACAACATAAGGGTACTGCTACCGGGGTACCCTTTCATTCATTATGACATAATTTGTTTATTATAATTATCGTTACTGGCTATGTGCCTCCGACGTTGTTCTTTTTTTGAAAATCCCACAGGAAACGAAGGAACAACATGTATTTTCAGTATAATATAATAAGTATCCTATATGTTATTCTAGGTAATAAACTACCTTTGCGTGTTCGTCCGACCTCGCAACTTCGCCTTATAGCGGACGCGGAAGACGCCAAGAGGTTTAGTCGGTAGGTCTTCCCCAATACCAATACCAATACCATCTCGGGGCGACATAGCCCACCGGTCTGTCCCCAGACCGGTGGGTATCCATGATGGATTCCTCTTGTAGAAAAAAAAGTAATAAACTACCTGTTATGTGTACCAAATTTCATTTAACCAAGTCCGTTCAGCAGTTTTTGCGTGAAAGAGTTCCATCCTCACAAACTTTCGCATTTATAATATTAGTATATAGATAGGATATAATCGTCCACCCAATGAATTTTCACTCATAGAAATACTCATGGGTCGCTACTGCTAGTTAAATACTCCGGCCCGGCGAATCTACCGGGCCCGTAAAACTGCCGGAAATCGGAATGTCCAATAGCTGTACAATTTAAGGCAGCCTGTTTTATAATGAATTTCAAAAGCCTATAAATATAATTCAGCCCTATTCTGTCAGCTTTTAATTTTCAACAGTTAAAATACACTGGAACACGAACTTTTAAACTGAAAACAGTTCCTTCTAACTTTGACTGTAATGATTTAACGAGTGGCTTGGCGCGGTTATCGAATATCGAGTTTCCCTATTGAGGCATTAACTCGTCATCGGGGGTAGGTATTTAGCAAAGTTTAAGGGACGAAACGGCCGATTCCGAACGCAGCCCGGCCGAAATACTAATGCCCACCGCAGTAATATCCATCTTTATTTTATTTATTGCTACAGTTTGTTTGGATCGAACCCATTTTAACTGTAAATGTCAGTGTTGAACTTACTTGTTTTGTAATAATAAGCATCCAAGCTAATTTATAAATATGTGGTCATTATAATGTAATTATACTCGTAATATATAGGTTGACACTCTACTTTACGGTAGACTCACGACGGTGCAATATTTATATTTACAAACCTGCATAGTTTACCTCTCTTTCTATAAGTGAAAACCGAATTAAAATCGGTCTAGCCATTCTTGAGTCTATGCGAGACTAATGCACGGCTATTGATTTTTATATATATAAAGAAGACTAGCGACTCGCCCCCGGTTTCAAAGGGATGCAATTTGTTTATGTAAATTATATACTTATATCTCGTTTATCGCTCTTTTCATTAGTGAAAACCGTATCATAATCCGTTGGGTGGTTTAGAAAAAGTTAGCGGAAAAATAGACAGAGGCGGACAGCGACTTTGGTTTATAATATAACTAGCTGGTGCCCGCGACTTCGTCCGCGTTCTGGATGAAAGGTACCCTATGTCCTTTTTGGAGTCCCAGACAACGTGTATGCAAAATTTACAACGCCATCTAGGGAATTCTGTTTGAAGCAATGTAGTACTCTAATTCATCTAATCTCACTTCGAATAATGGAAAAAGTCTGTTAACAGATGGCACTACATGTTAGTTATAGTTTATAAAATTACGTGTTAATAAAATTAAAGCTGCTGCCCGCGACTTCGCCCGCGTAACTTAGTAAATTATGTACTTAAACCTTCCTCGAGAACCACTCTACCCATTAGTGAAAACCGCATTAAAATCCGTTGCGTAGTTTTAAAGATCTAAGCATACAAAGGGACATAGGGACAGAAAAAGCGACTTTGTTTTATACTATGTAGTGATATTTATAAATTATAAAACGAAAAGGGTTTTAACAAATAGGGATAGTAAGTAAGTATAGTAAGTAAGTACCATACAGGTAGGTACTGTGGTATCCCTTACTTAGTTACCGAAACACACGTGCTGTTATACCTACTGCGTGGTTTTGTATAATAAAGTGGTTACAGCCGCTAGACGGGCTGTCCGTCCAATTTGTGACAGCGGAATGCAGTGTGAAATTACCTACAGTTTCTTGAAAAGATCTCATGTTGTAACTATTTAATTAAAATACAATTATTTAGTAGCCAAATTAATGAGAGACGATAACTATTTGACAAAACAACTTACCTATATAGGTACAATTCATGAGACCTAACAAGAAAATAGGACAAAATGTATAAAAAAAATGTTATTAGCATTAACGAACGTGAAAAGTCAACTTAGCTTTACTTAAACTGTAATATTAGCAAAATGTAATCATCTTTTATTACTGGATAAATTCAAAAACAATCATTTGTTAAGAGGATTGTGAGGTGCCGATACGCGGCGCGAGTAGGTATTTTCAAAAATGCTATCTGTTTCACATCGCTCTGCCTCCGACCCGTATCGTGCGATAGAGAGTTGCAAGTCCTGTAGTAAATTGCCTACATTTCCTTAGTGTAATATGCTTTCGGGCGATAACGTTTTTACCCCCCTAAACTTTTACAAAATAAGACAATTTTGATATCATTGGATTCGGTACACCTTAATCTAAGTCTGTACGTATTTATTTTTTAGTAATTCAGTTTAATTTAATTTAAAAAAATAAAAACGCTAGAAGAAGTTTTTAAGTAAAAAATATAGATTTTTAGATGCTAATAACTTCTATCGTAAGAAATATTTCTTAAAAATAAAAACGTACGTAACGAAAAAAAATACGTAACGACCTAGTTTTTCATTATCCCTTCAACATTTCCAAAAATTATAAAAATTGGACTATGTTTACTGGGGGGAAAGCGTTATCGCTTTTTGTATGAAAATTTACAGCTTGACAATCCTCTTAAGTAGTTATTTGATCGCAGCAATACAGCGCTAAATTTGTAATTTCTGTTTTGAATTATGAAAACGGACTTTACATTTAGCGTTAATGTCTAACAAAAGTTTTATACTATGTAGTGATATTTATAAATTATAAAACGAAAAGGGTTTTAACAAATAGGGATAGTAAGTAAGTATAGTAAGTAAGTACCATACAGGTAGGTACTGTGGTATCCCTTACTTAGTTACCGAAACACACGTGCTGTTATACCTACTGCGTGGTTTTGTATAATAAAGTGGTTACAGCCGCTAGACGGGCTGTCCGTCCAATTTGTGACAGCGGAATGCAGTGTGAAATTACCTACAGTTTCTTGAAAAGATCTCATGTTGTAACTATTTAATTAAAATACAATTATTTAGTAGCCAAATTAATGAGAGACGATAACTATTTGACAAAACAACTTACCTATATAGGTACAATTCATGAGACCTAACAAGAAAATAGGACAAAATGTATAAAAAAAATGTTATTAGCATTAACGAACGTGAAAAGTCAACTTAGCTTTACTTAAACTGTAATATTAGCAAAATGTAATCATCTTTTATTACTGGATAAATTCAAAAACAATCATTTGTTAAGAGGATTGTGAGGTGCCGATACGCGGCGCGAGTAGGTATTTTCAAAAATGCTATCTGTTTCACATCGCTCTGCCTCCGACCCGTATCGTGCGATAGAGAGTTGCAAGTCCTGTAGTAAATTGCCTACATTTCCTTAGTGTAATATGCTTTCGGGCGATAACGTTTTTACCCCCCTAAACTTTTACAAAATAAGACAATTTTGATATCATTGGATTCGGTACACCTTAATCTAAGTCTGTACGTATTTATTTTTTAGTAATTCAGTTTAATTTAATTTAAAAAAATAAAAACGCTAGAAGAAGTTTTTAAGTAAAAAATATAGATTTTTAGATGCTAATAACTTCTATCGTAAGAAATATTTCTTAAAAATAAAAACGTACGTAACGAAAAAAAATACGTAACGACCTAGTTTTTCATTATCCCTTCAACATTTCCAAAAATTATAAAAATTGGACTATGTTTACTGGGGGGAAAGCGTTATCGCTTTTTGTATGAAAATTTACAGCTTGACAATCCTCTTAAGTAGTTATTTGATCGCAGCAATACAGCGCTAAATTTGTAATTTCTGTTTTGAATTATGAAAACGGACTTTACATTTAGCGTTAATGTCTAACAAAAGTTTTGTCAAATAACAGTCAGTCAGGTTATTGATTTTAGCACACTCGCTTGTTTCAGTAAGGGTCGTTTGAGGGCGCGAGCGAGCCTTCAGGCGGGCCCGGGAGGGGTCGGACGGGACGCGGAGCTTGCTGAGCCTGGGGGGAGGGCGGAGGCAGTAAAACGGCAACCATACCTCCACACGTGAATATTTGATGGTTGAATCTTGCCGCGGCCACGGATCCTCTCAAACGGGGACATGTGTACAGTTTATCAAATAAGTAAACTCTCATCTCAGTCTAAAATGGAATCACTATGACCTCGTTGTCAAACCAAAATCTGGTATGTGCAAAAAGTATACTTTTGAGATGTTGATAAAAAAACAATCCTGATTTTTTTTACATAAAAGTATATTAAAAGCCAAGTATTTTATTTGAAACTTAGTGTTGTTTTATATAAAACAACCCTTGTAAATATGACATAAATTGTTTATTTATTATTTTGATAATAGAGTAAATTTAGCACATAACAAATTATAGCTGCTGCATATAGCATATTTTATTAAGAGTTCGTTATGATTGACAAAACTACTCATAAGCACTTAGCAATATTTTATATGATAGTAGGTAAGTGTAGGTAAGGCAGTGAAATATTCACAGAAGCTCAAAACAAGGTTAACAACCATGTCAAGAAATTAATTTAAAATTCGTTACTGCTGGGTATCGGATACACATATTTTTTCTCTTGAAAATATATGTGAAGTTTTAGTATGCTTTACGAACAATAAACCAAGACCAAACCAAGCTGAACCCGACCAAGCTTCACTGCGGCGTGCGCGTAAAAAGAATACTTACTAGTAGAACACTTCGAAATCATATCAAATTCTGTCAATCGTTTATATTTTTAAATATAAACGAAGACTATGTAGACTTAAAAATTAATTAATAGTAATTAACGTATTTCAAAGAACACTTTATTCCAAAGATAAGTAGGTACTAAAATATATTCTTGTCTCCAAGCTTTCATTGACCCCAACATGATCTCGTCTACACCACCATAACTACAGTTCTAAAAAACTATAGCTACATACAATGAGGGTTAAATGAAAAAAAAAATCAGTACTATAACAACATTGTCTACAAGGTTCATAATCGTTTGCATACACAAGTCTGCCACTTCTGTCAGTCTGTGAGAGGGTGAAGTTAGAGTAGGTAATGTCTTTTAATAATTGATTCTCACTCGGTAGAACGACCGTTTTGTCAGCCCCAAGCAATCTCTGTTCCGTATTTTTGTAAGTGAATATTGGATTGTAACAGTGAGTTAGTAATTACACATTTACATCATTGTACTAACATAGTAAGTTCCTTACTTAGGTACAAGTTTCAATCGGAGATTACTATGTGAATTATATTTTTATAGGGCAGATTAAATTTATGATTTAATCTGGATTCGAATGAAATGAAGACTAATCATAATTGTAATAACTATTACATTTAAAACTAAAACATTTAAAATTAAATCTATACTAATATTATAAAGAGGAAAGATTTGTTTGTTTGTTTGAATTGAATAGGCTTTTTTTTTTTTGAAAAAATCTTTCAATGTTGGGAAAGTTACGCGGACGAAGTCGCGTGCAACAACTACTAATACAAAATAAACAAGCACATATTGTTTTACAAGATTACAACAAATAAAAAGAAGTAGAAATTAAAAAGGAAATAGTTTACAGTAAAATGACATCTATTGAGTATTAACAGGAAGTGTGGCAACACACTACACGATAAAAAGTTATGATAGGTTCCGTGAGAGAAATGATTGTAAAATGTTGAATATAACATGATATAACATTGGGTGCGTGTGGTACTTCATACAACTGTCACTGATCTACATGGTCTTTGACGACTGTAGTCTATCTATAAGTCTAGTCTATTCGTTGACTTTATAAAGATAAATACTTTAATAAACTTACTTACAGACCAATTTAAAAGCACGAAGTAAAAATCACAAGTGAATAATATTTTTGTCTATCTGTGCAAAAAATTATTTTCCGACAATTTTTTTCTGCAAATTATATGCACAGACAGACATGCATGATTTTAGAAGAACTACAATTCTCAAGTGATATCATTTTTATGTATTTCTCAAGGATTAACCTACGTATACCATGTAACCACATAAAAATCCGTTGCGTAGCTTCTGAGGAGTTTTGCGGATATACATACGATATATATACATATAAAGAGACACAGACACTAAATGAGTGATATGTTTACATATATATAATATATATGATATAGATATTTAATAATATATCACTTTAATAATTCAAAACTTAGTACCTAACCTATGTTACTTCAAAACTTCCAACATTCTACTTACGTATTTTTTTTGTGTTCGTTATACAGATTTCAGGTGAAATGTATACACAACCCAACACATAACACTGATGCGGAAAGGCTCAGTTGAGTATCCTCGTGGGGAAGTCTATTTACAAGCTTTACCTCCGTTAATTGGATCCCGGTAAGATTCAAACGATGTAATTTATAGGGCCTGTTTATTTAAATTAACAATTACATGTTTCTTTCATACAAACGCCCTACTTTATATAATTAATTGTTACTTCGTATGTTTCAAAATTATACAAACGTGATGTGTATGTAGGTATATTATTTTGTTTACCTACTTATACTATATACACTCTGGTGCAATGAAATCGCACATGTAAACATTTTTTTGAAGAATATGGTGTTATTTTTTTTTTATTTAAAAAGTCACATATTTTTTACAATAGGATGAAAGGTTATTTCAATACCTTTTCAATGATACCATATAAGCGGTGATAAGTTTACTTTACTGCCGAAAAGGAAAGCAAAAACAACAAACCCCAAAATTGCTTACTTAGCGCACTGCAGTTTGCGATAGCAATTGCAGGTATAAAAAGGCCTGTTTTGAGTAAAACGTCATCATTTGCATTTCAACGCTCTACGTGAAAGGACGCCTAGTGACTACAGTTGCAACATTCTGAAGAAAATGGATACTACTCCGGAAAAAGCCGCTCAAGTCGTTGCTCTAATTGAAGCAGGCCAGAACCAGAGTGCAGTAGCTAGACAGCTGAATATCAGCCGATATTCAGTTCGTCGTGTATACCAGCGCTATCGGGAGACTGGTGGCTATGAACGGCGACGAGGATCTGGTCGCGCCAGAGCTACAACTCAACGGGACAACCGATTTCTCGTAACGACGTCATTGCGAAATCGACGACTGACTGCCGTTGATCTTGCACAACACCTTCAAGAGGTACGTGAAGTGGAAGTCAGCCGGTGGACAGTTAGAAGAAGACTTGCCGAAGGTGGCCTGACTGCGCGTAGGTCAGTAAATGCTCCTAATCTAACACCAGCTCACCGCCGCGACCGTCTTCAATTTGCACAAGAACATGTGCACTGGACACTCGACCAATGGAGAGCAGTCCTGTTCTCAGATGAGTCCAGGATGTGTCTTCACGGCAATGATGGTCGAGGAAGGGTCTATAGAAGGCCTACAGAGAGATTCTCCCAGTGTTGCATCACAGAACGTGTGGCATACGGCGGTGGTTCGTGTATGTTCTGGGGAGGCATTTCACTCGAAGCGAAAACGGAGCTTGTCTTCATCACGGGGGCCAATATCAGGCGACAAACAAGAGGATTGACATCTCAGCGGTACATTGAGGAAGTTCTCCAGGAACATGTCGTACCATTTAGCGGTTTTGTTGGAGAGAACTTTCTCTTTATGCATGACAATGCAAGACCCCATACAGCTGCTATAGTACAACAATACTTGCAAGAGGTAAATATCCCCGTGATGGAGTGGCCAGCTCGAAGCCCGGACCTTAATCCGATCGAGCACTTATGGGACGAGTTAAAAAGAAAAATAAGAGGCAGAAATATTGCTCCAGCCAATCTTCTGGAGCTACAAAATGCGCTAAAGGAGGAATGGGAAGCCATAGCACAAGACTTTGTCAAACACTTAATAGAGTCTATGGAAAACCGGTGTCAAGCGGTTATTCGGGCAAGAGGGGGTAACACTTCTTATTAATAAATGTTTTTTCACTACATTTTGTGATTTTTTTTAATAATCCCCAATTTTCGAACTTTTTAGTTAAGCAAAAATCCGCTGATAAAAATGTATTTGTTGTTTTTGCTTCTCTTTTCGGCAGTAAGGTAAACTTATTACCGCTTATATGGTATCATTGAATAGGTATTGAAATAGCCTTTCATCCCACTTAAAATATATATATATGTCTTTTCAAATAAAAAAAATAAACAATACTTTTCAAAAAATCTTTACATGTGCGATTTCATTGCACCAGAGTGTAGATGCCACGCTGTGATCTCAGACCCACACATCACAGCTGATGGTGGAATCCGGGGGGTTTTAGTGGTTAAACTCGTCGACGAGAGATAGTTCGTAATGCCAAAAAAAATTCCTTCCAAAAAAAAGCATACCATATATGGTTATGAGAATTAGTCAAATATACTAAAATGATGCATTAATATAATAATATCATTTAATTTATAAATAAGTGAAAAATTAAATATTAAATGTCTGTCTATATATTAGCCGACTTTTGAATCTATTTGTATTTAAAAAAATAATGAAACAAATTTTGGGTACCTATAGTATATTTATTGGCCAAGTGTGATATTAAAGATTGAATAGCGGAAGTCGGTCAAATAGTTAAGAATTACCATTTTACATACAAGCTTTCATTTTTTTTCCGTAGGAAATCTATGAAGAAATCCACCATAGATACTGATGTTCCGAGCTTTCTATCAGTGTGCCCGACTCCATTGTGAATGCAGTGACCTATTCCGATGGCAACCCTTTCGGTAGGCTTACATTTCTTTCATACATTGTTGACATTTACAGAGACACAGCTATAGCACAGCATACTTATTTCGTATAAGTATGCTGTGGCTATACCATAGGTATAGGACAGGAAATGATTTATGTAGGTTATAGGAGTATCCAGTTATATGAACAGTGTTTAACTTGCACACCCGGAAAAATATTTCTGTTTTTTATAACGATGACGTAGGTAAGTCGATAGCTTTGAGAAACTGATTGCAAAAATGAATTGTTATAGAAATATACCCACTGATTTTTGTATAGGTAACCCTAGTAGCAAATATTGTAACTACGCGTTGTTTATGAATACATAGTAGCTCTGTTTATGTAAATCAAATATTGTGAAACACATGGCAGTTGTATAAATATTTAAAATTCAATGTCCCTTTTCTTATGTCGTATGTAGGTATGGTGTGTTCAATGGAAAACGGAAACGTAGGCGGCACGCAAACGCCACGACATATGGTGGGCTTGCCGAGGGTCGACTTCACCTTGACTGTCAAATATAATAATAATAAATAACTTTTTATTTCAAATAATTTATCCATATTAGGTAAAAATTATCTTTATAATAATAACAAAAAACAAGAAGTCTTAAAGAAATATTAATTTTAGATTTTTTTTTAATGCATACTGTTAGTTTCATACCATTTCTTTACACAACATGTAAGTGATAAATTTCGTTTACCTATTACTAGTTGGTGCCCACGACTTGGTCTATTTTTAGAAAAATAAAAAATATCTGACATCTATGTAGTAGTCTAGTAACTTGCTGTGACGACTGTGGCGCCCATTTTTTTAATATTTTTAGACGATTCCTCGGGAAGCTAACATTTTTTTTCTAAGAAAAAAAGGATCCCTTATGTTAATTTAGGTAATAAACTATTTGTGTGCCAAATTTCATTCAAACCCGTTTAGTAGTTGAGTAACAAATAATACATCATCCTTCCTCACAAACACGGGCGAAAAAATAGTTTCATTTCTATTTATCTAAGTTTATTACAAATATAAACTTTTAATAAAATATTCTTTAAATGGTAGAGAAAACTGTAATAAAATCTTATCCTCAATTTGGAAATGATTTGGAAGAAATACGCGAGCGTTTATAACTAACTAGCTGGTGCTCGCGACTTCGTTCGCGTGGAATAGTTATTTTGGGAATCATTTGGGTATCTCGAACGGTTTTCGCAGCGCACGCAACGGAAGCCCTCAAAGATGAATAATTTTCCCCGTTTTTTCCACATTTTCGACTGTTTCTTCGCTCCTATTAGTCACAACGTGATGTTATACAGCCTAAAGCCTTCCTCGATAAATGATCTATCCAATACAAAAAGATTTTTTCAATTCGAACCAGTAGTTCCTGAGATTAGCGCGTTCAAACAAACAAACAAACAAACAAACTCTTAAGCTTTATAATATTAGTATAGATAACTATATAGGTATAGTTTCGTATTGGATGTGAAAATAACTTAGATGCTGTCACTATGCTATGACCCAATAACTATTTTCACAGTTGTGTCACTGTCTGTGTCAATGAAAGTTATTTTGTTATTTATATCTTTCTGTAATTAAATAAAAAGATTAAGACACAGACAAACCTCAGACCGAACACAATTTTTTTACTAAAATTAGTGCTATTGTAACACAAAACGTAGAAACACTCCTACAGCATCACAAATATGTGCTACCTATATAATATCTAGAAAGATAAACCTTCATAACGAATGTAACACTTCCCCTGTATACTTGGCTCATAATAATTTCATTTTCCTGCTCGTAGTTAGTTATTACGAAAGTTAGGAACTTGAATCGTTTATTATAAATGCAGTCGTAGTTTTTGTTCCGCTCATATTGTAATCTGCACAAGTTTTATACAAGATTTTAATTTATAGGTAGGACTATCGTTATAGTGCAATAATCTAATATATAAAATTCTCGTGTCGCGGTGTTTTTTGCCTAACTCCTCCGAAACGGCTGGACCGATTATGATGAAATTTTGTGTGCTTATCGGGTAGGTCTGAGAATCGGCCAACATCTATTTTTTATACCCCTAAATGTTAAGGGCGGTCCACCCCAAAAATTTATTTTTAATTTTTTCGCAAAACGACGTTTTGCGTTTTGCGGCTATAATAGCGAATACGAACTCATTACTTTATAGTTGTTATTATTAATTACTAATATAAATAATAATTACTGGTATGTTTGTGTTACGGACTGGTAGCGACCCCTGCACACCTTTTTTTTTTTTTTTTTTTTTTTTTTTCCGTGGGAAAATCTGCGAACCAGATCCCCACCGACTATGGGGGGATCGGTGGGGTATGTGGGACTTCTACCCACTAAAAACCCACGGTGTTTCTTCGCGCCGTCTATGGGCGGAGGATAGGGGACGCTATGACACGCTACCGTCTCCCCCGCCAGACGCAGCCCGCACACATTGCGGGCCCCACCTCGATTAGGCGCGGAGTGTGACCTCCGCGCAGTGAAGAGACGCACCGGAAACACACAGCACGTCTCCCCTCGTTGCCTGGTGTTGTGAATACGGCGGACGACCCCATGTCCGCCGCACCCAGGCGAAGCGGCACTTGCCGCCCATTTTCACCTCTCGCAGCGGGCAGTCAGCGAGGGGCTTCACTTCTGAAGCACCCCATAACCTCTTATCTGCGGCACAACCTACCGCAGAGTTAGAGGCCGCTTCCACCTGAAATCCTCGGATAACCCCTGCTCGTGTGGCCGCTCATCTCTACGGCATTAAGGGTGGGCGGCCCAAAGGGGTGTCCACCTGGCATTTCCACAGCAATCGCGGCAGCCCGAGAAACGGGCTCCACCTCGTGATGCCGTCGCGGAAGAGTTACTAAGCCGGGTCGCGAGGCCGGGTGTTCACTCTTCCGGACGACTGCAGAGGGCGGTTACTAGGCCGGCCCCAGAAACCGGGTCTTCACCACCCTCCACAAAGCTACGATTGCGGTACTCTGCCAGGCGGTCCTTCCCTGCCGCAGAGCTCCGTCTTCGCGTGCGTTGCCCGACTACCACTGAGCGACGGAGCCATCCGAGAAAATCCGCCCGCTGCGACCCGCGCCGGTCTTCGTGCGCAGAACCGAGACCCATACCTCGGTCCGACGTACAAGGACCGGGGGTGCCGACTCTCACCGGCCCACACCCGCGTGGGCCGAGTACGGCTCCTCGGCCCAACGAGCGGTGACCAGTGAAGCTCCAACAGACAGTTGGAGCCTCCAATCTGATGCTCCGCCACGAGCTCCGATAATCGGAACCCGCTCGGAGCACACGCTCGTGGGTCTTCTTAGTTCCCCAGCGACAATCCGATCAGCCAAGCCAAGGCCGGTGACCTCACCGGCCCCTGCAACCGTCCGGATTGCCGAGGGTTAAGCCCCCCCACCACTGCACGGTCGTGACCCACTTAGGGGGGGGACCCCTGCACACCTAGACTATAGTTTACGTTGAAAAGTTCATTTCCAAAATTGGCCCTGTCTGAAATCGAACCAGGGACTTTCGAGTCAGAGCTTGAGGCAAGGACCTAAACCACTAATGACTAATGGTCTCGTCATAACTTCAACTATTCTAAAGTTTACACACTCATTTTTTGTCTAGACGTAATAGGTATTGATTTGTACATAAACTTCCTAATTTGGTACATATATCTATCTATATGTCGAAACACCCACGTGTTTTATGGAATTAAATTTTATGTGAAGGCATTGTTGCGTCACATCATTCTTTTGCGACCTTGACCTTGTTTATGTAATTTATTCAAATGTAGATATTACGTATTTAAACAATTTAATATGAATATTTTCTTTTATTCATTTATTAAATAACTATAAATTATTATTATTGTCTTTTTTAATGTCTTATTATGAGGCATCTGAACTTTATTTGTGTTTTATTTTATTACAAAACTAGCGACCTGCTACATCGCTCTTTCTATTCGTCAAAGACATTTCAAGTTTTTAACAGCTATCACGCGGTGGTGTTCGACTCTAATGATAATATATAATTCCTTGAAAAAAAAACAAAGAAATAAAATATAATTATTGTGTACAAAAATAATTAATGTAAGTATGCCAATGCCAAAAGAGGCCAAGCGCTTCTCTGTGTATGGCCGTTCCATCTACACTTCCTTTTCACTATTTCACCTAGTAAGAACAAAACTTTATTTATTTAGAACAAAATGTATACAAGTACCTATATAAAAATAGGTAACAGCAAAACAGTTCAGTACCTATTTATCTTCTCCCCCCTAAATTTTTCTAAACCACCCAAAGGATAAATTTAATAAAATATTGTTCTGACCTACAATGGGTCAGACGGGCACTTTTATTCTGCGGGTCCAAAGGGTCCAAAGTCATTTTGATACGGTTTTCACTAAAAGAAAGTGCGTAAAGGAGTAGGTACTTATAAGGTTTGTGCGATGCCGGTCGCTAAGAACAAAATATTTCAATATACACAAAGGGACAACGAATAAACTAGCAATATTACTGTTAAGTAAGTAGTTAACTTAGGTGAAAGTCAATATAAAAATACATATACATACATACATAAAAAAATTGTTTACAAAAAAGACAATATAGAAAAACGGTCTGTAAGTCTTGTATGCACCGAATTTGTATGATGTATTTACTTATTAAAACGGTACATAATTATATTACTTGAACTCAATTAATACTAAATGTGTTTAAAATTTATTTTTTCATTTTGTTCCATATCCATTGCACGCTGCACATACGAGTTGTGTACTAGTTTTGTTCGTAACAGTTCAGTGTATTATTAGTTAGTTTGAAATATAGGCTACGAGGCGACGACTCGGTGAAGCGGTGAAGCCTTAATAAGTACAACCGTGGGAGGCGCCTACGCAGGCAACCGACCGAGAAAGGCAGGCTGCATATTGAAGCATTCCAAGCTTTTTCCATTGTTACAATTTATTCTTTACAATTAAATAAGTAGGTACTATTTAATTTGACACTGCTCATTGTTAATAACACTATTAATCCATCTAAATAAACGTGACAGATTATTTATTAAGCCAATCAAAACTAAACTAAAGTGACTCGAGACTGGTAACGTAATATCCTTTTTGTAATACATATGAATGAGATAAAAACTATGTAATATGAAGGCATAACGTCGACGACAGAGGTATAGCGACGATCACGCGTCGAGACCGGTCTGTGTTCAATGACCCCACTAGAGTTTACGCGTTGCTCCGCTAGGCCGCTGAATCTTACCTATAAATACACTTTTCAGAGTAAATACATATATGTTTAAAGAAAAAATTGTTTAAGTGAAGGTTGTTGACGTTTTAACATACTATTTTTGTGTCTAGTGTTACTATATCCATATTAGAATGATATTGACATATTTTTCAATAATTTGAATTCTTACAAAAAGAAAATTGGCGAATTACTTTTAAAAATTAATTTTTATCACTTATAGTATAGAATATTCTCTTCTTTTTCTTTTTTGATGTAAATATATAATTTTTATGATTCTTTAGGCCAATTTGTATATAATCTATAAGTAATATATTTTTTAAATTTATGGCTGTATGTAATCTAAATCTAAATAAATAAAAAATATATATAAAGTAAAGTATATTATAAAATAATTCGCTGTCCGCTTCTGTCTGTTTATCCTCTAAATTCTTCTATACCGATAATGATGGCAAGTTTGTATCCTATTAATCCTATTATTCTATTAATATTATAAATGCGAAAGTTTGTATGGATGTATGTATGGATGTTTGTAACTCTTTCACGCAAAAACTACTGAACCGATCACCATGAAGTTTTGCATACACGTTGTCTGGGACACCAGAAAGGACATAGGGTACCTTTCATCCAGAACGCGGACGAAGTCGCGGGCACCCGCTAGTAAGTATATAATTTGCCAAACAAAATTGCATCCTTGCGAATCCGGAGGCGGTTCGCTAGTAAAAAAAACTACAATGTAAACACTCCACAACTCAACAGAAAACGGTATCGATTCAATTTGTCAACATAGAGCTAAAGAGCGTAGGAAACACTAGAGAAAAGAGATCCAACTTCCTCGAGAAAACATTTACTTTATTTGTCAAATTGATCAATGACGTTAGTAGTCCTGTTGTGCCAATATTGAACTTCTATCAGAACTATTATTAATGCGAAGTGAATGTTTTCTTTGTATTGCTTAAAATCTCTGGTTAGCTATGGGCTAAATATTCCACACGGGCAAGGCCACAGCCACTAGCTAGTTGCAGATAAAAAAAATTGTAAGTACATGTATATTTTTTTACTACGGTAACACTCAGTTAAATTAGTATTTTTCAACTTTTTATTATTACCTACTCTTAAATTGTAAGTATATTTTTTTACTACGGTAACACTCAGTTAATTCAGTATTTTTCAACTTTTTATTATTACCTACTCTTTATTAGTAGATATACATATTTATAATTAAAAAGCAATACCAAATTATAGTAATTAAATTTCGCATTTAGGGCAGATTTACGAAGATCTATGTTGGGTTCATTTCAAATAACCTTGTATTACAATATGTTTCAAGGGATTTTTGCGTGTAAAATTTTAAATTCTCTGTAAAACAATACGAGCTTAACGTGAACCCGCTTAAGTGAATTATTTTTGTCTGTCTCTGTTTATCCCGTCCGTCCCCGTATCAATGTAGGAAGGCTGCAATTCCATTAAGCCAGGCTACCCTTTGATGTCCTCACTTTGCGGCGATAGGAATCTGTTAATTCGTTTTATCCAGTTATAACAGTAGTCTAGTCTTTATGTCGAGGGAATATTGCGCTTGTGGGTGCAATGTCGAGTGAAAATGTTTTATTCAAAAATATGATCCTGTTTATTCAAAATAATGTTGGCGGGGGAATGAAATATGAATATAACTTAAAAGTTAGGTCATAGATAAATGATTGGTCTTGCTGCGCTCGACTAGATACCGCAGTCGTACTTGTAAAATGCGGCATAAAATAGTATGCCAAATTCGGCGTACCCGAGCCAGTCACACTGCAAACTGTCTGTGATGTGTACGTGACGAATGGTTTATTAAATTTTAGGCATAATACGAGTATAATACTAGTTTTCGTAGTGAAACTGTATAAAAATATAATAAAACTGGGTAAAAAGTGATAAAAGTGACGATTTTTTACACACACTACAATAAAAAGTTGCCACATTTTCCGAGCTATTGCTTTTGTATAGCGCTCTATCTAGTCGAGCGCAGCGAGAGTAATCAATTATCTTTGAGTTAGGTAAATTTCACATAAATCGAACACATGGAAATTAGTGAAATCCCACGTCAGTTTACTAGGAAATAGGTTCACGTCAGCTTTCAAACAACGAAATCCAGTTAAAAATCGGTCCACAGACATACGAGTATATGTCAAACAATAACACTCTGTTATTGCGTCAGGCGTCTGGGGTTAAGAAGGGGGCGCGGACTTGTGGGCAAGAGCTGATGCGGCAAAAGTGATAACATAACATAACATCTTTTTTATGAAATAGGTCAGCAGGCAGGCTGACAAACCATTTGACAAATAGCTACCGTTGCCCATAACACAAGTCCAGGAGTTCAATGAAACACACAATATGTTATATTTAAGTATGTGAAATACTTATGATTCTTCAGTACCTATAGTGATAAGAAAGCACAACATGCCTGCAGTTATAGATAGTTCATAAACTCGTTTACGAACATAGTTCTGAGATGATTACTCAAGATGTATACAAGAAAAACACCTGGCGACAACCGCTCCATATGTCATCTGTCTAGCTAAGAGAGGAGCACTAAGTATAATGACTTCCTTCCTTCAGTGGCTAATGTTTATAGCTCGCATGTGCAGTGTCCTTGTACAATTTACTCGTAATAATACGTATGTTTTGTGAGGCGGGGTTATACAGCTGCAGTGAGAGCAGTCAGAACGCTCGCCAATGCGGACCCATATTTTACCCAGCACCTGTTTTATCTGAGCTGGTTTTTACTCGTTTGCGCCAAACGCCTGCCTACCTACCCGCTAAATATTCATTGAAAATGACGCGAAAACTTGCCAACTTTTATTATACCCAAGTAAACGACGCAACGAATTTCCAATGCAACCAACACTGATCGATATCAGTGCATATACTTAAACATTGCATGTGCTTATTGTTCTTGCGTTTTAAGATAGAGCGTAACATTTAATACGCTTTTTAGTCATATCGCTGCCCCAGTTTAATAGTAAGATATCTTAAGTGGGGTCGCCAGTATTTAAATTAATATTATAAAGACAAAAGATTTGTATTTTAATTTGTAATGAATAAACTCAAAAATTACTTGATCGATTCTATCTTTCAATTCTTTCACCGATAGAAAAGCTACATTATCAGCGAGTAACTTAGGCTATAATTTATTAAAAGTCGTACGAAGTCGCGTGCAACAGCTAATCTAATACTCGTATATAAAATTCTCGTGTCGCGGTGTTTGTTGCCAAACTCCTCTTAAACGGCTTGGACCGATTTTGATGAAATTTTGTGTGCTTATCGGGTAGGTCTGAGAATCGGCCAACATCTATTTTTTATACCCCTAAATGTTAAGGGTGGTCCACCGCAAAAATTTATTTATTATTTTTTTGCAAAACAACGTTTGCCGGGTCAGCTAGTATTATATAAAAATATTAGTTTTCTCTATATAAAAATGTAAGTGTACCTACCAAATTTTATATTCCTCCGTCCGCGCTAAGCTCTTTCCACTATATTTAAAACCATATAGCAAAATCCGTTGGGTGTTTCGAATAAGTTAATGCAGAAACAGACGGAAGCGGACATCAGTGACCTTTGTAAAAATTTCGTGATGATCGATTATATAGATAAGGTTTATAATAGCTATATTTGGACAAGAGCAAAAGAAAATATATTTTTAATACAAGTATGTGTAGAAACACTACTAAGTTTTGTTAACTTTTGTATATATGTACCTACCTTACAGTGTACCTGTATCAGCGACATTTTAACCCAGTATAGTAAGAGCTCAAATTCAAAGACCGCTCATAAATAAAATTAAATGTATAAGTAATATATTTTATTTTCTCTTAACGATGGAATAATAAATTAATGTAGATTAATAAAAAATAATGTCGCTTATCTCTCTTATCTTAATTCTTGGAGCAACATACAACAACAAACAAAAAAGCAACATTTGTTGCTATTTAGCATAAAGGTATAATTCCCACAAGTAGATATATTGTACCTCTATGGCTACTAGCTACTACAAATACATGAACAAATCAGAGCGAGATAGAAATAGGCATTTTAAAATAGTAGAATGGGATAAAATATGACAATTTGTTACATTTGCTTTTGAAATCTACGACCAGCGCCCATACATGTTTATAAATGCAAGCAACCGACGTACCCTGGAAGACTGGTCAGTCTGCTCCCATATATGTTGAAAGCACCTTGTCTAGAAACTTCAATTCGCTAAATAAGTTTCAATCAAGTTTAAGTAACATAGACTAGAACTATAAAAAAATTTCTTGAATTTCTTCTTTCGAAACCTGTTGTAATAAATGTGATAAATTGTTATTTCATTCGTGAATCGCGAATAAATATTGTTATTTCAGAATGCACGAAATGTGATTCCCAAAAATTATAGTAAAAGCGCGGTTTCTATAAAAACAGACATAATACCTGAGGTATAAAAGACATAACAGTTTAGTACCTATTTCTCAGTAGTGTGTGAATATAGTTACTAAATACTAAATAGTTAGTAAATAAATAATAAATAGCTAGAGATGAGCTTTAGAGTTACCAATAAAAAATTGGAATAGTTTGTTATCTTATCCTCACTCGTACTGAAATTCAAAAATTATTGAAAAAAAAAGCTTCAATACATATTTGAATATTAAATTATGTAACGTTAACAAATGCTATTATCTCTATTCATTAAGAATTAATACATTACTTATTAAAAAAATTAACTTTCTGATAAACTGAATTTGATTTTGAAAAATTGACTTTTAAGTAGCCCTTAAGCATTGGTTTGTGGGGTGGGATCATGTTTGTTACCCTCACATTTGTTCGGGGGATTTCTCAACCCCGCGTTAGAGCCCGAAGAGAGACGGCACCAAATTGCCGACATAACGTCAACGATAAAGCACTCAGCCGAGGAACCAATCTCTTTTACGGTTTAATCAGAACTTGCTTTACGCTCAGCGGCGTACGGTCGTCATTTTGCGTTCTGCTTCTTGCGGTCCACATATACCTATGTAACCTAACCTTCTTACATCATTACAATATCAAAACTATGTATACTTGATCAGTTTTTACAAAGTTTTGACAAATAAGTATTATTGAATTTTAATGTAAGCCAAAGAGCTCAGCTCGGTCAAAGTTATTTAAATTTTGATACTAATATTATTTATTTTTGTTTGTAAAACTCAAAAATTCTTTCAGTTATTGAAAGCTACATTATCAGCGAGTAACATAGGCTATATTTTATAAAGTTACGCGGACGAAGTCGCGTGCAACAGCTAGTAACATATAGGTAAAGGAGAATAATTGACCTTATTTATAGTTATTAGGTAATAAAATTCCTAGGTTATTGAATTTTCTGATTTCAAGAATTAAGTTGAATGGTCGTTACCGTCTTATATTTAATGAAAACGGTTCTGTCGTGAATACATAACATGTGTAGAAATAGATACCTACACATATTTATATACATGTAGAAATATCTTGAAAAATTTATACATCTTATAAAATGCATCTTCGCTAACTTCTATCACTATACCATACCACCCCAACATATATTGATACGGTTTTCCGTAATAAAAAAAGCGTGAAACGAGGTTGTGTAAGTAAATTTGCAGGCTAAAATTGCAACCGTGCAAAACGGGGAGCGGAACGCTAGTTAAGTAGGTATAAATAATACAATTAAAAACATTTAGCTTCTAGACCAGAGACAAAATGATTTTTACACACATAATAAGCTCTATAGTGTAACTGTAAAAGCGAACCTGTTCTACCAACATTATGTCAATATCCTCATATAACACTTGCGGAGACATCGAAGAAATGAAAAATAATGGAAATATTTTATGCAAATCGGGGCAGGCGTACGGTACCTACCTGTATTCTGTATTCTGTATTCTCGATCAATAGAAGACATGCTGCCATGTTCGTTGGCAGAACTTCTCTTTTATAGATTTTTTTTTTTTAATTTTCTTTCTTATAAATAAATTTAATTGGCTTACAAAATTTCTGTTAGGAAGTTGACAGTCAAATCGATAATAAGTCCCTTGTAATGTAACACAGGCAAAACCGGGGGGATAAAATATAACCTATATTACTCACTGATAATGTAGCTTTCAATACCTAGGTGAAAGACTTTTCAAAATCAGTCACGTAGTTTTTTAGTTTATTCATTACAACATACAAATCTTCTCTCTTTACTTTATAATATTTATTATAATTAATAAATATAAGTATAGATTAACAGCTAAAGGCCTCTTTCACCAACTACAAGTAAAGTGTTGATTAGTTACTTTTAGAAATAATTTTATGTTTTATTCTAAAGTTCTAAAATTCTAAAGTGGGTAATCCTTAAGAACCTAGTGTTCGTGAGTGTCAACAAAAAGTTTAACCATGCGCAATCGGAATAATAGGTATCTGAATAAATCTATAATTATGTATTTGTCTGTGTATATTTATAATTATATAATAAATATGTCTATCTGTATATATTGATAAATTATACATATGTAAACTGAACATGGGGTGCGGTAAAACTCTAATGAGTTTACGTTTACACCGGTGTCAATTTTAATGTAACATAATTTACTATATTAATAAATAAAAAAATAAATAAATAAATAAATAAATTATGCACTCGGTTTAATAGGCGAATATTTTTTATTATTTTCTTTTTAATGTTTGGGACTTTTACCGTTCAAACAACAGCTATAAATTATTCCCGGTGGCAGGTGACTTTAAATGACGGTTAGCCTACTTGACAGATGGTGAAAGAGGCCCTTAGTGTTTCGAAATACCTACTTGCATTTTTATATGTATTAATTATTTTTATTTAGAAAAAAAGCATTTATAACTAGTGACTTCGCACCGGATCGCAAGAGTGTAATTTTTTCTGCAAATTATATAACTTACATATACTTTTCTTATTTTTCGTTGGGTGGTTCAGAAGAAGTTATCGCAGAAACAGATTACGTTATTTTATAATATGAATAGGTTTATGGATGTATCAAGTCAGCGGAAACATAATCGTGTGTTTTATGCAAAATTTTGCATTTTAAACCTCTAAAAGAAAAGTACACGTATGCCGAAAAGATGTTGCAACATTAATAACTATGCTATAACCGTACATGAGGCTAAAATATAATGACTACGCCTCAAGGCTTGTGTTGCAAGTATGTAGAAATGTAACTTGTTAACCATTACATGTCAGACACGAAAAAATTCTATTTACACAAAAAATAGACAACATTTCTCTTTCATTCTAACATTTATTTACAGTTAATCTTAACTAATCTAGTAAGTAGAACTTTAGGTCTATGTAATAAAAATGTCCATTACATTTCATAACAGTAAAAGCGATTACGTTATTCGATAAAAACTTACAATTTATCACCGCAGGGAGTAAGTATTAGGGTTGGGTCACAAAATGGACTGGTCATATTGTAGTAGTAATATTGTGGTTGTTTTATATATGGACTTTATATAAAAATATCAAATATAATTATAACTTAGAATTAAATTAAAAAAACATGACTGTGTGTGTGTGTGACAGCTTCGTCACACGACTGGAGTTTACTCCTTACGAACGATTATAAAATTTAAATTTTCACAATTCGAACACCCCGAAAGAACTTGTTCTTTTTTTAAATAATATTGTGTTGATGGCGCAATATCTATGAAACTCTAGATATTCTAAAATATTCAAAAATATATATAGAACGTAAAGCATTCGTGCTCGCATTCCGGATTCCGGGTGACATTTTGATTTTACTCCCATAAATATACATAATATATACGTATATATGCAAATCGATTCTTGGATTAAACTCCAAAAAAAGCTGCCAGTCATAATTTCCTATGTACGCAACTTTCTCAAAAATGAGAACAATATTACATATATCATAGCATATTGATAATGGCACAAATTTAATATTTGGGTTATTATTTTATCGCCTATTCAATCCCATTCTGTGTTCTATTGATTCAACGTCGTGTTCTACTTATACTATGTTGTCAATTCTATGAAAGGTTAGAATTCAAAAGGAATAGATGTACCTATATTTCTTAATAATGCTTCCTTCATGGAGTTTTTTACGTAGCTACCATTAACCTATTTGCGTGACCCGACTTGAACCCGGACTACAGGTAGTAATGGCCAGCACCCAGGGCGCCTTCAATAGGTATTTCAGTGTATATATAATTATTTACATATAGTCAAAGGCTGCTATTTGTTTACTATGTGAATTTTGGTTTCAGTTAAATCAAAACAACCTGTTACGGAAATTGTCACATCAATGTTTACTCATTTCAAAACTTAAAAGTATTATTTTTTTAATGCATTTGCATTCAATTTTCTAAATTTGATTATATATTTATGTATTGTATATTCCAAAAAATATAAGTACAATTTTTTTGCTAATACCATCCAGATAAAGTTATTTCAGTTTTGTTATTTTTCTGTTTAAATAATGTGTAAATTAAATTGTATTAGTTAAACATCGAACATAAAAATTAAACTAAATTATTAGCAATAATGTTATTTTATTAGTCTTTTTAATTTTAGCAGAAAAAAATAAGAGGTAGATATAGACACATAATATAAGTATTTGTTTTATATTCTTGAATCAATGAGTTGCATATTTTGAATCGATGTAGGTTGCTTTAACTCGTAACTCCGTATAATAATAACTAATGACTGGTACACAAGCCCTTTGTAGTATTGTGTTTCTGAGAGCCGTTGCTCGCGTGTGAATTCGTTAGCTATTTCTTTTCTTTCGTTGTGTAGCTTATACCTCTCTCGTAGCTACCTAACTAGCAGGGGAAAAGTGTTCGTGCTTCAAAACATTCGGATACGCATCGCATGCGATAGCTCAAATTTTGTGGCGTCGCCTTTGAAAGGCTTTTAATTGTTTGATTGCGTTTTGAACAACCCAAACTTTCCAAGCCAACTTGATTGTACTCTGATTTATTATAACTACATGTTATCGAAGTCAGCGGCAACTTCTTCCAAACCTATATGAGCCCGTGGTATGAAAATTATGGGAGTAAAATAAAAATTGCCACACGAATACGAGCACGAATGCGTTATAGGCAAGTTATAGGTTCTTTTTTTTTAAATATTTTTGATTATCTGAAGTTTCATAGATATTGTGTGTGAAAAAAGAACAATGTTGTTCTTTCGGCGTGTTCGAATTGTAAAAATTTAAATAAACTCCAGTCGTGTGTCGGAGCTGATACAATTTTTTTAACCCCTGAAAAGGCAAGATGAAAACTAAACCCAAAAATTATATATTCTGTTGCTATTTTCCCTAAATAGATTGTAAACGTATCACACACACCAGAGTGAAGATGTAAAGCGAACATCGAAAGTTTCAGGCATTAGTAAATTGTCTCGTTAGAGCGTAGCACTGGGGTTTATTAAGTTGTACACGTTTCGCAGTAGTGACGGGAAGTAATAATGCTAGTTTATCAGTTGTTGCCTTCGTCGAGGTAGGGGGAAGAGTTAATTAACCTAAACTTTAGCGGTAGATGCCGGCATAAGTTGCGGTGGGAATGCGAGGAAAGACCGATATGAGAAAACTCCGCCGATGTCCAAACAATACTGGCCTAAACTTATTGTAACCATATTGTTATTGTAATAAAAAAAGTTGGTTACACATGTATTAATATATTTATTTATTTATTTAATTATTTATTTTAACGAGTATATGCATGTGTGTTCTTTCGACTGAAGATCAGTGCTGGCAAAGTATTTTGTGAGTAGGGACCTATATTTTGTAACTTGTATAAACAATCTTGTAAAAGCAAGTTTTTTGCATTTAATTCTATGTTTTATGTTTGTGTTTTCCTGCAGTGGATTAATTTGAAACGATCTAGATACTTATATGCAAAATTAATATTACGTAATGTAGTTTCAGTAGGTATCTAGCATGAAAAGTATATTTTAGAGATTAAATATTTAGGGAATCTCCTAACTAAATGACCAATAACGAATATGTTTAATGAGGTAAAAATCCTATACAACATTAGCAAGGCGCGTTTTATTTATTTTTTTACTCAACCCACTGCTTACTTTAAAACGCTACTGCGAAACTTTTCTGAGAAAGAATTAGTTCACATCTAGATTTCCGCGAGCACGAAATAAAAGGTTTTAACAAATTTGTGTTTTTAGTTCTACTATAAAGGAATTTCGTCGTATCTGTAAGTAAGTAAGTAAGTAAGTACTTACTTGAAAACAATTTCCATGCATTCATGTTGCATTACAGATTAGTATACCTATTGTTGAATGAAATATCGACCTCAACCAATATGTAACGTTAGTAAAAAATAAATTGTGATATTCAGTTTATATATATACACCTATCTTCTAATCTATACATACTCGTATTATAAAATAAACATTATAAAGATGAAAGATGTTTGTTTGTTTGAATTGAATAGGCTCCGAAACTACTTGACTGATTTCAAAAATTATTTCACTGTTGAGAAGCTATATTATCAGCGAGGACGAAGTCGCGTGCAACAGCTATTTCCATGGATTTTGCTCAAAAATCCCCAAGAATTTTGGTGCCGTTTTCACTAATGGAAAAAGAGATAAACGAGGAATGTTTATGTATAAAATTAACAATAAAAAGCCGAGAGCGGGTAGCTAGTTTTATCTATTCTATAAAATAAGGTCGCTATCTTCTGTTTCTCTGCTATTACTTCTTCTAAATCACCCAACAAATTTTGATACGCTCTCAGCAACGGAAAGAGCGGTAAACAAGGAAGGTTTGTGTATAAAATATGCAAAGAAAATCTGCATCCAAGTCGGGAGCTAGCGCTAGTTGTACATAAAGAGTGACTGAGGCGGGGACAGGTGAACTTCATGCAGTAAACAATTTAATTTATAAGTTACGTAGGTATCCACTGGTTAATCTCATTTAATTTAGGTACCCACCATAAATTTTTTATCGTCACAAAGCGACGTTTTACAGAGCAGCAAAATTAAAAAAGCCAGTAAAACGTGTTTCACTTAATGATAACCGTCCGTCGTTGTTTCGGTACAGTCAAACTCAACTGCGTGTCACGGTCATCGTACTTATCAAACCCATATTGCTAACAACAAATCGCCTTGTATTACGAAATACCTAACTGTTATTCGAACATTTGCGAAACGTCAATCTACTTAGGCCGATTGCGAAGACACCTTTTGGGAAATCAAATGCAGACGATAAACGCTTTACTTACTTTATAAGGTATTGAAAAAAAAAATTGTAAGCAAAAAATATTGCACTGCATTATTGCCTGACGATTGACGATGTTACGCTTTTAAAAAAATCAGACCGATATTTTTCTATGATTCAACAGTAACTGTATCGTAATATGCGAAGACACTAGTGCTAGTGTTCCAAATGCGCTGCCGACTTTATGAATATTAAGGATAAGGAATTAAGGATTAAGGATAAGGACTGCCTATTACCTATGACTTGGCCTGCCACTACAAACTGCCGCAATTTGCAAATTCTCTAGGCTCTATTTGTTGTGTTCTGTGTGGACCTTTACATAGGAAAAGAATAAAATAGAATATAATAAAGTTATGTTCAATCAATAGGTACAAAACCAATCATACCAACCATCATTCTACACAACATGCATCGGTGTAGAAAATCATAACCATTATAAGAAAAATCAAATGACCGATTATCCATACATACATAGTGTGAACGTTCTTCACCGGAGAGCAATATCTCCTCGTAAATAACTTCTGATATGTGCAGGTATTGCTTAGATACAGCGCGTCGCATAGTCGTGACTTGCCGCAAGCCCATTTAATTGAAGAGAAAAACATTATCATTGTCTACGGATTTATAACGTTGATACCTGAATTATATTTTGACACGGATAAAATCGGTTCAATTAAAGTGGAATTAGTTAGTGTATTTATACAAATTTCGTTTAACTTATTTTCAAAGATCCGTAGAACAACCAAAAGTAGTCGACTTAGTTTAAAGAACCAGTTACCCAAAGTGGTATTGGTTTTGGGGGCAGAGAGGTATCGGAGTAAATTAAGGCCACGGTCCATATATATCCTGTGGTCCGGTCCAGATTTGAATGTCGAAGGATCGAGTTTGATGGCATTCAGTGAAAAGGCCTATATCTAGAAATTAAAGCTTGTGGGCTGAAAACGTTAATCTTGGGCCTAAGGCCTAAGTCAATTAGTCTAGTTAGTCTGTGATACTTTTATCTATAGGAACTATAGATAAAAGTATTTATATATTATATTATAGATAAATAAAAGTTATGACTTTTGTCTAAAGTCTATGACTTTTGTCTAAAGTCTATAAAGATTTTTTTTTGTATTTTTGTTTGTAGTGAATAAACTCAAAAACTACTGGACCAATTTTAAAAATTCATTCACCCATAGAAAGCTTCATTATCAGCGAGTAACATACCTAGGCATATTTTATAAAGTTACGTGAACGAAGTTGTGTGCATTAGCTAATATTAATTGATAAAGTATAAAACTGCAACAGATGAAACATTAATTGGAAGATGCATTGTCAAAAGTTAAGCTCTATGAGCTTTATATAACGGCACGGTTAACTTCTATTCATCATAATAGATAAAGAGCTCTGCGCAATGTTTGTATTGGATTACTTATTGAGTGCAAACACCTCAACTCAAACACCCGCAGCTTTCCTAACCTCGCTATTGTGGATTTTCTCCGTATTTTTCACATTAAATTTGATTTTCCAATAAGCAACTTTATTATTTGCGATGTCCTGGAATTCTGTATTACGTATAGCAGTTTAGAAACTGAAATAGGTATACAATATTTCCTACTAGCAAACTCTGCCATTTTGCCAGCGTGGAATTCGATTTGTTATAATAATATTAAATAGTGAAAGGTTTTTTAAAGATTGATGAAAGTGAAAAACGAAACTAGAAAACTATTAATTCATTGTTCCAGGAAATAATCTTAAATAATACAATATTAGTTAAAACGTGAAAGAGTAACAAACAATCTCACTTTAGTTAGTATACTGACTATGTAACTGCATTGCACTGCAGAATGAACGAACAGAAAAAAAATTACAACCTTCATGCCTATAATAAATAATAATACAGTTACAATACAACCAAACTAAAAAACCAAAAACAGATTAGACAGTAAACAAAAGAATTAGTTATCAATTGATTCAATTAGATTTCTTAATACAATCGAATCTTCATAATACTCTAAAGTCAAGGTCGATTTTACGGCATGAGTGAGCAAAATATATATAAATAAAATTTATATAAAGCATCGAACACGACAAGTGTTTGGAGCGGACGGCGAACCTGCGCTTGTCCAGCAGGTTTCGTTGCTACGTAGCGACCACTCCGCATCCGTCAAATGCAATTATGTAACCAGACGCCATGGCGCAAACGGCTTACTGATTTTTATCATCACTTCTTATAACAATTATTTTTTAGGTTATGTACTTTACATTTATTAGCAACCGGCGTTGGTGGCAAGCTTTATGAAGCTTGCCACCAACGCTTTATGAACGCTTTATGGCAAGCTTTATGAAGCTAGCCACCAACACCTGAAATGATGACCACGACCACTCTGTCAAGAGTGAAACCGACAAACAAGAAGAAGACTTTACATTTGTATAAGGTATGGTATAACCTACTGGTAAATTCTCAACGTTTATATTTCAGCGAACACAGACATGCGGGGTCGAGAGGGATTCAGATTGAACCCAGACTTTGGAACATTCATTCATCGCATGGTTAATATTAACTAACAGAAAAATTTAAATCACAAACTTACAGTAGTAATCTAGTCTATCTATAATATTATTAAGAGGAAAGATTTGATTGTTTGTTTGAATTGAATAGGCTCTGAAACTACTGGACCGATTTGAAAAAATCTTTCACTGTTGGGAAGTTTTGTCAGGGAGTTACATAGGATATATCAAAGGTGCTCAACCCCAGGCCCGCGCGCGAAAAATTTTTCAATGGCCCGCGCAAGTAAGTTTTGAAAGACGCACCAAATCGAAAAATCGAAAATTTAGATTTTAGAAGATACAATACTTAAGTTCAATTTTGTTTCCTTACTCGTATAAACTACGCAACGGATTTTAATGCTGTTTTCAGCAATGAAGAGACCGTTAAATTTTATTAGGTATGTGATGTATTGAAGAGATATTTTATGAAATTTCTAATTAATTGTTATTAAATATACCTTAATTAATTGTAATTAATATGTGAACAATATTTATATTCACATAGGTACAAATATTGTTCACAAAACTAACTTTTCCTTTGTAGGAGACGAGTAAATTATAAAATATATTATGCTGTCTATAAGTTTTAGTTTTTGACTACGGTCAAAACTGTACGCAGTTAGAGCTTATCCATGAGTCATAAGATTCACAGGAAATGTCACATGAAATTTAATAGTAGATTATTTTTCTATCTGTGCCAGTGCCTGCTTACATCCGTGAAAACATAAAATTGACTCATTGTTTTCATTTTACAACGGATATAAATACAACCCACACTAAAATATTAGCAGAGGCTTATCTCAGTATGACACTGAAACCAGATTTAAATCATTTCAAACAATGTGGTTAGTGTCATGAGCGATTATAGGTTAACCGATGCAGAGTAAAACTGTTCACGATTATTATTTATTATAAATATAATAATAATGTTATTATTTTTATAATTTATTTCAAATAAATTAATATTAATAAATTAATTTGTTATTTATTTTTTTATATATATATTTTTTTTGAAATTTTGCACTTTTTTATTATTAATCTGCAGTTCAAATATAATAATATAATAGTTTTTATTATAATAGTTACATTATTGTCTTAACTGATATTTGTATATTTATTATATTACTAGCTGTTGCACGCGACTTCGTCCGCGTAACTTTATAAAATATAGCCTATGTTACTTAACTCACTGATAATAATTATTATTAACTGGCTATTCAAACTGTAAGAGTATTATAAAAATAAATAAATAAAATCAGAAGGTTTCAATTATGAAACAGCTTCCAATCTTTTGTCTATAGTTTTTTTTTTCAATTGTAAAATGTACTGTTATTAGCATACTAGCTTTTTATAAAAGCTTTCACTGCGACGTACAACCTTATTTAATAAACGTTATGGTGAGAGATACAGCATGCTGAAACTCCACCATGACAAAATTGGTACAAACGTATCTACTAATAGAGAGTGGCCATTTTACATTATTCACAAACGTAAGCTAGGTTGAGCGGTGCACAGATTTCATCACAAAGTTATCAGGGCCATCAAATAGCATTGCGTGTAGGGCACTTGAAATACCTTGTGTAAACGTATTTAATAATTACTAGCGGAGGCAGACCTTGCAAAGGTACATTTACAAATGGGGATACACATGACTGTGTCGTCTTGTGTACCGTACCTACCGTTTGTGCGGTTTACAACGCATACACTTTCACCGACTGGTGCTCATTAACGATGCATCTCAAACACCAAAACACTTCTGCAAACACTTCACGGTACAAATAACTTGTCTTCTCCCATCCTGCGCATAATGTGTTTGAGGACAACCCCGCGACGGGAGAAATCGATAGCAAGTAGGTACTTAAGTATAATTTATCTCCGAGTAGCAACGAAAAGAAGACAGCGGAGATAAAACGAATTCAAATAATATTAGCAGGTGGTAAACGAACGTATTAGTCAAACGTAGAACCGGCCATGAAAGGATAAAATGTACTATTATTATTATTATTTAGGTACCTACTCTTGGTGATCTTGATGGCAGACCGAGTAAAGTTTTTAAGATTTCAGGAATAATAATTTATCACTTTTTTAAATATTATCACTAAAAAATAATGTCGACAAGCATGCTGGCTGTTAACGTTATGACAAATGGCTACCGTAGCCTTTAAAAATATAAGTAACACCGGCAAATAGATCGTATCATACCTATTTGCAATATTTCAAACAAACCTTTTCTCTAATAAATTTTCATTACTCTGCACTGCACTGAGACTGCCCTTACAATACGCGATACACGTCTCTTCAATACGCGATTGATACAAAAAGGCATACATAGGTATCGGATTAAAAAGGCTCTATTCCTACTCACAGTTGACTAATTCTATGCGGATTTTATTATAATATACACTATACAAATTATCCGAATGAAATAAAATACACCATTCATTAGCGGAATTCCAACAACACTCGAATTACCTTCAAATGTGAATATTTTGTTACGTTAGTAATGTGACTGTGAGCGTGTAAAAACGATTCCTTAGTTTTAAATAAATTGAAATTTCACTTTCGTATTTCATATAATATTCTTTCTTTCAAGATTCAACATGCTAATCTCGCAATATTACAATTACCATCAAATCAGTGAGAGCATTAATTAGGCTGTATCAATGAAGTTTGGGTTGAGAAAAACAGATCGTTGTTTATCAGGGCACACATACATACCGCAAATACGTGGTGTGAATTTTAACTCTTGTTCAGCGTACCCGGCCCACTGGCCCCTCCAAGTGGCTCGCTCTAACCCGCAGACACGGCTCGTTAAATATGCCTTCATTGCGGCAACGACGAGACGCGAATAAACATTTTTAAACCCTGGAGAGAGCGCTTTTACATATTTCCCATGGTCTCAATTAAACAGACACCAAGAATTATTCAGGCTTGCCAAAGCGTAACGAAACTTTCTGCTTTTTGCTTTCTCGACAAACTCTTTCAAGTATACCTATAGGTACCTAGCTTCTTATTTATTTACTAGCTGGCACCCGCGAATTCGCCCGCGTGAAAAAAGTAGCCTATCCTGTGTCCCGTACGTCTAAATGTTTATCTACCAAGTTTAATGAAAATCAGTTAATTCGTTTAAGAGGATTGTGAGGTGCCGATACGCGGCGCGAGTAGGTATTTTCAAAAATGCTATCTGTTTCACATCGCTCTGCCTCCGACCCGTATCGTGCGATAGAGAGAGTTGCAAATCCTGTAGTAAATTGCCTACATTTCCTTAGTGTAATATGCTTTCGGGCGATAACGTTTTTACCCCCCTAAACTTTTACAAAATAAGACAATTTTGATATCATTGGATTCGGTACACCTTAATCTAAGTCTGTACGTTTTTATTGAAGTGAAACTTTTTATGGGACACTATTGAAGTGAAACTTTTTGTCATGAGAGTGAACTCGTCGAGCTAACAAACTGTTAAACTCACAGATGTTAAACTCCTTCGGTCTTACCACAAAAACATTAAACACACTTTAATCAGGCTTAAAACACGAGTTTAGAAAAAACTTTACTACAAAAGAGTGTCTAGGCATTGTTTAGGGTTAGATAATGCTCGAGCATTATTTATATTTAACCACGGCCATATGCTAGTTTAACGAGTGTCTATCTAGTTAACGGCCTCTCTTCCTCTGACGTGTTCAGTCAAATTTCGTTTTGCGTATACTTAATATTAAAGATTTCTTTTGATTTTATAAATGAGTATGGATATTTTAAATTTAATGTCGATTATATCGTCATGGAGGATATGGATTACATGGATAATTTTCGAGATATGATACATCGTGAGAGAATTAATCCATTCGAATATATAACTTTGGTAACAAGATTACTGATTTAATAAATGATGATCTACCATGTGATGCTAGAGGTGGATCTTCAAATCAAACTTTTAACAATTTTAACAAATCAAACTTTACATTTGACCACATTAGACAATTACGTCAGTGTCAGTTACGTTCCATTATGCGCAAAATTTTTTGGTAATACGAAATTTTATAAATAATCTAACGTATTTTTTGTAATTTATTACTTATTCAAATCTTATAATTTGCTGATATCATTAATATAGTCCGTAATAGGTTGTGAAAACCAAAATTCATCATTATACGCCTATCAGATTTGCGTAAAATGAAAACGACATGAATGCAGGGCGAGTGACTGAATGAATGTTTGCCAAGGTTGCCATAATTCAATAACATTCACGTACTTTAACACTGTCTACCGAAGCAAGCGCTAAATAAGGTTTTGTGGTAGGGACATTTTAAACGCTCGCTGACCAATGCTTAAATGCTTATTGCTTGTCTAACTAAGCACATGTTTGAACAGTGCTTATTGAATCTTTTGTAGTAAGACCGCTTGTCTCTTTCTTATTACCGCCTCTCTCACTCTAGCAGAGTGAGAGAGGCGGAAAGAAAATTGTTGATGTTGACTGACAGTGACACTGTTGACATTGACAGTCTGTGTCGGATAAATTGGATAAATACAGAACAACTAATTAATATTATGGAAAAAATGAGTACTACACAGACATAGTTCATTCTCTATATGCTACGGATTATAGAGTATGATCTTATCATACTATATACAGATGGATGACATTACTGTCATCCATCTGTCTGACGTTTAACTAACAAATCACAAATGACAAAGTTTGGTTTTATGACTGCCTGGCGAATCCTGAATTTTATTTTTAATTTAGTGTTGTGTAAAACTTATCTTCTTTAAGATAATACAGTCATGCTTCAAGTGTTCAACGTCCTTATTTTTTAATTATATGTTTATGGAAAATAATTCAATAAAATGGCACTAAAGAAAGTAAAGGGGAACTTCGAAAGAATGTTCGATAAAAATCTCACCGATTTAGTGCGTGGTATAAGGAATAATAAAGATAACGAGGTAGGTACACATCAGAAATTGTTACTATTTACTTAATAAACATGTAAATAAGTTTTGAATGTTATATTTTTTTATATAATATTCGATTTTAGGCCAAGTACATAGCACAATGTATGGAAGAAATTAAAGTGGAACTACGACAAGATAACATAACATAAGAAAGCTAACGCTGTCGCTAAGCTGACATACGTAAGTACTTAGGTCTTAAGTAGATCGAATTTGTAAGTGTAACTGTTGTAATTATTAATTAAATTGACATTTATTTTAGCTTCAAATGTTAGGATATGACATATCATGGGCTATATTCAATATTATTGAGGTGATGAGTTCAAACAAATTCACTTACAAAAGAATCGGGTACTTAGCAGCTAGTCAATCATTCCATGCAGACTCAGAGTTACTTATGCTCACTACAAATATGATAAGGAAAGATTTAAATGCTCAGAATCAATATGAAGCAGGATTAGCACTCAGTGGACTGAGTTGTTTCATATCTCATGATCTAGCAAGAGATTTGGCAAATGATATCATGACATTGGTGAGTTTATTGAAGTGAAACTTTTTATGGGACACTAGCGTTTTGTCATGAGAGTTAACTCGTTAACATAAGTCATATTAATTACTTATATAGTTCTTTTCTTAATGTAGAATGTTTATGTATATGTAATATATATATATATATATATATATGTATATGTCTATTAAATTATTTCATATTAAAAAATTTTTAATATTGTTTTTATTCTCAGTTATTGTCAATGAAGATACAAAAAATGTATGCGTCAGTCCAAAACTAACAGCGTCAAAAGTGAAACTTTTTATGTAATTCAAAAACTGTCAATAAGTGTACAAAAAAATACATTGCAGCAAAGAAAAATTGACTGGAAATTATAATAAAAATGATTTATAATAAAAATCAAGAAAAATCTACAGACTATCCCGAATTAATTACTATGGAAGTTTCACTTGTACGTATATGTATATAGTTTTATGTATATGTAAATAATAGTACGTACGAGTGAAACTTCCGTAGTAATTAATTCGGGATAGTCTGTAGATTTTTCTTGATTTTTATTATAAATCATTTTTATTATAATTTCCAGTCAATTTTTCTTTGCTGCAATGTATTTTTTTGTACACTTATTGACAGTTTTTGAATTACATAAAAAGTTTCACTTTTGACGCTGTTAGTTTTGGACTGACGCATACATTTTTTGTATCTTCATTGACAATAACTGAGAATAAAAACAATATTAAAAATTTTTTAATATGAAATAATTTAATAGACATATACATATATATATATATATATTTTTTAGTAATTCAGTTTAATTTAATTGAAAAAAATAAAAACGCTAGAGGAAGTTTTTAAGTAAAAAATATAGATTTTTAGATGCTAATAACTTCTATCGTAAGAAATATTTCTTAAAAATAAAAACGTACGGACCTAGTTTTTCATTATCTCTACAACATTTCCAAAAATTATAAAAATTGGACTATGTTTACTGGGGGGAAAGCGTTATCGCTTTTTGTATGAAAATTTACAGCTTGACAATCCTCTTAAGAGTTATGGAGGAACATACATACATAAAATACCTACACTTACTGATTTATTATTAGTATTGATATACTATCTCAGGTGAACGTGCTATCTCAGGAACTCTGATAGGTACTGCTTCGAATTGAAAAATTATTTTTGTGTTGGATAGTCCAAGGCGACGCGGACGAAGTCGCGGGCAACTTAGATTTGTGTACGCTTCAAAAGCTCGAGAATGGTTGGACCGATTTTAATTCCCTTTTCACATGAAAAACTCATTTTTAAATAGCTTTAAAGAATGGATGTTTCTTGATTATTCTTCTTGATTCTTGATTGATTTGATCGAAACAAGTCAATCACGTAACTAAAATTAATATTACCTACTTAACTTGTACGAATTTTGTTAACGAATATATTAATAATTTTCCATCTTGATCTAATTTTCTATCTTATTAGAGACTAAAACTAAACAAAATGAAACAATAAAAATTGTTAATGATTTTCTGGTTTACAAACACGGTTGCTGATCGCTAAGTCGGAAAGCGGCGCATTTCCGCTAAGTCG
This sequence comes from Synanthedon tipuliformis, assembly GCA_947623395.1. Taxonomy (NCBI): domain Eukaryota; kingdom Metazoa; phylum Arthropoda; class Insecta; order Lepidoptera; family Sesiidae; genus Synanthedon; species Synanthedon tipuliformis. Next base: position 7,761,814 of record OX392414.1, on the reverse strand, counting down.
AACATAAGCCATTTTTTTCTCAAAATGGAACTTCAGTTTAAATTTTTTATTAACCTCATAATTACATAGGTATTTTACATTACATAGATAAATGCAAAGTAAAACAATTCTACATACTTCGTTTTATAAATTGAAATGATCGAAATAAATAATTACTTTTTATCGCTACATTATGCTTGCTTATCGATGTAAGTACGACGAGTAGGTAGGAATATGAAACAAAGGCTTCCCACGCCGTCCTTTCTGTAATGGCATTTGCATGATTAAACTGTCATTTTATTTTCACCAACACGCAAGTTACTTAAATTTAATGGAATATTTTCTATTAATACCATTAAAGTTAAGTAAATGTTATGAGTAATAATAATGCTTCATTTATTTCAAATCGGTATCAAAAGTTATTTTTAGGTAATTTTAATTGTACTAGCGATCCGCTTACGGCTTCACACGAATTCAAATTTTCCTGAAAATTTCCTAGGTATATAATAGTTAACACAAACCAAACACGAGCTCTCGTTTATCGCTCTTTTCATTAGTCAAAAAAAAAACAGTATTCAAATCTGTCTGTTTAGAAAAAGTTAGCAGAGAAGCGGGCAGAGTCGGATAACGACTTTATTTTAAACCTACTTAGCTGTTGTACGCGACTTCGCCCGCGTAACTTTTTATAAATAGCCTATGTTACTCGCTGATAATGTAGCTTTCTATAGGTGAAAGAATTTTCAAAATTGGTCCAGTAGTTTTGAGTTTATTTATTACAAACATACAAATCTTCTCTCTTTAAAATAAGTATAAGTATACACTATAAAGCCGAATTAGTATAGAAGTATATAGATGAATTTTAAATAAATAGAAGTATACATAGATGAATTTTAAATAAATTCGTCCATATTTATATATAATCTAAATAACATAAAAAATGTTTTATTCTCAATCTAAACTTGAATATCGTGTGCTTAGAATTTCTAACTTTGATTCCCACGGTGTGACATTTAATTTATGGGGGCCATAATAATTTATGGCTGCTTTAAAAAAAAGTATAAAAAAAGTTATATATTAGGGGTATTGTACTAATGGCGTCAGGTTTGGCACGCCGGAAACCAAAGTTTCTTTTCCAAACAATTCATTCTAGAAGTATGCATCATTCAAATACAAATAGCCGTTTTATTGATTCTTAAAATTAGACACCACAGGTATGTACGCAAGCGTAAGTTACATTATAAAAAGACGAATCATTCATGTCATGGCCCAGTAGGGTACAGCCGCGAACGAAAAGGTCCATTTTGGTTAACACCTTTTTATGTGTTAACAAAACTGTACCTTGCGTGTGCCCATTCAACCCTCGGGACTTTGTTTGTCTCACTGTCGAAGCGGACGAATATAAATTGGTACTTGTGTGGCCATCGAGGTCCAAATGCAAAGGCTTCTCCCCCTTCAGTAGTCGAGATGTACTCGAAAATTTTTATTTCAGCAGTATCGCATTCATTTCTCATGCGAATTTTGAAATGATCAAACGCAATTTTTATCTAAAGTAGATTTAAACTAAAGTTTATTTTGTTAATAATATTGACATTTATTTTTTACTAATGGACGAAAATCGACAATGGTGGAAATAAAATAAAATTTTTCGCGTGAATATGCTTCTACACTGGAAGGAAATTCAGAAAAGTAATTATAACAAAAGCGGAGATACATTCAAAATTAAATTATACCACTCAATATAGCTAAAAGATCAAAGAATAATTTTGTATATATATAAATATATACAATGTACTCCACTATAACTCAATGTATCCGTAGGTATATATACGTTAATATAACAACGCTCAAAGAATCATATTTTCTTATCGTAACAGCCACACCCCATTTTTTTTGGATTTTTTATAGAGCTTTTCAATTAACATGAAATCGGATCACAAACCATTTTAGAAATGGAGATCCGAATTTTATGCTTCAAGTATTGAATATGATCAACGATATGGAATATGTTTATACTTTTCTTCTAACATTTAAAAAAATAGATTATATTCCGTTGGAAATTCTCTAACTGACAGTGAAAACTACATCAAAATTATAGCGCATCTCTGAAGCACTATAGTGATACCCTGATACTGACAACTGACAAATAAGAAGCATACTTACCTAACTTTTACCGGTAAACACAATATGTAGTTACTCTGAATAAACATAATATAAAAGAAATTGTAGTTGCGTTAAAATACAAGCAATTGATAGCATCGTGGGAAAATATTATAATTACCTACTTAATTATACTACCGATGTAATTATGACATACTGTAATTTAATATCTACCTAATACGAATAACTGTAAATTCGCAATGAAGTTCTTTCCTTGCAATTACTTTGAAGTATTTTAAATGCCTTATTGTTATGAAAAAAAGAACGAACAGTTTGTCGAAATGTTATGCTAGATATACATTTGTAACAATGATATAATTTTTGTACATTCACAGACAAGTCAAAAATCGAGAGCGCCGTCGATCTCTCCACGAAGCCGTTTGACCGAAAAGAAAGTGATTTATCTTACTTAATTCATCGTAGACACTTACGCATCTACATAGTTCACTTGTTACGAAAATATATGCCAACTTTGTGCCTAAAATTTTACATTCGAATTTAAGTTACAATAAGTATTATGAGTACCTACTTTAAGTTTGTGAACACTAACTTTACTCTATTTTCTGTGTAGCAAATCTTTTAATTGTAATATTAAATTTTAATTAATACCTACATAAGACTTTATATACATATTACGAAACGCTGAAATATCGTTAATAGAAAGAAAAGTTTTATTATGTCTTATTTCTGTATTTCTGGCATCTTTATTTCTGTAGGAAATCTGTTTAATTCTACCTTCAAATGTTTTAATGTTCTATATTGTTCTGTAAGAGTGCTTTTCAGACTTGGATTCGGAGTAACGAGAGCGTTTTGTAGTTATGTAAATGAAAAGTTTACATTACAAACGTGCATAACTGACCTTATTGCTTGAGGAGTAATCGTTCGATCCCTATACGCGAACAAGTCCCGGGCTCCGCAGTAGTTAATATTGCCGCATTCCACTATAATCGGGTGCGAGGCTCGGCGCAGCTTCCCTATCTGGACCGGTTGTTTTTACCAGCGCATCTGACTCCAGACTCTACACAAGCGGTTGCTATCACTAAAACAAGTATTATAACACTAGTCCTAATGGGCTGGCGTCTGATATCATGACTTCGCCATTTATTTCATTCAATAATTTGCGGACACTGCGTCAGGTGAGCGGAGCGACCGCGAACAGGTAATCCGGGCACAAAGACGCGCGCGGGACTGCCGCTAACTTAACGCGATAGCAGCGCCCTCCCGCGCATGCTCAACTCAATCCCACCCTATTGTTAAGCCTCTTTCACACTTACGGTCTAAATCTACAGTCTAAGAGTCAGTTCACACTAAAAGGCGACGCGACACTCGTTTTAAGGTAGCAAATATAGCAATCCTAATCATAAATGCTGACTTTTTATCCTGAAAAAATGTCAGGTTCCTGTGCGATTAAAAAGAACGAACTACAGCGAGTAATAAGTCGCGGGCACAGCTAATACAATAACAGAACTTAGAGATTTATTACACATAAAGGTTGTAAGTAACTGAAAGTGGTGTAAGCGGCGTCGGAATACGCATCACTGAACTTTACCTATACATTTTTGTGTAGTGAATTGGTTAGATATTATAAAACTGTAATTCTGATACCTACACTCAGTATATAACATAACAAAAATAAAAATGAATAAAAAAAAATTCATAACAAAAAAATAATTTTTACGCTGATGGTTTCATGAATTCTTTGAAATGTGCGCGCGGGGTCGCAAATCGGTGTGAACAGACCTTTATGGTCTACGTCTACAGTCTAAACGAGCATCTCATACACCGTGACTAGGCAATAATAACTTAAAACCTCCAGATTAACCACACGGCGCACTGGCCACTTCCTTTCACACTGGGTAGGTGGACCAAACGATACGAGATCACCATTTAGTAGGAAAGGGCCTGTGGTTTGACCTACTTCAAAATTGTCACGAATATTTAAGTGAACCTGGGAGTGGCACCTCGACGACAATATGTTTCGTTCGTCGCATAACTACCGAATACATAGTACCTACAATGCATAACTATGGACATTAACTATGCATACAGCTACAGTACTACAATACGGTCCAAAATTCCTCAGTGCCTTAAAACAAAAGTTTTGGACTAATGTGGGACTAATGTGTGGGCCTCGAAAAGCTCAACATCGCTTAACGAGCTTTGAAGAGGTCTATGCTCGGGGTTATACTGTGAGATCGAATTAGGAATGAGGAGATCGCTAGACATACGAGAGTTACCGACATAAGCCGGGCGGATCAGTAAGTTGAAGTAGCAGTAGGCAGGACAGTACGAAGCAATACGAAGAGCGGACGACCGCTGGGGGCGAAGGTTCAGTGAAGGTTACAGCGGGCAAGCGCAGCGTAGAACGTCCACCTTCAAGGACACACGATCTCATAAAGGCTGCGGGTCGACGATGAACTAGAATCTAGGCTGCTTCTGACCGGTCCTATTGATTAATTATGGGAGAGACCTACGTCCAGCAGTGGACGTCCTACGGCTGACATCGCGATGAGAAACAGTGCCTACGCTTATATTTCTGTCACGAAAATGATTTCAGCAGCCCTCTACAGCAAACATAAGATTGGTAATGTTAGTGACCGAGTAAAAAAAATATTTACCAGCTAACCTTACAGCGTGTAGGTTCACAAATATGTAAATCCTACAATAAAAAAAAATATAGCCTTTTCTCGTTACCTGTCTCGTTTGGCATGAATAGTAATTACTAGCATAATTAAATACAATAAAATAATAATTAAATAATATAATTAATTAATTAAATACAGCATAATTCTGTAAGGATAATTACAGTTTTTTTTTTAGATTTAGAGGGTTCGATTCCCGGTTCAGATTGGGGATTATTTAAAATTCATGGAATGCAGTCGGTAATTTTTTTTTCTAAAATAAAAATGAAGTATTCGTTCAGTAAAATTTTCTATCTATAGTATTTAAGGTACTTTCCCTCCATGAGGCAAAGTCGTGGGACGCCTTGTATTGTATAATTTGCAGAAAAATCCGTGAAAGTATTTTCCTATATTGGTCAAAAATCTCTAGTTTTGATCAAAAGTTACCTCTCTTTTATTTTTTTCTTTAATTTCTTGTAGATTCTTTATAGCTCGTTTACTCACTTGTCGTTATTGACTGTATTAAAATCCGTTGCGTAGTTTAGAAGAAGTTAGCAAAAAAATTGGCAGAGCCGAACATTTTATTATAATTTATAATATTACAATTATAATATTTATAAATAATACAATACAAGGCAATTTTAGGCATACACATATAAACTACAAACTATAGGAATTGAGACGACCGCATGACGACGACAATTATTAACTAAGTAATAAATTACTTCTAATCGATATCAAATTTATAGTATGTAGTACGAGTATGTATGTAGACAGACAGTAGGTAAACGAATTTCAAGTAGTTTTTACTTTAACACATACTTACCTAATATTAAAATTTAATTTATTTAATTAATTTGTTGCTCTATAATAACAATAATAATAATATTAACCATTGCGAAATAGTTATGTAGTACCTACCTACATTGGCGAATAAGATGTAAGCAAATGTAATCAACCCAAGAAACGCCTAAATAAGAAAAGTTGACTTTAGTGAAAAAAAAACCCTGAATTTTGTGACAAAGAATATTCTACGTACTTTCGACTTTCAAAGCACCCATTTTATTTCAGTAATCAGCAAAGTATTTACAAATATTCTAAGAAGTCACTCATATTTCATTGTTCTCGGTATTTCTCTTATTTATCAAAGAATTTATTAAATTACTAGCCAGGCCCGCGATTTGGTACGTGCAGGGTACGCGCTAATAACTTTATAATCTGTGCTATATATATTCTCATTAGAAGAGGGATCATCTAAAAATATTTAAAAAAAAATCAACTGTAGCCTTGGTGGCGCCACTGTCGTCAAAGCGATAAAAATGTCAAACGTTAAATTACTCAACCTCATATAATATTATTATTTTTTTAAAGGCGGACGAAGGCGCGAGCACCACCTAGGTACGGAATAAGTATGCTGTGACCTAGGTATAGTAGGTATGCGCCAACGCTTTTGGTACACCGGGCCATAAAACGTTGTGGAGCAGCATCGCCATCGAAATAGTGATGACAAGCGCATCATTATCGATGATATAAATAAAACTTTTGTTTTATTACAAATATATGTTTTATTATATTTTTAAATCATATTTATTTATTCAAGTACTTAACAAATTCCACAGCCTAAAATTATATACAATTTAAAACATGCAACATCACTAAAAAAAAAACGAAGAAAAATCTGCTTACAATCAATTCTAGTTGCAACTTTCAATTTCCAACAACATTTCAACATTTCCAATTAGTCTTACAACTGATTGTGGATTAAATAATAAAAAATATCTCTTAGCGCACTCAAAGTATCGACAATGCATGCACAGCACAATCCTAGAGAGCTTGAATGATTTATGGCCCGGTGTGCCAGAAGCGTTTGCGTTCATTATAGTAAAAAAAGAAAATAATAAGTCGATATGTACTTACATACTCTGTGTTCGGCGCGCTAACCTTTGCCCTCTGCCTGACTGAAGTTGACACTCGTTTGAGCGACTGACAGATGACAGACAATAGAAACAGCTGTTTGTTACTATAAATATGCTATAAATCACCAAACTCCAATGTTTATTTATTTATTTATATGTGTTATGTTATGTGTGATGTGTTTTGGGTAGTATTTAGTCCAAGTTACTCGTTTGTATTAACTAGAATAGAAGTTAAACTACCACAATGTCTAACCAAGGAGTAATGTTCCATCCTATCATCAGCTCCATTCAAAGAATAGCCCTCTATGAGACCAAAGCAGTAAGTATTTTAAACTTACTTACACATATTCTAATATATCAAACAAACAAATATATAAACACCCTCATAACATATATAATTATAAAGACCCTCAGCTTATATATTTTTCTGTGAGGGCTGCCAGAGCCAATTCCTTTTAAGCTTTACTCAGCTTTAGTCACTTAACATCAGATAGACTCTGAGGCTGTTTGCCTCTCTTTATCTTAAATATATATAAAAGGAAATGTGTATTTATGTTCCCTATAGACTCCAAAACCGCTGAACCGATTTTGATGAACTTTTCAGACAGTTTGGTAGCGATTGGACACTGATGAATTCGTGGGCAAAACCTAGTCATAAATAAAAAATAGGAATTACAAAATTAACTCTTCCTATAAAATGATTACCTACCTACTTAGATGTGAAAGTATAACAAACAAACTTACTTTCACATTTTTTATACTTACTAAAATGTTATAGGAATGAGAACTAATGGGATTAAAAAATTTGTCCAGTGGAACTATTGGGAAAAAATTCTCAATAGTTCCGCCACGGTACTTCATTGGTACTACAGGGAATAATCCATTTTAAATGTAATTTTTTTCAGAGATTCTACTTGATCGGTTCTAATAACACTCAAACCAGATTTCGTGTTCTAAAAATAGACAGAACAGACCCAAGAGAATTAATTCTGGTTGATGATAAAGTGGAGTACAATAAGCAAGAAATACATCAGCTGTTGAACATGATTGGTTTCGGTAATAGAGGAGGCAGGTCCTCAGGATTTAACAAGCTCGTGTCTGCATTCGGTATTGTTGGTAAGTAAAAAAATGCCTAAAGGTTGTTATTAAAGAAAGGTTCTGGGATGGCGACAATGTAGTGATAGTAGCCATGCAAGATGCAATTAACTAGTAACATTTGGAATGGTCTTGCAAGTGTGTAGTCTTGCAATAAAAATCCTTTTTTTTATATGAAAAGAACTAATTTTACAGTCGTTTGCGTATTTAAAATACAAATAAAATAATACTTTTTACAAGGAAAACTGTAAAAGTTGGAAGTTTGAAATACATAGTTGCTGGACGCAAAATGATTCATCAAATTATCATTTTTTTGGCAGCCTCACTGTCTGAAATTGAAATTTGGTCCTAATAAATACCTAATACATTTTTTGACTAATTTTTGTTTAGGTTTTATTAGGTTCCTGCAAGGATACTACATAATTCTTGTTACAAAACGAAGAAAAATCGCTATGATTGGCTCACATTCAATATACAAAATTGAGGATGCGAGCACCATTTACATTCCAAGTGACAATAGCAGACCTCAACATCCAGATGAGCAGAGATATTTGAAAATGTTTCTTGCCATAGATCTCTCAACAAATTTCTACTATAGCTATAGTTATGACATAACTCATACTCTTCAAATGAATATGGCGCCGCCGAGACAACTAGCACAGGCTTTGTTTCCCAAACCGGTCACAGCGGCTGTGTATCGATCGAATTTGAACTCTACATCAAGTGAAAATGCAGAGGAGATGTGCACTTGCAGGAAAGGGGCTGATGATGATGAAGACATATTTGAAACTTGGAAAAAGCAGTTGCAGCAAAGGCAAGGAAAGTCTGGGTATGTTTTGAAAAGCATTTTGTTAGCACCCTCTACTTCGAGTACATTATATGTTTAGTCCAAATACTTTTATTGTCTGATTGATATATCAGAACTACAATTCCAACTATAAGATGTGCCAAAATACGACGACGACCAACTTCAGTCGACATAAATAGCAGACGCTAACAATATGTAAATCACTATAAGTAAAAAAATAGAAACTTCTTTTTTTCGAGAAAATTTGTCAGAAAGTGCTGATGGTTGGTATACACTTAATGTGCTGTGGTCTGTGGTTCAGGCTGCTTTTGACCATTCCTATTGGAAAGTTATGGAGGAGGCCTATGTACTTGACATTGGATTTCCTATGGCTAAGACGTTGATGATGATTATATTAGATCTACATTACTACTAATTAAATTTTTCTCGATTTTTAGTGTAAGCAATCAAAAACTGGAATTTGGGGTTCGTTCTGTACCAGAATGGCGCTTCGTGTGGAACAGTCATTTGCTGTCTGCAGTGCATTCGCATCTCCATCCCGACTGGATCCTCTATATTGTACATGGTTTCATTGAACAAAGCAATTTGAATATATTCGGTCGGCCAGTGTATTTAACGCTGATAGCAAGAAGAAGTAATCGATATGCTGGCACCAGGTTTTTGAAGAGAGGGGCCAATTTACACGGTGATGTCGCCAATGAAGTGGAGACTGAACAGATTGTTCATGACTCAATGGTTTCCTCGTTCACATCGGGCAGGTAAGAAGTTAAGGATTTTTTTTTATTAATAGCCATAAATAGACACGGCTCTCTGGTAGTTATAGGATATGGAATATGTCCTTATATTAAGTTTTTTGTTGCAACATTCACACTATAAAATTTCAAGTAACTTTAAACATCGGCTGTACCAGTCTCATCTAAAGTTTTTGTATTTTAGTATTTATATATTCAAAAAGGTTTTATGTTTTTATACATAGAATACAGAATACCCAATAAAAAATAAAGCAAACATAAGGCAATTTAAAAGGAAGGTTCTAATTCTCAAATCTACATACAAGTTAAGTGGATTTTATTGAAACATTAGACTACTTACGCTACGACTTTTGCGGTTATCTCCAAATTATCAAATAAATTTATTTGTGATTTCTTTACAACAAATAAACCTTGGGATTTGCAAGCTTAATGAAGAGTTTTATTCCATGCAATTATATTTCTGTATTTTAAGTGTGATTTGTTTCTTATTTCAGGTTCAGTTCGTTTGTTCAAATGCGTGGTTCTATTCCCAGTTACTGGTCACAGGATGTGTCCAAAATGGTCCCCAAGCCGGCGATATCTATTGATCTCAGTGATCCGTTCGCAGAGATTCCAGGCAGACATTTGAACAATCTCATGAGGAGATATGGATCGCCCATCATGATTTTGAATCTAGTTAAGAAGAGAGAGAAGAAGAAACACGAGTCTTTGTTGACGGACGTGATAAGCAACGCCGTAAAATATCTCAATCAGTTCTTACCGCCTGAATTCGCGGTGCAGTACTTCCATTTAGACATGGCACGGATGAACAAAGGCGCAGATGCGAAAGTACTGGATAAGTAAGTGCATATAACAATTTATCTGTTTTTCATATGGTTTTAGACTCTACCATATGTTGTTTTAGACTCTACACCATGTGGCTTTGTTGGTAGGTTGTCAGCAATAGCGCGCACGGTGGTGCGTCGCACTGGTGTATTTCTGAGCGCGGGGTGCGTCGCTGGGGGTCTCGGGGAGATGAGCGGGGTGGCGGGGGGTGCGAGGGGTCATCAAGGCGGTCGCTTGCAGACAGGCCTCGTGCGAGTCAACTGCGTCGACTGCCTTGACAGAACTAACACTGCACAGTTTGCCATTGGCAAGTGTGTGCTGGCGCATCAGGTAAATTCCAACAGTCCCGTGATCATTGCACATGCGAGTACTTACTTACCCTCGATGATAGGTGAAGTTGGTTCTGTCTTCCTTTACTCACACACAAATACACACATGTTTGGTCTCCTATCTATACTTACATATACAAATACATAAAATTCGGTTGATTGGTTTTGACCAAAAGCACATTAATTTTATGAAACTTTCAGGCAATCTTTAGATTGGTATAGCAGATGCTCTTAATACAGTTTAGTAGCGAACAGTTAAACGGTTTTTTATTTAAATTTTATGTCATTTTTTCCCTACAAATTAATAAAATATTAGATTTTTTTTAAATTTAAATAAATAAAAATGAAATATTCCATACACGACAAAAATATATGAGCAATAAAATAAAGACTGAATGGATGTTTTAAAACCTATGAAAAAGGGGCGTGGACTAAGTCGCGGGCAAAGGCTATTTGAGTACTGAACTTCCTAACCACACCACCTTTTCGCATGTGTACATAAAATTATAATGATTTGCGTATAATTTTCAGTTGTATGCAATGGGTTTGATCAGTGAGCCGGTGATTGAGTTCGACTCGGACTGCGTTCGTTTGCTTGAGGGGCTGTACGAGGACCACGGAGACACTCTCGCCTTGCAGTACGGCGGCTCCCAGCTTGTACACAGGTTGTTACTATTTTTGTATATACAATACACTTAACTGTTCTAAAAGATTATCAATTTGTTGACGATGTATGTTTTTGAGTCGCTCTATCAATACAAATGGCCAAAATTTCGTGTTCCCAGGATAAAGAGTTACCGAAAGACGGCGCCGTGGTCGTCCCACGGCAACGACATCATGCAAACACTCAGCCGGTACTACTCGAACACTTTCTCTGACGCCGAGAAGCAGAACACCATGAACTTGTTCCTGGGCCTGTTCGTGCCGGACCCCGCCAAGCGGCCCATATGGGAGTACCACACAGACTACTATTTGCACCATCCAGAAGCCATGGTCTATATACCGAACCATAGGTGTGTAATAATAATCCTTTCTCCAAGGAGATACACATTCTTTTTATGTAACAACTTCTAAATGTAAAAATGTTCAAAATATTTGTTAATTCCGAATGGAATTGACAGTGTGAATAAAACAAAATGGCGGTCGTCTTCTTCAGAGGGCCTAGTGCGAGTTTTACTCGATCAAACGCGTAAACGTGAATTTGTATGGGAATGAAGCAGCGCTACACGTTAGCCACTAGGTGGCGCTGCTGCATTCCCATACAAATTCATGTTTACGCGTTCGATTTGGTTCGATGCGTTTGATTCCCTCCAGCCGTCATCGCAACTGAATCGAGTGAAACTCGCACTAGGCACCCTGATCTAGTTGGTCTCTATTATTGTCCTCTTGGTAATTGCCAAGAGGACAAGCAATATAAAAGAATCAATCGGTGTATTGTTAGGTCGCTGACTCGATGGTGGGACGAGGAGGTGTTCTGTCACCTGCCGTTGGCGCGAGACGAGATGCGCAAGTTGTGCTGCGAGGTGATCGGGATGCAGGACAGCGCCGCGCTCGAGATGCTCGACGTCTACCGCGATCACCACCGTCCCTTCGAGTATACCGTCTTTGCCGACTGCTTCGAAATGAAGGTACACCTTTTAATGTCCTCATTTTTCTGTCTTTTTCATTCATCATAATGTAACTTTATTTTAGGACAGTCATCATCATAGGCTATTTTTAGTAATTTTAGGATAATAATTTTAGAATCGTCCCATAATTTTAGGGCAGTAATGTTTGTATAATATGTATCGAAAAAACAAATAGAATTTCTGCGGATCATACACAATGTTTTAGGAGGGATAGGCGAAAATGATAGTTATATAATTTGAAAGTTATTGTTATAGACATCAGAGGTCCGATCGGAGCTATTTCGTGATAAACATTTCTGTGAAAAATCGAGATCTTGATGATATGGCGAACGCAGCGCATCCACACACAAGATGGATAGAAGTCTTCATAAGAGCCGCGGGTCGACGGTGAATCCAGACTGCTTACCGGTCCTTTTGGACAATTGTGGGGGAGGCCTAAATCAAGCAATTGACGTTCTACAGCTAAGATGATGATGAATAATCAAATTCAAATTGAAAATAATTTATTTTCTGAATATAGTTATAAGTTGTATAACTATGTATATAACCTAAGTTATAGAACATAAGTTGTATAATCAATCTATAAAGATCCTGTTTTGTTGCTCAGTTTCAGTGGGATTTGAATTTTTGTCGTAGATGTGTCACACGTTGCGCGACTTGGCGCCGCTGCCTCTGACGAGCTGTAGTCCGTTCGTAGTGCGAGGTAGAGGCGCGCGACCTGCCTCCGCCAACCCAGGTCTCAGCGGACGCGCCAGCACCACCTCCAACAACTCCACGGAGTAAGTAATTCCTCAACAGCCCTGTAGTCACTCAAAGTCAAGTGCCCAAAGATGATATTATGACTATTTGGCGTACAGCTCGGACAGCGGGTCGAGCACAGACGACGACTTGACGTCATTTGCGGCGAGTGGCCGGCAGCCGTCGCCAGGTGTCGCAGGCGAGCGACCTCACTTCCGTGACGCCACGCCCCCCTTCCCAGCCGTCAAGCGAGGCAACCGCGTCGTGATCGCCGAGCCCTCCAAGCGGGATATGGCCATGTAATATATTGTGATACTAGCTGGTGTCCGCGACTTCGTTCACGATAAAAAAAACATTAGCAATATAAAGCCCGCCATTTTTTTTAATATAGAAGTTTTAGTGATACGATAAGAAAATATGTATCAAATGTTGTCTAAAGTTTAAACTGATAATTCATATTTTTTGACATGAATATGTCTTTTCTCTGGGGTCTATTCGAAAGAATGTGTGTCACGAAAATCGTTACCATGACGTAAATGAATTAATTCGAAAGAATGTGTGTCACGAAAATCGTTACCATGACGTAAATGAATTAATTATAATTTGTTCGTTTGTTTATATATATATTTTATCCCTGTTGACCATAGAAGGATTAAGGATAAGGGGAAAGAATAAGGATAAGGATAAGGATGGGGATAGGGATAGGGATGGGGATGGGGATAGGGATAGGGATAGTTTGTTCGTTTGTTTATATATATATTTTATCCCTGTTGACCATAGAAGGATTAAGGATAAGGGGAAAGAATAAGGATAAGGATAGGGATAGGGATAGGGATGGGGATAGGGATAGTTTGTTCGTTTGTTTATATATATATATATTATCCCTGTTGACCATAGAAGGATTAAGGACAAGGGGAAAGAATAAGGATAAGGATAAGGATAGGGATGGGGATAGGGATGGGGATAGGGATAGGGATAGGGATAGGGACCATTTAAATCTTTCTTTTCATTTATGATATGAGACATATTCATGTCTACTGTGCCATCGAGAAGCCATGGCACTTTTTTCAGTTATAATATCATTATAGATAAGTATGAAGGGCCTTCCTTTTTTTCCAATCTCCTTGGTCTAGCCATTTGATCCATTTGACTGTGCTAAACTAAGCGCCTTGATGGGCAAACTAAGTGTTGAGTGTGTTTTGTTCAGATACAAGCGCTACGTGAACATGGAGCGGCGTTCGAACCCAGCGTACAAGTGTCAGCGACCGTTGGTGGTGACGGTGAGCAGCGCGTTTACCATCGACAGTAGCGTCGAAGTGATACCGCCGACGGTCAGTCGCACCTCCCGCGACATCTACCGAGAGCACGTGCAACGGCCTGCCGCCTACGCCGCTCGCGTCCTATCGGTGCCCGCGCACTCCGCTCGCCTCTACCGCGACTACGTCAATTTCGCCATTTAAAAAATAAAACTTATGTGTGCTTATGCCTGGGCTACGAAACCAAACGCTCGAAACGAATTCAAGCGTGACAAGCGTCAGCGTCGAGCGTCAAATATCGCAGCGCCGTGTTGTGGCCTCTCATTGAACTACAGTCGTTTGTTTTTAACGCTCGAAGCTGACGCTTGCAGTGCAAAGCGATTACGCTTCGAACGTTGTTTTTGTGGCCCAAGGTTTAAGGTGACGCTTTCAAAGCGTGGGAACTCAGCAATAAGTATTTGGGAGAATTTATTGTCAACTTATACCCAATGCGAATAACAGAAGACAAAATGCGGCGTAACATATTCGCGTCACTTTATTGAACTCGCAAAACATACGCAAACCAATTTGTAAATATAAATATGTAATAAAAAATTGGTTTGCAAATTCAAATCAAGGAGGAAAAAATAGTTTTTAAGAATGTTGTACATAGACATTTACTAAAATAATTGAATTGCTGTAATACCTATTTAACCAATGTACAGTCGGGGCAAGAAAGAGTTCGTCACCTTAAAGTCGACATTTGCTTGCTTGCACCAGGGAAATTTCATTCAAACATCTTAATGTTTTAGTTTCAAAAGGTGCTAACAGTCTACTATTTGATAAAGGAATGAATTTAAAAATTGACGAAGGTTTTCGTACCCCAACTGTACGTGTAAACTATATCCGTAATAAATATTAATATATATGATGAAATAAATAAAATACCAAATATAGTTTCATGCCTTTTTTTATTAAATTTTATGGCAGTGTTTTCTTTCTGTCTTAGATTTCTTCCGAGGACAAGGCCTCGGAGACCCATCTTTTGGTTTGTAACAACAAAAAAACGGTTTCCGTTGGAATTATGCATCGATGTATATTATGGGAAAAATGCTAGTTCACGAATTCTTGGTAAAATAAAAACAAAAAATAAAACGAGCCATCATATTGTGCAACTTGTTCTTATAAAAATATGGAGATGACGGTAGGTAGGTTCAAATTTGTCAAATTCCTAGCTTCCTTTCTACGCTTTATAATGGGCTGTGTAAATCAATAACAAAAATTAAAATGATAATTGTGTAATGGTAACATTGATGAGAATTGTCAAAATCAAATTCTCAATTTTCTATTGATAGTTCATTATAACAAGCAGTGTGACCATATGTGGCAGGATCCTGCTATTTTGGCAAGATTGGGCGCATAATTTAACCTCTGGCAGATATACTGTTGACGTTTAGTAAAGTTTGGCAGTATTTGGCAGGATTGTGAAATTATGAGAATAGTACTCTAGGGAGGCAAGGCAAAAAAACGTTTTGTCAAAAGTACAAAACATATCCATCTGAATGGGGGAATACCCGCTTTTGTTTAGAACTGAAAATTCTGAAGTTATTGTTTAGTTTAGATTTATTAGATCTGAAGCTAATATTAACTTCGTATTTTTTATTGTTTTTCAAATTTATTTTGGTAGAAATCATCAAAGCGTGTAATTAATAAAAATAATACTTAGTTTTGTGATTAATTTTAATTTTATTAGTAGAAATGATACTAAATAATACATTTATTAATAAATTTTTTTCCTTATTTGATTTTAAAAAAGTGGCAAGAATTTGGCATTTTTTCATTTGGGTTTTGGCAGCATTTGGCAGTTTTCCAGCCCAAAATGGGCAGGATTTTCAATTTCGAGATGGTCACACTGATAACAAATACTGTGTTGAGTTGAGTGTCGAGTGATTTGACAATTAAGAAAAGATTCGATTCGATTCGTTCGATTCCAAGGAAACTATTTCCAATTGTTAAATTATTGAGCTAGTATAGTAGTTGTTGTATAAACCAGCCAGAGGAATAGGGGGCGGATGGCTTTTCGCGACTTGTGATTAATTACACGATCTGGATATATAAACCACAATCATATTTAATCATGGCTATGTCAAAGGGTTTTAAAGTGTTGGAAAAATCATCACCACCGAATCCGTATAGTATAATTTTGCAGCACAGAAACAAGGATACTGCACTTTTGTTTGAGTCTCAGGCAGTGGTGTCGCTGTCGCCTCAGGAAACCGAGACATTACGGAAGCAATACCACAAGATCGCAGATGCTTATGGTTGTCTCGGCGTTTTACAGTTGAATTCTGGAGAAAGTTGCCTCTTGTATCTCGTACTCGTCACGGGCTGCTGCTCTGTAGGCAAAGTTGGTGACGTCGAAGTCTTCAAGATAACTCAAACACAGTTCCTGCCATTGTTTTATCATACACAAGGCGAAGACAAAGTCGTAGAGGTAAGGAAGTTGTTAAATTCCGGTACTTTTTACTTTTCGTGGAATTCTGGTAAAAGTAATGAGAATTTATTTGATCTGACCCTATGTGCTCAAAGAAAGAGTAAAGGCGCTAGTGCAGATAACAGATTCTTTTGGAACAGAACATTGTTTATTCATTTGATAAGATTTGGTATTGACTGTGACGATTGGTTGACGAGATCTATGTGTGGCTCTGTGGAAATTCGTACAATCTATGTGGGACATCGTCAGGCGAGAGCAGTATTATTATCTAGGCTTAGCTGTGAGAGAGCTGGAACTAGATTCAATGTTAGAGGATGCAATGATGATGGAAATGTTGCTAACTTTGTAGAAACAGAACAAGCTATTTACATTGATGACTCCGTAGCTTCCTACGTCCAAACCAGGGGATCTGTACCACTATATTGGGAACAACCAGGCATCCAAGTTGGATCCCACAAAGTGAAAATGTCACGAGGATATGATGCATCTACAAGCGCAATTGACAGGCATTTTTCACAGTTAAAGAGAAATTATGGCTCAAATTCTATAATTGTAGTAAATTTACTTGGATCAAGTCTTATTGGAGGTAGTGAGGGAGAGGCCACACTGAGTAATGCATTCCAGAAACACATAAATGAATCTGCCCATTCTGATATAACACAAATAATCTTTGATTATCATCAGGAAGTAAGATCCTCCTCCATAGATGCTGCTTTAGCTAAATTTAAAAAAATAATTGAAAATTTTTATGATGGTGTTGGCATTTTCAGTGCTAAGGGTGTCGACATTTACAATATTCAGAAGGGTGTAATTCGTACAAATTGTTTAGATTGTTTGGATAGAACAAATTCAATACAAACATTTATTGGTTTGGAAATGTTGGCAGTTCAGCTAATGCTGTTACAATGCATTGATAAAAAACAGAATGTAAATAGATTTGAAGAAGTCTTCAAACAAATGTGGGTGAATAATGGAAATGAAATATCTAAAATTTATGCAGGCACAGGAGCTATACAAGGTGGCTCCAAATTAATAGACGGAGCAAGATCTGCCGCTCGCACCATTCAAAATAACTTACTTGATAACTCCAAACAAGAAGCTATTGATATATTATTGCTGGGTTCTACTTTGAATTCAGAACTTGCGGATCGAACCAGAATTCTTTTACCATCTAATATTTTACATACATCTACAGCTGTGCTTAGAGAAATGTGCCGCAGGGCTAATGAATTCACATCACCATCCAGCATTCGCATTACTATTGGCACATACAATGTAAATGGTGGCAAACATTTCAGAAGTCTCGCTTATAAAGATGTGTCCCTGGCTGATTGGCTATTAGATTGTCCCAATTCTGCTTTGGTTAACACTGTAAGTGGGAAAGATCACCCATCTGACATTTTTGCTATTGGTTTTGAGGAAATAGTAGATCTAAATGCCAGCAACATAATGGCAGCTAGTTCTGATAATGCCAAAGCTTGGACTGAAGAACTGGAAAAAGTTCTTTGCAGAGACGCACCATATACTCTCCTTTCCTGTCACCAATTAGTTGGTGTATGCCTTTTCATATTTATCAGGAAAGATTTAGTTCCACACGTTAGGGATGTAGCTATTGATTCTGTAAAGACCGGTCTCGGTGGTGCAACTGGTAACAAAGGCGCGGTTGCAATACGCTTAGTCATTTATGGCACATCTTTATGTTTTGTATGTGCACATTTTGCTGCAGGCCAGTCGCAAGTCAATGAGCGTAATGCAGATTATACAGAAATCACCAGAAAAGTAGCATTTCCCATGGGGAGATCTTTATATTCCCATGACTATGTATTTTGGTGTGGAGATTTTAATTATCGTATAGATTTAGATAAAGACGAAGTGCGCCTGTTAGTGTCACAAAATAACTTACAAAGGCTGTTGGAAAACGATCAACTTTTGCGTCAAAAATCCCAAGATTTAGTTTTCAAGAACTGTTTTGAAGGAGATATTACATTTCCGCCTACATATAAATATGACCTGTTTAGTGACGATTACGACACAAGCGAAAAGTGTCGTGCACCAGCTTGGACTGATCGCGTATTATGGAGAAGTAAAAAATACACCATTGATCCAGAAACAACATCAGAATTAGCCAAAGGAAAATTGTTACATTATGGACGAGCAGAACTCAAGCAGAGTGACCATCGACCAGTAATAGCAATTTTGGAGGTAGAGGTGTTACAAGTAAGCAACACCAAGTGCATGGAAGTATTTTATGAAGTTGTAAAAGATCTTGGCCCTCCTGATGCTAGTATTATTGTACAACCTATAGAAGAAATAAAAAATAGCGATGAATCGGTATTTGATGATGACGTAATGGCAGCTCTTCTCCAGGAACTGGCTACTATAGGGGAAGTAACGTTAGTACGTTTCATTGATGATCACTCTTTAAGCATAACCTTTAGGGAGGGTCAGAATGCTCTCACGGCTTTCCAAAAGGGACATATGACTATTTCTTCAATTCCGCTAAAGATAACATTGAAGTCTCCAAACTGGGTTGATATTGTCAAATCTGAGATTGGTTTGTGCTCCAACAATACTGTGCCTCTATTTGGCGAGAATCAACCGGATCGACCACTCAGGTCGGCACCACCTACACCGAGGAAACAGCAACCAAGTAGACCTCCTGCGCCGTCCCCTACTCCATTGGTTCCATCGAGAGCACCGGCTGTAAGCCCAGCACGTCCCCCACCTCCGCGACCAGCTCCATTAACACCTGATTCTAATAAGTCTGTAACTCAGCCACCAATGACCTCACCTCCTGCAGATAGTGCACCCCCTCCGACATGTGCTCCACCCCCACCACCTCCTACAAGTAACACCCCTCCCCCTGTAGGCCCTCCGCCCCCCGTCCCCGCACGCCAAGGAGCCCCGCCCCCGCTACCAGCCCGACCAAGACCCAACGTGTAGTTGAAATTGAATGAAGGTAACTTGTGATAAGTTACAATAACTAAAACGAATTTTGTAGTAGGTACAACATAAGTATTATTGAATTTTTATTTTATTTTTTCTAAATTTGTGTACATTCTATACAGGTGTGCACACAATATTGTGCAATAACAAATATAACTAAATCACTAACATACGAATTTATGTATTGTATATATTTTTTATTACTTTTTCAATCTCTAATAGAGGTAGGAATTTATTATATTCATTCTACAAGTGTAACTTGAGCTTGCAATAGTTGGCATTACACAGAATAATTTTATTTAAATCTTTATTAAAAGTGGTTAAACATTCATGCAACTTTATAATATATTTAAAAAAAAACTCAAACATTGTAAGAGGAACAAAGCATTGTAGTTAAATGTGTGAATTGTTAAATGCTAAACCAACTCGTAGGAATACATATTTTATATCATAATAATATAATTATTGTATAATCTATCTCCATAAACTTCATTATCACTAGAATAAGCTAAGCTTTAATATTTATCTGATAATGTTACGGATCTGAATTAGTACAGTGTTTCTCCATTAAATGTCATTATGTTTATTTAGGATAATATTTTATGCAACGAGAATAGCTATTAGACCACTTGAAAGTTATAACTCACTTGTACAAGCAGTTGAATTCTTATTAAAGACCTATTTCCCACGTATTACCTATTAAGTAATCTGTTTTTCTTTTTTATAATTGTTTTCACCTAATATGGCAAAAAATTATTTGATATAGATATGGCTGTGTTGAGCATTTTGATTTCTATATATTTTTTTATACTATTATTGTGATAATATAAGTTTAATTCTATGCAATACTTATGTAGCAGATTTAATTTTAATAAATTGCTAATTCACTAAATTCAAATAACTTTTGTTTGTCTATTATTTTTATTTTATTGTTTAAAGTACATAAGAATTTATTAAGAATACAAATGAAGTAACATTAGGCTAAATTTTTTATATTGAGCTATGAACATTCTTTTTCCTATTTTCTAAGTGTAATTTTTTGTTTATGTTTTATTGATGCCCCATATACATAATATGTACTATTGGAATCATAATGTAGTAGTATTGTGTACCTGAGAAATCTCTGCTGATTTTTAGGATTTAGAGCAATAGACGATTATTATTGATGTTGTTAGATGTTTTCTAGAATTAATCACGTTTAAAACAATATGTAAATTATATTGTAGACTGCTGTTTTGATTCGACCACAACTAGAGTGCTTTATTGAGCTAGAAGTTGTAATGTTATTGAGCATAAATGTTTAATACTTACTAGTGTGGCCAATGTTGTTTTACAATGATTATAAGAGTATTATCTGAAATGGCGTTTTTTTTCTCCTACATTCCTAGTATAAAACAAAATTATTGAGCTTTTTTCAGTTGCAGGGCAACAAATTCCGAGTTTAAAAAATGCTGGTAGGTACAAAATAAGAAATTTTATGATTGTATCAAATATAAATTGCCAGAGATGTTACCGAAAAGAGAGTCAACTATCTATCTAACTGCAATTTATGAAGATTCAAAGTTCATGTCAATGTGTACAAATAAAAAGCAATATAATATTTTCTTCCTTTATTTATAGTTCTTCATTTGAAACTAAGTAACACAAATTGCTAAGCACATAGTTATAACTTAAATCAATATTAATAAATCACTCTCATTATTTCATTTCTTGGGAATAGCATGAATGTAAATAGTGTGACCAACACCAATAAGGCCAACAACACATAGAGCCATTGTAAGACGATATAAAATGACATCAGCAGGGCCGCCCTTCAAGAAAACGGGAACGTCATTGTCTTTCTGAAATGAGAAAATTCCTTATTAGGCTTATGTTTCAATAAAAAGAACAATGTTGTTCTTTCGGTGTGTTCGAATTGTGAAAATTTAAATTTTATAATCGTTGGAAAGGAGTAAACTTTAGTCGTGTGTTGGAGCTGACACAAATTTTTTTTAAACTAATAAATTCTGCATAGAATAACCTTTTTGAACTTTAAATTCTGTAGGAGGTATACTATCATGTCTACTTTTTTTTAAAATCACCATGATGCTATTAGAATAAGTATTTTATGCTCTATTTACTGGTATACTTTTTTTAAGTCCTATCAAAGAAAACAAAAAAGCTTTTGATTATATGTTACAAGTCCATATCATTACGTTACATGCTTACACTCATTCGAATACTGAATAATTTGCTAAATGTGACTTTGGGCAGTAACCACCCCTTTGAGCGGTCAGTGAGTAAGGGATGCCAGAGCACATTTCTCTATCCCTTGTTGCTTTAGGCGACGATAGCCACCTACCATCAAGTGGACTGTAAGCCTGTCTGTCAACCTTAACATAAAATAAGTAAGTAAAAGTCATGTAAAATAGTTTTACCTGGAATAGTTCCTGACGTTTGCGGATGGCTTCCGACACTGGAGGATAAGGAATATTGGTTCCAGGAATAAGCCTCCTCTGTCCAGTGGTTGCACATGACTCGGTGACTGTAGAGAATTGATTGGTGTTGTATTGGATAGCGGGCGGCTCCGCTCGTTGCAAAGCAATAGGAGCCTGTATCGAAAAAAATATATAAGTTCAGATTTTCATGCAGGACAAACCAAATTCTGTAAGCATACGTACAACAGGATACAGCGGGGTTTGCAGGTGCGTAGACGCAACCATCCTTCCAGTAACTCTGCTAATTTGGTGATACATTTTAAAAATAAAAGGCAAATCACACCACAATATTACCAAATCTCAAGTGATTACGAAACAAATCCACCAGTCCGTCGGTCGAGTGCTAGATGGGAAACGTTCTGAAACTGACTCGTAGCTCGTAGATAACTGTCTGTACTGTAACTACACTGTGAATTATGTCCAGATGGATACTTTGAAAACGATAATTCTATTTAGTTGAAAATTTACATACCCATTCTCAAGATGATTCTTTTACACAAAGATTAATTTCAATGTTATTTCCTGTTAAATTAATAAATTATTAATTAAAATTCTATATGTTCCAAACGTACCTCTCGAAAGGTATTGAACTATTGAACATATTTGTAATACCGGAATTGGTAACATATATTTTGTGTTATATTATAACATTATATAAATACATTGTTATATTGTAAGTATTTTTAAATAAAATAATAGTTATGCCTAAAAATATTAAAGCGTATATATTCTATATTTCACTATATTAATAATACTTTTATTCTGTGTTTCCATTACAAAAACATCGCCATTTTTAGCATTTTACTGACACTTGCTCTGCTTGACATGACAGTGACAATTGACATTCCCCTTTTCTTTCTTTCTTCGAAAAAGTTCATTGAGCACGTTGTGAAAGGAGGTATGTATATTTGGTTATTCAATTCAAATAGTTATATTTCCCCAATTTACTAGAGTTTAAATAGTTTTATTTCACATGGGAATATTACCTGTTCGAGAATTTTTCGTTTGACATTTATTTTCTTATAATATTTAAAAATCGAATATCCGCGTGGCGTTTGTCATCGAGTCTCTTGTCTAACGCGGTAGGCGTTTGTTTTACATTTTAGTTCAATCAAATTCAATCAAATCAAGTCCCCGGTATCATATTCCATTTAAATTATCCAGCAACCCTTTTTTCAGGTCAAACATGCAGATTTTCGTTAAAACCCTCACGGGAAAGACCATCACCCTTGAGGTGGAGGCATCGGACACCATCGAAAATGTGAAAGCCAAAATTCAAGATAAGGAAGGCATTCCACCTGATCAACAGCGATTGATTTTCGCCGGCAAACAGTTGGAAGATGGCAGAACTCTCTCTGACTACAATATTCAAAAGGAATCTACACTCCATTTAGTATTGAGACTTAGAGGAGGTAAGTAATCTAGCTAATTGATTAACCTTAGCTTCAAATAAAAGTTCAATAAATTTTCAATGATAAGCAGCAGCATATGATGTGCAAAGATTTTTATATTTCAAAGTTGTGAGGATAAGGATTCATGAATTGCTATTTTTCATTTTTTTGTTGGTAGAAAATTGTTGCAACATAAATGTTATTTACTTAAAAATATTCATGGTAATCTATTTTATTATTCTTTCATTGTTACTTATTTGAAATTAGTCTGCATAACTTAATGTTTTTGTATTGTTTTTAAAGCAATAGTTTTCCAAAAAATATTATATACCTAGACACTTATAAAAAATATATAATTATAATGGTAGAAAAAATATTTACTTTTGAACCAATAGAATAAATTCTATTCTGTGAAATAAATCTGGAACTTCAATCTAATTACTCCATTTTCCATTCCTATATTATGTATAATTAAAGAATTTTTCTTTTCTGTACAGGTGTTATTGAGCCTTCACTTCGAATTTTGGCTATGAAATATAACTGTGAGAAGATGATTTGCCGCAAATGCTATGCCCGTCTTCACCCCCGTGCAACCAACTGCCGTAAGACCAAATGTGGCCACACCAACAACCTCCGCCCCAAGAAGAAGCTTAAGGATTAAGCATTTTACTTGAACTGGTTTCATAAAAATTGTAAACATACTAAATTAATAAAAGTATAACAACTTAAATTCACTTATTTTATTTAAATTCACTATCAACATAAAAAAACTACATAAGATCAATTCAAAATGATAGTCCTATTGGATGCTAGTTTTTCTAATAGTAATTTCATTGAAGTTATTACAAACCAAACTTATGTTTGTGGGTAGTGCCCGTGTTTGTGTGTAAACTATTGTTTGTGGTCTATAATCATGCTTGTGGTCCAACTGATCCCTGATAGCCCTCCCACCACTTGGCTCCCACGTCTAGGATCCCATAGGATCCTAGGATATTTTTTTTGGATTTCAATCCCATTGTCATCTTGGACTCATAGTTCCACTAAAGAAATAATGTGTCTAGGGGTGTAATGTCCCAAGTGTCAAGAAGTCCAATTGTCTTAATGTCCAAAAAGATTTTCATGAAATATTCCCATTAGATCAATTGTAAACAAAGTAGGTTTAAGATAGCATTACTTTTTGAATAGATCCTAAAATTTCACAGGCTATATAAACGGGCCTCATAAATCCAGTCATTCCACTTTGATCAGCTATTTTCTCAGGGTTATTTATTAAAATTGATACAATTATATCTATAAATATGAGTGACATTAAACCTAATCTAATTGCCTTCCTGTACTAGGCTCCCATGGGATTCTAGGATAATTCTTTTGCCTTATATTGGTTGTTTCAATTTAAAACCCATATGTTTGTCCTCCTTTCCTCTAATTTAAACGTGAAATGTGAAACTAGTCATGACTAATCCAACAGACGTTAAAGAAAAAAAATGCTGCGTTCATGTTTACGATATTTAATTAAAAAAATATTGCATAACAAGTTCATTGTCATAAAATTCTAAATAATTTATAATAATAAAAAATCTGTAAAAGAGTTACTTAATGCTAACTGGACGGAATTGGAGGTATCTTTAAAACTGGGAAGACTCATGTGCTTATGGTCCCATCAATCACACCATACCAAAATGTACAACCTTGATTTTTGGTGGCGGTTTTGGAGCTGCGTGTTCTGAAAACATAAAAATCTAATTATATACATTGTCGGCGCATATGAATACACGAATCTGAAATTATGTCTAGTAAAGTGCACATTACACTCAAACAGATTTACTCGCATAGCAGCGATAACCATCACCTTACAAAATCCCACATTGTGCGCGAGTAAGAGATGCAAGAGCCCATTTCTTCACCCTCACCTTGTTTGTTCTACTACTATTTTGTTCTATTATGAAAAAAAAATCATCAGCCACCGATGCTAAAAGTTATCGTGTCTTTCACCCACACGATGCCCTTTCGCCCATAGAATTCCTCATACGTCAAATGAAAAATATACACGAAAAAACAGTTTTTTTGAAAAACAAAATATGATAATTAGTTGAAGCTGTCAATATGCATTCATTTTTGGAGATTCAAAAACATAACTGTGGTGTATACGCTTGTGCTTGTACACTATAAACTCGCACTCAACGGACAGACTCCCAGCACAATCTATACTCTCGCCCGTGGCTCTCAGACATCTGATCTGATATACATCTGACTCTGACGACTGATGTGGTGCGATCGAGACAGTGCTTGTCTGTGTGAGTTATAGTCACAGACATAGATAAGGTTGTACACTATAGTGTACAAGCGCAAGAGCCATACACTACAAAAGCTATTCTTTAAAAAGTAGTCTAGCTTGGGAATTCTATGGTAAAAGTAGATTGCACCAGTGCAGAGGGCCTAGTGCGAGTTTTATTCTAACAAACTCATCGAACGCGTAAACGTCAATTTGTATGGGACTGAAGCAGTGCTACTACACATTAGCCACCAGGTAGCGCTGCTTCATTCCCATACAAATTGACATTTACGCGTTGGACGCGTTTGATAGAGTAAAATTCGCACTAGGCCCTCGGGTACTAGGACCACCAAAGAAAGCGTTTAGTAAGCGTGCAAGACATGCTGGTTAGCGGACAAACATTGTGCAGATGCTAACAAAGACAAACGTGTGCGGCGTCATGCGAGATCACACTTCGACGTAGTCGAGCGCAGTACCGGCGGGGGGCGGCGCGGGCGCGGGCGCGGGGGGAAGGGGCGCGAAGGCCGACAGGTACTTGTGCGGGGGGCACAGCGGCAGGCTGTCGGCGAGCTCGCGCAGCGGCTGCGGCACTCCCGGTGGCGTCTCCTGAGGAACACCGCACTATCCATTTAGGGCCGGCGCGAATTGAACGGCACGACAAGACACGTGACTTAAAGCGCATTCAACTCACCGACACAACAGCAATGGTGACCGTATCCGAGAACTTCACCTTGTTCCTCTCTGCCGGTCTGTTCCGCTCCACATTACACTTGTACGTTCTGTCGCCCAGGTTGTAATTGTATCTATAGAGCGAATCGGCCGATTCCTCCCTGAGCTCGGTCTGGAACAGATTCTTAAAGTGGGACGCTGTCACTCTGTCATTCTGAGGCTTAGGAATTACTTCGACTAGCGACCGATTATCGTTGATGCTGACCAGACTGCTGTATTTCAACGTTCCTTTTGCTCCCAATACGTTTTCGACACTGTGCCATTTGACGCTCGGAGGCAAACCCGATTCGTTGTGTTGTTTCAGCTCAGTGTTCCATAAGGTGTTGTCTCGCTCTAGGTATTGGTGGAGATTTGGCCGTATGCTATTGGTGGAAACGGGTTCGGGGTGAGATAGTGGCACGGGGAGGAGGGAGGGTTGTAGCGGGACGCGGGGCAGGGGAGGGGGTTTCGTTCTCATTGGCTCCGAGCCAACACTCGTTTCTTCCTCCGAGTCGCTGTACGATCGAGAGCTGCATTGCGAACACGTACCAGAACACTCGGACTCTGCAATTTGAATTATGACCTTTTATTTCAAAGAAATAACAGAAATTTCTGAACTTCGGAATTCAAGAAATACTATTCAAAATATCAACATCACTGAATCAGTACAAGGATAATCGAAGTTGTTGACATAGCCCAAATCATCAAGAAGCTCAAGTGGGAATGGGCATATGGGCGTAGAGGTAGATAAGTCTCCTCTAGATTAGTCTAGGAGATTTGCTGGACGGATGACCTTAATGGAGTGGCCGGTTACCTAACTTTCGTTAGCATTTTCGTCGTTAAAAATGGTTAGATGTAATAAGCGAAGTCGCGGGCTCGTAATACATAGATAAAGCAATGTGACCTGTGAAAGCGTTCTGATTGGGCAGATGGGCGTAGTGTTGCGCAAGCGCAGCTGCCTCCGCGGCGAGAGAAGGGCGACGCTCGCGCAAGGCGGCGCACCGAGCGTCGCTGAACAGATCCCAAGCGCGGAGGTCCACGCCCAGACTGAGGGCTTTCTCCGTGCGACCGCGTCTACAACATCATTTATCTTTCCTTTCATCACGGTGGAAAATATAAAATTATATTGGCCTTTTAAGTTGAATTGCGTTTGACTTTAACTTTTGGTGCAATAGTTATTGAACAAAACTATTTTAGTCCTTCGACCCAGACTGTGACTAACCTTAAGAGATGGTGGAAGAATTTGCGTGCGAGGTCGTGCACTGGCGGCGCGTACTTGTGTGCCCCGGGCGGTAGAGGACTCTGGGGTGCAAGGAATGCGCCCAGAGCCGCCTGCGCAGCTGCTTCGCTCCCTTCACCCCCTCCCGCTACAGGGGGACGCAGGGGACGTCGCAGTGCCCCCACTACCAGTGCGTTCACTGCCCACAGGCACTGCGCTCCCTCACTGTCCCAGTCCATGGCACGCAGCAACCGCACCGCGTTTGACACGCGACCCCACCGCACCCACGCCTTTATCAAACAAAATCACGTTGAGTAGCTTATTATTTAATTACGCCAAAATCACATTGAAAGAAGTGTGCTTTATACTTTTTACTTTTTAGTATAAAAGTAATTGTTAGAATAGAATTAACTTTTTCAATAATAAAAGAAAAAATCAAAACAAAGACAAAGACAAAAATGATCAATGACATTATAAAACAGCAAAAATGGTATTGGAGTAGCTATATACCTAATGATTAGACAAAACATAAAGTAATGGAGTAAAGACCGAGAGGATCGCTAAGGAAGAAAGGAAGACTACATCTCAGATGGACAAATGACCTGGATAAGATTCTGGATAAGGCCCATGCGATCCCAGGAGGAAATATTACCGAGGTGATATTAAAAAAAGAAACAATGTTGTAAGAAAGCGGACTTTAGAGGTTGACTTTTCGTTAAACCACAAATATGAAGGCAAATTAAAACTTGCAATCATCTAAATCAAAATCATGCACTCACTGTAAGCAGGCGTGGATGTTTTATCTTTAGCAATGTGAGAGGTCCTCCAGCGAATACTGCCAATACGAGCTGACCTCCTCTCACGGTGCGCGTCGATAGCAACTGCATCCGTCGAGATTCACTGAAACACGTCGTTTATTTATCCATTAGAAGCGAACAAAGACACCAATTACTTACGAGATGTGGAGTATTAAGAAAAATTTAAAAAAGATGTCTTAGAAAATTATTATCATAGAAGGCTACATTTCTTTTATTGAGCTCTTCGGCGATCAAATAAGCTCTTAAAAAAGTCAAGAGATAGAGGAGATAGTTACTGCAAGTATGTGGTGAGATCGAGGCACTTGGAGTGTTGGTGCAACAGAGACAGCGCGCGATCGAAGCACTGCAGTCGACCGCTCTCTTCAAACGCCACGACCAGATCGCCCGCCCACATCACATCCGTTGCTATCTGTCATCCACAAACAAACAAACAAACCAAAATAAAAAATATATAGAATATTTTATTTATTTAATAGCTAACCTTACACGTACAGCATGTAACATTTCACAAATACATTTAAAAAAATTATATAGCCCATTACAATGTCTAACTATTATGTCATAATAATATGTCTAACATATTAAAATTTGTAAGTACAAAAAAATACGAGTAATTAAAAATGATAACAATATATGTATACATGTATCTATAAGATTATATAAACATATTATA
This sequence comes from Synanthedon tipuliformis, assembly GCA_947623395.1. Classification (NCBI taxonomy): domain Eukaryota; kingdom Metazoa; phylum Arthropoda; class Insecta; order Lepidoptera; family Sesiidae; genus Synanthedon; species Synanthedon tipuliformis. The sequence goes on along the minus strand of OX392414.1, from coordinate 7,732,733 downwards.
GGTTATATGCAAATACATATAATAAAACAACAAATACATATATATAAACATATGCGTGTATGTGTGTATGGTACTGCTTAGTGGAGGGGGCCAGGTCATTTCGTTTGCAATATAGTGCAGACCATCAAGCAGACTCGCCCAATAAATGACCTTCAACTCAGAAAGTAAAAAGTGTTGAGATCATTAAATTTGTTCTCAATATGTACGAACGATTCTACACAACACGTAAAGCAAAAAAATTAAGAGTTTATTTACAAATCCGGCTTTAGTGGAGTGGGTGAGTCCCGAGTCGCGGTGAATCAGCAACAGAGATCCATCGATGCAGGCTGCGAGCAGACGAGAGTCGTTGTCCGCGGGACGCGTCAGGACGCGCGCGGGCGCAGGCAGTTGGACGCGAGTACTGCCCGAACGAGCCCCCGTCAGACATAACGCGCGACCCGACTCAACTATGTCGCTCAACCCCGTCGAGTATCGAACCCACTCTAGGTTTACGCCGTTCTGCAATATAGCATAATTTTGCGTTTGTTTTATTAAAGGGTTCTCTTTCTTATAAGAGTCAGCATTACAAACATGTCTTAACTGTATTTAATTTTTATGACAATGATTCAATGATGATTCATTGTATGTATTTACTCACATTCTGATGCAAATAAAGTTATTATTATTATTCATAATTGGAACTATGGGAAATGATCAGAGTTTAATTAAATAAAATAGTCCAAGGAAATTTACTAATGAATAAAAATTTGGGCATTTTTGACATAAAAAATGTTTTTTGAAGATGTAAATGAAAGAAATTCTTATTTCCACCATGTAGAAGTGGTGGAAAAAATTAATATAGGTTGTAAATTTTTCTTTTCCTATAAACTTAATTATTTCTTATTTTTTTATTCAACTTATAATATAGGCTGTGCTTTCACATGTGTTTGTAATTTGCTTTAACTAACAATAAGTATAATATGTGTGAGTATTTCAAATGAAATCATAACATAAACATGCTAAATGCACAAATAAACAATAGCCATATTAAATAAAAAATAAAATAAAGCAAAATTTTTTTGAACAAGTCAAGTCATGCATTTTAGGTGCTTTATAATTTACTGCTAATCATTGTTTACAACGACATAATTCTACATAAATTAGTAAACAATAGAAAAATATCTAACAAATTAGTGTTGAATAAAAATAAATATTCAAACGAAAAACAATATAACAGCATACTTGCCACCATATTTTTATCTCGGAAGCTATGGAATGAGGACATGTATTAGCACACAATGTTCATAGATAACTTTCATTTCTTTTTTTTTTTAATTTTAAAATTTAAATTTAAATTTTTAAAATCTTTATTCTATTCAAGGTCAAATTCTCTTGATCTTTATTGATTGTTTTCAAAAATAGGTCTGTTTTTCTTTGTTTTAGCACCAGCGTGGATCGTCAGGCTTGTCTGACCTTAATAAAAAGAATGCTAGTGATTTGGAAGTTTTCATTTCGATTCTTTACTAGCAATGAATAGATAGAGTGATTTAACGTACCTTATGACAGATTGATTGTTCAACAATATGTATGGTGTTGTCGTTGGAACTTGACAATTCCACTAGTAAGGTCTCATTTTCTAGCTGGTGGTAAGCTGCCAGTCTTACTTGTTGTCTGTAAATAATAATAAGTTTGATTTGATTAAAAAGAACATGGCAATGGGCCCATTTCGTATGCATTATCCTTAAACCAACTATAGTCGTAAGCACATTTGCAGCACCTGTGCCGTTGCTTGTATTTTAGCCGACGGTAGCCACCTAAGTGGACCGTCCGCTTGTCTGCCGAACTTAACATAAAAAAATTAACATCTTTTGTTTTTGTCTGTTGACTTTAAAAAAAATGACTGATTTACACAGCGAAAACTACTAAATCTAGAAAGCTAATTTTGGAACATATACTGTTTATTTTATAATATAAATAAATAAATACATAATTGAAGGATTTAATAACAGAAAAAGATAATGAAAATTTTATAAAGTTTTGCGAAAAAGTGGTTGACATTGTGGCAAAGGCAAACGCGATGGCCTGAGGTGACCTTGGGAAGCCCAGTACACGTAAGGATGAGAGAGGACAAGGGGAGAGGGTGTGGCCTTCTTACCCTACTAAAATTTACATGTGACACAAAAAACACGCAGGCAAGGTCTCCGATTACGTCAGAGGATGATCAGAGTATAAAGTATTGTAAAAATAAATTTAAGAATATTGTTAAATTGCTATTATTTAATTATGTATTGTTATTGTAATAGTAATTAATTAAGTCATAATTTGTTAAATCTTTATTAATTGAAAATATACGTCCCGTGGGGGTGGTGTAACCCCTAGCTAGGGGGAAATAAAAATAATAATAATAATATAAATAAATAAATAAAGCAAGCATACACACTTATAAGTTTATTTAATAAAATTTCAACTTCGTGCTAGTTTGTTATAAATTAATAATCGTGTGCATAATTAAAATTACCCAGTTATTTGATACAGGTGCAGATTGGCTCGGTCTTCTATGGCAGGGCTCCATGGAGCTGGCTCAACACTTGCACCCCAAATAAGTACACGTATTGTCCCACCATTGTCACGCCATGATACTTTACGTTCTCCGCGACGAGAAGGTCCACCTAGCTCCAATATCTAAAACACATATAAATAAAGTAATTATAGTATAGCTCTTCTTAAAGCTTCTGTAGTGTTAGCTTAACTAGCTATTCTTAACTTATAGCTTCTCTTATCTTCTTAGGATTTGCTTGGGTGCCTAATAAATTTCCTAGACATAAAATATTACCTAATTAATAATAATATTACTTGTAGGACTGTAGGTATATATTACCTAATTAATATTAATATTACCTGTACTCTGTAGGTAATATTTTATGCCTCCTCTTCAATGAACTCTGTACATTATGTAATGTACACTATTTGAATAAACTGTAAATTTATTAAATCTTTATAAAAACTCTAGATTTATCTGTTCTAAAATTAAGAGCTATACAGCATTAAATTATCTACTTTTTTATTTACTTTATCTTGTAATCTAAAAAAAAATATTTGTAAGCTAAACAATTGTAGAAGGATATAATATATTAATAATAACTTTTTATTTTATGTTTATTGATTTTATTTATTTGATATGGGGGAATATACTCACTTGTATATGTGGATCTCTGTCGGTTATTCTGCATGGTAGATTAACAACTTTCTTCCCAAATGTTATCAATGTCGCAATTCTGTCCACATGTATGAATAGCAAATGAGTGTTGCTTAATACAACTGAAATATTAATAAAAAATAAAAAAGTTACATTGAACATTGTTTTAAGAAAATTCAATATCACATTTATGGCAAAATTTAGTGCACATTATATGAATATTTAAGAGTGAGTGTTCATTAAAAAGGCCAAACAGAAAAATAATATAGAAAAATAAGACTATTTTTAATTTAAAGATTTATTGAGTTTTTTGAATATAAATAGGAAAAAGGGGTGGAAAATGGGCACTGACAGTCCTTACTCGTTCACCAAAACACAACACTACATAAATGCAATTATTTGACAGTGGTCTTCTGTAAGGGGGTTAGTTACTGCTGCCAGACGCACTGCCCAAAAGACTGTGAAACAGTTTTCCGTGCCACTACTACTAAAACACAACAGCATATATGCAGCGACCTTGTTGCATACATGCTTTTATTTGACAGTGCTTGGTCATCTCTAAGGGGGTACAATCAAGTGAATCATTAGCCTGTCTGTCGACCTTCACTAAATTATTGTACTTCAAACATCTATTATCTACGAAATGGCTTGTGACAATTATTACCTGATGTCACTGATTGTCCAGCCAATTTTCCAACACAATACTTGTCAAATAACACCTGGGTTACGTCCAAAGTATCCGGTTTAATTGTAAGGTAGGCGATGACTCCCGATGTAAATACAATAGTGATCAAGGATTCGCTAGTCCAGTCGCATGCGATCACAGTGCGATCTTTCAGTTTTGCTTCGAGTCTTCGTATTTGTCGAGTTTGAGGAGCTCGCCAGTGCCCACCGCGGCGTTCACAATAATTCCTTTTTCCACTTTCGTACACTGTTTCTTCAACTCTTTTCTTCGTTTCATACCTTGAAAGAATTTTAGTTATTAATAATTATGAAACTAATGTAAATTTAAGGATTTTTACTATTAGACAAAAGTTACTTGTAAACTTTCAATTCGCCTTGTTTTAAATGCAGAGCTTCGTCACAAGTTATAAACTTAATATCGTAATTAAGCATTATAATATAGAATTATTTTTCGTGTTCTTTACGTAAAATGCTGTAATGCATTCATTTTCATTGAAGAAAATTGTTTAAAATAAACAAAAACAATTATTCTGAAACTGCTTCTAGTTTTACATTTTCAGACATCAGACAGTTTGTTTTGTCATTTATCGTCTGTCTCCCGAGGTCTCCCGTCACTGCCAATTGTGTAATTCTACGTCAAACAAATCAGTGTCACTTTTTAAATTATAAATGTCAATTATGCCAAATAAACTTGTCATTTGACATTGACATCAATATTACTCTGATATTGACATTCAACTGTCCGCTGTCATAATAATTCTCACCATGGATCTAATATAAAGCAGGTGTGTTCCGAGCGGGCTCCCAAGCGGGAGTCCGTAGCGGAGCGCTCCAATTGTAATAATAATTATTAACTTGACACTGGCAGATAATGGCCATTTTAAAATGAGCCGCATTGCCATTTAAATCTAAGAAGAAGAAGAAGAAGAATAATATAAAGCAGGATTGAATTAAATTGATTACTTGCAACTAAAAAGCAAGCCGAGCAGGATAATTATGTAGTAGAGGCCGTGTGTCTCTTTCTAATAGGATGACAATAAGGTTTTTGTTATGTGAGACAAATTAAATGTAATATAGGTACTGCTAAATACATACATATAGTAATGCATATACTTAGTAGGTAGGTAGTAGTTTCTGATAAATATTTTTATTTAAATTGTAATATGAATTAACCAACACTTTTACTTGTTGTAATTTTCGCATTGTTCATTTTATTGCTTATACCTAATACCTAATAGTATTTCACCAATTGTACAATACATATGCTTTTTTTTTTTTTTTTTACGAGGAGAAATCCATTTACTGACTTCCTACCGCTGGCCAGGCGGTAAGGGTGTGTGGGGGTCGCCGGCGCACTGCGCTATGCTAATCATAGCGGACCCGGCAATACCCACTAAAACTCCCCGGTGCCTCCTCGCCCTTTGTGCGGGATAGACCGGGTTCTGCCTAGGCACCAACTCCGATCCACCCCAGGGCTGCCTAGCCGTTGCTAGGCTAACGCCAATGGAGGATTGCCCGGAGACACCGAGGCAATCCCCAGACGGAGGGACCTTGTGCAGGCACACATAGTTAGCCAACTATGTGCGCAGGTCCCAATGGACAGTTAAAGACGGGCTAGGTATGCCCGCCTTCTTCTGCCCAACCGTCTGCGTCTGAGGGAAGCGTTACCGGCCTCTTCCTCTCGCTCCCTCTCCTTTGGCTCCTTCGGGAGCTTCGGCGCATTAATTTTCGCCGTTGCTGGTGCTGGAGCGGCGGGGGTGCGCTTTTTGCGCCGCACGACTTCGGACCAGCTTCCGAGTGCTTCAGCGGACTCAGTCGACGGTCCGGGCAGCGGCTCTGGGGCCTTACTGGCTGGGGGCTTTGCCACTTTGACGGCCCTTGCAATCTTGGGCAGATTAGCCGGAGGGGTGAGTGTTGTCACCGCCACTGCTTGGGCGGCCGCTGCGCGATCCTTTGCCTTTCGATCCGCCATCAGTGGCGGCCGAATGCGTTCTGCCGGGAGCAATCTCCCATCCAATTCCAGGCCCTCCAGACGCGCATTGACCATGCCGCCAATGTGGCTCATAAGCTCCGCCTGTAATGAACCGAATGCTTCCAGGAATTCCGCCCGTGACAGTGACTGATGGTCAGCCACCGTTTCAGGCGTTCCTGTCTGTTGTTGCGAGTCGACCGCAGGTTCGGAATGGGGCCTCTCCGAAAAGGACCGCCGCAACGCTTTTACCTCGGAGTACAGGGCCTCCATTTGCCCGCGAAGGCGCTTGTTATCAGCCTTAAGGCGACGGACTTCCTTGTTGGTTTTCCGTTCAGCAACCGCCTTAACAATCCCGACAAGGGAATTCGCCTCCTTAATGTCCCGTTGGCAGGACCCCTTGAAGTTGCCCGATTTCCGAACAACATCAAGAATCGCGGAGGCATTTTCCTCCGCTCTCCGGGTGAGCCCTTCGATAGAGCCCGAAGGGGAGGAAGACTTCATAGAGTGGAACTCATCCTCCGATGTGTCCGACTCTATCTCCCTCATCTCTCGGCGAGCTTGTGACAAGCCGGAGTCATGACCGTGGGGCTTGCCACGGCCCTTGTTCCCTTTCGGGATCTTAGGAGGGACCACTGTTTCTTCAGCCGACTCCGTCGCCTCAGATCCCGACGATCTGAAGAACCTGCCTTCTCCACTTAAAGCTGAAGAAGGTCGAGAGGACCCCATTGTGCTCTCTTGCCTCTTAGCTGCACGTTTACGCGTCTGCGAGCGAGTGCCTATCGAACCCGAAGGGGGATTACGCCCTTCTTTCCTCCGCTGGCTAGGTTGATCGGCCCCCATAGAGTCCGACATGGCCAAGTAATGGCCCTGCCGGCCTCCAGGGTAGGGGATGAGCCTACCACTAAAGGATTGTGGCCGGTTCAGCGACGAAAAGGGTCGAAAAATCAACAAAATTCGTGTAAAAACACGAATAACAACAAATAACAAGGAGATAACAACAAAATAACAACAAGAACAGCACTAGGGTATCACGAGTGACCCCTAGCGCATCCAAAAACAACAGAAAACTAACTAGTTTTTATAAAATTCTTAACCAAAATTAAAAAAATTATGAAAATAACAAATTCAACAATAACAACAACAATAACAACAGTTAGCGAAAATTACTACAGGCCGCCCTGAAGAGCCTTGAAAAAGGCTGCATCCAACGCAAACCGCAGCAAAATCCGTCAACAAATAGCGAAATTACAGCGAAATGAAATTTCCGGACTGAAACAAAAGTAGCCTTGAAAAAGGCTTCAATCACATCAGTCCGTCAATCCACCACTGGGAACACAAGAAGGGACCTCCAAAGTAACTAAAAGCACCGGAAGCACCGCCTATGCACTACAACCGTACAATACATATGCTACAAATTTATGGTCATTAACCTTCATATCACTTTAAAGGGGTACCAGTAGAAAATATTTATAAAATTGGCCTGAAACCTGAAACAATAAATATTAACTTTTTGTAATTTAGGAATACATAGAATACAACCCAAGAGATTTGATTGGAACAGAACTCGAAAAGACTAAAACAGAAACCGAAATATAATTTTACGTTATCTTTATAGCCTGAACCACATGTGAGCTTGTTAGTACAACCATTTACCATTTCATTAGTTGCTTTATGGCTATTCCTACAACGCTATACCTTACCTATCGCTTTATACATCTATGGAAGTATTCAACGCTAAGATTGCTTCATTTTTTGTTGCAATAAAATACACATTAAACATTTTAAAAGAATCGGTTTCTTCGTGAAATACCTTCGTTACATATTTCGTATTAGGTAGGTACCAATTTCATATAGCTGATTAACGTTTTAGTAAATGACGAACGAAGCCAACGGAAAGTATCGAAGCAGAGATGAGCGGAGATCTGTTGTTTTTTTTTTTTTTTTTTTAATAATAATTTATTTATTTCCACACAAAGTTTTACAAAAGCCATAAGTTGACGATTGATCCCCACACTAAGCAGTGCTTGTGTCGTGGGAATCTAACGCAAATACATAAAATTATATATAAACTAGCTGGTGCCCGCGACTTCGTCCGCGTTCTGGATAAAAGGTACCCTATGTCCTTTTTGGAGTCCCAGACAACGTGTATGCAAAATTTACAACGCCATCTAGGGAATTCTGTTTGAAGCAATGTAGTACTCTAATTCATCTAAAAGTTAACAGATGGCACTACATGTTATAAAATTACGTGTTAATAAAATTAAAGCTGCTGCCCGCGACTTCGCCCGCGTAACTTAGTAAATTATGTACTTAAACCTTCCTCGAGAACCACTCTACCCATTAGTGAAAACCGCATTAAAATCCGTTGCGTAGTTTTAAAGATCTAAGCATACAAAGGGACATAGGGACAGAAAAAGCGACTTTGTTTTATACTATGTAGTGATGATGATGATGAAGTGATGATACAGATAAATACAAAATTTTAAAAGCACATAGAAATCATTAATATACAAATATAAATAAATAAATAAATAAATATAAATAAATATAAATAAATATAAATAAATATAAATAAATATATAAATATATAAATAAATAAATATATAAATATAATAATAGACTGCAATATTATTACCTATTATTCCGATTTCTGCGTTTGTTACACATCTTCGCTAAGGTGACTCCACTGAAGCGGAGTGGAGATGCGCACGGGACTCAAGCGGAGATGTACCTAAGACTATAGCGGGGATTTACCTATGAGATCTATATTTATATTTACCTTGGGAGCGGATATAAGGCACAGTCTTACTACTTTTACAATAATACCACATCTAACTAACAATAAATTACTTCTCTTGATATGTAATGTAACATTCAACGTAGGTATTTAAAAGTATTTTTCTGTAAATATACTTTGTAATATTAAATTCCTATATAAATCTTTGTATTTAAATGTATTATTTATTGCATCATCTACACAAGATTTATCAATCACGTTTTTACACGCCATCAATGAATGTCCTCTTCTGTCAACGAGTTAGTGCCGTATAAAGTAGCAATAAAACATAATTTTCAATGAAATCTACTCTATCAAACAACCAATTTTTTACTTAACCGGCTGGAGTTTTGATTTATTGTTAAAAGCCAAAACTCGTTGCATAAGTTGAGGTAAAATCTTCATGAATAATGTATCAGGAAACATAAAATATTCCTTGTCCCTTTGTGCGTCAAATTCTAGTTAGGAGGTGCCGAATAATACTAATTATAAAAGCCGTAATATTTTTCGTCTTCAACGTTTTTTTTATTAAAATACGCGGAGCTTTAAAAAAATATCTATTGCTTAATTAAGATAATCAAAGATAAGGCTCCCAATAAAATTACATAAAGTTAGTGTAGACATGTTACTGGTTCCTGAAAGTACAAAGATTCGTTTAAGATAGGTGTAGGTACCTAATGTGTGGAGGCACTAAATCGTGACGGAAAGATTAGACATCCTATGAGAAAGGCTAAAGCTAGTATATCGCAAAATTTTAAATACAAGTTTTGCGGTTCCTTCCGTGTTTCTTTTGGCCCAATATTTTCATGGTTTTAGCGGATGATCGTTACTCATTCATATAATTCACTGTTCGTGGATTTTTGAAGTGAAAACTTCTCTAGGCGCGTTGATCATTTTTAAAATGGGATAAAACCATTTAACTCGCGACACTGTCATGTAATGTAATGTAACGTAACGTTACCGAAACCCCTGTATATTTTCAGATATTAATTTAAAATAATTTAAAAAAATGATCAATTTCTGAGATGGGAAAAAACAATTGAACTCGCGGCACTGTAATGTAATGTAATGTAAAAGAAACGTCTGTATATTTTCAGATATACAGATAATTAGTCATATAGCCAGCCACTTATCATCAAATAGGTCGTCAGCCTATCTAACGAAATTTAAATAAAATAAGTTATTTATAATATTTAATGTTTTATATAAAATTGAAATTAAATTTTAAGTTGATAATTTAATCAAATTTAATTAAAGTGCGAGTGTAGACCCTCGCGAATAAAAATCGTTGTGATAAAATTGAGCTGAATGGAACAGGTAGTTATAATAGCAGCCATCTGGTGCCGCGTTCGTCCACATTATGGGGGTTTCGAATTATAACAATCCCTTTTGCAATTCTGCCTTAGGTATTCATTTCAAATTTTAATTACTTAAGTAGAAGACTTTATTCATAAGTTGAAATATTCTCTTTGGGTAGGTATTAGGTACTTAGGATATAAAATTTACTCTCCATTTTACCTAGGTACACTTTTCTGGCAGCTTTTAGAGTTGGCACTGAAACAAAACTTTACAACCGACATAAATGTGCGTAACGAGAACAATAAAGTTATTTCATAGCGGAATAGAATTTTAGAGCTGGAGCCTGGCGTCCGCGTGAAAAAAGTAGCCTATCCTGTGTCCCTTACGTCTAAATGTTTATCTACCAAGTTTCATAAAAACAGGTAATTCGTTTTAGAGTTATGCAGGAACATACAACACACATACAATACCTAAACTTACAGATTTATTATTAGTATTGATAAAACATTTCTGGTAGAAAAGAATTCATATAAATTTTTCTATACTTTGAAATCATTATTTTATTGTAGTTTTACAAAATACGAGATTTATAAATAGGTACTTACCTACACGATTATGTTACGTAGGTACATACCTACATAATAGATACTTATAAATAATAAGTTATTATAATTACCATACCAAATTAAGCCATTTAAGTAAGTATTAATTACCTACAAATATAAAATAAAATAGATACAAGATTTCGCACATACATCAATCGTGGAACATCACTATTACCGCTTCAGTATCACATCTGAACACGGACAACAAGCGATGCGCGCGCTCTATAGCTTGCTTATGTAAACTCTAGGGCCTAGGGACTTTTCTATGAAACCGAATGCAGCAGAAATTACGCGACCGAAAATGCGCGACTCACAACTCAAAAAAATACGTTCGTTTGGCTTCGTTTGAGTGCCGCCATATAATCAGTGTACAAAAACAACAACAAGACCATAACAAAAAAATACAAACAAGACTAAAACGAATTCTATTTGGATCTAAATATAGGTAGCCTAAACTCTAATATTTTTCCTTCTATTACACTAACAAAATGAAATCAATTCCAGACCTATTTTACTCTCTCATTTTTAGGTAAAATCGTTTAGATTTGATCACTTTGTACCTACTTGAATGGTTACTTTAGTCCAATAATTGCTGATAATAAGCTACAATACAATTTTTATTCTAGTTAAATTATCTATTGGTGTATCCACCAATTATTGCCCTAATAAATCACTACATAATATAAAACAAAGTCGCTTCCCGCTGTCTGTCTGTCTGTCTGTCTGTCCCTATGTGTGTTTAGCTCTTTAAAACTACGCAACTGATTTTGATGCGTTTTTTTCAATAGATAGAGTGATTCAAGAGGAAGGTTTTAGTATATAATTTACAAAGTTACGCGGGCTAAGTCGCGGGCATCAGCTAGTAAACAATAAAGATGAAACTTAATTCCATTATTGTTTCAGATTACGAAACAAACAAAGTTTTTCCACAATCTCTACGAACAATCCTTCCTTCTCAATTATAATAATATGAAAGTGATATTTCTAAATGCGATCCCATTTTCACTTCGTTACGCGGTTGTATATTTCACAAAATGGCGCCTCTAACGCAATAAAAAAAGAAAAATCACGCGCCAACTTCGATAAACAATCCTAAAAAGTGGAAAAACAAATCGTTTTTCCTTCGCACAAAATACAATCTCGTGTAAGTATTTCTCCCGGAAATATGTGCGTTGTATGAAATGTAAGTAAGTAGGTACGAGTTCCGATCCGAACTCGAGAAGCCTAATGATACAACTTTTAAGGAAGTTGATAATACCTAATTCTGTTTTGATTTTTTAATAACTTTGTTCATTATTTAACTAATAATTACATTAAATTCAGTGTTAAAATTCTACTTTTTTTACTTTCGATATGTCTAAATAATTTGACGAGACCATCGATCGAGTTGTTAAGGTATTTGTCTTAAAAGAGTCTTGCTATGCTATGCTACTAAAGTTATTACTTCACTCGCTAGAATATAACTTGTAAGTAAGTAAGTAACTTGTAAACTTGTAAACTTGTAACTTATCTCAGGTTTCTCTGCTGTCTGACGACCTTTACGATAAAAACAATATTGAAAACATTTCTAGAGAAATATAATATTATCTTTTAGTATTTATTAAATTATTAAACATTAGCGACCCGCTCTCGGCTTCGTATGAGTGCAAATTACGTCAACTTTCCTTGCTTAACGTCCTATCCATTAGTGAAAACCGCATTAAAGATCTAAGCGTACCTACATACAGAGGGACACACGGTGGGAAGCTTTTGTTTTAAAATAGATTTAAGTAATAAATACAACTAAATAGATACTAGTACCTGTTGATATAATAGAATTTCAGGCTTTACTACTTTAAAGAACAAAAGTAATGCGTCTTGATTCTACCACATCAAATGAAATTGCTCACGATAAATTGAGGTCTGAAATAGCCTAGGCTATAAAGGCCTCACCTAGTTGGGAAGTTCATGGTCAGACAGCATTAGGATGAGCTAATAAAATGTTTGGGTCAACGATAAAAACAGATATAATGTACCCACCAAATTTAACTAACTTGATTCAAACTGTTATGTTGGTAACATGTCAAATATCCTGCGAACTCATTGTGAACAAAAGAAAACGAATCCGATGGCATGCAATATTGTTTCTCAGCGGGGGATTTTTGGTAGGGACAAGTATTTATTTAAGTATTGAATAAACCTTGTTTGCAAAGTTGTTTGTCACATAATTTGCCCTAATCTCAAAGAGTGAGGAGGTTTGTAATTCGTATAATATAATATTTTGTATATATTAGGTACATCCATACTAACATTATAAATGTGAAAGTAACTCTGTCTGTCTGTTACCTTTTCACACCTGATCTTCTCAACTGACCATCACGAAATTTTGCCCGTATTCTATATAATGTTATTTTATAATTTCTGTTTTATTTGTTAGTAAAATTTCCTGAATCAGAATGGTTATTGTGATTTTAAAGAATTTTTATCCTTGCCTACTAATATTATAAATGCGAAAGTTTTTATGGATGTATGGATGAACTAGCTGGTGCCCGCGACTTCGTCCGCGTTGAAAAAGCAATATCGTTATTGCATTGCTATTACACTTAGCCAGGAGTTAGTTTCCTTAATTTTAAATGATCCCTCGGGAGCAGTACTTTTTCTGGATGAAAGATAGGTACCCTATGTCCTTTCTGGTGTCCCAGACAACGTGTATGTAAAATTTCATGGTGCTGATCACCATGAAGTAGTTTTTGCGTGAAAGAGTTCACGCAAAAACTACTGGACGCGGACGAAGTCGCGGGCACCAGTTAGTATAAATATATTTATAGACTCGGGATATCATTCAAGCCGTATTTTGATAAGTACAAAACGAAAATGATATTTAAATACCATTAAACTTGACTTGTTATTCTACTGAAACTCATTAGCGGACTATAAGATATTCCGCTTAAAATATCAATTAAATATTATGACGAATTAATTATTAATTAATTAAGAATACGTTCCGTCTACGCCTGATTCAGTAGCAGGTCTAAACATAATTACAAATTTTCATTTTTTTTCTGCAAATTATATACAAATAATTAGAATATAGTTAAAATGGTATTAAATGGTTAAAATAGAGAAGATTTGTATTTTTGTATGTTTCTAATGAAGAAACTCAAAAACTACTGGTCCGATTTTGAAAATTCTTTCACCTATAGAAAGCTACATTATCACTATGCTCATCACCTATATTCATCATAGCCTATATATATAATATAGCCTATATCATATAGGCTATATTTTATAAAATTACACGGGTGACGCTAGTAATGTACTAGCGACCAGCCCCCGGTTTCGCACGTTGGAGCCCCAGATTTTTGAAATTTTAAAAAATCCTTTCTTAGTCGATACTTGCATTACAAAATATGTAAACCTATTTGAAACCTATGTCCCAAATTTCAGCTTTATAGACTTAGTAGTTTTGACTGTGCGTTCACAGTCAGTGAGGTCAAACAATTTACTTGTATACTTATAAATATAGATAAGGAAGTCAGTTGAAGTAGAGATTTGTTGTATGCAAGAGTTAAGCTTCATCTTAATTGTTTCCGTAAATCTCACTAATGCGTTTTAATTAAATGAAAACAGTATTTTTACGCCAATAAATCTCTATTCATGTTCATTACCTACTAATAGAATAAAAACATTTCTAGCTACGTACCTACACAACTTTAAACATTTCGTTGGCCTAATTGGTTAACCTGCTAAGTCCATTTTTGGGCAATTTCACTTTTTATATTTTTCGACAAGTTTAGACGATTATCTACCGTTTGGTGAAGGAATAACGACGATTATCAAACTAAAAAGGATGAGAAATTTCATAAATGAAAAACTCCTTTCTGACTAATAGCAAATCTTCACAAAGAAAACCTGCTAAATCTTAAAAGTTTTGTACTGATAATATCACTCATTTCACATGCCTGATGCGACGCACAGCATTTTGTCATGTCATTTTTTCTCCCTCCTGAAAATATACAAAATGTGACTTAGCAGGTTTACGAGTTAGGCCGACGATTTGCACTTGAACTAGAATCAAATGACACATTTTTCTTTTCTCTGTGCACGTGATCCGTCTTTGTTTTGTGCTCAAAGTTATTATAATAAATTACAAAATGGTAAACCGTTTTATATGGAACAGTCATTTGAATATATGTTTACATATTATGTGGGCCTGTATATGCTGTATTTTTCCGCAGAATTGTATGCATGAACGCGTAGGCACATACCAAGATGAGATTTTCATGAAACATGAGGTATATTAAGATTTCTTATAAACAGTGGTGTAAGTCTGCTGGGACTTTACACTTTAGTCTTTTTTTAGCTTATTTATTTCAGAATAAGTGTTGATGGTCACGCTTTCTAAACGTTTTATTAGGAAAACAATATAATATTGATATTACAATAACATTATTTTAATCCCCTTATATGTATACGTTTTCAAAGCAGTGACAGAGCAAGTTTTGTAACAATCGTCTTGCCCCTATTAACTCCGTTTGGGACTATTTGAAACAATTATGGAACAAAAGACACAAACACCTTTTACTTGAAGTAAACACGTGTGAAGTTTCCAAGATGACATGACACAAGCTGCTGAAGCCTCACTCGTGAAATATTGCTTAGGCAAATTCCATTGTATCTCAACAAGTAAGTTGCAGTAGTGACTTACTTGTCGGACAAAAGGACAAAAAATATTCATTTACAAATTTTGTTTTAAAGATGACAAAAAAATTATTGAGTTTCTTTCGGGGTTTCTACTCTGGATTGTCATCATTTTGGCTATTTTTATTCCGAAACTATGGTAAAATATAAAATATATATGTAAACCTACTGCAGCCAGACGGGTTGCCGGAAATAATGTATGTGAAACGCAGTATTAAAACGCAATATGCCACTACTTTCCAGATCCAGTGCAGTTAACTTTGAAAAAATAATTTAAAAGTTTACTCTGCCGTGATTTGAACCCGCGAACCCTAGAACAGACCGTTAAGGGCCGTCTTCAACTTTTAGAGAATTGCGGCATAAAATAAATGAATAATAAATTAATATATATAAAAATTCTTCGTGTGTCCTTTTAGGAATATCGTCTTAGGATAATGTTTTATAAAACTTATAAATTATTTTTAATACTATAATGGACTTTTGGTAGAGTTAATTAATAAAATTAATTGATAACTTTAATATACTAGTGGAAGCGTTAAACCGTGAGATCATATTGTCAAGTTCTCAGCAAAAGGTTAGGGGTTAAGTCGTTGCGGAGGCTCAACCACGATAAGGCGAAGGCTTTTATCGAATATCGATCCTATTACCCAGATAACGGAGCTTCCGTTATTTTATTGTTACTACTACAGTATTTTATTGAAATACCGTCTCCGAGATATTTGTTGAAGGTACTTTTTTCCCAGGAAATATATTATTGGCACGAGTAAACAAACATTTGTATGGGTATAGATATATTTTTTTATAAGGGGAAATGACATTTACGCACTATCCCCTATTCCCTCATAGTTGATAAGGGGGAGTGTGAGACTCGCCCGGTGAAGTGACTTATCACCGAGAATACCCACTAAAACACCCCCCGGGATTCAACCATCAGCGGTGATGTATGGGGTCCGAGATCACAGCGAGGCCTTATCCTATTATCCCCCACACACCGCTCGTTCTCTTCAACCCAGCTCAGGGCGATGGCTTCGCCTCACTTCAAATGTGGCGGCCCACTAGAAAGCGGTGAGCCGCCACGCGTCCTTGTTGGGTATTTCAGGACGTCAAATGTCCCCTTCTGACACTCTGAAGTTGTTTACACGACGTGCGCCGCGGCGTACCCCTGAAGACGTCGGCCGACTCTTCGGCGCCTGAGTGAATCGGTCTGGGGGTCTTACTTGTATTAACACGTAGTAGTCGTAATACCGAACTTTTACTTATACTACCCCTGATGTAACAAGGAATTTTCACATGTAAATATGCATATTTTTTTCAGAAATTATATACACAAACCTTTTTCGTTTCCTCTTTCCATTAGGAAAATCGTGTCAAAATCTGTTGGATGGCAACAGATTTTGAGAGAGAAACAGACACAAGCAGACAGCTAATTTATGTTATAAAGAGAAAAGGTTTGTAATGAATAAAACTAGACCGATTTTAAAAATTCTTTCACCAATAGAAAACTACATTTATCAGCGAGTAACATAGAAGTTATTTTCGAAAAACGAACTAAAGCGCGTTACGAATATTTGTATTACATTACATATTATATAATAAAGACACTATCCGACAATTCCTACATATTGCACAACGAATTGTTACATATTGTAAAAGTAGTTGTTGCACACGACTTTTACTCGCTGCTAATATGCTTTCTATAGGTGTAAGAATTTTTAAAGTTGGTCCCGTAGTTTCAGAGTGCTGAATGTACTCACTGAGTGTACTCGTAGTGTCAGTGATAGACAGACAGAGAAGACAGGCGGAGCCCGAGACCAACCTGACAAAGATTCAGACTTTTCAGACACACACACGACCGCTCCGTCAGGAGTATCCGAATGAAAACACACACACACACACACACGCATAGAGAGTTTTCGAGTTTGTTCATTACAAACAAAAATACAAATCTTTTCTCTTTATAATGTTAGTATAGAGTAGGATTAGGATTGATACTTCAATAAAATGAGATGAAAAAATAACCGGCCACCTACAATTTTGTCGATTATTTCAAAATTGTATCGGATTTTAACTAAATAAAAACCACAAAAGTAAAAAACAACGCGGGTATATGTGTTTTCTTTATTTCAGATATACCTACTTATAAAGTTACGCCTAGTAGTCAAGGCGCAAGTTAACATAAACAAACGATATGGAATTTCGAAAAGTGGCCGGTTAAATGTGCCGCTGAGTATATTAATTTATCAATTGGGTTTCTACAAGAAGCTCTTATGATAGTCATTATAAATTGAAATTGAAATTGAAGGAGATATTATTAAAAGTAATATTCTTATAAAGTTGGAGATATTGCGAATTGAGATTTGCGGAGATATTCGCGTTGGAGATATACGCGTGTGCGATATCGATACACGAATTGAACATAGTATAAAGGTTAATCAATATGCGATTAACTCGGTCGACCTGAAACGAATCGGTCGCACTTTAGTTTTACGGCTCTGTGCCGATCATTTGGTCCGATCATTCTTATGTACACCTATATAAATGTTTACTTACTTTGTACACGCGTAGTATAGACAGTTAGATACAGGATTTTTCAGGGAGTCAAAAGTCCCAAAAAATCTGAAATGAATCAAATGTTGAATCTGTTGAATTATTAATATCTCTTACAAATAATAAATCCTTAAATATTATAAAATGTTTGCGATAAGTAATCTCAAAAACTACGTAATGAATTGATAATAAATAAAAAAATAACTTATAATAACGCCCACTTACTTACCTATAATAAGTACGTTTCTACAATATTGATAAAATTAAATTTTTTTTTGGTGTGATTTAATCATCAATGTACAAATTTAATAGTAATAATGTAACTTCATTGAAAAAGTAATAAAATAGTTTTCAATTATTTAAGCATAACCTTCAGCTAAACATTTTTTCTAGATTTCATTGTTTCATTGTTCCCATTGTTTTCTTTGAGATTTTCTATGTTGTATGTTAATGCCTGCACAAGTACACTTGCTAGGAAGCATATCATAGAAAACAATTTAACTTTCAATAATGATTATGTTGAAAATAATCTTATAATTATTTCTTCATAGTGGTCTTTATTTGAAATTATATCTTAACTTGCTTCTCCAAGCCGACGCTAGTCACTGCAAAAATGACTGAAAAATGATAATTTCATTGTTACAAAGCGCCCTCCTCGTATATTTATTAGCCATTGCCAGTCCTCTACATTTCTTCAAGACTGACTTTTAGGAGAGCTATGAATAAAATCTTTATAAGTAATACTTATTCTATCGTAACCATTCTAAATGGCTTATATTTTATAAAAATAGCAAATGAGTTATATTATCATCAAAGTGATCGAGATGCAAGAACACATTCTCAAAAAGTTATAATAAATCACTATTTATGACTGGAAGGGAGAAATATTAAAGAATAACTTCCAATATTCTTAATACTGGTAATTATAATAGAATTATTTCCAACTACCACTCATCATCATCATCATCATCATCCCAGCCGCAGGACGTCCACTGCTGGACATAGGCCTCCCCCGTAACTTTCCAATGGGACCGGTCAGAAGCAGCCTGGATCGGTCTGTCCACCTTGTGGGTTGACGTCTTACGCTGCGCTTGCTGGTACGTGGCCTCCACTCGAGAACCTTCCGGCCCCACTAACTGCTCGTAATTACTAACTACTAAGTTAGAGCAATTTTGGTCTGTTTTTATTGGTTTTTTTTTTAAAGATTTCTCACAGAACTCTTGTGTTAAATCTAAAAGCAATTTCATTACAATAAAATCGAATGTTATTTTATATTTCGATACGAGTTTCGTATCACGTATCTGTTAGCTCGGAAACTTTCGCCTAGTTACGTTTAGAAGCGTGGCGCGGTTCGGCGTTTGATTAAACGTCCGAAGGTCGCAGATAGGCTCGTGGGAAGCCGTTCAAGTAATACGAAATTCAATGTATTAGTTAGTGTTACATTATTTACTTTAAAGTTATAAGTATAACGGAGTAGATGATGCCAAAGAGATGACAACCTTATATATATATCGTGTCACATGTTTGTCGCCTATGAATTTCTAAACTACTGAACCGATTTTGATACAACTTTGTAAATATGTGTAATTTGATCCAACTTAAAAGATAGGATAGTTTTATTTTGAACCCGGGCGAAGTCGGGAGCGTGTAGCTAGTAACATAAAACATATATGTTGTCTATTATAAAATATTTTACATATTATAAAATAAATATAATATTTAGTTAGTTTAGCTATAGGTATATTATCTAAAACTTAGTTATATACATTTTAAAATTGTATTATATTAAGCTTCGGTCCTCAAGGGTACCCATTTGCCTAAGCGCAAGGCATGCATAATTATAAAATAAAATTGCTATCCACCTCACAGTCTCTTTCTCCGCTAACTTCTTTTAAATTAGCCAACGGATTTTGATACCGTTTAAACTAATGGAGATAGCGATAAAAAAGGAAGGTTTGAGATTATAATTTGGAGAAAAAAATTACTTTCGTACGACGCCGGGAACGGGTCGCTAGTACATTATGTAAACAGAACGCTGCGTCTGTAACTGAAGTCGATTTGAAATTTCATTTCTATTTTAAGAATTCAACTTTAAAGTATTTTCCTACTAGGATCGAGTTCCAAAAGTTTTAAATTGTTTTCGAAGTATATCTTACAAAGTTTTCTTCGGTAGAAAAATTTGATAATCGATTAGTTATTTTATTATTATTGAAAGCCTCACACGGTGTTCACCAAGATAATGGTAAAAATACAATTTTCTTGGTGAAAACTTTTGGCGAACGTTAACAACGTATTTATTAACATAAATAAAATAAGTAGGTTATCTTTATAATATAGCAAAAATTCAAAAAAAAAATCGTATAAGTTAGACTTAGAGCATGTTATTTTTATGTGCTTTCCGAAGGTGTAGAACCTTGTGTACATGAAAATTCCGAATGCACATAAAAGTTGCATTTTAGTTAAGCTTAATTTTACTAGGTACTTAATTTTTAATTTTGTTTTATCTAATTAAGCGATATTTTTAACTTAATTTTTTTAAAATATATAGATATTAAAAAATTATTAAAAAAATTATGACAGTTCATTTGATGGTAATCCTTTATAGGATTAGGGATAGGAAAACTTCCCTTCTCGAAATCTTTGACTTCAATCAATACCCTAGTTTACAATCTAAGGTACTCCAATTTAGTCACAGTATCGAACCCCGACATGAATGCGAGCAATTTCTGGGTCACTTGTATAATTTTTTTTTAAAAGACAAAAATAATTTTATGGCCTAATTTGCCGCCCCCTATAATCTGCCGCCCTGGGCTCCAGTTTACTCGCTCTACTCCTCAGCTCTACCCTACATTGGAAAAGTTCATTTCTATTTCGTTTCGGAATTTAATCCGCTACGCCGGAGTCAGAGCACTAACCTAATCACCACCACAATAGACGTCTATTGACAATTATTTCCACCTTAATTAAGTTCTGAAAAATGAGGCTGGTGGAAACACTTATTAAGTATAGCATTGCTGGATTAAGTTTCAGAGAGCATGTGAATTTTGTTATTCATGACGGTATTTTGCTCGTTAATAATTTTAATTGCCATTTGTGCTTCTCTCGGTAGAGCCTTTGTTATGAGGTCATGTGCTCCACTGCATTTTAATTTAGTCTGATTGTGATTTTAGTGTAAATACCGTGGTGTGAGTTAGTACTATGGAGGGTAGATGTAAGAAGGACCGAAAGTGGTTCCAGAATACTAGTTAATTAAGATGGCGCTAGTGTAGCATTGAGGAGTAAATTAGACAAAGATAGATAGATAGATAAAAGTCATGGACCTATAATCACAATTGTGGTTCTAGATATAAGATAGGTATTACAAGATACAAGACAGATATAAGATATGCTACATATTGCCATTCTGGCCACTTTTTGAACCCTTATTTTATTGTTGGAGAACACCATTTTTTCACATTGATTGTCATATGAGCCGGTACTCCTTATGCTCCATAGTTATTACCCGTAGGCGGATGAGTTTCAACTACAAAATAAATGTACAATAAGTCTCCTTAAATTTATTTACTTTGCGGAGGCGTAGACACTGATGGAGAACTATTAAGACATACTACTGAAGGCGTCGCAGACAAGTTTTCGCACTCAATATAGTAAAAATTCAGCTCAGTGTTCCAGAATAAGGGATACCAGAGCCTATTTCCCTATTCCTTACCTATCCTTAATCCCTTGCAACATCTGTGGTGTTACTTTTGTTATAGGCGACAGTATAGCCACCTACCATCAAGTGAAATGTCAGCCTGTCTGCCGACCTTAACATAAAAAAAATTAAGTCTGTCAATGACGTGCTCTTCTAAGAAAAATATTTTACGAGTCATCCTAAATAAACGATAACAAAGCTATGAGAGCTTTTATAAAATGTCCTGCCCAGACCATTAGATTCTCAATTTTCTCCGGAAGTAGCTCTTCGTCTGATTGCATTAAACCGCCCTAACGAAATTACATCCAGACCAACAATCCATGAGTGTCTTATTCTTTGGTAGATATTGTTGATTAACTGTTAACGTCATCGGGCCGTTAACGGTTAACAATAGAAAATAAATGTTAAGAGGACGGCGTATAGAATTTTTCAGTAAAATTAATTTTCATTATGTTTTGAAAAATTTTAAAGTTTATATTTTTTAAAGTTTTTGTCTGTCTAATATCTGTTTGTTTCGGTTAATGTCCCAAACAACTGAACTGATTTTGACGGGACTCTTTTACTGAAAGATAGCTTATGTGATAAGGAGTAACTTAGGCCACTTTTTATTAAAAAAAAAAGAAATAAAATTATATCTATTATAAATGCAAAAGTGAATTTGTTTGTTTGTAACGCTTTCACGTCTTAACTACTAACTAAACCAAACATCAGCATTATTAGTGAATTTACAAATATAAAGCAAAACTTTTCTGAGACATACATAAATAAATAACTCTCTAGATACCACTCTACCTACAACGTTAAGTACAAAGCCCTGTCTAAAAGAATATATACGTCTCATCCTAATCCTATCCTAACCCATACCAATATTACCAGCGCACACTTTTCGTTAACTATGCAATACAGTGCCTTCAGAATAATTTATGATCCTTCCCTACCTGTCCACAGGCTTACCTCATGTCTCTTGTAGGCTCGCCATTTCGCAAAGTTAGTTCTCAATAAATCGGTCATCCTGAGGTTTAGTGCTATGTTTTATTCTAGATCCTAGTCTCGAATGAACATCTTCTTTGAAATATCTTCGATAGAACGTCTAATCCTCAACCTTCGTAATAAGGCATTGTATGCTACAAAATGATAAATCAATAATAATTACAACATGGTCGATATTTCTGTATAAACAAGTTACTCTATGTTCTAAAATTTGTTTATTCACAATATTTTTGCTTCAAAAGAAAAAACTTCGAATATTATTATTAATAAATTTTAAATTTTCCAATTTTTAACCACCTATTTCTTATCGTTGATACATTTGTCAGACTGTAAAAGCCTGGACTGAATTCTCAGTGCTCAAAACCGTTACTGAAAATAGGCTTTGGATTGGATACCAACAACGTTGGTATTTAGGTGGACTGAACAGAAAGGGAACGGAGGTACATACCTGCTAAGAACCTGCTAAGATTAAAAAAATATTCAGAATTTTTTCAGAAAAATTAACACATTATTCCGTTTACTTAGTAATTTTTTTAATATTATTTAAATATAATGTTTTGGTATAGTTGTCTTGCATATTTTAGAAACTGAAAATATTTCCAAAAATTTTCTATTGAAAATCTAAACGAAACCTGGTTTGTTTGATGCCAATAAACATCTAATCCAAACGACACCGAAACATCTACACAAATTGTTTCTCATTTATAACATTAATATTAGAATTTTATTGCTGCACAATAAGTAAAAAGTCTACATTATGTTATTGTGTTTTTCAACAGCAAAATGATTACAATTTCCTGTGTTTTCTTTATACAAATAGGTAGTAAGTGGTATCGACATACGACATTGCCATTGAACTTGACTCGAGTTGCGTGAGAGGGTGGACCGGTGACTTGAACGCAACGGCAGTTTTCAGTAGCGTTTCGACCGCGCCGCAACTTCGTCGTACGGAACGCCTTTGAAAATCGCGTTTTGACAAGTGTTTGCGATATTTACACACAAACTTAATTTAACAGTTAGTTTTTGTATGAAATTGTGAGGTGTGGTGCTACCGTATAGTATTATATTATATATAAATAAGTATATCTACGGTCAAATTAAATAAGTTTTGTACATTTATATAATATTTGAGGACTTGTAAAAGTTTTTAAGAGTTTCAGCGTTTGCAGAGTGCAGATTAAAAAGTATGTGATTCTTATCAATTCTTTAATTTAATTTTTATCTAATGCATTGATGTTTTGTTTAATTGAATTTTTATGCAAAGTGTTAAACAAAAAATACCTTATTTATAACATATCTTGCTACTGTAGTACAGTAATTTTATGATACTTTCTTGATAATAGTTCTGTTAAAATAACAATAAAGTAAGAAAGTATATTGTACAATTTTATTCTTAATATTACAAACCGAACTGTTGCTACTAAAGAGTATCGGTAGTTCGGTAGCAGTATTTCAACCGAACCGAACTACTGCTACTGAAAAGTTGCACTAGTTCGGTCAACCGAACTAACAATCGAATGTTTAATTTATTAATGATAAAATTTCAAAATGCTTATAAAATGACAGAAATCCTTACAGAAAGCCAACGCAACTATGCTTTTGTTTCAGTGTGAGTGTGTTTTGGGGATGCTAGAGTATATTTCTAACTTTGTCTTTATCATTAAAATAAAATAAAATATACCTGTGGTTTAGATAATTTACTTCTCCTATACATATATTGGAACTTTAATTTAAAGGCAAAAATAATTAAAAATATTTAGATTGAAAATGAATTATTCTTAATTTACTAACAATTTAAATATCTATAATCATGATTATTGTTAACTGTTTAATTTTTCATGTACATATTGTTTGGGTTCGTTGGCTATTGTTTTTGTAATATTATTTTGTTAACATTTTTTTTACTGAGTTTATTATTTGTCTTTTTATGCCACAATGAATATAAATAAAATACACAATAAATACCTGTTTTGCTTACAATAATATATTTAAGAAATAATAGAGTTGTTAGAGAAACTGCGTAGACTGTTTTTATTTAACAAGTTTTTTGAAATGAATGTCTTTAAATTTGTTTCCATAGTGGGAGGTAATTCAGAAAACTGATAATGACAAAATAAAAAAAAATCGGGGCATAATGTGTATATTATGCAGTTTGATTCTGTGGATATTTATCATCTAGATTCAAAATTTGATTACACTACTCAAAATCTAAAGAATCAAAGATTTCTTTTTGTTTACGTGGTATATTCGAATTCGTTGAATTCGTTACCTACATATATAATACAATATGCAAAAAAAATATCCTCATAATCACGTAAAACACACTACCGTGTCCACGACACAGCCACGACCCTTTTTTTAAAAAAAAAACTCAAACTTCATTAGTACAAAATCCTTATTATACTAACTATTATATTAACTAGTAATAGTTTTTCTAAGAATACCCAACTTAGTTGTGGCAAGCCGAATTTTAGTAGGTCGGCTGTCTGTCTGTTTGTGCCTCGTCAGGACGAACCATTTTATGAGTAGGTATATAGATATAATAAATGACAGATAGTCCCACCCTAATGAATTCATTCAATGTATAAGTAATGGGAACAGGTCAATTACTTGCGCCATTTTGTTAAGACTGCGCAGCGTTTACGTTATGGTGTGTTTCCATGAGCCGAAAGTGTAAACGCGACGTTAGACGATCCTCCACACCAATCAGTCAGGGCCCTGATTCTTTATGGCAAATTATGAATTCACGCTTTTGTGACCTTGCCAAAACACATCAATGTCTTATCCTAGTCTTATCATTGCATTTATATATAAGTAAGAGAATAATTTATTAGCAGAATCTAGTAGACATCGTAACAATTTACGAAGATTATCGATTAGTAATCATATCGGTTTCGAAGTAAGGAATCGCCAAGTGGTGTTAGAGAATTAGGGCCCATCCAAACTGATTCAATATAAGGCATAGTATCTGTACGTTCCCTACAGCCTATAGAATAATCAAGTCGACAGAATCGTTGAATACATATATTTCAATATTCCATGTGCAACGAAGCTGCAAATACATATTCTCATCGGTATAATTCTATTTACATTTCCTTCAATATTTCCATGGAGAATAAAGTATTAGCATAAAATTCATAACCTTACAGCACATAAAACATAATCAGATGCAGTAAAATATTGTTATCGTAAAGAATGAGGAAACAATGCATTGTTTTAACTTAAGATGAATAAAATGAATGTGACGAGTCCATTTGGTTCAGTGATTAAGATGTTAGATTCCTGATGTGAGGGTCGTGGTTCTTAGTTTATCTGTTCCATGGTCGGGTTTGATTCCCCGTAAGTTCTAGTAAGGACGTTTCCTTTTATGTTAAAATTTGGCCTTGGTTTGAGTGTTTTATGTATGTATGTATTATATATTTATTTATTATATTAAGAAAATAATAAAGTACTAGCTCTTGCACGCGACTTCGTCTGTGTAACTTTATAAAATATATATTTTTTTAATTGAAATCGCTCCAGTAGTTTTATATTCTATTCAATATAGTAATAAGTTAAAGGCTTGAATTATTCTTCCATTGAACAATTATTTTAGGACAATTTGAACGAAATTACTTTATAAATAAACTAGGTGGCGCCCGCGACTTCTTCCGCGTGAAAAAAGTAGCCTATCCTGTGTTCCGTACGTCTAAATGTTTATCTACCAAGTTTCATGAAAATCAATTAGAGCTATGGAGGAACATACATAGATTAAATACCTACACTTACAGATTTATTATTAGTATTAACCTTTGAGAAACTACAACTGGTAATAAAAATATATTTTATTTATACGCTTCAAAATAATAAACGGATGTTAAACGCAATCTGACTTTAAAAAATATTTTAAAGGCTCGTAAGTACATATGAATGATTTACCACATAAAAATTCCATTTGTTTTGTATTTCTCTTTAAATAACTCCTTCTACGTTCCAAGTTCACTAATCTCATGAAAAAATCCTACAATTTTTTATAATTATACATAATTAAAACAAAGCGAAGTTTACGAAGTTAATTATGTCAATTAATGACATAATTAAATTTCCGAACTTCCCTAATATATCTGAATAAAGCAGTTAAAAGTTACGCAGTTATTATTATCAGTTATTACCATTGGCCAACTAAGGCCATTTATTTAACATTTCCTTTGTGTGCTCGCAAGTATTCACATAGAATGAGGTACTGGTTTTTAAGAACCAGTTTAATTTAATTCGATAGGTTTGTGGAACTTGTATTATTACGAGTAAAATTGAACGCTAACAAGCAAATAAATAGTAATATCACAGCAAGTTTTTTTTTTTTTTTTTTTTTTTTTTTTTTTATAAGAGAGGGGTAAGCTCTTGGCCATCAAACAGCCATGTGGCAAGGATGAGGCCTAAGATGGAGCGAGCTCACCCAGAAGATGCCTATTCACTCGAACCTTAAAAAGATTAGGTACATGTACCAAATGCTTTTTTTTATGGTAAACACATGTTTTTTAATAATTGATTAGCATGAGCACCAGTAGCATTACAATATTTGTTGGAACGACACACACGTATATTTTGATGAGTCCGTTGGATGAGTGGTTAGAGTGCTTGCCTAACGTCTCAGTGACCCCGGCCCGGGTCGAACCCGGCGAGGTCAATTTTAGAAATAGACTTTTAAAAGTTGTCTCTGGTCTGGATTTGGAAAGAAGTGGCAGGGCACACTGCGTTTCGTAGTAACCACTCACAGAATACCACCATGATATAAAAGCACACTTAGGCAAGTGCAAACACACCGATCGGTTGTCGCATTTCCTTAATAAACTCACCAGTAACGACACGTTTGGTCTAGTGGCTAGTGGCTAGTAACCCTAGCTGTTAACCAAGCGGTCGCGGGTTCGAATCCTGCCAGGGGCAATGCTTATTGCTTATGTGTTAAAATTTACCTTTGTACCGGAGTTATGGATGTTTTGTATATATAATATGTATGTATTTACAAAAAAGAAGTATTGTATGTAGTATATCAACTGTCTGATATCCACAATAACAAGCATTAAGTTGCTTACTTTGGAACTAGATGGTGCTGTGTGGAATGTGTGAATATGTATATGTATGTATGTATGTATGTATGTATGTATGTATGTATGTATGTATGTATGTATGTATGTATGTATGTATGTATGTATGTATGTATGTATGTATGTATGTATGTATGTATGTATGTATGTATGTATGTATGTATGTATGTATGTATGTATGTATGTATGTATGTATGTATGTATGTATGTATGTATGTATGTATGTATGTATGTATGTATGTATGTATGTATGGGATATGGTGTTTCAAGTTATGATAGAAACTACAAGCTCTTACAAGTATTTAGGTCGACTTAACCAGAAACCCTGCCGTAGGTATATAAATTTTCGGCCATTTTCTGTAAAACATATTGTTGCCTCTTAAGTTGAAAGACCTAATTTAATGTTAATAATTACCTTCGTTGAGTTGTAATTGCCGGTGGCTAGTGTATGCCGTTGACGTTTTTACGTACCCAGATAATACACAGTGTATAATCAAATCAACCCACATTATTATCTTGGGGATAAACCTTACAAAGTTTGTTTATGAACACTAGACCTACGCGCTCTGGTTTTCGGCCTGAAATAATAGTTATGTATAAAAACAAAAATTGCAAAAAACTCACCCTTACTCTTTTCTTAGACAAGGCCTTAGAGCGCTCTTTTTTCTTAGACATTTTATTTTATTTTATTAATCTTTTGGACACAAACAGAAAGAAAAACAAAAATATAAATAGTAAAAAAGAAAAAAATAATAATACATAATAAAACGTAGCAAACAAACAAAAGCATTTTCGCATTTATTATGCACGCGACTTCGTCCGCGTAACTTTGTAAATTCCTATATACTAAAACCTTCCTCGAGAACCACTCTAATATTATGATTTTGTCTTACAATAGTAAAAATAATTAAATAGATACTTAAAAGAAGAACATATTCAATTTTAAAGTCAATTAATTCTTATGCAAAATGTTCATGTAACCTTTCGAGATTTGTTTAAGGTCATGAAATAACATATATTTCGGATGTCACTTTGACATTTTTGGACATTTATTTAGCATAACAAAAAATAAAAAAAAATAACTAATGACGTAAATACCGGGAGGATGGTATATTTTAGCTATTTCCATACTGCAATGACCAGAGAGAGATATATCATTTCCATGGTTACAACGATCTGTCTCCTCGAAGCAGCATTCCCTATAAAAAGCTACAGTATCAGCGAGTAACAGGCTGTATTTTACTCAATCACATCATCTCAAAAATCTCAAACAAAAAAAGGGATTTAAATAAGTAATGTAAAAAAATAAGTCATACATACGCATGTATGACTTATTTGCACGTGTAGGTTCCAATAGGAATTTGTTGCACAAAACTGTATATACGTAACATTGTTTTTGCTCTAGATAAGCCAATTACAAGGGGCGTTGAACCGTAGTCATTTAATGAGAAACTGAAACACGATGTCGCTTGTACGTAGTTTATAGGTATGTAAACAACTTTCATCTGTAGATTTATGGGTAAAATTTTTCTAAGGAGGGGTAACGGTACCTACACGTAATAGTAGGTGGGTATCGTAATAGTGAGTATCAATGTATGACAAGATTAAAGTTTAATAACTACAAGGATAAGAGGGTTCTGGTATACATTACTTACTCGTCAAAATACAAAAGCACACATGCAGTGATTTTGGCACTGTGCGGTGGTCTTCTGTAAGGGGGAGGTTCCTACCGCCAGAGCGGCTGCTTAAATTTATGCTCGCTTTGTATTGGCAGGACCATCGATAGAAAATAATATATGGATGCACAGTCTCATATAAAACAAAACCTAATAAGTGGCATAACGTTAACGTGTAACCTATCTATAGATGTAATATACATTACAAACTACTTATATAAAAATAAGTCTTAAAATCTAAATACAGTGTTTACAAAATGAAACTTATACACTAAGGTCACAAGATTATAAAACGCATGACAGTTTCTATTACTTATTACTTTTTAATTATAAGAACAAACATTACAGATGCCTACCCAAATGTTCATTTGCCGAGGACGTTTTTTGTAGCTGATTGTGCATCCATATATTTTCTATCGACGGGCAGGACACACAACCATGATCTTCAGTCAATGAACAAAAAGGTCTTCAGTTATACACTGAGCTATCAAATTGTTGGCAATAACCACTGTGAGTAAAAGAAGTAGTCGTAAAAGAGTCCATTAACATCTGGTCAGATATTATTTAATCGGCTGGTCGGCAGCCAGCACAACAGGCATCCCCTTTACACACTTGAGTCGAGGCGTGTACCCAGCAGTAGGACGTAAATTCATATAATACGACGCATCCATACCTACTACCTACCTATCTGCCTGTTAACAATCCTTTTATTTTCAGGCATGTAAAATATGAAAGATATAAAAAACAACACTAATTAGAAGAGACAATTAGTACGATTTGTCAAGCGGACATTAAATTGAGTGATTAAAATTTTTTTTAAAAAAAGAACACTGAAATCCTCATAACAAAGTACAAAAAAATAAAAATTTATTTGTTTGTATTAAATTGTCGCTTCTAAGCTAAGGAATTCAAACAAAAAGCATTTTTGCCAATAAACATACCTAAATTCGAAAGTTTAACTCTCTCTTTCTAACAATATGTAGTCTAAATTAGTGAAAAAAAAATTGAATTAAACTTGTTCTGGATAACAAAACATGAAATTAGCCCTCGACAGTCTACTAAAATATAGTTTAATGAAAATAACTACAGACTTATTTGCTTTTGAAAATTTCATTATTGCATTGGAGTAATTGCACCCGGATTTTCCTGTATCAAATTATTAAGTTGAATTTTATTTATTAAATAAATTACAACACTAAAAATAGAAGGCATATAAAAACTCATATGCAGCACATGATATTCTGTTTTTGCGGAAATAAAAGCTTAAATTTTATATTAAACTTCGCTGTATCGCGACCTTGTTGCTCCGTTTTATCTACCTTGTTGGGAACATTTTAATATTCTGGGAAATACATTTGCAATCAAAACCTTTTGGATTATATCCTAACTAAGTAATATATTATAAAGGCGAATGCGAGTTTGTTTGTATGGCAAACACGTCGTCACGGTTACATAAGGGTACCTTTTATCATCTAAAAAAAGTACTGTTGCAGAGAGACGCAGACGAAGTCGCGGGAAATAGCTAGTTATCTGTATATCTCTAATCATTTTAATTTTGAATTGTTTTTACAAAGTGTGTTAGAATTTCAAGTTTAAAAATAATTTACACAGAAAATTAGTTGGTTAATTAAGTGATACGACACAAGGCTCAGATTTAATGATACAGAGAGGAAACTGTATTCATTTTGAGTGAATGTTGGTTAATAGGGGTTTCGCCCCATGAGATTGATCATATGAAATACTAGCGTTTTGCGCGGGATGTAGTTTTTATTTAAATTGGTAAAAATTTGGTAAAATTATAAAGGTAAAAAAATCTATTTCAATCCTGGTTTTATCCCGTTTGTTATTTTCTTTTTCTATCAATAATTTAATATTATAAATATTCTGAGATTTTTATTTCACATCATTTCATAAGAATAGGTACCATGCCACACATATCGGCAAAATAGCGTCCCTTGAGACGCATACAATTTTCTTACTATAGCGAATCTGAACATCAAATGTCGGTATTTTTCATTTTAGTTGGTTGTGAAATATTTAAGACACACAAAGTCGCAGATGTAAGCAAATATATACCTATACGACGGTACGTTCTAACATCACGCAATCTTTAAATGGGCTATCGACAAATGTATTTAAGATTTTCCACAAAAACTGTGTCCGTATTTTTAACGTATCACGTGTATGCAAGCCAGTGTCCTTGACTGAATGATAATGAGCTCGTTGGACTCAGTATATAGGATCCATGCGCGGAAAGTGAAGTCACTAATCTTTCTTTTTGTTCCTATCTACGCACAAATCGAATAAATTCAACAGGATTCCTTATGGCTTCTTATTTTGTTTTCATAACATTTCCTAATAAACAGAATTTCAAGAAGTACCAATAAATACAATCATAATGTATGTTTTCTTTACACCCTACTTACGATTGAATATCCATATTGGAAGTAAACATCTTTTAACACTCGAGAAATGTGAATAGAAGCTTTTGCAGTGTATATGTGACGGATTCAATACGCTACATTTCCTTTGTAAACAAAATTGTATATATTTCCTTGCAAACGGTTCAGATATTTGCTAGAAACTGAGTAATATATTATAATTAGTGCTAAAAAATAGTAAATTAATGTTTTCGCTAAATAACATTACACTCAAGGGTTCCTTCACCCTTCTGTTTACCAGATGAAAAGTATAATTTATTCATTTTTATCTATGAGAAAGTAAATCGCGATTGTGTTGCCTATTAAAATTTGCTCATGGATATTCTTAATTAATAAAAAAAACTAGCTTCTATATAGTGTTCTTTTTCATTACACTGCACAGTGCGCTTGATGCTTTTCTGTCGCACATCGTTACTTGCTCTGATTTTTTGGAGACAGTTAAGAACAGCTAAGGCTAGATATGCAAACAGGTGTAAAATCTCTTTGGATAATCTAACGTAATACGTACTGTAACGGACCCTTTACCTTTTGAAGATTTTCTTTCATCAAAAAGTAATCTCGTATCTATCTCAGGCGACAACATATACGAGCGAGCGTAACAATTGAATTTGCCTCTATTTCTCATGACTACCTTCTCCCATGTGAAATTTCAGGTTTTCAATATTCTTCTTAAAAAAATAGTTCGATAAAAACCACACAAAAATATCGGTTGTATCTCACTAGATTCATGAATGATCTGGGGTTTTTTCATTAGGTCGAGCTTTCCAAAATTAAGTGCTCAGATATATTGTTAACGCTCTCTACATGAAACATTAGGACTCCATAGGGACCTGCCAATTAAATAAATCAAATCTATACAGACAAAGTTTTGCTAATAAATAAACCTTTGAGGCAAAGGCAAAGACCGTTGCAAAAAAGCTTGGAGACTTAATCAAGGCGGCACTTGACACCTGGAAATCTTTAAATCTTTACAAAACTCGGGTCTATTTGTGTATGGAGTATGCAGTCATCTCTGGTATCAACTAAATATCAACTAGCAGCACTCGATTTGGTAGTGCGCCGGGCCAAGAAGCTCATCAGTGATAAATCTTAGGATGGAACCAAGCTCCAGAGTCTAGAACACAGGTGAAGAATTGATGAATGGCTGTCGATTTTCTACTGATAATCTATTACTGATATCTACTACTGATTCCTCTATCTCCTTCATCATCCGACTACTAGGCGTTGGGAGGATTTTTACCCTTATGTTGTGGATATACCACCTATTCGCCTACTTTTATTATGGGCACAGCGATGGACTGGAATTCTCTCCCTTCTTGAGTAGGTATTCCCTGAAATTTACAATTTAGGACTCTTCAAGAATAAAGTTAATAGACTATTAACGGGAAAGCGAACTCTATATTCGACCTTAAATATATGTTAGCTTAAAATACAATAAAAATTAATCGAAGACTATGAAGTTACGAATCGACTGAATGGATTTGGATAAAGTTTAGTACTTCAAGTAAGTATACACTTAAGCTCAACTCAAACAAAGTTGTTGGACGGAAATCGTTCAGATATCCCATTTATATATAGATTGTAATAAATTGATTCACTCATTGTTAGCAACTTTCAGATAAGTTTTTGTTAGACACGAACCGTGTGGATTCCGTTTTGAAGCTCATTGCCGTATTTATATGTCCATCTTTCAAACGTCAATAAAGAAGTTTAATATATTTTCATCACATAATACGCCAAAGAAACTTAGAAGACCGCGATTAATCTCTATTCTTGTATTTATTGGGAAATCATTATTTATTTCTGTAGTATTTAAGTAGGAGTCCCCTTGCAGTACAGTGCAGCTGTACTTATAAAGCTATAAGCTGTATTTATCTATCTATACATCTATACAAATATTATAGATAGAAAATTTGTATTTTAGAAACAAACAAGGCTGCAGAAAAGAGGCTTACTTACGTAATGATATTAATTTAAATTAACAGATGTCTCTGACGCGAGATATTTTTATATTTATCCTTACAAAGTTACGCGGGCGAACGCGGGCAGCAGCTAGTATGGTATAAAAGTAAGTCTGAATATCGAATACAAAAGAAAATATTCTTTTGTTAACATTTAAATAATACCTTTTGAGTGTAACCTCGGGGTGAAAAGGCGTTTGATAAATCACTGGTACAAAAAATAAGGGAAAAGTATGGTGGTATTATTGCAGTAAAACACCATTAAAATAAAATTTAAAAATTTCAATTTAAAATTATTTAATTTAATTTAAAATAGTTTATGAATTAAAATATTTCAAAATATTATTATAAAAAAAAAACTACAATTTTATGCTATCTTCAGTATTATTTATTTGTAGGCTATCTAAGTGATTTTAAATAGGAAATTAAATTTAGGAGTTGAAGCCTTGAAGGGCACTTAAAATGATCCCATCAGATCTCTGAAAAGTTATCAAGGGTCTCGGAGGTCGGATTCTTATTATAGTCAACAATGAAACTAATATAAGTATAATGTATTTTGAAAGATAGTCATTTTTAATAATTCAACCATCAATTAACAACAATTTAAGAGTATATTAAGTTTTAGTATATTTTCATTAACTAAATATTGATGTATTATTAAATACTTATTTTACTTTGTACACTTTGTACACAATAACTAAATATTTAGTGTCACATCTAACTTTTATTACAGACATAAAATAGAAAAAGATTAGTTATTTATCGCGAAAATTCTTTAAGATTTTAGTCATAAAGTTCATTTTTGTACTTATTCTGGATCACCACACTTTTTTACGGTCGCCGCTTGGACTATTACAGGTTGCATGACTATACCGTTTGACCTAAAAACAACCAACAACAGACTTATTTCCGTAACTGCTTACGAATAACAATAATGTAAACAACATTATAATTATTTTCTATGGATAAAAATTTTGAAGCAGCGATACACAAACATCAAAAACAGGCTGATTTTATATATTGCATTAATCACGCAACAAAACAATGCAAAATAGCTGCTCTTTTGAAACTTGATTTCAAGTTCACGTCCAAAGGTATTTTAATATAGTTTTTATATGTTGTCATTATTATTTTCGAGGATTGAAGTTTCTGTAACGAAATCGCAATAATGACATCAGTATTAGATTTAGATTGAATCAAATTATTTATGTGTATGTTAAAATTTCGAACAAGTTCAACTGGTTGTATATCTACATATTTCTACTGATGATTATTATTTTAAATTTGTATAAAATTTTAATAAACAATTTCTAATAAATTATGAAGCGATTTAAACTGTTTTATATGATTACTAGCTGGTGCCCGCGACTTCGTCCGCATTCTGGATGAAAGGTACCCTATGTCCTTTCTGGTGTCCCAGACAACGTGTATGCAAAATTTCATGGTAATCGGTTCAGTAGTTTTTGCGCGAAAGAGTTACAAACATCCATACATCCATACAAACTTTCACATTTATAATATTAGTACGGATATATATGTATTTATTTTTTCTACTTTCTGTCACTTAGCTTATATAATGCAGCAAAAACTCTAACTAATATTAAAAATGCAAAGTGAGTTTGTTTGTATGTTACGCTTTCACGCTTTGAATAGCCTGAATTAAAAGTTAAAGAATATTAATAAAAGTAAACTATTATAGTTTTGAAATTACATATAATAAAATAAGTATAAATAACCTCCATAAATTTTGCCCAAAACTTTATGTTCAGGGTATGTTGAATACTTGTAATCCCTTGATGTTACTAATATAATGTGCTTTGACAAAGGACGCAAGCCTCTATCACACAATGTACCAGTCTAGGCCATTTATTAATCTGTTTTATATATGTTAAGGTTCCTAGTGCGAGTTTTACTTTATCAAACGCATCGAACGCATAAACGTGAATTTGTATAGGAATGAAACAGCGCTATGCTACACGTTAGACACTAGGTAGCGCTGCTGCGATCCCATACAAATTCACGTTTACGCGTTCGATACGTTTGATAAAGTAAAACTCGCACTAGGCACTCTAGTCAACTATAAAAGAGTGAGTGACGGAAAGCAGTGTGCCCTGCCATTGGGCAGGGCACACTGCTTTTCCCCCCCTAAGTGGGTCACGACCGTGCAGTGGTGGGGGGGCTTAACCCTCGGCAATCCGGACGGTTGCAGGGGCCGGTGGGGTCACCGGCCTTGGCTTGGCTGATCGGATTGTCGCTGGGGAACTAAGAAGACCCACGAGCGTGTGCTCCGAGCGGGTTCCGATTATCGGAGCTCGTGGCGGAGCATCAGATTGGAGGCTCCAACTGTCTGTTGGAGCTTCACTGGTCACCGCTCGTTGGGCCGAGGAGCCGTACTCGGCCCACGCGGGTGTGGGCCGGTGAGAGTCGGCACCCCCGGTCCTTGTACGTCGGACCGAGGTATGGGTCTCGGTTCTGCGCACGAAGACCGGCGCGGGTCGCAGCGGGCGGATTTTCTCGGATGGCTCCGTCGCTCAGTGGTAGTCGGGCAACGCACGCGAAGACGGAGCTCTGCGGCAGGGAAGGACCGCCTGGCAGAGTACCGCAATCGTGGCTTTGTGGAGGGTGGTGAAGACCCGGTTTCTGGGGCCGGCCTAGTAACCGCCCTCTGCAGTCGTCCGGAAGAGTGAACACCCGGCCTCGCGACCCGGCTTAGTAACTCTTCCGCGACGGCATCACGAGGTGGAGCCCGTTTCTCGGGCTGCCGCGATTGCTGTGGAAATGCCAGGTGGACACCCCTTTGGGCCGCCCACCCTTAATGCCGTAGAGATGAGCGGCCACACGAGCAGGGGTTATCCGAGGATTTCAGGTGGAAGCGGCCTCTAACTCTGCGGTAGGTTGTGCCGCAGATAAGAGGTTATGGGGTGCTTCAGAAGTGAAGCCCCTCGCTGACTGCCCGCTGCGAGAGGTGAAAATGGGCGGCAAGTGCCGCTTCGCCTGGGTGCGGCGGACATGGGGTCGTCCGCCGTATTCACAACACCGGGCAACGAGGAGAGACGTGCTGTGTGTTTCCGGTGCGTCTCTTCACTGCGCGGAGGTCACACTCCGCGCCTAATCGAGGTGGGGCCCGCAATGTGTGCGGGCTGCGTCTGGCGGGGGAGACGGTAGCGTGTCATAGCGTCCCCTATCCTCCGCCCATAGACGGCGCGAAGAAACACCGTGGGTTTTTTTTAGTGGGTAGAAGTCCCACATACCCCACCGATCCCCCCATAGTCGGTGGGTATCTGGTTCGCAGATTTTCCCACGGAAAAAAAAAAAAAAAAGGGCACACTGCTTTTGCTTATGTTGACTTAACTTGCCTTGGCTTGATTTAATCATTAATTTTTTAGAAGATAGATTTGTTCTTGTTAAAATTATTGATTGATCATAATATATTGGTTGAATAATCGTTCTTTCAAATTAAATATTGTTAAATTAAAATTGAATTTTACCTATTGTTTAAATTGATTGAAAATGAAATGAACATTCTTTGAATTTCAAGCTCGCCAATAAAAATCTTATTGGTATTTACTTACGTAATAAAATTCTTTTTCATACAATGGCGTTTATTGAAGTCATTAAACTGAGGTGACGTAGGAATCTGACGTATAATAAAGATGGAAGATGATAATGAATCTCGCGACCCTTAAGCATTTATAACTTATTTTCTTCGTCTCCGCCGCTTCTACGATAAAAACGATAGAAAACGTTTTCATTGTATTGAAAAAAGTAATATTATGAACCTCAGGTGGGGATTATAATAACAGGAATATTCACTCACATAATATCCTCTCTCACTTAATAAAAAAAAAATTACAAGTTGTTGACACTTAATTGAAAACGTTGTTTACTTAAAGCCACATTTACGCCGGAGCAACACCGTGCGACATTGCAGCATGCTACAAAGCCGCATGCCCCAAAACATAAAAATGTCGCACATTGTTGCACGAGTCGTGCGGCATGGCAGCACCTTGCGTCATATGGGAAACTGTCGTACCTTGTACTAGCTCAGTTAAAACAAAAAATAGGGGTCAAACTCGGAATGAGAGATAATAAGCTGAAAGCTTGAAATATCATAAACAACAAATAGTTTGTATTTTTTATTAGTTAATACATTGTATTTTGAAGATCATGACGATGAAACAGACATTTTCACATGCCCGGAATATGACGACGATATATGAATGAAATGAATTCATAATATGAATATAATATGAATATGACGGAATAATTTGATATTTAAATAATTAATATTATAAAGATTTTGATAGTTTAATTTTGTTTGAAAGCTGACGTGAGCGTCATCGTTCTTAGCTAAAATTTATGAAAATCTGTTCAGGCGTTTGAAGACCATCAGCCCATTTCGTACGAAATGGAAATATGTAGTTATGGGTTACGCAGTTGTCAAACGTTAAACGGTAGGTCCACCACAACGTCATCTACTTACAGTAAAGTTTTGTTTTGATTTTTGATTTTTATTTGAGTTTTCGGCTGTTCTGTTCCTTTGCGTCGGTCTCAAGGGGTTTTTCAAAATTTTGTTTCTTTTTTCTAAACCGGAACCGCAGTATAGAGGCGAATAAAAAAATAATAATCAAATCGGTCGAGCTATTTTTTAGTTTTTACCAGACATTTATGTGTTGAACCTATCCACGGATCAAAACATTACTTGAATAAAAGCAACGTCACTTATGTTCGCCTTTGAGAATATTTCCATAGGACGAATGGACAGCAAATAGGACTGTTTTTTTCACATAATTTTAGCGATTTCAAATTACCGAATTAATTAGCCGTAAAAAACAGTTTTTTATTGAGGTTAACGCTTTGCGGTTGTCTGTTATTATTTCTTGTTACCAATTTTGTTATCTAAAAAAATGTTGTTTACATTTTCAAGACCCACATCAGGTACCTATTTATTTTTAAGTCAATTTATTTTTAGCCTCACTCCGGGGAAGACCAGTTGTCGAAGGAAAAATTATTAGCGTTCAAACGTAATTTGGAATACCCAATGGAATTTTTTTCTCAATTCGATCCATGTTTAAACAGGTTATACTTGTTCACAGGTAACGTGGCGATGACTTTGGCCAGTTCCCAAGTAATGGTGCTGAATGCGACTAACGAAACGGTGTCTGTAACCGAATCGGACGGCGAAGACTCACTCGACCTGATCATATCGCTCAGCGTCACCTACGCCATAATATTCTTCGCCGGAATCCTCGGTAACACCAGCACATGCATCGTCATCGCTAGAAATCGTTCCATGCACACAGCCACAAACTTCTACCTGTTCAGTCTAGCTATATCCGATTTAATACTACTAGTATGCGGCTTGCCCATAGAACTTTATAGGCTATGGAATCCGCAGACGTATCCGCTCGGGGAAGCCCCGTGTATAGCTTTAGGGCTCGCTTCGGAAACTTGCGCGAACGCTACCGTGTTGACAATAACTGCTTTCACAGTAGAGAGATATATTGCTATTTGTAGACCTTTCATGTCTCATACAATGTCCAAGTTGTCGAGGGCTGTGCGTTTTATAGTGGCCATATGGGTGTTTGCATTGTGTACAGCGGTGCCACAGGCTATGCAATTCGGAATAGAGACTTATGAGCGAAAAGATCACGTTGAGACAGCGTGTACAGTGAAGGGACATGGCGTCCATCAAGTGTTTATAGTGTCAATATTTATGTTCTTTGTTGTGCCTATGACAGTGATATCAGTGTTGTACGCGTTAATAGGCATCAAGTTACATACGTCAAGTGTTTTGCATCCGAAAAAGAAATTTTCAGTTGAAAGTAACGGGCGGCCTAGTGGGAGTGGGAGTACGCGATACAGGAATGGTGCTTCGCAGAGAAGAGTTATAAGGATGTTGGGTAAGTTTTTTATTGCTTTAATGTGTATCAGCTTAAACTAAAATGAATCTTGATTATTATAGATCTTTATTCTATTGATTTTGATAGATTGTACATTTAATTTAGGGCGCGGCCACATTTGTGATCTTAAAGTGTTGCTAGTAAGCGATCACTGGTCGAATTTTCATTGGTGAGCTACGAACTAATTAGTATCACACAGTATATAAGATAAATAACGTTGAGCTATTCAAATTAAAAATTCGCTCAATTTTATTAGATTTTCATAAATAGGCACACCTCCTGATCCGAAATCAGGAAAATCAAGGGCGGAAAAATCAGGAATATCTCCTGAAAAATCAGGGGGCCGAACTCATCTTTTGTGATACTCTTTTGTTTTTTTCCTTTAGGATAGACAGGGCCTAATTGCGACTTTTACAAATTGATCATACACATTGGCGTTTACGCGTTCGACGCGTATGATCGATTAAAACTCGCAATAGGCCCTCTGAAACAATAACATTAAGCGATAATACTGAAATTATATAAGCGCTAATGGACAATTCAAATAGCTACTAATTAGTTGGCTACTCTGTACTTGATAGCTCTTGATTTGGCCACGCAATAATCTGTTGTAGGTACCTATTTTGGTAGCAATTAGAGAAATGAAAACAATGCTTCACTTATTTAATAAATAAATGTTATCCTTCATTCAGTTACTTTAAGAGCACTTATATAAAAGCTTTCCATTAGAATCTATAGTAATTAATTGTTCTTAATATTTAGCGAACATTCAGGGTTGAGAACCGATAATAATGGAAACTAACTAGCGTCATTAGTTTGCCAATTAAAGTTGATAGCAATATAAATTCAGATAAATTCATTCAAAATAAATAAACATATCGAAATTCTTATGGATTAAGATAATTAATAATAAAATAAAAACCAGCGCAGGGGTGAAACTGTAAAGAGCTGAATTTTGAAATGTATTAAAATCTTGATAATTCAGTTTGGCGTTGAATTTACCATCCCGATACTCAGGTCTAAACTCAAAAATATAATGTTTATAATGTATTTCTTTTTATTAATATAACAAATGCAAAAATAATTCTGTATACCAGTTTACTTTTCATAACTAAACTAATCAAACGATTTTGTTTAAATTTGTTTATGGAAGTAGGTTGAGAGCTGAGAAATAGTCTGCTTTTAAATTTCCAGACGGACAAACATAAAAAAATAACATTTAAATTACTTAGTTTCGTACATACACCACAAACATTGCTTCTACTTATACCTAATATAAATCGTCTCGTCTCCCTATTCATTAAATATCTTATGCGTATGAAATTGATAATTTATTTTCTGTATACAGAATAACATTTGAAAAATTGTATTGCGGTAGGGTTCTTGTTGAAATAAAAATAGATGAATAATATAAACTAAATGTAAATGAATAATATTTTCATAAAAATTCTAAATCACAAAGCTAGCAAGAAATATTTTATATGATTA
This sequence comes from Synanthedon tipuliformis, assembly GCA_947623395.1. Classification (NCBI taxonomy): domain Eukaryota; kingdom Metazoa; phylum Arthropoda; class Insecta; order Lepidoptera; family Sesiidae; genus Synanthedon; species Synanthedon tipuliformis. The sequence goes on along the minus strand of OX392414.1, from coordinate 7,691,758 downwards.
AAATCTATCTCGTAACGTGATTACCTACTCCACTCTTATATACATAATTATATATAATATTTTGTATTCAAAATTTTTAACAGATAGGTAATAGCCCTAAGGCGAGAAAGATGAGAATTGAATTTGTAAGCTCACACAAAGGAGACACAATTCCGTTTCGTTTTAATAGTTATTCCAATACTAAAACAAAATATTTTCATTGTATGTTCATTGTATACGCTTGTTCTTAAATAGATAAGACCAAATGAAACATTGGAATTAATGTTCTTTCTGGTATCCGAGACATTTACAGATTTAGGTGCTCCCTAGAAATTGTGAGATAAGTATATGTTCTCCAACTAATATGTCCACTGCGAATCAATCTTAGGATTACAGTTTGTTACAATTATTATTATAGCTGGTTGACGTCAAGAACGAACCGATAGTCACGCTATTAACAAGACCGAATCAAGGATTGCCTATGTTAGAATAATATTATAATAGAATAAATACTTAATTTTTTTTGCGGAAATTATATAGTTTTAAAATGAATTTTACATCTGAATTTTAATAGTAGATATAAGCAGCCTACGAATAAATAATACTCAGCAAAATCATGTTAATCTCTAGATTTGAATTTAGAATTTACGGTCGGATTCATTTAGAATCGAGTAAGCTTTGATCGAAGTAAAGCATGCCATTCATCTACATATGTTTATACTAAAATTATAAAGCGTTAAAGTTTCTATGTTTCTAGGTAGTCTCCGAACATACTAATATGATTTAAAAAAATCTTTCATACATTATCTTCAGGATTGATAATCCTGTATGTATGTAGAATAAAGGGGTTATCGGATCTCATACTCAAGCCCCACTGTAATTTACGTCTTCATAAATTATTCAGTCTCTTTATTAATTTATTAAATAAAGTGTTTCAAAGTAACATTTAAAGTTAAACTATGCCTAGGAATTTCGATATAAGGACAAATCGTAGCTTAATATGGTAAGCAGGAAAATTATCGGAAAAGTGTGTGAAATATTATCTCACGGGAATTTATCACCGGAGTAAAAAGTAATATATATCTTATAAATATCCTTTGATCTAGAACACACACTGTGTGCCAATTTTATCCAAACCCCAACGATTTCAGTAACATATAAAATGAATAACAAGTACATATAGTTATAATATAACCTCGTCTTACTTACTTTCGTTTTAGGGGAATTTAACCTTAAACAATATTTTTTCAATAATACGTAACTAAACTAAACTAATCTAAACTTTTTTAATGTATACGAGTACTAAATTTGCTATAAGATATAAGAGACTATAACCATCTCTTTGGGCCTAATAGTTAGTTCTAATCACATACTGATTTAGTACATCATTTCATTCTAGAATTAGCACTTGATTTCTATAAATATAAGAGCTCTAACGTAATAAGTTAAATAATTTATTATAATTGTTTGTTTAGTTGCCGTGGCGTTGTCGTTTTTCATATGTTGGGCACCATTCCACGTGCAAAGACTGATGGCTATTTACGGAAGAAGTATGGATCACCCTGTCAGCGACACATTCTACTTGGTAAATATGTTTCATTTCTATCTTGCTAGTGTTAGAATTCGTTATTAATGCACGATTGCAGCAGTATGATAACCTTTAGTTTAATGGTGGAGACTGTGCCCTATATATTGTTTTACATAGTGTAAGTCTACCGCAAGATTTGTCAATATAATTTTATAGGGTAGCAACACGGACAATTTATAAAAAATGAGAAAAAGTAAAAGGTGGGTAGTTTTGTTGAGAGCGATAAAGAGAGCCGCATGGCAGTTATTCGATTAATTGATTCTTAAGCTAGACTTCGAAGTGACAACACGCCTTGTTGCTACCCACTCATTGTGTGTAAAGAAAATAAATTAATATCATCGAACACCTATTTGTTTGCTTGGACCACCTGATATCTTATACTAGTGATTAGAAGCTTTTCTTGATACATTCTATATCAGTTAGCAGACCAACCAGGTGGACAGCATGGTTTGTCGGTTGGTAACAGACGATTTCTATGTATGGAAGTGTTTTCTCGTTACGTACTATGCACAGAAGACAACAGTGAAATAAAAGCACGTGTGCTGGGCCCTGATTCTGTATGGCAAATACTCTTGACAAGACAAGGCAAGATACGTTAATGTCATTCCTTGTCTTGTCATAAAATTCTTATGTCTTATGCCCCAAGACAATTATCTATGGCACGTTACGATTTCACAGAAACCACAGTACTATTGTATTTATTTGACAATTCCACTCACAACACAGATAATATTATGACATCTCAGCTGGGGGGGGGCATAAGACATAAGAATTTCATGACAAGACAAGGAAAAATCACATTATCTTCAATTATTGTTATATATTTTACTCAAACAAAACTAGATTTCCAGTTTTTTTTTAATTCGCGATTGCAAAGAGCTTGTTTATCTTGTTTTTTTTTTTAATATAACCTTAAATATATACTTACATACATTTCCGTAAATGACTTTCATATAAGCCATTCATTATGTCGCCGTACAAGTAGGCTTTAGCAAGCGAATTGCTAATTACAAAACTCGCTTTATAGCCAACATTTATTTCGTTGGAAGCTTCGTCGCGTATCTACACGTCATAATGAAAAAGTTTCGTCAGTGTTTATATTAAATATATAAACACGTATGTAAATGTTGTGCCATAAATACGTGAGTTTGTTTCAGTTATAAAAATGTACGTTTTATAGTTTATGTAAAATATACTGTTAAAGATATTATAAAGAAGAATTTAGAATTTACTCGTAGGAAGCTAATAACTATTACAGATAACTTAAAAATAATAATTTTATACAAATACATATAAACGGACTATAGGGAAATAATTTTAGAGATCTCGTGCAATATATCAATATTATCTATATATCTATATAAAACATCACAAATATAGTGAACATAAATAAGTGTTATAACCATGTATCTATGGTTATAACATATATTTATACACCATAAATGTTATATATATTTTTTTGTTTTTTGTTTCTTGTAATCTTTATATTGTATGGTATATTATATTATATACTAGCTGTTGCACGCGATGTCGCCCGCGTAACTTTATAAAATATAGCCTATATTGAAACTCCCTGATAATCCCTGATAGCATCCTATAGGTGAAAGAATTTTCAAAATCGGTCTAGTAGTTTTTGAGTTTATTCATTACAAACATACAAATCTTCTCTGTGTAGATGAAGAAGACATCTTTTGTAGACCTGACCTAAACTACTAAACTACTAACCGAGTAGTTTTACCGATATTATGTAGTTTTACAAATATTTCAAGTCAGTGTAACTCTATATTACATATATATTATAATATATTTAAAGAGACCGCTATATCATTTAGACTTTAGAACAATTCTAGTATGGTATGTGATATCCGGAATCAGGTGCCGAGATGGGAATAAACCATCATTACATTTATCCGGAACAATGTTTCTGGATAGAGTATGTAATAACAAATCGAATGGAACCACGAACGCATATCAAATAACTACGTGCTCCCTCCTTCGTACCTTTTACTTTTGAAATACTTTCCTTCACTCCATTATTTACACAGAAGCAGGAGGTGTTTGGAAATGTAATACCGTTGTAGCATAGTTTTTCTTGAATCTCACAAGGTAAGTCTGTTTACATTCTTTACAAGAAATTCGGGTTTTTTCGTAACAATTTACCGTACCTACTGTGTATCAACTGTTTTCGCTCAAACCAGTTTTTTGATTCCCGTTTGACCTATTGAGATTTTTTCATTTTATGATACTTTGTTATGACTGTATCAATCAATCAATTAATTAATTAATATCTATTTGTGAATTTACAGTATACAATAAAAAAAACTAAAAGTATGAAACTTACAAAAAGGTCCTTAAGGGATTCACAAAGGCGAATGACATTGACGATTTGACCTTCACCGATATGACCTTTAGAATGTTTATATATATCATACTAATTCCGCACGAAAAACACAAACGTAATCCACACCTCAACGCAGTCACTGAGACACTGTAGCTCCATATATTTAGAGTTCCGAGGCGGCGGAAACAATTCAACAGGCCTGATAAATGTGGTTTTTTGTACTTTTCATTAAAACTACATTAAAATAAAAATAAAAAAATCAATACATTTTTTTTGAATGATATTCACTTATTATTCGGTGTAGGAATCATTTGCGCGCAATAAACCGTTTTCGCAACAAATTTCAATATAAGTCAAATTCTTCTTATGTTCTAACTTTTATTGTGGGGTTTCTACTACTTTGATGGAATTTATAAACAATACAATTTGTTCTTCACATGTTTCAGTATAACATATATTTTTTTCAAACCAATTGCATTGACAGTTTTCTTCTAACATATTTTTTTAAAAATGCAAATTTTTAGGATTGGCGTGTGTTTACACCTTAACATTTTCTTGTCATAAGCCTGTACTGATCTTCCGTAGGAAAGGAACTTAATCTTAACTTAATCTTAAATCTAAACCCTATAACCTTTAACCTTAACCTTTATATTAAACCTTTGATACGCCATTCATACACTCAGCGTTAACAACAATTCATTAAATTAATAATTAGCATTACGTAACTGTTTGCACCAATGTTATTATGAATATGATATTAAAACCAGAGGAATGATACGTAAAAATATGTTCCCCGTAAGATCCAAGTATTTAGGATACGAGAATAGAATATCTACGTGATGGCATAAACAATATTCTGAAATGATCTGATTTTTTTTGTAATGCTTGATTTAAAATTATTAGTTATAAACTAATTGCATCGAAAATACATTAGTTTTACTGAAGTTACATTAAGGTTTAGTACATTTATGATTTTAATATTTTCAACAAAAAACAATACAAATGAAAAGTAGTGTGCTGTTGTTAACAAAGCGAAGCTCAAGTCACCGGTATTATGGCCTGTGTGTGAGGGATCTTCTAACAATACCCGCCGTCTTAAGAAATAGAGCCTTTTACATACCCCCTAATCCGCCATCCAGCAAGATCCTTTTGAGGTGTTAGACGAGGTTCATGGCCATCAACCGTTCACCGAAATTATAACCAATAGTCGGATCAGTATCCCACAAAGCGGTTAGCTCCGATTATAGTACAGGCAATAGAGGAGCCGTGGTTACTCTTGTCTATATTAATTACACTAAATTACAACTCTTTTTTTGTTTCAGTATCACATACCTACTGACCCTAAATGCACAAAATCCTTACAAATTAGGCGGGCGGAAGTGCCGCCATTTTGACTTTTTTTATATATGTATTTAATCTCATATATGTATAAGTATACATATACATACATAGATAAATTTTAAATTAGAGGAATGTTTTTTATATAACATGCATGCCTATAGAGCATGATGGAAGCTGCCCCTCATAAGAAGTTCATGCCAAATTCTATGCAAACGTACGGAGTCTATTTACATAATTTACTATAGTTACTGTAGTGTATGCATCTTGGATTTGTTCACTAGCAACATTACAAGCACAGCCTAAAACGTACCACGTGACTGATGCCAGCGATCCACGTGGGATAAGTTAGTTGCGTGTCCGGGAGGGTCCGGGAGTGATGCGTGAGCATGTATAAGTTACTCTATGGCGTGAGCCTCGGAAAGCATAAGAAAGGGCACTACAGTTACTATATGAGTAACTATAACGACCCGCTCCCGGCTTCGCACGGGGTGCAATTTTTATACATATATACAAACCTTATCCGTTTATTCCTCTTTCCATATGTGAAATTCTCGAGTTTTTAAAGCGTACACAAACCAATTTAACATTTTTATATATACCGAAAAGTCATCTTTATCGCTGTGACGACGGTGGGGCCGCCACCTTATTTTTATATTTTTAAGCGATCCCTCGAAAAACTACAATTTTTAAAAAATAAATAAATTTTAATGTTAATCCAGATAATAAACTATCCGTTCAACCGTCTTTGCGTGAACGTATAAGAAACATCCAATACTTACATCCTCACAAACTTTCTCGTTTATAATATTAGTGTAGATTAACGCAACATCCTGCCACCAATATTAATTAATGCTTCACTTTTAATTATCGTATATTTTGTAATCCCCTATTGGGTTTGATATAAGATTAGCATTCTCTGTTACCACATACTTAATAACAATTTAATTTAAAGCTGTTTGTTTCTTCCACAGGTGTACATAGTGCTGAATAATTTATCGGGTGTGCTGTATTTCCTGTCGACGGCGATCAACCCCTTCCTTTACAACATCATGTCGAATAAGTTCAGAAACGCTTTCAAGGTAAGACACGTATATCTACTTACATTAATAGCGGCCTACAGGGGGTCTTTGTTTAAGTACCGACTGACCTACAACCTTTATTGCCCCCACCTCCTTGGGGGTGTAAATTTTTGCCAAACGGCAAATGGATTATTGAAAAAAAATCACGTAGCATACTTAGTCACTTTTCCATTTCCAAATATATCTTGTGTATATCTGGAAATGGAAAATACTCGTAATATCTTGTGGACTTTAAATTTTTCACTGATTATTTTTTTCCGTTTTGAATGTTGTTCAAAACAAGTTTTTTTGTCTCGAAGCAATTTATTAACAGGTTTTTGTTGTTTTTTATTAATTATTTTAAGGCTTGTTGTTAAATGTATAGATGTAACCAAAGATTTAAATCTTTGGATGTAACATGTACTTACCTATGATATTAGGTGAATATTAATTTACCAATAGTTGAATCACTTTTCGGATAATTTTTCCAAATTTTCACTCCAGTAAACCTTTCTCGGACTTTAAAAAAAATATAATAAAAAATAATTTAAAAAATAATAGGTATGTGTAGGTTTTCGAAATGGTATTCTTATTGGCGATTCATTTTTTTAAAATTATTTTAAAAACAATTTGATTTATTTAAAATCTTTCTTTATGAATTCAATTGTTAGTTTCATGTTCCAGATGTTTGACTTTTTTTCGTTTCTACCATCTATTTGTCATTATTTTCTATTTTATATTTTTTCCAATTAGCAAGACCACGGAAGATGTAATTCGCGCCACTGCTTTCGCGAATTGCTTGAATAATTTTTATTAATTTGATATTTATTTATGCAAATTAGATTAAATGTTTGTATATTATAATTACTAAGATTTATTGTTGATTTTTGTCTAGCCGATTCCTATCTAAATAGTCTTAATTAGACGTAATATAAATTCTCTTTGCTTATCCGAATCAAATCTACTTTACAAAGTAGTTTCTTACGTAATAACTTGTTTATAATATGATTTCATTGTTCCTACATATCTTTTAGTGACGTGAATTCGTATATCGATACGTCAGAAGAAGATTCTTATCCTTATTTTTTTTATGTAAAGGTCGTTAGACCGGCTGATTGGGTGCTTCTTATGATAGGTGTTTACCTTCACCTATAACACAGGCAACGTCATAGTTGCTACAAGTGTGGGTACTGTCGACCATAGACGAAGATAAGGATTAGGGTAAGGGATAAGGGTAAGGGAAATTGACTCTGGGTTCAATTAATCACAAAAGCACATAGGTATGTTGTTATTTCACGGAAGAAATAAGGGTCAAATGACTTCGAAACACTATATTTGGCTCCGCAGTTTCAACCGCCATTAAATAGAGCAGCATATAAAATTTCTACACAAAGAAATTAAGTTTAGCAGTTTTATTGTGCAGTCTTAGCTATACCCTATATTTTCCGAGTATTTTTTATATAAATTTTTTGGGATCATAATGTCAAAATTGTGATTTGGCTATGATTTGACTATGATATATTTATTATATGATGTAGATTTTATAAGTCATACGATTAAAATAAGTCAGTCATTATCAAAGTATTTAATTATAATGAATAAGTAACTTATTCAATGCTTATTTATTTTTTGTTAAAGAAAAGTTGATAAAAATCAAAGTGTAATCCACATTTGCGACAATCAACATTCTGTTTAACTATGTAGATAAATATAGTATCCTAATATACACTTAGGTTGTCATAAATCTTAGTAACTAGGTTGAATATGACGTGTACAATGGAAAGAGATATTATAGTAGGCGTTGTATTTCTCCAAATCATTTTTTGCTTTGATATGAACCGAAGCAAAAATAAGATTTAATACGTAAAACGAAGGAAAAAGGATAATATTAAATGTCGTCGAAAGCAGATAGCCATTTTATCTCGTTCCTCCCGTATCCCAACCCAAACACTTTCCGACATTGCCAGGCTACGCGTATTGAATAATAAAAACGAATAGTTTATGTAGTTTGTTTATACACTTAGATGTGTGCTCTTTCTAGTTACATTATGTTACTTCCTGGAGTTACTGAGATAATTTCTTATATGTAACAATTTCACGAGTACGTTACCTTATTTCGTGGCCAAATTTGTAGCAACTAATCTCAGATTTTCACGAGCATAATAATAATTTACCTAATTAATGTAACTTAATTTAGATTTTTCTCACTATTCAGAAAACTCCGGCGAGGAAATTCTTTAATTATCAATGAAACTTTTTAATTTGAAACACTAATAAATAAAATTGAAAAATTAGAAAAGATATTAACTTTTGTTAATAAATCTACAAATTACAATTATGCAAAAAATCCCGCGTAAAATTTAACTCTAATAGGAATATTTATTGGAAAATATCTGTGCTCGCGACTTCTTTCTTTTTTTGAAAATTCATTTTTCCAGGATAAAAAGTATCCTAGGCGTATTGAGTAACAAACATCCAAGTATACAAACTTTCTCATTTATAAAATAATTAGGAACATTCGAAGAAACTTTTCCAGTTTTTTAACTACACATAAAAAATATATACTCGTAGGTAATGCTCAATTTATATCCGCCACTAATGATGTTATTATAGTACCTACAGTATTCTAAATTGTGTTTATGTAACGCGCCTTGACTGTTCGATGTTTTTATACTTGTTAGGGAAAAATTTTAAATATACGCGGAAAAACTTTTTTTAAGCGTCAAATATACTGAAGTTTATAATTACAATTAGATATACCGCTTACAGTTTTTTTGTATCTATCTATTTTTACTAAGTATTTAGATTTGATTGCTTTATTAAGTTACAAAACTGTAGGTATTACAAACCTATTGTATCTTGTTTACAAAATTTAAATAAATCTTAGTAATTAATTTATAATTATCAACATTTCAGCCATAGGACCCTACTCAATCAATCGATCAATTAATCAAACGTGGCTGATAATGTGATTCGTGGACACTCGATACGAATACGGGCGTAAGTGACCTTATTGTTAGCGCCCGTATTCACTTACTTTCGAGGGTGCCGAGATGGGAATAAACCAAATTAACTGACCCGACAGACTCATTCTGTCAAAATATATTGGACTGTGGCAGCTTTTAAAACAAAAAAAAATCTGCCCAATTTTCCAAATTTTTCTCTTTATATGACGGACTTCAAAGATATGAACGTTCTTAATGACGAAAAAATAGCCGAATTAGTTCTGCCTTTCTGAAGTTTTGCGCTTAGATTGTATGTAAATATCTTTTTATGATTAATATTCATTAAATAAGTAAGCAACGTCCTTTGTTAAAACATAGGGTAACTCTTCTTCAGCGTTAATAAATAGGAATAATGTTTTATTTTAAGCACTGAATATGTTATCAGCTAATGAGCACTAGAGAGAATATTTGAAAATCCAGAGATTGGATTACGTGGCTAGAAAATCAAGACGTTGATGTGGCGAGTGGACTTCCAAAATATATGTAAATTTTCTTGCAGTAAACACGTAAACGTTCTTCAGAACATCTGCGACTGTCACACTTTATGAGCTGAATTTAATAGATGTTTCTTTTGGTAATTTTCTTGATAAATGCATATATTTTATTTAAACTTGATAACTACTCATGATATTACCTACACAGAATTATTATTACTAAGCTATGTATAATATTGATTTTTTAAAACCTGCATTCTGGTTCGATCGAGAACAATCGATCGAATTATTTTCTAAAAATTGCAATTTATACTTTAGTTCGATTTTTTAAGTATTTACGAAATATCTAGATGCGGAGCTTTTTTTACGTTAAGTTTTAGTCTCAATTTTTTAAGTCTAATGAAAATCAGTAATTTAATTTATAAGTTAATTCAAAGCTATTATTATTAAGTATAATTATTATAAATAGCTGATAAATTAGTGTTTTAGAATACAAATTAATTTGTGTTTTAAACGTTTAACAAATTAATGCTCAGTAAAAAATAAAAAGTACCGTGTGTAGTAATATTTATAATTATATGTATACAAAAACATGAATTTGTAAAAAATCATACAGTAATTAATGACATCAGCAAGACGCCATTGTTTACCTGTTCATTGTCATTCTACGAGTATGGTGTCAAATCTAAAGATGTTTCTTATTGTTTTAATTATTTAAATCATTCAAAGTATGTGTTAATGAGTATTTAAAAATGCAAAGGACAATGGTTTTTTATAACATTTTTTACATTATTACTATATTTGATTTATGTCACAAATATCCATAATTTTATTTAAATATATTATAGGTTCATACTATTTTATTAATGTACCATTTCATATTAATCACCAGGAAAGCTGACAAATTTAATCAAATTTGGGTTCAGTTGTTTTAACCGGCTAATGAATAAAAAAAAAATTTTTTTCATGGTTTCAAATGGGAATAAATTATTCGTGGCAACGGAGCATCCTTTTTTTTCCTCGTTCTGGCCAAATATAAATGTTGACATCGCGAAAGCTCGACAAGGGATGAAATGAACCCCCCTTATGAAACCCTCACGCCCCGCCATATTTTGAGTGACTTCTCAAATTTCTCATCTTTTATATATATATTTTGTTGTCTCGCAACCTACCTCCATGGCAAGGGCAAAGAAACGGAATAAAAGCATCTGTCATTATCTCACGAAGACCGGTGTCGATTCCAAAGTCCCCTCTGGACTAGAATTACCTAAGGCCACACTTACCTTATATCCCATATAACCATTTATACACGTCATGTGCCTTGCGGCCATCTTGTACTGTGTAAATCTGATTATAGTCCAATAAAGTTACATAATTTCATGTGTTACGCAGTCATAAAAAATAAAGCCTTTACAAATTCAGCATATGTGCTGGTGGGAATCCTACTTACTCGTGCCCTTTGCTCTATATGGCAGTACCTACGCCTTTATATTCTTAATTATACTTGAGTTCCTAACATAAAGTGGACTAGACTATAAACCATTCGTCCTTTGTATATAAGAGGCTGAACAAGAAAAACAATACGCGAAATTGTTAAACTAGATTTCAAATACGTAATTGTAAGAGCCCATTCTCTAGTAAGAAAGCATAACTCTAGTTGGAAAATTACATATGTGAGAGGCCTATGTCTAGGAGTTGTTGTTGATGACGATGATGATTTATTAAAACACGTTAACTAATATTATAAATGCGAAAGCCAGTTTGTTCGTTAGGTAATCGTATAGTAATCATTATTAAGTAATTCTTGCATACAGCATGTCAGTACAAGGGTAACTTTTCATCCAGAAAAAAGTAATGTCCCAGACGAAGTTCAAAATGTTCTACGTTTATGCTACTATGATGTTTTGATACACAAATTAATTTAATGTAATTTTACTTACACAAATTAGTAAGGCGTAATTTTGTAGAGGGCGACGATTTTTCAAGATTTGGGTCGGATTAATTCTCTTGGGTCATGTTTGCGGTTTTCTTGACGAAACAACAGATGCCTTTCGCCTTCCGCCTTCGTTGAACTTTTTTCGTACTCGAAGATAAAGAAAAGGATATGAACAATTTTTTTTCAAGACGTTTCGCGCACAGAATAGCTAAAGTATACAAAAAAAAATGACGTACAGAAATTTTTCATTTCCGACGGTGATTATTTTGAATGAGTCTGTGTTTGAATGGGACAATTTAAATATTCAGGAAGAAATAAATATAAGTATTCATTTTAACAATTCAATACAATTTCCGGATAATTCTTTTGAAACATAAATTCTAAAATAGAGGACTTATTTTAAGTTTTACCGATTGTACATCTTGTAATCTGTCGACACAGTAGGAAGATAAATGGTACTAAGCCGGCATTAAAACGAGATTTGTAATTAAAGTGGGTACAACGATAGCTTTGGTATCCATTCAAACAATTCCTTTTATCCCAGAGAAGTGTAATTTGCATAAATAGTATAGAAAAAGTGAAAAACAGTTTTTTAAAATAAAATATATACTTTGGAAAGTAAATAAATTGGATAGCACTAAATTAATTGTTCACAAATGTTCAAATATACAATTTCTCTTTATCCTGAAAAAATTTTAGGTGGCCGAGGGATCTTCTAAAAATATTAAAAAAACCTATTTCGATGATAATTTTTAATTTTTCAAAACGAACAAAATCGCAGACACCAGCTAGGTTCACAAAAAGTTTAAATTATTTAGCATAGACTAGACCATCATAGACCATAATAACGTAGAGAATAGAAAAAAAAATTGACTAAGGTTAACTCTGACTCCCGAACTAGGTTGACGACACGTGTACTGTATAGTAATTTTGTTTTATACCATTAGATATAATTAGATGCAATGAACACGTTGGAAGAAATTATACGTGAACGACGTGTCTTGTCTAGACTAGACAATATCGTAAAATGTTATCCCGTAAATCATTTAGGTAATTAAATTAGGGAAACTATAATTACATTACGTTATTATTGGTACTTACGTTATGTGGGCAAGCAATTATTTTAGATTTCGTGAAAACGGCCGCCAGTTGGCCGATTCCGAGAGAACAGAGGTCGGTCGTAAATCTGAACAATATTCTATGTAAATGCGTTCTTCCGAACCGAGGCGGCGGGTATTTTCACAAATATATTGTCTTCGTACTTTTATTGGGTGTCATGGTTATATTTTAGGCCGTATTTTTACCTCATCAATTTTTATTGAGTAACTTTATGGTTCAGGCATCTAATATTTAGGCCAAGCGTGAGTGCACAAAATGGCGCTTATGAACACTAAAGGTTAGGTTTATAATAAATTGTTAACGTTGTGTTGTGTTATTTTCTGAATGACTCAGAACCAAGTCAGTGTGTCACAAAAGTGTCAAAAAATAACTTGCCTCTCAATCATTCAACCTTTATAAGCTAATGATATAATCGTGAGGTGAACTTATAATTTTCCAATTTCATAATTATATAATAAATATCATTATAATTTACAAGCGATTCAGTGCGTCACCGATCCGATAGCACTATGTCGAGTGAAGCCGAGTAAACCCGATTCAGCGTCACCGACTCGAGCGTGACGGTTCACTTTGCAGCAGAACGAGCTTAAAGATGTTTTCACTTCAATTAAAAATGTGATAGATAAATATTCTTTTTTGCGTCAGGTAACACTGGCAGCGTGGTGTGGACGCAGAAGCGTGCCCCGTCTTGGTCGCACATACAGCGCCCTTCTAGCGTCACAACGTCAACGCGGCCCTGAAAACGGAAGCGATGGGGACAGAGACGCGCGTCGCTTGCGTCGCCTGTCTACTGCTTCTACAAGACTCAAATTATACGACGCTCCACCCAGGGCGCAGGTGAGGTCAGGCACAATCATTCATATTACTCGTATTTCTTGACGCCATTGGGACACTGTATCTGGAATTAACATGCAGGAAAGTAACGCTTCTCTCTCTCTCTCTCTCTCTCTCTAACACAATTTAGTTGTAGTGAGTAGACGTAGACACTGGGTTTATTAGAAACAAGTAGAGATTTAATGTATGCGACTGTACTTGCGAGTTCGTACAATAATGCTTTGCTTTTTTTCGGAACAATTTCTTTTCAAATTTAAAATTCATATTATCATGTCCATTTATATCGATTAAACTGTTAAATAGTACCTACCTATTTTAGTGTCTGAAGAAGTAAGTAGGTAAGTATTAATAGTTGCTATACAGTCAACATTATAATTGAGCATCCTATAGGTATATTATCTAAAATATAATATAAACTAGGTGTAATAGGTATAATTTGTATATATAATAATTAAGTTTTAATATTTACAAATTGTAGGTATAATAGATATATTCAGCCTCGGTCTCCTAGGCAGGGTTCAAAGCATGCTGGGCAAGGCTGATTTGTTGACCGAGGTAATAGCCAGCTCGGGAATCGCCTGTTGTCCAAACGAGAAAAATTGAGAACAAAGCAATTTTTCTATGATAATTCTATTTAAGTGACCAGAGCCTCCTTTTATGAGATTCTATAAGAATTTTAAGTTATATTTTATCTTATAAATATTACATTTTAAAAGCTTACATCTTAATACACATCATACACTACACTACTGTTAGTTACTTTTCATTGTTTCGTCGCTCCGCTAGTGTCTACGTCCGCTCACTTGTTTAAAATCAGTGTACAGGTGACGGTAAACCAATATTTGTGTTTGACTGAATTTACAATTTGTGAATGCTTTTAGCGACGTGATTTTACGCAAAAAGGAAGTCTTAATATGTTGTACATTGTTATATGGCCTCATAAACTTGTAACTTGTTTAGCTTGTATTACTTGCAACTAACCAGTTGTTATTTTATGTGTTTTAAATCTTATTTGCTTATTAAATTAAAAATAGGTAGTAAAATGTAGACGTAAGGTGTGTTGGTGCGTAATTTATGACATAAATAAGTTATGTATATATTATGTTTCATAGGTCATGACTTTTATTACTATGCTTAATTACTATAGATGCTTGTCACATTGCTTAGTAGAAACAAAAAAATATTGTAATATTTTTGGTTTCTACTATTTGGGACAATACTAATGTGTGCTATAGTTCGTTTTTTGAAAATCACACACGAACCCAAAATTTTTCCAGGATAAAAAGTATCATATAGTTTAATCAAATGAATCATATAGTTTATTAATGAAAACAGCAATCTAATCGTTTAAGCCGTTTCTGAGATTCTAAATTCAGATGAAAATTCTAAAAACGATTTGTTGACCTCGGTAACATATAAGTAACATAAGACCGGTCCTATTGGAAAGTTATGGGGGAGGCTTATGTCTAGCAGTGGACTTCCTGCGTTTGAGGTGATGATGATGATGAACATAAGTAGAACATGTAGGTACCTACAAATTGTTTTTTAAAAAATATTAAGGTACAGACACAGAGTTCGTTTACCCTAAATATAGATAATAATATTTGATAATATATTGATAATATTTGATAATAAAAATAGATTTTGTTCCATATGATCTATCGGTTGTTAGCCATAAAAGTACAAGCTGTTTTTTTCTCTTCAATTTCTGCGAGAAGATTTCAACATTTATATGAAACAGGTTTTTAAGTAATTCAACAGATTCAATGTCACACAATTAAATGCAACATAGATGATCATTTGATTAATTAACACGTTCACAGTCCTCATACGAAACTTTTTATTCATCACGTTTAACATGGTTTTCGATGAATTTGGGAACAATTATTTGCCTAGATATATATAAGGCTGGGTTGCACAACCTTACTTTAACTATAACAAATGTCGCAACTTCAGTTAATTCGCACTCATTTTAGGCCGAAAATGAGTTTTAGGCGGAAAATGAGTTGCTCCAGTTAACCAGTTGTGATTATTTGTTAACTGGTGCAACTTATTTTCGGCCTAACCGTTATTTTAACTGAAGTTGCGGCGTTTGTTATTGTTAAAGTAAGATGGTGCAACCCAGCCTAAGATTCAGTATTATGTAAACTATCTATCAGTACAGTACCTATATCAAGTTCCATACCGCCACTTTGTCAGTGTACACCACAGTGTACACCACAGTGTACCGTAATATATTACACTATAAACATATATATTTGTATTTTTATAGAGTGATCCACTACCTCAATTACAGGTTGTTTTTCAGAAAGATAAACCAGTAAAAGTAAACCAGTGTACAATAAAGTGTACACGGACTCGGCGGAACCGCTCCGAGTGTACACCATGGTGTACACTGCATTGCGAAAGTGACATTTACTGTCATTGTAATTTTTCTAAACATTAAAACGTTTTTTTTTTAAATATGTTTTATAAGAAAAAGTCATTGCTGTCTTAAAGACGTTATATTATTAGAACAGTGAATTTGATAGGTACTTATACCCTATCTCCTATTACCACGTTAATAAATTGCTTCGGTAAATGGGGGTCTCCCGTCTCATAGGCTCCTCGTATGCTATAATAATATATTTGACAAGCTCGGACGTCGTTCAGCCCACACTGCCTAAGAATAATATTTCTCGCTAAATCCTTGAAATCTGAATATACCGACACTTTCATAGGGCTAATATAAGGCGCTGTTTGGATTGGTGGTTTGGATTTATTGCGCCAACCGTAGCAATTTGGGAAGCGTTTAACTCGGCCTTGTACTAAACATTTTTTTTATGAGAGGTTATATTTTAAAGTTGACGACCTTCTCGATGTTACGAATAACTAATTATGATAAATATAAATAACTCATGAATGTTCATATACTTGTCTCTTTTTAAGGAAATATACATAATTATGAACGATCATATTCTTTTTTTTATTCTAAAAACGCGAGAGGTTCTTCGGACCTTAAAAATATATTATAACACGAATAGAATACTAAATATATTTTATAAAAATATATCGCAAAAAACAGACTTCACGTATAGTTTATTAAAAATAGTTAGGTACGTGATTTTTTACTTAACTAGATGACCCGTAGACATATTCTGTCGTATTCCATTGATGTTTGTCGTCAATAAATTTAAATTCTCAGTATATTTAAATTTATTTTATAACAACTTTTAAATTGGAAAATTGAAGTTTTTACGTTTTTCAGAGCAATTTATGAATTTTTTTTCTTCATAAGACTTCCTAAAAAAAATTGCCGATTTGGCTTGTCGTTTTTGAGTTTTGCGTTTAACACATTTAGCGATACATTTTTATTTACATTTAGGTATAGACAGCGTAATGGGTTGTACTGGTAAGCCTTTGATCAAAATGGCTTTTTTCCATTAAATATTTCGATTATAGTCGGAAATTAAATTCGAGATCAAAAATGTATACAATGACAAAGAAAATGTTTTTGCCAAAAGATGTTTCAGGGGTTGTCAACATTATAATTTCATTTTATTATTATGTAGTTTAATATAAATTTAATGAAAAAAATTCGAAAGGGGTGGAGCCGAATTTGGCGTATTTCGTGCTATTAAAAATACATGCTGAAGCGGCGCTTGTCAAAATGTAACATATTGTACCCTCCGTGAACTGATGAAAATAAAAGATTTCTATTCTTATGAGATGGTTGCTCGTGTATTTTTTTTTGTGTTTTATTTTTTGCTGTTCAAATTTTAATATTTAAAATAATTCACATTTATGGCCACTATCGCATCTCTAACTTGTGTTATACATTTGTATAACTTGTTTGTTTTACAATTGCTTTATAACGCTTATAAATATTGTTACAGTGTTACAAAGGCCGTGACCTCTCCACGGTAAGCGAGTCGCCGACAGGCAACGGTCACTGGAGACCATGGCGGCTTCGACGAGAGCCGTCTGACTCAGTTGGCTCTCCGCGAAGCATTTCCAACTCCAGTCTGCGCGAAGTTGACGACGAGTTGACCGGCGAAGAGCTAGCCACCTACATGTATCAAGTCAACTGTGATATAGGCGGACTCACCTGAGACACGACGTCCGTCTAATGAACACATTCCAGACTCCCAGGCAGAAACTAGCCTCGTGATCTACGAGTGGACGGGCCTGAAAAGAGTGCGTGATATTAATTATAGAAATACTATTGAATTAGTCAATGATTGATTACTCGGTTACGGCTGTAACAGAGGTTTAGTATTTAAAACTGTAAATAATGTCCAGACAAGTTAGCAAGTTATTTATGACGACAGCGCATAACTATTAAAATCGCATTTTCTAGATAGACATTGATGATGTTTGTTTTTTTTATTTTTATGTAAAGGTTGTTAGGCTGTCTGTCTATTTGATAATATTTGATAATTGGTCTACTTATTTGTGCGTTGCCGACCATAGAAGTATTAGGGATAAGTTATTATGAAGAGATGGGGTGAAGGGCTCTCAGCTCTGGCACATTTATTAAAAAAAAGGCTCATTTCTTAAAAATAAAATTAAAAGTTGTCTTTTTTATTTATAATATTTTAAAATCAGAACTTTTTTAAAGTATAATCTCAAGGCGTTTAGAGTCGTTATTGGCGTTGATCATCTGGGCGAGAAGTAATGATAAATTAGTATACCTCAATATTTTGAATGAAAACATGAACGGTCTTACTACAAAAACATTAAACACACTTTAATCAGGCTTAAAACACGTGTTAAAAAAAAACTTTACTACAAAAGAGTTTAACAATGCTTGAGCATTATTTAACTTTAACTACCGCCATATGCTAGTTTAACGAGTGTCTATCTAGTTAACGGCCTCTCTTCCTCTGACGTATTGTGTCAAATTTCGTTTTGCGTATACTTAGGTAATAGTTAATATTAAAGATTTCTTTTGATTTTATAAATGAGTATGGATATTTTAAATTTAATTGACATGGAGGATATGGATTATATGGATAATTTTTGAGATAGAATACATCATAGATATAAAGGAACGGTAGCAATACTAAATCTATGGAATACATCGTGAGAGAATTAATCCATTCGAATATATAACTTTGGTAACAAGATTATTTATTTAATAAAGGATGATCTACCATGTGATGCTAGAGGTGGATCCTCAAATAAAAAATTTTATTTAACAATTTTAACAAATCAAACTTTACATTTGACCACATTTGACAATTAACGTCAGTGTTAGTTACGTTCCATTATGCTCAATATTTTTTGGTATTACGAAATTTTATAAATAATCTAACGTATTTGTTGTAATTTATTACTTATTCCAATCTTATAATTTGCTGATATCATTAATATAGTCCGTAATAATAGCTTGTGAAAACCAAAATTCATCATTATACGCCTATCAGATCTGCGTAAAATGAAAACGACATGAATGCAGGGTGAGTGACTGAATGAATGTTTGCCAAGGTTGCCATAATTCAATAACATTCACGTACTTTAACACTGTCTACCGAAACAAGCGCTAAATAAGGTTTTGTGGTAGGGACATTTTAAACGCTCGCTGACCAATGCTTAAATGCTTAATGCTTGTCTAGCTAAGCATGTGTTTGAACAGTGCTTACTGAATCTTTTGTAGTAAGACCGGAAATGTTTTACATATTATGCTATATTGTGTTTAAAGTAATAGAAATTAGACAAAAAATCGCCGCGCCCTTTTAGGAGCAGTAGTTCAAGCCAAAAGCACTTTTTGGTTAACATTTTTTCAAATATAAAAGTTTTGGTGTTACGAAAAAAGTACCAAATGTTGTCTAAAGTTTGATAATTAATTTTTCGGCTTTATGCTCTAGCCATAAACGAGGAGTAGACTTAAGAAAGTACCCATTTGACGGCACTAAGCGCCTTAATACCAATAAATTGTTTTAAGATTTTACAGAAATTCTCAATGCCATGTAAAGCTTCCAGGAATTCAACATGATAAAATTGCGTCTAATAAAATACGCGTCTAATAAAATTTTTAATAACACATTGATAAATTAGCCTTATCCTTAACTTTTATAATTTAGCTTTATATAGAATACACATTGTGTTGTATAGTTACATTAGGCAATCTTGATTACATTACCTATAAATGATAACGTAAGAATTTTGTATCAAATTGGAATAGGTAAGTTTAGAATTATAATAATTGTTCTTAAATTAATACAGAAAAAAAATTATTTTAATTTACAATAGCTCACAAGAAAGCTCATGTGGTTACGTAGTCCAGTAATGGCTTTTTGAAGACTTAATTTGACACGTATGAAGTAATGTACTGCATAAAACTTTGGAAGGCTTACAAATTATATATTTTCTAGAGCGAAATATTCCAAATTGGATCAAATCTAACGGATACTTTAATTCTATGCTCATATCATAAAATTGACAATTGTATATAGTCCATAAAGCTAGATTAGCTTCTGATGGACTACAGTTGTTTATGTCAATTGAAACGCCATTCAGGTAGCAAACGTTATGATGTTAGTTATGACAAAGTTTATAGATGCCACCTGAGTAATTATTATTATTAAATAATAATAATGCATTTATTGGCTCCACATAATCACAAAACCACACAATATACTGACAATGTTACTAATTGTTCCATATAAGCAATGGTTGTAATTATGGGAGAGCGGCCTGCTGCAGATTCCACAAAGCATAAAATAAAATAATAAAATTAAAATACTAAAAAATATTGAAGAAAGGACGAATAATTTTTTTCCGTTTCTTCATAGTCCAAATTCTTAAGCCATTTTGTGACTACCAATTAGTGAAGGATCAGAAAATGAAAAATATCCCTTTGTTGGAAAGTGGTGAAAAACTGTTATTGAAAAGGAGAAAGACTATTGTCGTTATTATGTTAATCTGTGCATATGATTCTACTTTAGTTTTATCAAAATGAATGTATATTTATATAAATGAAGTAAAAAATATATATTACAAAGTATAATGTTATAAAATAAAGTCGATATCCGCCTCTGTCTGTTTCTTCGTCTAAACTTCTAATAACCCAACGGATTTTAATAAAGTTTTCACTAATGAAAAGAGCGGGAAACGACGAAAACTGTATCCCTGATAAGCCTGAGACGGTGAACTTTTGAGTAATAATGAAACATAAAGGTGATATTCAACATGTTTAATAAACAAAGGTATTGTTGTCATAATATATAATACAAAGCGAAACAATGTATGCATGAATTTTCGAAGACTAGGAAACGGGAATGAGCGACTGTCGCTGGCTGTTCAGAAGTATGAGTAGATCTGTAGATAATAGGAATAGGCGTTACATCCAAATTATCCTCACGAGTGGTAAATCGATACAAAGTCTCAGATCAAATAAGAATTATAGACAGAATTTTGCGGGCAACTTAGTGAAGCCTTTTTTATAAACATGTTTGCGCAGGCCGTTTACTGTATTGAGTGTTTCTGTTCCAAGCTATAACCTCAATTTTTGTTTAAATATGATTTTTATTGAAAATATTTGCTTCCAAGTTTACTTATGTGTGATTCTGCATTATTTGAAGACTAATTTTTACACCCTTTCACTACTTGTCGCCATTTTAATAACGCTTAATAAGGCTTAATAATAAGTAAATATCTTAATAAGGCAAGGCCCATTTTTATTGCATTTGTGTGCGTGTAACAGTGTATGCACGCGACGAAGGCGCAATTGTACCGGCTTCACCCTGCAATCCACAGGGCTCTTTCTTTAGTTTTTATTTTATCTGAGTACAAAATATATTGTTTCCAATTACCGTTAGTGGAGATTAACCTAGTTCTTTGGTTTTTGGACGATTATATTGTGCTTTATTGATTAAAGAATTCGTTCACTCAATCACTCATAAAATTTTGAACAAAAATACGACGTAATATTGTGACGTCCTACAATTAAAAAAAAGTTTTATCGTTTTTTTTATTGGGTATGTACTTTTTGATAGCGAAGTTTCGTACTGAAGTCTAATACTGTAGTATATTGCGCGGATTCCACGGAGTTCAAAGCGTGGGTTGGAAATGCTTGAAATATTGGTTCCAACCTAAAACATTGCTTTCTCGGAAATATTAAAAACCAAGTATATATAAAAATAGGTTGTCGTACAAAGTTTTTGCTGTGCCATAGTAGGTATATGTTGCGGAATAATGCTATGTTAAAAACAATTTTTTTTACATTTATTAAGTAGGTACCTATATCATTATAAATGCTTTATTTCTTTCGGCGTCTAAAATCCCAATCTTTCAGAGCGCCGCAAGATAAACAAATTTAAGTTTCAAGTGAAGCAATTTGCTTAAGCCCCTCAACATAACTTGGTTTGTGACGTCGTTAGCAGAGTTCATAGTGGGTACTTTGTAACTGAGGAACGTTTTAAACTGAATGTTATTGCACTATGTAGTATACATGACACAGAATATATAATTTTATTACTGTGACACAGATGCTACTATTTACTAAGACAAATTAATTGGTATATTTTCGTTAATCAAATCAATCAAATCAAATCAAAATATTTATTTATCAATTGGGTTATCAATAAGTTTAAATTTACCAGGGTTTCGGAAAAAAGCCAAGATGACGATCCTGAGAAGAAACCCCGAAAGAAACTCAGGATACTAATCTTTTTGTCATCTTTAAAATATAAAATTACAATTACCTACAATTAATATAAAGATAATAATATTAATATTAAAGTAAACATACAACACAATATGAGCTCCGAATCGCTTAAATCCAGGCTTCATTATCATTTAAATAATCAGTGATTTTATAATAGCCCTTTGAGAGGAGTTTAGTTTTAATGACAATTTTAAATTTATTTATAGATAAGGCTCTGATTATCTCAGGTAGTTTATTATAAAACCGTATACATTGACCCACAAAAGAATTACTTATTTTGTGGAGTCGCGTTTTATGTAAATCTAAATCATTTTTAAACCTAGTATTAATATTGTGTACATCACATTTTTTATTAAATTGACTAATATTTTTATGCACATAAATTAAATTTTCATAAATATACTGACATGCAACAGTTAAAATCTTTATTTCTTTAAACTTTTCTCTTAGAGAAGACTGCGGATCTAGTTGATAAATGGCTCTAATAGCCCTTTTTTGTATAATGAAAATAGTATTTATGTCCGCAGCGCTACCCCAAAGAAGAATCCCATAACACATTATACTGTGGAAGTAACTAAAATAGACAATCCTAGCTGTATCGACATCTGTTAGGCGTCTAATCTGCTTAACTGCATAAGCCGCAGAGCTAAGCCTTTTACTTAGTTTCTCAATATGTGGCCCCCATTGTAATTTAGAATCTACGGTAATTCCTAAAAATACTGTCGATTCCACGAGCTCCAATTTTTCACTACCCAAAATCACATTCGTTCCAATATCTCTAACATTAGGAGTACTGAATTTAACAAGTTTAGTTTTCGTGGCATTTAAAAGGAGATTATTTACACTAAACCAATTCACTACGTTAGAAAGTGCATAATTAATTTCATTATAGCATCTAAGTTGTCTTTTGATCTTAAATATTAGTGATGTGTCATCTGCAAACAATACAATATTGTGTTTACTCACAGAATGAGGTAAATCATTAATATAAACTAGAAACAAAAACGGACCGAGTATCGAGCCTTGAGGGACGCCCATTTTAACTAGAGAACCCAGGGATTTCCTACCATTAATATCGACCCTCTGAATTCTATGGCTCAGATAAGAATCCAGAAGATCGAGAGCCTTATTCCTAATTCCATAGTGACACAGTTTCCTAATCAAAGTATCATGTTGGACACAGTCAAAAGCTTTGGACAAATCGCAAAAAACACCAAGAGCGTCCTGCGAGTTCTCCCATGCCTCGAATATATTTTTCAATAGTTCAACACCTGCGTCCGTAGTAGAGCGCCCCTTCGTGAAACCGAACTGCTTATTAAAAAGTAAATTATGATCATTAAAATGTTTAAGTAATTGACTCAAAATAATTTTTTCAAAAATTTTACTTAGGGTCGGAAGTATCGAAATTGGTCTATAATTAGCGGGATTAGTTGTATCATCCGACTTAAATAAAGGCACAACTCTACTAATTTTCATTAGATCAGGAAATTCGCCACATGTAACACAGCAATTGAACACAGTTGCCAAATGAGGTGCAATTATATTTATTACAGAGGCAACTGTTTTCACTGACATGCCCCAAAGATCTACAGTTTTTTTTATTTCAATTGTCTTAAAGAAATACACAATGTCACCTGGACTAACAAATGTAAATTCAAATGGTGTATCACATTCTTTTACATTCTGTTTAAGAAGATTCTCAGCAGCAACCGAAGATGAGTTTAGTGTCCGAGTAAGGTTAATGGGAATACTGGAAAAGAAATTCTCAAACTCAGTCGCCACATCCATATCTGTCCTAATGTCCTGATCATTTATTTTTAAATTAAAGCTACCATTACTAGCATGGTTTCTTCCAGTTTCCCTATTAATGATGTTCCATGTTGTTTTTATTTTATTAGTAGAATTCTTAATTTTGTTTTTTACATGAATAGATTTTGCCACGTAACAGACTTTTTTAAACAATTTTGAATATTTCTTTACATATTCTCTAAACTCTGGATTATGATTATACTGTTTCTGACCATACAACTCATAAAGTTTATTTCTACTTGTGTAGATGCCATGTGTTGCCCACTCATTAAATGCCATAAAATTGCTAACTAAATGAGATTTTGTGGTAAAGACTTTACTAAATTCATCACTAATTAATTTAAATAAAGAGCCATACATTTCATTAAGACCATCATGATATGGCAACCCAGGTAATTCATTATTGATATTAACCCTAAATTGGTGAATGCGATTCTGAGTAATTGGAACAAAATTAATGTGTTTTCTTTGAGACTGACTTATATTTAAATGAAATGACACAAACAAACCACAGTGGTCAGAGTCTAGTACATGCAGGACTGCTTTTCCATATGACTTTACGTTACAAAATATGTTGTCAATACAGGAACCACTTGTGGCGGTTATCCTTGTCGGTTCAAAGAATGCATTGTACAAGTTAAAGGACCTAAACAAATTTAGAAAATTAATAGTAGTTGAAGAAGCATCTAGTATGTTAACATTAAAGTCTCCACAAATTACGACACCCTTATGGGATGTGCATACCCTTAACAATACACTCTCCAAGTTCTTTAAAAAGCTATCAAAAGGTGCACTTGGGGGCCTATATACGCAAACTACTACAGTTGATTCAAATTCAATACACGACAGTTCAGTAACTCCCTCAACAGAAAGATGCATAATATCTTTCCTTTCTTTACATTTTACATAATAATGACGTTACTTACTGTCTGAATAAACTTGAGTTCGGCTTAAGTTTTGAACATCAAAACTGAATCTGGATTTGTTCATAAAGTCTAGATTACTGAATGATTGGGGGCGCTGGTGCCCGCGACTTCGTCCGCGTTCTGGATGAAAGGTCCTTTCTGGTGTCCCAGACAACGTGTATGCACAATTTCATGGTGAATTGTGTTTCAGTTTTTGCGTGAAAGAGTTACAAACATCCATACATCCACATAAACTTTCGCATTTATAATATTAGTACGGATTATAAATGGTCTAAAAGTGTGTTAGAAACTTAGTTCAAGATAGGAAAATGAAGTCGTCCAAGTCCAAGACGACTCCACAGTGAAAGCGATAAGCGATCATTATATGTATATTTATATGGACAAATAAATAATATTTATATACGCAATAATTCTAACAGATTCTAAATCAATGATCGTACATACATCTGTGTACATCTGTATACCTATATCAATATATATATAATTAAATAAATATTATAAAATAAAGCTCTGTATGTTTAAACTACCCAATGGATTTTGAAAAGAGTTTTACTATTGGAACAGCCGAACAGGATATACACAAATTTTCGTCGTTATAATTGTTTAACTTTACATTGATGGAATAACATTTTCCATAATTATTATTATATACACATATATAATAAACACCACACACGTGAGTTCTAGGATGTACAATATATTGAAAATAAATATTTTTCGTTCCTATATGATAAAACATACCAAAAGCCGATCAGGGATTGTATTCATGTAATTCGATATTCGAATAAAGTGTCGTAGAGAAACGTCCTTCGTCCACTGGATAAAGTAGATTCACAAACAAATACCAACGTAAACATCCCTCCACCTCCATCGGAATCTGTATTTACTTCCCGCCGGACTAGCTATTGTGTTTTAGTTATTGCCTTACCATGTAACTTGCGAACAGATTAAATACGCAAGTAAACACTTGAGAAGATTATTTTCACGTAATTATTTTACAATACTCTTATTGAAATAAACTTTTTTTTAGTGTTAATCCCTACAGACAGGCTGACGCACTTTATGATAACTGGGTACGGTTGCCTATACCGTAGAATGGGGTGACTTTGATCAATTTCAGAATTAAAACGATTTTTTTTCTCAAAATATACGAGCGAAAAAATAATAAAAAAAATGTGAATATCGGTTTTGTCTATACTTTCAATTTCTTGAATAAAAATATCATTTTTCAAGAAAAAAAAATTAAATGACGCTGATCAATGTTAAACTATGATCGGGGTGGTTACTTTGATAGCCCTTTTTTTTTTTTTTTTTTTTTTGACGAGGAGTAATCCGCTTACAGATTCCCTACCGCTGGCTAGGCGGAAGGGATATGTGGGGGTCGCCCAGCACCAGATCATAGCGGCACTGGGAATACCCACTAAAACTCCCCGGTGCCTCCTTGCCCTGTGAGCGGGGAGAACCGGGTTCTGCCATGGCACCAACTCCGATCCACCCCAGGGCAGCCTAGCCATTGCTGGCTAGACTAACGCCAATGGGGGATTGCCTGTCTCCGGGACGGTGGGACCTTCTGCAGGCACACACAGCCAACCATGTGCGCAGGTCCCCTAGGACATTTGAAAACGAGCTAGATATGCCCGCCTTCTCCTGCCCAGCCGCCTGCGTCTGAGGGAAGCGAGACCTGCCTCTTCCTCTCGCTCCCTCTCAGCTGCCTCCTTCTGCGACATTACAGATTCGCAGAAGGAGGCAACCGCTTTCCAGGTGGTTTCACTGTCAATCATGGCTTCAACCATCCTTGACAGTGAGACGTCTCCACCACCCAGCGCTACCTCCAGCTCACAGCGCTGGGGACTCCAGGCCGGGCACACTTGGAGTGTGTGCTCGGCCGTGTCATCAGGGTCGCCGCAGTGATGGCACCGCGGCGACTCCTTCCTTTTTATACGGTGCAGATAATGACCGGACACGGGTGCTTTGGTCATTATCTGCACCATATGGAAGGTGAGGCCACCTCGTCGGCGCCTCACCCATTTCTCCAGCACCGGACGAATCGCGAGGATCGTCCGGTGACCAGCGGTGGGGTTGAGGAGTGCCTCACCCCAATCATCCATGGCCCTCTCTTGTGCCTCTGCACGGACCCGCTGCACGTCCTCGGCAACGGGTCTTTCTCCAAGGGCCCTTGCGGCGACCCGATGCCGATGCACCTGAGACAGAACCAGGGCATCGACATCCCACGGTAGCGTGCCCGCCAGCACGCAGGCGGCCCCGTGGCTGACCGTGCGGTAAACTTTGATAGCCCTTACATTTTTTTAACGAAAATCTATAGTAATTCCCATTATGTTATTATTATTGTACATTACAATGGTAAGTACAGTAAACAAAATTATTATGGTGTATACCAAAGAATACTTGACACAGTGGATTTCATCAAAATAATGTGTTTGCAACCACATTGGTACATTGAAAGTTTTTCAGGCTACAAAATCATATGAAAATAATACTTACATATTTGTCGATTTTTTCATCACACTGACACATTCTTACACGCTGCGTTCGAGCAATGACAGAGAATGATAATCAGTGATGCCAACAGTAGTAAAAAAACTTGGCACTGCATTCAGATACCGAAAAAATTTCATTTAAAAACAAAATAAAGTTTTTATCAAAGTCGCCCCGGGGTTCAAAGTAACCCCATAATGCTACGGTACCTAATCTTCTAATATTATAAATGTGAATGTGAGTTTGTTTGTTTGTTACGCATTCACGCAAAAACTACTGAACCGATCACTATGAAAATTTGCATACACCTTGTTTGGGACACCAGAAAGAATATAGGGTACCTTTCATCCAGAACGCGGACGAAGTCGCTGGCACCAGCTAGTAATATATATAAGCAACGCCGCAGATACTGAAACTGCGCTGCTTATCATAGTAGAATTAAGGATAGGGATTAGAAAGGGCAAGGGAAAGAGATGGGGCAATGGGGAAAGGGATTGAGCAATGGGCTCTGGCATTCCTTACCCACTCACTGAAACACAGCAGCACTCATGGTATTATTTCACGGTCTTCTAAGTAAGAGGGTCAGACGGGCTGCTCAAATGACTGCGAACGCAACGTGCCCTGCCACTATACTTTCCAAATCCAGACCAGATCCAACTTTGAAAAGTTCATTTCCAAAGTTGACCCTGTCGGGGATCGAATACGGGCCCCTGAGACAGACGGTCTTACTACAAAAGATTCAGTAAGCACTGTTCAAACACATGCTTAGTTAGACAAGCATTAAGCATTTAAGTATTGGTCAGCGAGCGTTTAAAATGTCCCTACCACAAAACCTTATTTAGCGCTTGTTTCGGTAGCCAGTGTTAAAGTACGTGAATGTTATTGAATTATGGCAACCTTGGCAAACATTCATTCAGTCACTCGCCCTGCATTCATGTCGTTTTCATTTTACGCAGATCTGATAGGCGTATAATGATGAATTTTGGTTTTCACAAGCTATTATTACGGACTATATTAATGATATCAGCAAATTATAAGATTGGAATAAGTAATAAATTACAACAAATACGTTAGATTATTTATAAAATGTCGTAATAACAAAAAATATTGAGCATAATGGAACGTAACTAACACTGACGTAATTGTCAAATGTGGTCAAATGTAAAGTTAGATTTGTTAAAATTGTTAAATAAATTTTTTATTTGAGGATCCACCTCTAGCATCACATGGTAGATCATCCTTTATTAAATAAATAATCTTGTTACCAAAGTTATATATTCGAATGGATTAATTCTCTCACGATGTATTCTATCTCAAAAATTATCCAAGTAATCCATATCCTCCATGTCAATTAAATTTAAAATATCCATACTCATTTATAAAATCAAAAGAAATCTTTAATATTAACTATTAAGTATACGCAAAAGAAATTTGACACAATACGTCAGAGGAAGAGAGGCTGTTAACTAGATAGACTCTCGTTAAACTAGCATATGGCGGTGGTTAAATTTAAATAATGCTCAAGCATTGTTAAACCCTAAACAATGCCTAGACACTCTTTTGTAGTAAAGTTTTTTTTTAACACGTGTTTTAAGCCTGATTAAAGTGTGTTTAATGTTTTTGTAGTAAGACCGAGAGTGTCTAACCACTCTTCAGAAGCGGTCATCAAAACGGTGTATTCCCCAGTAGTTCGATCGAACAAATCAACCGAAATAGTGAGACCATTTTTTCTCTGGTCCATTCCCACTAGTTCGGTTGACCGAACTAGTGAGACTTTTTTTTCCCAGTAGTTCGGCCTAACAAATCAACCGAAAAACCCTTAAAATGGTTTAAATGTTTTCTAATTATCAAGAATATAAACAAAGAACCTTGTCTTGAACTCGACCTGAACAATAATGTAAGAGCTGAGACGATCTAGGACGATGTACCCACTGTTCGATTGGAAAACAACATTTGGTAAACAAAGTTAAATTAATTGGGTTCGTAGAAATAGATATAATAAAGTTATTAAAATTCTACCAGAATAATAAAAATGTCAACTGAAATAGATCGAGAACTAATTTAAAATTTAAAGAAGGCATTCAATAGGCATTTTAAGGCCGAACTGGCCGAACGTTCAATAATCGTTATGAATGATAAATTCCCGTTACATTATACAATTTGAAGTACTGATAATTTTTATATCTATTTTTAGATCTAGGTATTGAATGTATCTAATAATTCGAGGTTTCTTCCTAGTCATACGCTCTACGAGAATTGTCTATCTTCCTCTAAAACATCTTTTATTATTATAGACGATTTATTGAGGTGAGTCCATTTCGTGGTGATCGGCAGCAAAACGCTGACCTTTTTTTCATTGTATAATTAAAAGGAATTCTTATGAGCTTTCTTTGCGTATTATATCTTAAATATCATAAGAAATATCGTAAGCATTATTAAGAGTTAGGAACAAATTAAGAAGTATGCAAAATATCTTAACTTTTTGAGGACGGACACGTTAGTGCGGTAAAAAAAAATTTATGAGTTCATTTTATCATAAGAAATCGTCTCTAGCACCACATTTACAACGTCGGTCTTTTTACGATATTTTTGATATAACGCCCATATTTCAGTTGCATGCAGGAAAATAGGAAATTTTAAGGATTTCACAAAGCGAGCTTGGTGTTAGATTTAAATTATTTTTTATATAATTCCTGGCTTCTATTGTTATACCAAAAAAAGATACCCAGAAATTAAATAAAAAATCTTAAAGTTTTAAAAAGGTTTTAAAGGCCAAGGTTTAAGACTTCAAGGTTGATTTAAATAAAAGATTTAAATAAAAGATTTTTGTATTTAAAATTATAATTATATAATTAAAATAAATACTTATTGAAATAATATATAATCACTAGTCTAAATTCAAAATTCAATGTGTGGTATCTGGACGACGGATCACTTGGCGGAGATGCCATAACCGTCTTACAAGATGTACAATCTATCATTGATAAATTTTCGACAATCGGTCTTTCATTAAATTTTGCTAAATGCGAAATTTTTATACCAGACCACGTCCCATCGAATACCAAAATAGATATTTTAACAAATTTTGAAGCCATTTTACCTAATATTTCTATTCATTCCAAATCATCCCTCACCCTTTTAGGATCACCAATTTTCGACGAATCAGTAACACCTGTCATCAACCACAAATTAAATTTATTCAAAGATACTTCAGATCTCCTATTTAAAATAAACCCTCATATGGCTCTGTTCATTATCCGTTTCTGCTTGTTTACACCCAAATTCATATACTTACTCCGCAGTTGCCCAATTTGGAAATTTCCATCTATCTTGTCTTCCATTGACTCCTCCCTTCAGTTAACCCTTTCAAAAATTCTCAACATTGATTTCGAAATTAGACCATGGACCCAAGCGGTTCTCCCCATTAGGCTTGGTGGACTGGGTTTTCGCACTTCGGTCAGTTCGGCTCTACCTGCTTTCTTGGCATCCGTATACGGTTCGCTATCTCTCGTCAGTATTATTTTAAACATTCCTCAGATACTCGACGATGAGATAGCGAGCTTGAAGGAGGCCAGGGAAGCCTGGTGCGAGTCGTGCCCGGGTGAGGGCATACCAGTCTCTCGACATATTCAACGGGCTTGGGACTCGCCCCGTCTTAAGGCAGCTCATACTACTTTATTCGTTGATAGTCAGGACGATTTTGAACGTGCTCGTATCCTTGCAGTATCAGCGCCCGAATCAGGTCATTGGCTGCGAGCACTCCCGTCGAGGCAGTTGGGCACGGTTTTGGACCCGGGTAGCTTGAGGATAGCAATATGTTTAAGGCTCGGGTCCAAAATGTGTGTCCCTCACGCATGTGTCTGCGGTAAAAACGTAGACCAGCTCGGACGACATGGCCTTTCTTGTGCGAGGAGCGCTGGCCGCTTGTATCGACACAATACTATTAATGATTTGGTCCGTCGCTCGCTTGCCACCGTCTCTGTGCCTGCGATCCTTGAACCCGTGGGAATGGCGAGGGACGATGGCAAACGTCCCGACGGAGCCACATTAGTGCCATGGAATCTAGGAAAAGCTCTGGTGTGGGACGCAACATGCGTAGACACCTTCGCACAGTCCCACATCAAAGCGACCTGCACACAGGCCGGCGCTGCTGCTGATCAGGCCCAAATTCTCAAGCTCCGCAAATACTCATCCTTACTCAAGGACTACGAGTTTGCGGCGCTCGCAATAGAGACACTGGGCCCCTGGTCAGCAGATATGAAAAAATTTGTAAGGGCACTGTCGTCACGACTGGTCGAGTCTACAGGGGATCCCAGGGCTGGCACGTATTTCTGTCAGCGTATCGCTCTGGCAGTACAGAGGGGTAACGTCGCCAGCATAATGGGGTCCATGCCGCAGGAGGACCTGTTAGACGGGGTATTCTTTTTATAAATTGTTTGATATTTTAGGTTTAATGTTAAGTTTGTTTTTAATGTTTTATTTGTATATAGATAGGTATAATGTTATGTTATTATATTTTCTTTAAATAAACTTCTTGAAAACTTATTGAAATAGGTCTAAAAAGGTTTCAAGTCAAACTACATTATATTATATAGTGCCATTATTGTTTTCCAATATCTGTTAACAGGGTATTGTAGTTTAATTACTAAAAACAAATCAATTTTTACTGCTCCCTAAAGGCGCATTAGGTGTTCTAATGGAGTTTTACTAGTTGTTAGTAGTTGGTGTTGTTACCATGAAATACGAGCCAATTAGTTTTATACACTATTTTTCAATATTTTGTACATTACATTTAAGACAATACGAGTATGTTAGATATTTGGAAGTGAAAACTTCTAAAGTCGCGTTGGACACTTTTTGTATGAGGGAAAAAGCGACGAACTCGCGTGACCGTCACGTACTATCGAACTACTATTGAATACTAGCTGTTGCACGCGACTTAGTCCGCGTAACTTTATAAAATACAGCCTATGTTACTCGCTGATAATATAGCTTCGCTGATAATATAGCTTCCCAACAGTTAAAGAATTTTTCAAATCGGTCAATGCAAACAACAAACAAACAATCAAATCTTTCCTCTTTATAATATTAGTATAGATAGTATAGATGACCACATTTTATTCACTGAAAATAAATTTTTCTCAATATCAACATATTATTTGGCTTACAACATTTATTGAGACACGATACGGATTTTTCACGTATTGATTTTTCAATATTCAATGAATCCTCATACGTTATGCATAAGTAATTAATGCAGAAGGCGTAATTGGAGATTTAGCAAATTGCACCCAAGTCCGATATAAATTGGTACTGTTGGTTTCACTAAGCGATTCAATCAATACGCGTGATTGATAGGATATGTTATATTCAATCGAGATAACATAACAACTTCAATCGAGACTATTAATTCAATAAATTGTGTTATTCTAGCAATAAATTAATTAGCAATAAGTTAATTCATATTAGAATTGATTATTAGCTATTGCTCGCAACTTCGCCCGCGTAAGCTAATAAATTATGGCCTACTAGCTGGTGCCCGCGACCTCGTCCGCGTTCTGGATGAAAGGTACTTTCTGGTGTCCCAGACAACGTGTATGCAAAATTTCATGGTGATCGGTTCGGTAATTTTTGCGTGAAAGAGTTACAAACATTCTTACATCCATCCATCCATACAAACTTTCGCATTTATAATATTAAGTACGGATTTGTACGGATGATAGAAAAGATAAAGATTATTATTTAAGGTTGTAACTTTGATTAAAAAATATTTGAAAAATAATCAAATGTGCGCACTAAATTCTTAGGATGTAGATCCCATGGGATCCTAGACGTGGGAGCCAAGTGGAGGGAGGCGAAGCAAAAAGAATTGCAAATGGCCAAAATGGCTCATTCCACAGTGGTCTTTCGAAAGGAAATTAAGACATATATATGCTGCTGTGTTTCATTACGAGACCAATGAATGTCAGGGCTCATTACCCCTTTCTAACACCATTTCCTACCCTTTATCGTATCAGGGTTGGCGTCACGCTTTCACCCCCCTAGGCGTTGTGTTCCTAGAGAAACGTCAACGTATCTGTTGCCCATAATATATTTATTTTGGTCTATCAGCTGAGATTGCTCTGACGAAAATACAATTTTTGCCTTATCGGATTGAAGTTTTGATATAATATACAACACAACATATTCTCGTATACACCTTGCTATCGTTGCAAAACTTTTTAAAACATGAATTAAGTATGTTAAAATTTTCTATATTTTCTTTCTTATTTCTTTATCTATAATAAACTTGTTGGCCAAGAGCAAACCCATCTCTAATAAAAAATTCTTTGTTATCAATTATTTGTTCTGTAGACCATTGTAATATTAATATTGTAATAAAAATATTATATTACGCAAAAAAAGTATATAAGTATACAAATATATATGTTGGTAAAATATAATAGCCGCCGCGGCCATAATATATACATGTATATGAGTGAAATACCTATGCTTATAAAAATATATCTCTGAACTTTTAGTAAATACGTATTTGGGATTTAAAACTAAGGTTTTTATTATGAATGAACCATAATTTTTGGGCTCTTAACCAATAAATGTCATCGGCGAAAGAAAATATGTTACAACAGCCATCGAAATAATATATCTACAGTATGACAACAGCATTCAGACTTACCTAAAACTCGCTTAAAAGATTATACGAGTATAATTTTGAGTTTAGTATACACTTAGTAATCGAGTTTAAGCTGAGAATAAAAAAATGATATACTTACCTACCGCCTGAATAAAACTTTTAACATTATAGGTATTTGGGCAGTTATCGTGAATTGTTCGTGCATGTTAGTCTTTAGTTTTTATTTTTAGTGAGTTATTTGTCGAATTTATATTTTTTAACTACATCGTTGCGTCTAATAAAAGAATCTCTTACTTTATCCGTCATTCATACTATTTTATATTTTATATTTATATTGAATTTTTTTTCTTTTTTAGAAATTCGAGTTATTTCAAAAAATAATGAAATACCAATACAAACAATGACATCTGATTATTTCATAATATATTTGAAAATTAATCGTCCGTAATGTTTTTTTCGTGCAGGCTACACAAAAATAGACACCAAAAATAAAATCAAAGACTGATTATCGATTTTAATTAGTTAAAAATGATGACTTTAATAGACGTTAGTCTCGGACTATTTTCCATTAAAATGACGTGTGTAGCTGTATACCAGTATACCTATACACAGACACATAATATGTGTATGTGTATATGATACATTTGTTTGTCCCAAACGGATGAGCCGACTTTGATTTGCAAATTAAATTGATCGAGTAAGTTCTTAGCTATAGTTCATTATCCACTGAATTACTTTATTACTTTTATACAGATATTATTGCATAAAAATTTACTACTGACTCTTTTCTTTAAATACATGTTAAAGTAATCGCATGTGGTGGACTTAAATCTGGAGTGTCTGAAAACACTTCAAACGATTTTTAGCCCCTTGAGAAACCCTTTTTTTACCCTTTTTCCTTTTAAAGAAGTCTACGCATATCAGCGTCTACGCATTTTTATGCAAAATGTTCTAAACAGTTTTTATAATAATTATTTAAAAATCACGTACTTACCTACTTTATAATTTAAAAATTACTTAATAATACAATAATTATATTTGAAATCTAATTATAAGTTAAATTTTGAAAGTTTTTCATTTGTGTTAGTTTCCCTATGTCATTTTAACTCACTTATATTTATTTTTACTTATATTATTCATTCCTCTTTACATTTCATATATAGTTTTTTCCAGAATTAGTACCAATAAATAACTTTGATAAATGTATGTAACATTTATTTATCAATGTTATTGTTGTAAAATTACGTTTTATTTAGCGTTAAGTTGAATAGTAGGAATAAGTAAAATTCTTACTTAAGGTGTAAACACACGCCAATCCTAAAAATTTGCATTTTTATAAAAATATGTTAGAAGAAACTGTCAATGCAATTGGTTTGAAAAAAATATATGTTATACTTAAACACGTGAAGAACAAATTATATTGTTTAGAATTTCCATCGAAGTAGTAGAAACCCCACAATAAAAGTTAGAACATAAGAAGAATTTGACTTATATTGAAATTTGTTGCGAAAAGGGTTTATTGCGCGCAAATGATTCCTACACCGAATAATAAGTCAATATCATTTAAAAAAAATTTATTGATTTTTTTATTTTTTTTTAATGTAGTTTTAATGAAAAGTACAAAAAACCACATTTATCAGGCCTATTGAATTGTTCCCGCCGCCTCGGAACTCTAAATATATGGAGCTACAGTGTCTCAGTGACTGCGTCGAGGTGTGGATTACGTTTGTGTTTTTCGTGCGGAATTAGTATGATATATATAAACATTCTAAAGGTCATATCGGTGAAGGTCAAATCGTCAATGTCATTCGCCTTTGTGAATCCCTTAAGTATTTACCGGTAATTGTATTGTTCAATATACATACAGTTCACACATAAAGAATCTACACAATATTACGCATAGCTTACATTAAAAATAATAATCTGTTAGGTTGTTTAAAAACATTTAGCTGATAAGCAAGATTGAGGCGGACCACGACTTTATTTTTATAATATGCAGAGACTCTCGTATAAGGGGAATAGGTGTTTTCTTATGCCATTTATTCAAGAGAATAAATTAAGAAATTAAGTAAATAATAATAAATTAGAGAATAATTAATTTATTCAAGAGAAGAAAAGTAATATATTCTATTTATATATTTTTCATTTTTTTCCATGGTTTTCACAACCTTTAAAACAGTGCGTTTCATGATTCGTTCGCACTTTAGGCGAAAAAAAAATTGATTCTTCTTCCTGTTAATATCATTTATCTATGAAATTCGTCATCATAATTACCTAGTTATTATATTATACTTATTTAATACTCACTGTTATTAAATTTAATAGTTATTTTAACGAAATCTCTTTTCATATTATTGTTTATACAATAAATAAAATTAAGCACTTAACACCAAATCTGAAAGTTTCCGAACAGATTGGTTTCGGCAACTCACGCTAAGTGAGAAAGTTTGATGATATCCTCTTGAGACACAATAATAGGTAACCTAAATTTACCTTAATATTAAATTAACTATATTCAATAAAATTACTATGTAATACCAATAATAAATTGTAACGAATAATAATTAATTTATATATTATACAAAACTTGCGCTTCAATTAGCAGAAACCAAAATTCAAAATTTTTTAAAATTTTGTACTTATTTGGTTGAAACGAATTGAAAACTAATTACAATAGCATTTTATGTGGTAATATCAAGAAGTAAGAATTTGATCGAGTTAAATAGTTAAGCTGAACAGATTAAAAAAAACAATATCTAGGAATGGCAGCAGAGAGAGTGTAAGGTTTTTTCGTGGTGGGAAAAATGTCACGTGGGAAATTATTTTTTGCTATTTACTATATAAAATACATGTATCCTGTTTAAAACCCTCCAAAGACAAACTTACGAGTTTAAACTTACGAGTTCGTTTCTCCACTTTTTATTTTTATACAAGCTGTGTTTGCGGATTCACCCGCCTCGGCTAGAGCAATAGCGTGATTATAAACTTCTTCAAGATTTCGACTATCAAAAGCAAAAAGAACCTTTAAAAGTATTATATAACGCGATCAACAAAAACAAACTCTTCAGCTTTTTTATATTTATAGTATAGGCAAAGACTGACAGTCCTCTTGATGGTAGGTGGTTACCGTCACCTATCAAAGGATAGGGAATACTGAGGCGATAGGGGAACGCGCCCTGATATCCCTATTCATCAATTAACTGAAACACAAGAACGTATCTGCTGTTCTTTTAGTAATATTTTTGTTAGGGGACAGTTGTGACCGCATATGACCCTATCTCTAGTTAGTTATTAAAAAGTTAATAAATTTATGTATAGTATTTTTATACTGTGATTGTGTGATACTCATTAAACGTTTTAGTACCCATTAAAATGTAATGCGAAGGTCAATTGTTAAAAAAAAAATCAGAATAAAAGGTTATAAATTTTAATCTGACTTTAATGAATGTCCGTTCAAGTATATAAAGTATGTAGTTGATATACAACAATATAAAATTAAAAATTTAAGCTGTTTTTCGTGTAAGACATTTTTTAAAGCGCTTAGTGTCGTCAATCCGTCTGTCTGGGCGGGGTGTAGCCGGATTAGTATAGTAGGCTTAATATAAGAGAGTATAGGTTAGGTACCTATTCGACGGCTCATAGCGCCTTAATTAATATTAAGTAAATATGTTTTTCGACTTAATTATTTGTAATTAAAAAAGTTTTAAGTATATGTAGGTATATGTTTTTTCTAAACGTTAAATGAATTTTTAAATTTAATGTCTCGATTAGATAGAGAGTGGTGTTAGTGTAACACGATTTAGGTAAAGAATTGAATTGGTTAATATGTGAAAAAAATCTTTTGTATTTGCATAAAAGTCTGTGATTTTATTATTCAGTTAAAAGATACGAAAAGAAATGAGAAGTAAGCAAGTATTTTAACTCACAAATACAGCTTTTTTAAGTGCTTATGCTTGTATTTTTCAGAAAAAGTTTTCTTGTTAAGGTTATGAGTGCATTACAATGTTTGAAACGATTTGATTAGCATATTACGTAAGCTACTTGTTACAGACTGAAACACGGAAGAAAAACATTGTAAAAAGATTTTATTGCTTGATAAAAAAAAAACATGTACAATTTTCCTTAATCAGAAATACCGGAATATTTACATTCTTTAGCAGTTGTTAAAATGAAAATGTAATTGTTAAATGTGTAATTTAATTAATAAATAACAATGTAATATATAAACTTGTGTTTAATTTGTGCCTTGTGCTATATATGCTTCGATATATAAATTATTTAGGCTGGGTTGCACCATCTTACTTTAACTATAACCAACGTCGCAACTTCAGTTAATTCGCACTCATTTTCGGCCGAAAATGAGTTTTAGGCCGAAAATGAGTTGCACCAGTTAACCAGCTATGATTATTTGTTAACTGGTGCAACTCATTTTAGCCTAACCGTTATTTTAACTCAAGTTGCGGCGTTGGTTATAGTTAAAGTTAGATGGTGCAACCCAGCCTTAATGATATATGTTAACGATCTGTAACTTTTTTTATTTTTTGTTTCGAAGCAATTAGGAATTGATCGCCGACACCAATAATATTTTATTTTCATTTGGTTAAAGAGATCATGCAGTTTATTAAATCTGTAAAATTAATAATATGAATTTTATAATTTTTTTAAAGAGTCCACAGTCTTAACTATCTATGTGGAGTTAGGTAATAATCATATCACTCGTTTTG
Source organism: Synanthedon tipuliformis (assembly GCA_947623395.1). NCBI lineage: Eukaryota > Metazoa > Arthropoda > Insecta > Lepidoptera > Sesiidae > Synanthedon > Synanthedon tipuliformis. The sequence goes on along the minus strand of OX392414.1, from coordinate 7,652,884 downwards.
AGTGATATGTGTTTTTGTTTTTGTGTTTTACAAATAGTCTTGCTGTTTAATGTTTTATGTTTAATGTAATACAAAAATGTTTTACAAAAAAAAAAATTTTAAAAGAAAAATATTTCAATATGTGTACTTTTTATAATTTTTCTTTTTAGGAGAGATACGAGGGTGGGTCAAAAAGTTCGCGGAATGAAAGGGTTAGAAAGAGTCAGGAATTTTTTCGTATACATAGGGCCAATTGGTAACTCAACTGTACTTATAAATAAAAAGTTGTAGCTAAATCGGGTTACTTATATTTTAGTTATCGCCAAGTCAACAAGTCAATCGGGAAAGAAAATTTTAACTGTACAAAAAATTGAGTTTCGTGCTGTCATAAAGTTCCTCACCAAGCAGGGAAAAACGCCGCATATCATAGTGGAAGAGATGTCATCTGCTTACGTGAACTCTTGCCCTGGCAAAACCATGATTTATAAATGGTAAGACCTATTCAAACAAGGCAGAGAGTCAATTGAATGTCACAATCGGCTGGAAAGATCATGCCCACGATTTTTTGGGATTCTGAGGGTATTTTATGGGTCGATTACAAAGAAAAAGGGGTCTACGTCACCGGAAAATACTACGCCAGGTTACACGAAAAGCTAAAAAATGCCATCAAAGAGAAAAGAAGGGGAAAATGGACTCGAGGTGTGTTGCTTTTTCACGACAACGCGCCAGTTCACAAGATCCACTTTGCGATGGCTTCCCTACACAAGTGTAGTTTCGTAATTTTAAACAACCTGCCTTATAATCCAAAATTGGGCCCCGTCAGATTATTATTTGTTTCCAAAAATGAAAAAATAACTTTGTAGACAAAATTTTACAAGAAATGAAAAAGTGAAGTCGGCGATTTCGGTAAATTTTGAAGGCCTCGACAAAACATTTTTTTAGATGGTTTAAACAAATTATTTGACAGGTCTGAAAAATGCAATACAGTTAAGGGAGATTATATTGTAAATGAAAAATAATTTTGGGCTTAATTTCATTTTCTTTCCTTGCCATTCCGCGAACTTTTTGACCTCCCCTCGTAGGTACGACTTATGTGATTTCTCATATTAGTTTACACAAAGAGAGAAAATAAAAAAAGTGCCTTTTCGTTCGGATATTATTGTAATCTTGTTGATTTCAAGGCTCAGTGGATCAGAGCGGGAATAAGAAATGAACTTTTATTATCGTCAAACGGTCTCTGAAACCGGCTCGCGTGTCGCACGTTATAACGTGGAATATTTATATATATGTACCTAGTATTATATTCATATATATTTGACTCTACACAAGTAGATCTCGTTCTATCGAGTTTTAAATGAAACTAGCGACCCACCTCCGACTCCGCACGGATTAAATTTTTATGCAATTTTCATATTATTTATTCAAATCAATTGTTTCATAAATATAAATGGCTTTCATAATATACTTATTGCATACATAATTGCGCATCCCGTTGCCAGCAGTATACACTCCTTTTTTATGTTAAGGTCGACAGACAGGCTGTCGGTCCACTTGATGGTAGGTGGCTATTGTCGCCTATAACACAAGCAACGCTATAGGTGCTGCAAGTGTGCTGCCGATCATAGGAGGATTAAGTATAAGGGGAAAGGGATGGGATGACCGGAACTTCATGACTTCTTGACTTCAGGCATGAAGTTATGACAGGCAGGCAATTGTGCGCCGGTGTTTTCTAGCTAGACCATGAAAATGCAATATAAAATCAATTTATTGTGATAAGCCGTACAATCCGCTTAACATATGTATGAAAAGTTATATGTAGCTGTAGTTATATACCTAATATAGTCTTCTAATCTGCGTGTCAACCATGAAAGTTTACAAGGTCACATACAAGACGTCCTGAATATGGAAATATGTAGATTGCAAATAATCTTGCAGATGGGTAAGTTCTGATATGTTTTATATAGGTCAAATGATTAAATGGATTAGTAATACGATATATATAAGACATATATACGACATAATCTATAGTATTATTATAAAGAGAGAAGATTTGTATTTCTGTATGTTTGTAATGAATACACTCAAAAACTACTAGACCGATTTTGAAAATTCTTTCACCTATTGAAAGCTACATTATCAGCGAGTAACATAGTTATATTTTATAATTAATATTAATAAATATTTTTTTTAGTAAACTTTAAATATTACGATTTTTGCAATAACCCTGCGACATTATACTAGCTGGTGCCCGCGACTTAGTCCGCGTTCAGGATGAATGGTATCCTATGTTCTTTCTGGTGTCCCAGACAACGTGTACGCGATCATGGTGATCGGTTCAGTAGATTTTGCGTGAAAGCGTAACAAACAAACAAACTCACATTCACATTTATAATATTAGTAAGGATAAGGATATATGCGAAGAAACATTACTCTCTATAATCTTTTATTCAAGGATATTAAGCAGTTAAAGAAATAACACTGAACGCCGAACGAACGATAAAGACTTTATTACGCGTTCATGGAATTTATGACGCCTTTGTTTCGCATGATCTAAAATTAATTAGACTTTTGTATATATTGGACTTCGTATATGTGTATTGATTTCTGTAAAAATTATTGGCAGAAACATAAAAACTCCGTAATTAACCAGAATATAACAGCATGTGCTGTTTTTTTGTAGTGAGTGAGTCAGGAATGTCAGAGCCCATTTCTTTATTCTTTCTTAATTTCTTAACCTTAATCCTACTAACTATATTAACTAATATATTAATTATACATTTTTAACGTGTATAAGCTATAATTTAAGTAACATAATTGCATAAAATTAAAACAACCGTGAAACCAAGACTAAGTAGAAAATACCACTCACGTAAAACTTGAATGATAGAGTGACGGCTAAAAAGTTATTAATTTAATATTTAGTTCATGTATAACAAGTTATACTTGACAAGAATCACTATGAGGTTTCTTGCTGGATTAATATTTTTTTAAAATCAATTTAAAAAATGGCATCATTAAAATAACCTACGAAAAGAGAATGAGGAAGTTAGAATTTTCTGTACTTCACGAGAGTGGGTAAATTTTGGGTTCCATTTGCATGGGGGTATAAAATTACTTTGAGCAATATATAACGGACGCTTAAAAAATTAATCGTACGTTACAGCCACAAGTTAAATTGCTATTTGCGAATATTTATGTGTTGCGGTAACAGTTAATTTTGTACTCGTAGGCTCACAACGACCGAATCCTGCTGGGATTGCGATTGATGTCAGAATTTAATTTGCTACGACATTATACATGATCATATAATATATTATGATTGTGGTTTATATCTACTACAATTAAAATTGGCGTTTTTAGATTTTTTTATGAGAAAGTATTGCAAATAGGCAGACGATGTATTCGTTGCTAGGCTGTCGGCCTCTCTCGTTGAATCTGACAGGTTAAACGGTCAAGCGAAAATAAGAATAGAAGATATTATTATTGTCTTTTCATCAGTCTAATCACGGTGGCATAATGGCATTTGATGGTGATGGTGGTTGAAGGCAGCGAAACGCATTGTAGTGTGCCCTCTTTTTAACGTTGGGAATTAGGGCCTAGGCCTAGCCTATCAAATTTTAGGTCCTAGGAATATAAGCAAAAATAACTGGAGGTATTCACATGCACTGCAGACTGCGATGGAACGCAGACGAGTGACTTTTGTTGGGGACTCCTACGTATACTTTTGTCTCTCGATGTCCTCGGTAATTTTAGTACGCTGTACTTTAAATCCTTCATGTGCTTGTGCGTCTTACGCGAAGTATACTCTGACTCTGACACTAGCGCTGTTATCTGTTTGTTTCGATGGTACACCGCTTCGCGCACTACCGGATTTCCGAACCGCACATGTTCCGTTCCGCGGTGACTTATTAGCTCTGATTTCACTGCAGTCGTAAAATGCAACATATTTAAATCGTACAAAAATAGAGTTTTTTTAAAATAAATGTTTGCAGGCCGGTTGACGGCTACTTGATGGCGGGTGGCTGTCATGATCTATTCAGTTGTCTTTTGTAAGGAGATGGTTACTGCCGCCAAACAGGCTGCCTAATTTATGACTGAAAGGTAGCATGCTCTGCCACTAATAATTTATTTGTTGTGATCGAGACATTTCCTATTCAATAAGATAATTGATTTCTTTATAAACTTAGTGATTCTGCTAAATGCATATTATGCTGCAGTCGGAAACAATACTCAATAAAAACGTTTATTATCAACTTTTATTCCTTGTTTAGTTAAAACGATGCATTGTTTTCTTACAATTACGTAAAATATATTCATTGAAACTAATTTGATATTCTGTTCTAATGAATTGTGTATTATCTTACTTCTAATTAGCAACGTGAACAAAAACAGAATTTTACAGATATTTTTATGTGCAGAACAAATGAGCAAATAACATTCATTCATATTTAAAATTTCTAAACAGTTAAATTTAGGCAAATCGCAATTCTTATTTATTGTATTTGGTTATATGTGGCCAGTTTTTGAAGCTTTCAACGTATCTTCATGTAAAGTCGAAGTACGAAAAACGTACGTCAGTTTTCAAGTTCATTCCTTTATCAAAATCGTAGACTCGTTATTACCTTTTGAAACTAAAGCACTAAGCAGACAATAACTAACGTTTGAAATGAAAAATTGGCACGACTGTCAATTAATCGTCCTGGTGCAAGCAAATGTCGTCTTAAAAGTTGACGAACATTTTCTTACCTTGACTGTACTTTCTGACGCAAAAACGCGGCCTCTCGTGTCACCTCAATTTGCTCACGCTTGATTCAAACTCAATGAAACGTCTGAATAAAAGTGTTAACTCAGTTTAAACTCTAAGAAACTCGAGAAAGAACTTTCCTAATCTTGTCAACGGTTTGACATTAACTGGCTTTGTGGAGCTGTGAACTATCTTCATTAATACTATAGACTTTAAAACAGGGAAGGAAGGAGAAAACTTATACGTAAAACATTTATTTATTTTAATGAAGTTAACCTCTTGGTTTTCTATACATACCCATAATAAAATGGTAAACGAACCGTGTCTGTAAATATAAAAAAATAACAATTTTAATGTTAAAAAAATAGTTTTTGGAATTGTTGTCTGATTGTCTGTGCGTATGTGCACGCTAATCTTACAAACGGCTTAATCGATTTGAATGCTGTTTTCACTGATATATTCCTGATTAGCTGGATTGACATTTAGCATACTTTTATCCTGAAAAAAATGTTAGGTTACTGTGGGATATGCAAAAAAGCGAATTACATCGCGTTCGAAGTTGCAGGCACCAGCTAGTCATTTAGAATATATCTGTTGGATCGAGGGTGCCTAGATGGGAATAACCCGAATTTTTCAAACTGTCATCATTTGATAAATGCTTTGAGCTTTTGTTTGTCATTGTACTTATATTTACATTGGAGTGTGTGGGCTTTTCAAGTTTATTTTAGTGTTCATTGTATTCGATCTCTTTTTTACTCGGTCCCTACTCTGACGTTAGCCCTTACCCATTTTACCCTATTATATAACTTTCACTATCGTATGATGACGTCATAGGCAATATGGTTACGTGAGGTAAAAGTTATCACTCACGAAAAACAAAGTCAATTACGATAACAATATTGTATAATTTTATGAATACTCATTCTTATTCAAATTTGAATATGTAAGTAAAAATAGCCTGATTTAGGAGACAAAGAAGGAAACGTGTAGAAAAGCCGAGCATTTTATTTCATACTAAACTGAAGCCGGCCTCGCTTCGATGCGGCATGCGAGTAGGTAGCGCGCGGACACTTTTTATTTTATTTTTCTAAAATAAAAGTAGTCTATGTTACTCCTTATAACATCAACTGTAGGAGAAAATTCCGCCAATAAAAGTACAGCTGTTTCAGAGATTAACAGGAACAAACAGACAGGCAGTCAGACGTATAGAGAGACAAAGAAAGGTTTTAACAATTGTTTTTTTTTTGTTATTACTGTATCTAGACTTTGATATACATGTATTGAATCCACTCAACTGCAAATTCAGGCAAATTAGGATGTAAATCAAGTTGAAATATTTACCTACACAATATTGCATTCTAACTGGCGAATATTCTCTTTTATTTTATTCTACTAGCTACAGCAAACCGTGGCCGGATTCACTAGTGAGTAAATATCATAAAAAATAAATAAATAAACAATGATGTCTACAGATAATATTATATATAGGTATATCTATTAAAATATACTGTGGTTAATTCGTTCGCTCATGTTTCAACTCGTATCTCGCAATCAGGATTCGTTACGCATAAGTTAGGCGTGAAAATTTATGGCTAGTTAAAAGCATATATTTGGGAATTCCACATAGCGACTTCAGGGAGGGAGCCCTTCCGTGATAAATGGTCTTTTTGTCAACACACTCACTATTACAAGTTCGCATTCCTCGCGAATAACTGCAAAGTGCAAATTAAATTTCAGTTATTATATTTTGTTCTATCTCAACAAATTTAGGAAAGTTTCATATTTTAATAAATATTCTGATAGTTGAAGTAAACTTTGTTCATTTGTTACATTCAATAAACGAAATTACGTTTTTTTTTTAAAGAGATTATTAATATATTTAAAACGTATTCTGCCTAAAGAAAGTTTCGTTCGAGCTTGTGGTAAATCTTTCTTAACGTGAAGGCCGATAGCCCACTAAAAGAAATGTTTGGAATGGAAAAGTCACGCAACTGCCAAAAAAATTACAATCTCATAATTTTATAAGTAAATCAATTTAAAATCATTAAATATATATTAACATACGATTTAAGCAATATTTAAAATATATTAATAGACAGCGATCTACTTGCGAAAGCACAAGGCACAAGTCATGTTCTTATATCACGGTTCCGCGGTGGTCTATTCTGCCCAAATGACAACGATACGAAGTTTGCTCTACCACAACTTAAACTTAAATAACAGTTAAGCATTTACTTAACTTAAAAGTGAAAGAAATAAATTTAAAAGTGATCTCCTTGTATGTAGTATTATAAAATAAGTTTTTTTTAAGACCGGGTATTAACCACAACGACTCGACCCTTCTTAGTACGTCAGTCCATGAGTCAAGACCAATTCAATTGTTTGTACATATATGAATAATAGCTGGTGCCCGCGACTTCGTCCGCGTTCTGGATGTCCTTTCTGGTGTCCCAGACAACGTGTATGCAAAATTTCATGGTGATCGGTTCGGTCTTTGCTTAAGAGGTCCAAACATCCATACATCCATACAAACTTTCGAATTTATAATATTAGTACGGATATCTATAATATATAAGTACGGACGGATTCTGTCATGCACGAATAGGCACTCAAATATTCATTGATAAAGTTAGTCAAACGTGCCCTTGGACAATAACGAAATGTAACTTGTTGTGGTAAGTATTAAGTAAGCAAGATACATTATTTAGTATACACGCCGTGTGAGCTCTTCTAAGGGTAATTTGGGTCTTAAGGTGCTTAAATTTATTGTACACGTAATTGTACACACTTTATAAAGTACAAAATACAGCTTGAGATTTCAGTTCTTTAATCCGATTATCAAAATAAAAACATATTTTATTTAAAATATATAAAAATATATTTTAAAAACATTACATATAAAGCATACCTATTATAAAATTATTATAAAATATGTTATAAAATCGCGTCTGTATGTATGTATGTATGTTTGCCATGATCTCAAAAATCACTGAACGGATTTCGATGCGGTTTTCACTAATGGAAAGAGCATTAAACGAGGTAGGTTTTCATATAAAAAAAATCTGTGCTAAGCAGGGGGCGGACCGTTAGTATTTCATAATTACGCACTTGCTACTAACTCACATACATGGTAATCGCAATCAATCATAGCTAAACCAATAACGCGAGTGATGCGCAGATAGTAGTGAATAGTACGCGTATTATATTTCTATTTTGTATTGATCAATCACTTAACAATCAATCACATAAAATGCTCCCTATAAAAGTTGGGCCATAAACAGGGACCGTGCCATTTATGACGGATGTTAACAGTTGTTATTGTCTTCTTAAATCCCGCCTAGATAGCGTCGACGTTTACATAAAGTGTATTGTTTACTGATAAGTGATAAAACAAGTTTAGATGGTGCAAACGATAAATACGGGGATAGATTAAGTCGTGAAGATAATTGATTGTATTCCGATATGGAGAAATGCATGTAAGAAACATTGACGAATAAATCTCAAAAATAGGGATAAACTCAGAAAATACTGAACTGATTTTGATAAAATTTAAGTGGATTTATAGACACTTTAACATACTTTGTTTTGGGTAGCAGGTTGGACAACATTTTTCGAGTTCGGGCGGGACAACGTCTAAAGCTATGTTTTTACAATTATATTTCAATCCAGGTCGCGAAGATCCAATGTAGCTAGAAAAGAAAAGACAAGATTTTTGTCTCTAAAATATCTTATTTGAAAATGTTAGTGCAAATATTAGAAATTATTTTTGACAACCCTAATAAATCTGAAAATAAAATAAAAATAAAATAGGACATTCCATTTCCAGGATTATAATTTGGGTTGTACCTAATATAATAACAATAAATTACGAGGCTTAGCTATGGTAGATTTTGAAACTACTTTAACTAAGACTCATTTTGTACTTAACCGAATGAGTGAAATATTTTAATCCGTTGAAAAAGTTATCTTTTAAGATACGTTTTTAATATGTATGTAGGTATTCATATAGTAAATGTCCCGTAAACACAGTACAGACATTGTCATAGTTGTGTGCCTCTCATTCGGCCTCATATTCCTAATAGCCAAAAGTTCTGATTACTTCCTTCCGCCCCTGCTTTTATCGAGATCAAAGATTAGATCAATTAATCATAACAGGCCCACTTTAATCATTTACATCATAATATACTTACTCATTGAAATATATACTTATTCATTACTTCATTATGTTACTATCAAATGCTCTTCTTTTTCTTTAGAAGTTCCCACGGTTCTTGAGGACACGTTGGTTAGTAGCCCTAGCTGTTAACCAAACGATCGCGGGTTCGAATCTCGTCCTTTATACCTGAGTCATGGATGTTTCTATTTATAATTGTATGTACTTACAAAAAAGTAATCTATGTAGTATATCAACTGTCTGGTATCCATAATACAAGCCTTAATATAATGTGCTTAATGTGGAACTAGATGGTGCTGTGTGAAGATATTTATTTATTTATTAATTATTTATATTATTATTTATTCTTGTGTATTTCGTAACTATTTTAGGTAGAAACAAGAGGTGATAAGGTAGGGTAATGAACCCTTTATCCAAAACGTACACAAATATTTGGAAAATTACAATTAAAGAAAGTTCTATCCTATTTATACAGTAAATTTTCGACCATTCTTTGAGATTGTTCTTTATGTTAATCTTTAACATTTGGCCTTGGTAGATGTATGGACAAGCTGTAAGTACTTAGCCGATCTTCCAAGCCATAAACACAAACAAAGGAATTGTACAAATACAAAATAACTTTGACCCAAATACGAAATGTGAAATGTATTGAGAGTACCTACTAAGTTCAAACTATAAATTTAATATTAGGTTACTCTTCAAAGTTAAAAAGGATATTTGAGTTCGCAAGAGTGAAATAAAAATCAGGAAAACAAAGTCGTTCAGTAACAAAAAAACTTTTCAGTTCACAATATAAGTTTTGTGCCGGATATGACCGCCAAAGGACCTTTTCACTCTTATTACAGTTCTGTTGTAGTAAGAAAAATATAAATTTTTATGTGACGTCTTGACTCTGTGTATTGGGACACATTTTATATTTTTCTATAAAAAAAATTGAGATTTTTTTTACAGAAAATACACTTTCCCAATGGAGTTGTTAACTTTTCTAAAGATTTCTCGAACATTCCTAGTTTATCGCTCTTCTTAGTGAAATTAATGAAAACAGTATCAAAATTCGTTTGGTATTCACTTAGTCGGGTTTTTAACTTTGCCAGGCGCTTGAAAATCTTTTAAAAAAAAAATCGAATAAATGTATTTGAGGCAAGTTGAAATTTGTACAGGATATTATTTTAATAATTAAAAATAAATATTCTAAAAAAGATAGATCATTTTGGTGGGACTTAATACTTTGGTAAGGTTTATTTAGCCCCACTACTGTCCAGCCAGGTATGTTCTTTGTTAGGGTTTTATAGAAGAGTTAGGACAAGTATGTATAGGACAAGACTTACCTCAAATATATAAGAGTCGGATTCTTCATTGCTGAAGGTCGCGCCCGCTCTGAATTGCCTTGACCACCAGCTGCTTCTACTCCACCCTGTCCTCAGCCTTTCGCAGAGCCTTCGCGACTGTAAGACCTGTGAGTTGCACCACTTGGTCTGTCCATCGGCTAGGAGATCGACATTGAGACCTCTTGCCATCCACTTTTCCAACCACCACCACCTCAAATACCTCAAATACCTACCCGGAAATGTCTATCATCTCTCTGAATACGTGGAGGCGGACGTGAAAAAAAAAAGTGGCAACAAATTAACCCCGAAACACATCGGATAACTCAGCTTTCCCTTGTAATCGTAGCCCGTAAGTAAATTTGAAGGTCAAATCGTTCGTTTCACATTTTTCATTCTAAATTGTTTCTACTGTTTAATATTCGAGGAACGTAAAAGCTCGCATCAATGCCTGAACTCAAAATATACATAATTTAGAATTATATATTTTGCACTTTACACTCATTCACAAAACAAAGCCTTGTGTATTTTATTAGTAGAGTAGGAACAATTTAAAAATATCAAATTAGCAATCTTTAAACTACGTAAATTAATTTTTTAATAAGTTTTGTATTTTTTTTAAATATTTACTTTAATTATTTTATTTTATATTTTTTAATTATTACAATGATTTATATGGTAGTTTTTAGTTTTTATATTAGGCTATAAAATATTTCTAACGACCCGTTCTAGGCTTTACACAGGCAGACATACTGATCTCATAATACGTAGTTAAAGGTGCTTACTAAGTTAAGTAATGTAATAATCTCGAGTGTAGCTAAAAATTATACCCTTGAAACCTTAAAATTTTAAAGAAATATTTTTATTTCATTTTGTAGTAGAATGGAATGATAAAAATTTGAACGGGATCATAAGAATTCTTTAATATTCCCTCCCGATTATTTATTTTTGAAAGAAGCAAATTCAATTTAATACCTCAAACTCAACAATGAAATAGTCTTGAAAGCTCCTTTTATTAGTTTCAATATTTCATAGAATATTACTTGGCAATACTTTGGTAAATAAAACCATAAGACGTTTTCTGATTACTTGCCGTAATACGATAGAGAGTAGGTACTTTCAGTAGAGATGCTTCATTTCACAATTCCTATGAGAGAACTGCTTAATAACTTGAAGATACCTATATTACGAAACTAGTTAATTATCCCAATATTAATTTATATTACCAAAAGCATATAATAGATTTTTATCTCTTACTAGCTGACCCGACCAAAAGTAGTTTTGAAAAAAAAAACAAAAATTGTGATGGCCCACCGTTATAATTTAGGGTATAAAAATAGTTTACGACCTATTCTCAGACCTACCAAAAAAATATACACAAAAAAATTCATAAAAATCTGTCAAACCGTTTCGGAGGTGTTTGGCTACAAACACGAGATTTTTATATATATAAGATTATCTTCCAGAGAGTGTATAAATAATTCCAGAGAGTGTAGCCAGAGCCCATTTCTCTATTACCTCTTTATGGTAATATATCCTAAGATCTAGGTTTAAGGTCGGAAGCTTCGTCCACTTCGACTACGTGATTTCTAAGTTACCTACTAAGGTAGCCAACTAGCTACCTACTACGAAGTGGACTGTCAGTAAGTAACTACCAATCAATCAGTCTTTTTAATTGAGATAAAAGAGACTGGCTTGTTTGTTCAACAACATCTTTTGTTGGCTTCAAACTTTTGATATGAAAATATGGAAAGTTTGAAGCCAACAAAAATAATTTTAATATGTTTATTTTTCTTGAAAAAAAAAAATTACTTAGACTAACTTATTAATAAATATAAATTAAAAATAAATTTTTAGTATATTCGCGCCTGAAATTTTGTTATTTGTTATTTGTTATCAACATATTTTATTTTGCTATGCATATTTTGTGTAGCGCTATTGCAACATAATTATGATTATAAAGTTGGTAAAGGAAAAAATAATAAAAAAAATGAGAAACAATTAACACAATAAAATTTGCATATATTATATTATGTAAATTAAAACTTGTTTTATTTTGTATTTTATTCTATTTCTTTTAATTCGCGGGCGCAGCTAGTCTATATATACTAATATTATAAAGAGGAAAAATTGATTGTTTGTTTGTTTGTTTGTTTGCGAATAGGCTTCGAAACTACTGGATCGATTTGAAAAATTCTTTCACTGTTAGGAAGCTATATCATCAGCGAATGACATAGGCTATAATTTGTAAAGTTACGCGGACGAAGTCGCGTGCAACAGCTAGTATAAACAATCTTCATACGAATGCTTCCTTATAACGGCCAGAATATATGAATGAATCCCTTCTAAAAAAGGGTCAAAGAGTTAAGATGGCTTGAGTCCTATAGTAGACAGAGTGAGAGACAAAAGGCATAATAAGATAGCAAAACGACTAAGAGATTTACCGGAAATTTAATCAAGTTAATAAAACAAACTAAGCATAGAGAATAATAGTCTCGCATTAATCAGCCAGGTGAGTCGGAGGTGCAGCAAGTGGAACGAATCGGTCTGTGATCTTAATCGAAATCAGAGTGTAAGTACTGCCTTTTGTCAAAGTCAGCCTCAGTCGGCCGCATACGCCACAATTTGTACCAGCAAGTTGTTGCGAATGGTTAAATGTTTGGTTAAAGCTATTAAAAAAAAACTGGGTGCTATGTTGCGTACTGTGCAGCTTAAAGAAGGACGCAGCTTAGCAGCTAGTTTTTTTTTAACTAAGGTTATCGATATATTTTAATAGGCAATGATGATTTTTTTTCTTATAGATAATGATTGATAAAATATACTTTTCGTCTGGTAAACAGATGTATGAAGGATAGCCTCTCTTCTCGGATCCTGTACTAAAATACTAAATTTAAATTGATATTAAAAAATATATATATAAAAATAATAATACTTATATAAAAAAATAATAATAATATATAAATATATAATATAATAAATAATTATATTATTTTATAATTTAATATATATATATTTCAATTTATATTTAAATTGATCGGATGATTCCGATCGGAATTCTATGAATTTTGTTCCACTTTGCGTATTTACTTACGCTAAGCGAACAATGACGGGCGGTAGGTAGGGGGCTGTTTGGCGCACGTCGGCGTTCCAAGTAGGTACAACGCGTGTAACAGCTAATTGTTTATTACGTGAACTCTAATTTAGACTTACTGTGCAAAGCAATAGAGAAATTCGAAATTGTTAATTCAGCAAAATAACAGAATCGCAATTAAATGCTCCGTTGTTTCTAAGCACTACTACCATGTACGGGTGATTTTACACTAACTACTGGAAAATTGGTCTTTTTTGAGATATAAAACTCAGATTTTAAATTTTAAAATTAAAAGTAAGTTACTGTTGAGTATGGGTCAGTTTAAGGGAAACATGTAATAACTCACAATTTAGACATTTACCGAATTAACGACTTAACGAGCCCCTTAGATGAGTAGCTAAGGTGCCTACGCCGAGGTTCTGACAGTTGTGACATAATGTGGCGACCCACTGGAACATCTGTGGGCCACCACACCTCTCAACTGGCGAGTCCCGGACGCCTGATGCCCTCCTCCGACGCCCGGAACAACCAGACTGGCGATGCCATGCGACCCTGTGGGGATTGGGCCGGACTTACCAGGTAACACGCCAGACTTATCCGGTTAGCCTGATTTATTTACCATAACATGATACAGTCTTGTAATTAGTTAGATATCGGTGAAAGCTAGCCGATATTTATGTCAAACAGGTCATAATAATATATCTGTTAGACCAAATATATTTAACGAAGCGGCCTTTACGACGGTAATTAACCCGCATCAATAATATCGTCAGACGCGTGGGGATACAGCTTCGATGAACACGGTAATTATTATATGTTTTGTGTTGTCTATTTGGTTCTTATTACTGTAACTTACCACAAGAGTCACTGTTGCATGATTATTTATATAAAGCTATTGAATTTATATAATATGGTGACACGCGGTAAAACTGACTGTCCGAAACTGACTCGTTACAAGATTAGCTATAAGTATATATAATGTTAGCAAGTCTTAGCAAAAGGGCAATCTCATTTGTAAATCTAATCTTTGTGCTTTGTTTGCGAGCAGATTTTTGGCGGCGAATTCTAAAAGCGGTGGCATAATAACGATTGTATCATAACTTTACCACGAAATAGAGTTATAGATAAGAAAAGCCGTTTTCCTGTTTTCTTTTATCCGCTGAAATATAGTGGCTCCACTTTCTGGGCCAATTTTTATCGACAAATCTCTTTATAATGTATCGATATTGATATCCGAAAATAAAATTTATCTGATCCAATGTTGAAGCTTTTTAATTGTTAAACCTTTTGTCACTACATTTTTAAGCTTACCTTGTGACACGCTAACCGCAAAGACGTACATAGGCTTAAGGTTTAGTCGGTAGGTCTACCCCACGGGTTACTACTCCGTGGTCTACCCTAGGTCTACCCCAATACCATCTCGGGGCGGGAGTCCGATATAACCCACCGATCTGTCCCCAGGACGGGTGGGTAACCATGATGGATTCCTCTTGTAAAAAAAATTATAAGTGGTCACCACACGGCTATCTCGAAGTAAATTCTTGATTAATTAAATTTAATGGGTAACTCTTATGTAACTTAACGGATGAATGAAGCTAAATTTTAACTTCAAAAGATAAAGGTACCTTTAATGAATTATAATGCTTTTATTTTATATCAAACTAGCTTTTGCCCGTGACTTCTGCGCCCTTTCTTTTTCCGTTAAAATATTTACTCAATCTTTATATACATTTATATAATATCTACATTGTTATAGTTTTGTCAGGCGTTGACTTTTTTTAGATGATACTAGTTTATTTTTAAATCTTATTACTCACTTACTCACTCATTGAACAACAGCATATGTGCTGTCATTTCATGGCGGTCTTCTGTGAGTTCTTTGATACTACTTAAGGATACTAAGAATTGAATGTTAAAAGGTAAAAGTAGGTTTACTATGTTAATGTCTTCATGCGGAGTTTGGAGTGACTTATGTAAGTGACTTAAGTACTTTGGATGTGACATTTATTATTTCAACATACTTTTGAAGCCATTTTGCACGTGAAAAGTTTTGTCTAAAATCCGTTTGAAATTCTCATGAACAAAATGGCAACACATGGTGATTCTTAGTACAATAAAAATACCTTATTTAGTACCAATATTCTGAGGATGGCGAAGCCAATCGCCTTTTTTACGAAGAGGACGCAAGACATGTTCAGCTGAATCTCTCGTCGAGAAACGGGAAAATTGTCTCAATGTATAAATGATCCCCCTTTAAAATACATTATTCCAAAATCCTTTTTTTCTCGGGCCGATGCAAAACGTGCCAGATTGGCTAAATGAATTGCTCAAACACGAAAATCTCGTTTAGTAGGACTAAGATTTTCCTGATTAAATCTCCTTTGGGAAAATTACAAGTAGAAATCGTGCGTGGCCAGCATTCTGATATCTTTGACTTTTATAGCAGCACCCTTACAAAATAATAAGTTAGTTCACATTTCATAGCATCACATAATCATCTTTTTGCTTTGAAACCCGAAACCTACTGCTAATAATAATAATGTAATAATAATAACTGACTCTGATAATACATTGAAAATAGTCAAGTATCCAATTAAATAGAATCTAATCAGTAAATAGCTTAAAGCTTATATATTTTTTTTGGATTTTTTATAATTTCTATTTCTTGTGAACTTTTCATGAAACTTTATCAATCGTAAAGTTATCTATTTATAGTAAGTAGTATCACACTGTACTATCGGCGTCGTTATTTTTTGGCGAAAACTACGAAAAAATAAACTTAATCACAATAAACTTTTACGAGAGTCAAGTTCGTTATTTTTAGACGCGGCTACTGTGTCCCTCGCAGTTTGGACAAGCAGGAGGAACATGGCAAATCGCGCATAAAATCACGGGCCATTTAGAGTATGTAATGCATTGTCAAGTTAGCGCACATCCCCGAAGAACGGTAGCGTAATTGCGCGTAAAAGGGACAACACTCCCGCGTCCCTGGACTTTTTATATGGATTTTATTCCTTCGTATATATTAGGTAAACATGTGACACTCTTTTCTTTATTGTGTTTATTATTAGCTTCATTTTCATTTTGTATTTGGAAATAAACATGTCATGCGATTTGTTCTCTGTAGTCAATTGTTTGAACTATTGAAGCTTTTGAGTTACATTTGTTCATTCAATAATATAAATTCATTCAACTATCGAAACTCTAGAAGTGCAATAGGTGTAAAGATAAATTATAAAAATTCGGTAAAAAGCTAAGGCTAAAATGTAAAAACATTTTTTTTTTTCAGATTTTTTATTAAAACAGAGCTATTATTGCAATTATTTTAACTAATGTAAAATAATTTCGGAAAGCACTTCAAGTTTGCTAGAAGCTTGAATCACGTTGATACGTATACGAAGGCCTGACAGCATATTAAGAAACAGTTAGGAACTTAGAAGCCACATGTTTGTTCCATAAGTATTCACTGGCTAAAGAATCTAAACAATGAGGTATTAGAGAGAAGATGGTTGGAACTTTGCCAGTTCTAACTGAATGTTAAGACCCAAATTTACTACTTATAGAATTGTTACTTACGACACAATGCTTAATAGAATACTGCTAAGATTCTCAAACATATTAGCTCAAAAGTTGGGTTGCTTGAAAAAATTAATAATACATAAATTAATAATTAATTAATTAATAAGTATGAATACTTTTTTAATTTTCTGTTTCAAATAACACGAAAAATTAGTAAGTCTAAATTTATTTTTGACGACTAAATTTTAGTGACATCATCATGTTCTAACATGGTCTTATTGTTTTATTTGTACATACGTTTCATATCTGCCGAGTATTATTTATTCGTAGTGTTAAGTCATTTAAGTGACAGCACTTAAATAATTTCTGTAAAAGAATTCTAAGCTAAACTTTTTATTATTCCTGTCTACCACCTTTATTCTTAAGATTGGCGCTTGTTGTGATTGTAATGGAAATTAAGGGTAGTCTTATATTTACTGTACATAGAATAAATATTAAGATCTACCTGATGTATTGATTATTAATTAAAGAGTTATAAAATAAAGTGTGTCTCAACAGTATGTGAATATTATTTACATTATACAATTATAAATAAAAACACAACATGGTGTCAGGTGTGAACTGAAATTGTTGAGTACAGTTAAGTTGAGACAAATACATACCTAAGATGTCTAGCGAAGATGACGAAAGATCGATAATAATGTTACAACAGCCAGCACCATTATCCGATGAGGGCAATTTATCAAGTAACTGGAAAGATTGGAAGTCGGCATTTGAGTTGTATTTGGTGGCGTCAGGTCGCGAACAAGCCATTGATAAGACTAAATGTGCGTTGTTTTTGCATATAATTGGAAAAAAGGGCAGAGAATTATATGAAGAATTCGAATTTACTACAAAAGAAAAAGATAACTATCAGGCATTGTTGAAAAAATTTGAAGAAAAATGTAATCCAGAACTGAATGTAAATTTTGAACGCCATTGCTTCTTTAATGTTATGCAAAACGAAGAAAGCTTTGATAAATATGTTTCGAAGTTAAAAATTAAATGCAAACTTTGTGATTTTGGCAGCCTACGAGAAAGTTTAATATTAACTCAATTAATAAGAGGTATAAAGGATGCTCAACTACGCGAACAATTGTTGAGACAGCCCAATTTGAAGCTTGATGAAGCAATATCTTGGTGTCGGATATATGAAGCGGCGAAAGCTCAAACCGCAGCGGTCTACAACAGCGGCGCGGCGGTGGCGGTGCAAGGCGACGGGGAATGCACGCTCGAGGCGGTGCGGCAGCAGTCCACACGCGTTGCCATCTCGTCGGGCGGACAAGAACGGAAGAGGCGCGGCCCACCTCAATTCAAGCAATTCAAGTGCACTCGATGTGGTTATGCACATGCGAAGTTTAAATGTCCAGCATTTAATAGTTTATGTCATGAGTGTGGTAAGCGAGGACACTTTAGAAGCTGTTGTATTAAAAATAGTAGGCGTGTTCGCGAAATCGAATATTCATCTGGTGATGAGCGTAATGAGACAAAGTGTGGAGAATTAGTTGTCGATGCTGTGAGTGACGACAATAGTAACGGCTGGTATGAAGACATTTTTGTTAATGGTATATTAATAAAGTTTAAGCTAGACTGTGGTGCAGATACGTGTATCATATCGAATCAAACATTTCGATCATGCGGGTTTGGCGAAAATATTTTGTTGAAAGGAGGTAAATTTATTCTGCGCGAAGTGAGTAGTAGACAATTACCAGTGTTAGGCTTTTTTGAGGCAGAGTTATGTAAAGGCCAATATAAATTAAAACAAAAAATATTTGTATTAAAAATTGATTGCAATAATTTATTAGGCAGAAATGCATGTGAAAAATTAAATTTAATTAAAAGAATCTGTATAGAAAATTTAGAATACATAAAGAGTACATATGTGAAACAAAACTATGAATGTATTTTCAGGGGTATAGGTCGTTTGCCTGTCGAGTATAACATTCCCATAGATACCTCGGTTCAACCTGTAGTAAATGCTACGAGAAAGATACCTTTAAAACTAAGACCAACATTACAAAATGAATTAGACAATATGGTACGATTAGGAGTCATAAAGCGTGAAGAGGGACCTACAGATTGGGTCTCCAGTATTGTTCTCGTAGTAAAATCAAATGGTCAGTTACGCGTTTGTCTTGATCCGCGAAACCTAAATAAAGCGATCAAACGTAGTCACTTTCAGCTTCCAACGTTTGATGAGGTAACTAGTAATTTAAATGGGGCCAGGTATTTTACAAAGCTAGATGCCAATAAAGGGTTTTGGATGATTCCTTTGAATGAGCGGAGTTCCAAGCTTTGCACATTCTCTACACCTTTTGGTAGGTATAGATTCTTAAGGTTACCCTTCGGAATTACATGCGCTTCCGAAGTTTTTCATAATGAAATGTTTAAAATTTTTAAAATGGAGGGGGTAGAGATATTTATTGATGATATTTTGATTTGGGGCGCAAATAAAAAAGAACACGACAATAGGTTGAGAATAGTTTTAGAAAAAGCAAAAGAAAACGGTGTAAAATTTAACAAAGATAAGTGTCTGTTTTGTCAAAAGAGCATTTCATACTTGGGTCACATTTTTGATGAACAAGGTGTCAGACCGGACAATACAAAGAGTAGAGCTGTACAAAGCATGGAAGTACCTAAGTCTCGCAAAGATTTAGAAAGATTCTTAGGTATGATAAATTACTTAGCGCGGTATATACCTAAGTATGCGGAAGTAGCAGCTCCTTTAAGAGAATTGTTAAAAAAAGACCATGAATGGGATTGGAACAACAACCATCAAAAAGCTTTTGAAGATTTAAAGAAATCAATAACACATGCTCCCGTTCTTCGTTTTTACGATCCAAAATTGCCAGTCACGCTATCGGTTGATGCGAGTTCTCGTGGCCTGGGTGCATGCTTGCTACAGGATGGGCGCCCGGTTGCATACGCTGCGCGAACTCTTACTTCTGCGGAAACGCGATGGGCTCAGATAGAAAAGGAATTACTGGCGATTGTTTTTGCTTGCTCAAGGTTCCATCAATACATATTCGGTTATGAGAGTGTCACTGTGGAGAGCGACCATAAACCACTCGAAACAATTTTTAAAAAGTGTTTAAATGAGACTCCAGCGCGTTTACAACGCATGCTGCTACATCTACAGAGATATACTTTAAATGTTACTTATGTTCCCGGTAAATACATGTTTATTGCTGACACACTATCGCGCTCAGCAACGGAATCGGGCAGCAGCGATGAAACTGATATGTTTAATAAAGTTGAGGTTCATGTGAACAGTTTATGTGATCAAACAAATTTTTCAGCTGATAAGTTAGATACTGTGAGACAGGCGACAAAAAATGATGATATTTTGAATGAAGTGATCAAATATTGTATGAATGGTTGGCCACACACAAAAAATTTAGTTAAAAGCGAAGTAAAGCCATTTTGGTGTATCAAAGACGAGCTTCACGTTGTAAATGGTATAGTATTTAGAAAGGAATTGGTCGTCATTCCTGATTCATTAAGAAAAGACATGTTAATGCGCATACACGAGGGTCACCTAGGCACTGAAAAATGTAAAAAACGTGCACGAGAAGTGTTATATTGGCCAGGTATGTCACATGACATAGTTCAGTTAGTTGAGAGGTGTGAAACGTGCCAGCGGCGGCGCGACAGCAACCGGCGAGAGCCGCTACAACCTCATCCGGTGCCACAGCGACCGTGGCAGGTTCTCGCCACCGACATATTTGAGCTTTTTAATAAATATTATCTCTTAGTAGTGGATTATTACTCTAAATACGTTGAAGTTATTAAAATAAGCAATTTGCAAACTTCCACTATAATATTACAATTCAAAACTATATTTGCTCGTTTCGGAATCCCTGAGAAATTGATATCAGATAACGCTGGTTCGTATGCATCAAAAGAATTTAAATCATTTGCTCGATTATGGGAATTCCAACATATAACAAGTTCCCCTCACTATCCGCGGTCGAATGGACTTGCCGAAAGAAACGTAAGAACGATAAAAAATCTACTGATAAAAGCTCATGAATCGGGTGAGGATCCGCAAATAGCCTTACTAAATTTTCGCAACACTAATATAACAGGAGAAAATCATTCCCCTGCCGAGTTGTTGATGGGCAGAAAATTGGCAGATAGGCTTCCAATTAGTCTTTCCAAATTAAATCCAAAAACCGTCAAAAGAAATAGTTTCTTACGGGAGCGAATGAGTCACATGTCTAATATGGTGAAATATTATAATCATGGCACTCGTCCATTAGTGCCCTTAAAAGAGGGGCAAACGGTGCGTATGCGTGGACGTGACGGGCGCTGGACACGCGCAAATGTGGAATCATGTGCTCCGGAGCCGCGATCATATTGGGTACGCACAGGTGATGGTGTTTGCTACAGACGTAATAGGCAACAATTAATTGCGAACCAAATGAATAATCTTTCTAATTTGGCACCTGCCGAAACCCGAACTTCCAATTCGACTGTAAATAATTCTACTCCTGGGTCCCCATCTAAGATTGTAGGTTCTGATGAAAGAGTTAGTCGATATGGCAGGCGAATTATTGCCCCTAAACGTTATCTTTTTACATAATTTAAAATATAATAATAGTTAAAAAAAAAAAAAAAAAAAAAAAAAAATGAAAAAATAATAATAATAAAATAAAATAATAATAAAAATATGCATGTTAAAATATTATTTACCATTATGTATGTTTGTAAGATAATTATAAAAATTATAATATATAGTATTGGATTTCTTTGAATCTTTGAATCTTATAAGTTATTTGAATCTTATTTGTGAGGAGGGAGATGTTGTGATTGTAATGGAAATTAAGGGTAGTCTTATATTTACTGTACATAGAATAAATATTAAGATCTACCTGATGTATTGATTATTAATTAAAGAGTTATAAAATAAAGTGTGTCTCAACAGTATGTGAATATTATTTACATTATACAATTATAAATAAAAACACAACAGCGCTTACATTATTATTATTTTTTTATTTCAGTGGTAGAAATTACAAAAACTTTAACGCTAATTATTTCTTTCTTTTTAGTGTCACTTTTAAAAAAAAATAGGAATGAATTATACAGTAGTTAGGTACTTATAATATGTACTTTAAATGTGCTACGTTATGTAATTATTTGTTGTATAACAATAGTCTTAACATTTTTGTTTGGAATTTCATAATTGAAACCGTAACGCGACCTCGGCTTAATGTCGACAGTCTGAAACATTGAATTACTTCCAAATTTAATTACCCAGGTACTGGGTTATTGTACGTAAAGTAATTAAAAAGGAAGACGCAAATGAATCAGTTTTGAATTAAATTTGCTTAGAAAAAAGAGAAGCCTTTCCGTTGGGCTTCTGTGGGAGTTAACTTTTAGGGCGTCGTTATTTTAATTAATGGTTAGTGTGGCAATATCAAGCAGGCTGTAACTGAAAAGCTTATTTCTGTCCAAAGCTACGCGGAGGATGGACGGTTAGTATGCACACGGGTGTTTCCCATTGAAAACGAGCCAACTTCCACTGACTTATTTATTTTTTTAATAAATGTCGCTCGCGACACTTCCCTAATGAATATCGGAACTTTGTTATAAGTTTCTTCTTCTTATAAGATTTCTATTACATAGTTATACTCGCAATTCTCGTTGTAGTGCTCTACGGAATTTATGACTGATAAAGTAGCGACAATGAGAATATAGATTTAAAATATAATATTTAATAATTAAATTTCACCATACTATAAATAAATAATGTGTATGAAAAATTGAACTAATCCTCGTTAGGTACCGTGAAAAAAATTCTGTCTTTAATAATTAGCATTTTGTGGTGGTCATGTATTTTGTAGATTATTGGTTTTAGATATAGTGACGTAGGAAGGCTGCTAGATCACTTATTATTAGAATTTTACAGTCATTAATTTTTGAGGTCACTTATTTCTTACGATATAGTGTGGCAGGAAGACGCTAGCTCACTTATTAGAAGCTGGCTCATCATGCGCTGTGTGAACATGAGTTCGATTGTCATGTACGTATTTTGGAGGTCATTGGATTTTCATACGGTTTTTAATAATGAAAATAGCGATAAACGGAAGAGATTTGTGTATATGATTAGGAGAAAAAAAATGCATCTACCCAAAGTCGGGGTTGGTTTCTAAGTTATGAATAAAAGTTTTTTTTGTAGTGTCAGGAGCTGCTACGCACGCACGCACGTAGCGGTGTAGCTCGTAGCATCTACTGTGTAGGTAATTGCGTCACAGTTTTGAGGGAACACGCCACTGGCCACTGGCAGCGTCATTATACAAATTTCATTGGACTAATATACTCAGGAAATACTTAATACTGGTGTAATGGTCTTTTTTTTAATTAAAATTTAAAAAAAAAAAAAATTTCATTGTGTGTGTCAGCTCCGACACACGACTGGAGTTTACTCCTTATTATTACGAATGATTATAAAATTTAAATTTTCCCAATTCGAACACGCCGAAAGAAAATTATTCTTTTTTAAAAAAAATTGTGTAGATGGCGCAATATCTCTGAAACTTCAGAGTTATTCTAAACCATTCAAAAAAATTTAACGTAACTATAACGCACAACATAACGCATTCGTGTGACAATTCTGATTTTACTCCTATAAATTTTTATACCACGGGCTTGTAGTATATATACTATATACTATGTAAATCGATTCTTAAGGAGTAAACTCCAAAAATCAGCTCAGTGAAGAATTTTATATTTCAACTTGAACGATTCATCTCAGTGCAGTATCATTACTCTAGAAAATATACTTAGTTAATAATAAAACTTGTGAGAGATTTACGTCAGTTCAAAGAAAATTTTCGTTTCGTCATCTATCATTAATCTTGAGTACGTTTCCAGTACACGCAATCTTATACGTAAATAACTTTGTTTACGTAAATGACTTATCTGTCAAAGTTTATAACCCGGCGGCATAAGTTCATAACGTGAGACATGTGATATCATTGTGATCGGAAACTTTGCTAGAAAGTTAATTAGGAAAAATTTAGAAAAATCAATCATCTTTTATCAAAACAAGCTGGTGTCAGCGACTTAGTCCGCCTTGAAAACTAAAATAATACAAAATATCTAAAGCAATATTACACCTGTCATTGACGTCTGACATTATATATTTTGGTAAGAGTTGGATCTTTATTTATAGACAACTGGTGCCCGCGGCCCCGCAGATGGAATATTCATATATAAAATTAGAATAGAATTTTGAAAATGTCTATTTCAAAATTCTATTCTAATTTTGAATTTTTTTTTAAACGGATTAGTAATTTCCAAGATTACCTCTTACATGCAAACAAACAAACAAACTTTAACTCTTTATAATGTTAGTATAGAACTTCTAGAAGTGTGAAACTATATACTGTGTATTGACTGATAATTTGATGTCATTTGAATAGTTCTTTGAATTGATTGACTAAAACTTGACAGAGTAAACTACTTACATAATAAAATAATTTCTAATATCTAATTAATTATGCTAATGTCTTTAAGCATTTTCACAGAACGGTAAAATTTCTGTAATTTGAATACTGGGTATTTTTATTACCTTAAAGCCTGAAGCTATATAAATTACTAGCTGGTGCTCGCGACGTCGTCCGCGTGGAATAGTTATTTTGGGAATCATTTGGGTATCTCGAACGGTTTTCGCAGCGCACGCGACGGAAGCCCTCAAAGATGAATAATTTCCCCCGTTTTTTTCCACATTTTCAACTGTTTCTTCGCTCCTATTAGTCGCAACGTGATGTTATATAGCCTTCCTCGATAAATGATCTATCCAACACAAAAAAAATTTCAATTCGAACCAGTAGTTCCTGAGATTAGCGCGTTCAAACAAACAAACAAATAAACAAACAAACTCTTTAGCTTTATAATATTAGTATAGATTTATAAAATAAACTAATATTTAAATTTCCTAAAGTTAAGTATATAGGTAAATATGCCATTGATCTAATTTACGCATCTCTAAATAAAATGACAAGGCTTTTTCTATAACAAACGATTGACGTATTTTATTCATAAATTACCGTCAACGCCCTTCGTCTGCAACATATAGGTTTTCTGAGAAACACGAAAATTATAACAAAACTGTTATTATTAATATCTTGCGAAAGTTTGTATGGATGTATGTATGGATGTTTGTAACTCTTTCACGCAAAAACTACTGAACCGATCACTATGAAATTTTGCATACACATTGTCTGGAACACCAGAAAAGACAGGGTACCTTTTATCCAGAACGCGGACGAAGTTGCGGGCATCAGCTAGTTTTACAATAATAATTATTCTGTAAATACATAATAAGCCAAATTACAATAATTGGTGACTATAAATGTTGGGAATATCATTATAAATGAAATGTGAAAAGTGCCCATCGATCTCACTACTGAAAAAAAATACAGTAAAAATTCGACCATCAATAACTTTTTGCACATGCTGTATTGATGGGGACTTCTAACATTTTACCAATTTTCAGCTCTTATAGTATAGTAAATTATAGTAATTTTGTATGTCTATTTAGATTGTACTTGGTATATATTTGAAAGGCCAAACACATATTTTGTTATCTACTATAACGGACGAGATTAGTTGCGAGGAATTGATACTACTTAACTCTCGATCGTAGCGAACTCGTGACCAATCAAACGTACCGGGAATTACGGGAACAATCTACATAGATTTTCACTACATTGCATTACTCAATACAAACGAAATTAATCAATTACAGATATTGTTTATTAATATGAATTATTTATTCAGATAAATATGATATATTGATAATAATAGGTAATTAACACTAATTAATAATAAATCCCTTCGACGCCCGACGTAAAAAAGGGTGTTATAAGTTTGATGTGTGTCTGTATTATACTGTGGGTGGAGCTCCCAAACGGATGAACCGATTTTAATTCTTTTTCTTTGTTTAAAAGCTGATGTGATCGGGATTATCTTAGCTACAATTTATAGACCTTCTTCTACAATACAATTACAGACCTTCTGTTGAGGTGTTTGACGACCAATGAAGGGATGTCAACAACTTCCATAGATCGATGGATGTAAAATTTGGTATAATATTACTTCAGTGGTATTTCTATAACATGGTAACCTTGATTTGATGCTGCAGAATCAAGTAGTCTGCGATACACCTAACTGCTGATATCACTGCCAAATATTTTCTTCTAGGGCAAAGGTTCTAGGGTGGAGTACTGAATTTTTACTCCAGATTGTCTCATAATTCCCTTAGGATAAGCTTAGTGTTATGATGAGGAAATAAAGGAAATAGGATTTTTTGTTTTATCTGTAAAAAAATACGTAATTTACTTGTTTTAGTTTTATTGTTGAAACGAATGATAGCGTACAATTTAAATGTACAATTAAATTATTTATGTAAAAGTGGGCTGGTAGGATGACAGTAGGTACTTTTGATGGTCAATACAAGCCTATAATATAAACACTCGCTACTCAAAGAGATTGCTTGTTAGTTAGTAACCTTAATAGTATTAAGGGTTTATGTTTCTTTTATAGATATTTATTATTATATACATATGTTTATTGGCAAGTATACGATAGAGAGCAAATGTAGCACTTAGAACAGCTATAAAAAAATTTCATAGTGATAACAACATTTTTCCATTAATGTTTCTTTCCCTCTTTATTTTATGTTCATAGTTAACTTATTATGTTCCTATTTAAATATTAAATATTTTACAGATAAAAGTAACAATGCATAAAAAAGTTTTTAACTTTTTAATTAAAGCTTTCTAAGCAGAAGACACAAGACATATTCATATATTCTCGTATTAAAGTTTCCATTGTATAAAATTTTCCATCTAGAATTTCAAATATATATATTTATATAGTGGAACACGGATGTTCCTATGCATATATTCATAGCTCCGTTGAACCCGGAACATTGTCCGAGATCTTGAGAACACTTCATTTATTCTTAGATTATTCTATCTTATTCTACGATAACATTATAAATTCTATTTGAAATTTCACCATATGTACGTTGATACTAATAAGTAATTAAATTACCAATTGGGATAATTTTGATATTTAATGATTTTTTTTTTGTGTATTTAGTAAGTAGTCAAGCTTTACAAAAAAAAAAATAAGGCTCATGGTGTCTATATACATCTCTGATCTCTGAGATCTGTGATATATATATCTTAAAAAGCTCATTATGATAAAGAACCACCCGAACTTGTTGGCGATGCAACTAATGCAGAGTGACACCAAATTCACTCGTCTCAAGAGAAAAACCCCTGGAGATCTATAGGGTAGTGAAATAGAATTTGGGCATATGTTAATGGACTAATGCCCTTCATGTCCAGCTTACTTTGCCCAAACATTTGCTGAATGTTTTTCAGAACAGATTGCAAATAAAGAGAGATTATATAAAAAAAATGATTTGGAAATTAAACCCAAATATAATAAAGGGACATATATTATTATTGTATTAAGATAATTTGACTGTGTAAGTTGTAAGCAATGAATATTATCATGTAAAAGTAATGTAACCTCCCCTTAATATATATCATGCAATTCCGGAAGTGGGATATCTGTCATTCCGAAAAGCCCATAACGATTCCAACCTTTTGTATTCCAAAAAATGCTTGTCATTTCGATATTTCACTAAAATCAGTGAAATATTGCGGCGTTTTTTTCGATAATTCTTTAGAACAAAATTTTCCCTCTCACATTTCGATGAAACAAATCTTTACTGACTTATATAGCTTTTGGTCGTGTGTCTTTGTAAATTATAACAATTTAAGTTAAAAGTATAACCATGTAGGTAGGTAGGTACGTTCACGTAATTTCATTGGAATAGTTATAACTAAAATAATAATATTATACTAATACTAATACTGTAGTAATAAATAAGTATGCTGTGGTAATACTATAATACTATAGTATTAATGTTACTATATCGTAATTTACGTTAAGAACGTTCAGAACGATACACAGACAATAAACTATCTGTATACCAAATTTCATCCAAATCAGTTCAGCAATATTTGATTGATTGAGTAAGGAACATTGAAACATACACACTTTTGCATTATTAGGATAGGTGCAAGCAGACTCTTAGTCCACTCGTTATCACAAGCAACGCAGGGAATACAAATGCGTTGAAACTTGTATAGAATAAAGATATTGACGACTAAAACTAAAATATAAAGCACATATAAATATATAGTACATATAAAGCACAATATTCACAGACATTAACATTTAAGTTTAAGCCAAGTTTAGGTATATGCTATTTGCCTAATCGTTTATCTGAACTTTCCAACCCCCGCGTAGCGAATAGGAATTAATGGGATGACGCTGACGACACAACTGTTTGAAGCGAAATTCCTTCTCGCTTTGTCGAGGTGTTGTTACGCCTTATTTCCTTCAACGTAACTTCGCTGTATTTTCTTGTGCTCGTTGAAGTGTAAAGTAATGAAATGGTTCTCTTGCGGTCAGTCGCACGGCGGCCTTTCAGAAAGTCCTGAAATGATAAATATGTAGTGATAGTTTTGTGATTTTAATATAAATCTACTTCGAAATATTTCTTAAACAATTTATACACAATTGTAATTTTGCAAAGTCGCTGCTAAATATTTAATATTAACCTACTAATATTATATATGCGAAATTTTGTTTATTAGGATATTTGTTACTTTTACACGCCAAAACTACTAAAAGAATTTCGATAAAATTTTGCATTAATATTGTAACGCTCGTGCCCAGGGCGGCAAATACTCAGGGGCAGGCGGCAAAAATTGGGGCAAAAAAATTGCGCTAACAAAAATGCTTTAAAAAGTGTTATGTGCATTTATAAATAAAAATTAATACAATATATTTTATTTATATAAAAATATACGATTATCAAAAGTATCAAAAGCAAATCAAAAAGTCCTATGATTTTTAATATGAAAAAGAATGTTCCTTGTGTAGTCATCCTACTCATATATCTATATGGCGCATTTTTATAACCTTTAATTTGTTGAATTTTATCTGAAATAAAATCTGAAATAAATATTGTAATAAAAATCATTTGCTCATACATTTTGTTGTACTCGTATGGAACGGGTTTTTATTCTGAGGCGGTACGAAGTTCGCCGGGACAGCTATAATTTAGTAGCACTTAAAAACATAATCCGTTTTTACTAACCGGAGTCCCAATCTAAGTTAAATACCACTAAAACGTTAGTTGTAAGTTGAATTTAAACTTAGTAAAGTTATCAAAAGCAGCTTATAGAACTTACCAGATTGTCAACTAAAAAGTTTGAAGAGTTTGGTGTATTTTACTAGCTATCACTAGATTCAGTTTAAGCCTTTAAATTATAATTTAATTCATCAATGAAAAAAGTTTTACCTAGACTTGAGGATAACTGTAAGTGCTTTCAGTATCGGTAACATCGCGATAACTTTTATAACAAAGATAATTGATTGGTCTCGCTGCGCTCAACTAGATAGAGCGCTATAAAAAAGCAACAGCTGCGAAATATGTGGCAACTTTTTATTGTAGTGTGTGTAAAAAATCGTCACTTTTTATCACTTTTTACCCAGTTTTATTATATTTTTACACAGTTTCACTAAGCAAACTGGTATTTTAATTATGCCTAAAATTTAATAAAACATTCGGCACGTACACATCACAAGACAGTTTTCAGTGTGACTGGCTCGGGTACGCCGAATTCGGCGTACTATTTTATGCCGCATTTTACAAGTACGACGGCGGTATCTAGTCGAGCGCAGCGAGACCAATCATTCATCTATGTTTTATAAATTAAATTGTGATTATAAATCTTAACATTCCAAACAATTTCGCCCTGAGATCTTTATGAGCTTAGCAATCTGAAGTACGTACTAGTTGATACGGTATATTAAGTTGAGTGGTGTTTTCTAGATAAGTCGGGAAAAAATAGCGTTAGTAATGTCCCTCGAGAGTAATCTGTCAACGTTCGTCTAACCAGAAAACCTATTTTCGTTTCATCTGTACATAGAAGTATTTTTATTAACTTACTATATATTGGTTCATTCATTTAAACTTTAGTTAATTCCATATTGTATACTAATTGACCCGCTCCCGGCTTCGCACGGGTGTAATTTTTTGTTTCAAATTAATCATAATATAGAAAACCTTCATCGTTTAACTCTCTTTCCATTATTGAGAACCGTATGAAAACGTTGAAAACTTCATTCAAGTTCTTGAGATAATCGGGAACATACATGCAGACAGACGTGGCGGGGGACTTTGTTTTGTGGCGACCTCCTTCAAATGTGACCTATTTGGAATTTCCGTCTGTTTCCGTGTCATTCTTCATTTAAAAAAAGAGGCACGGAAATCAGTCAGTCGGCGTTCAACTCTGCTTACGAAAGCACGCGCTTTCTCGCCACTCACCGTTTGTAAATATGTAATTGTTATAAATATATAAATATATAAAATATGTAAATAAATATGTGATGTTCATCCTCTTCGCCCCACATATATTGGTGACCATATAATATAATATAATATGTAAGGATAAATATCTCGATAAATATAGTTAAATGCTCAGTATTTCCATTAAATAAAATTTATTATAAAGGTCTAGTCGTTTTCGTTTCATAATAAGTTTGTGTTAATTATATTGTACAAGTTGGTGCCCGCGACTTCGTCCGTGTTGAAAAATGAAAGATATATCTACCGCCTGAGAATGGGTTGGATCTTTATTTTAAGAGAGCGTGTCACCAAGTCTAGTAGAATACATATAGTTCGCTATGAACTTACTTTGAAGGCTTGACGGAATTTTCGTGACATAAGACTGTATAGAATAGGGTTGATAGCCGTCGACATGTAACCGTTGACAGAGCAGATGTAGTTCAATATTCGCCATACCTATAAAAATATAATAAATTATATTAGAACCAAAAATTTATCTTTATTATACTATTAGCTGGGTCTGGGAGAATTTTCAATTGCCATACTTATTAAGTACTTTTCTGAAATAGAGATTACGTTTCAGATTTCATCGTTTCAGTCATTGTCCAGGTGTTCAAAATAAAAATGTATTCGCAATCACATGTAAGTATTAATTAGAAAATCTTTAGAATTTTATCTAATAATAAAGATATTGTTTTCCTGTAAATATATAAATTTTAATCTTCATTTATCATAATTGGCTTAAGAACGTGTGCGATTTATTGATAAAATTGTTTTGATGTGTAAAAATGTTTATAGGTATGAATTTGTCATAGTAACTGTATTAATCTTTAGCATTTGATTACATTTATTCATAAATTATATATTTATATATATATAACCATTATATAACCGCTTAGAGTAAACCAATTTATTATTACAAGTACTTAGGTTAATACAGATTTAATACAGATTCATCTTGGAACCGTTTAGGTTGGACATTTCGTTCATAAGATAAAATTAAACTTAATATAAGACGCAGAGAAGTCTTATCAGACTCATACATAATAGGTGTTTCGAGTAGGTTATCTAATGCTAGCTAGAATTTTAGATTTTATAATAGTCAATACCGTGTACTATACACAATATTGAGCATCTTATCAGCTAAAGCTTCGCCAGTATCAATCAATCAACGCTCGTCTGACATACGACATGATGAATGTCACGTAGAACCTACGTAGAACTAACTGAGAATATTCGCAAATATCTGTAAATGTAAATTTCCTTATGCTTTAACAGTGTTCAATAAAAAAATTGTAAAGAAATTTTTATTTCATTAGTAAGCTAATAATAGTCAATTTGGTCGACATTCGCTTTTCCCAAAAAAAATACATATATTTTTAAAATAATTAACTACAAAATAACTTATCATTTAATAAATTAAATAAATACTAGTCTTATTAAGAGCTCATTTTCCGTTTCAGGCTGAAAATTATTATTTAAGAAATTGTAGAATACTCTACAGTATTACTTAATATTAAAAATATTATTAAACAAAATTACTTACATCATAATAATCCTCATACTTAAACTTGGGAAATATCAACATAATGCGGAGTGCACAGTATGGGGACCAACAGAAGAAAAATGAACCCGCCACTGCCGCTGAAAAATAATTACAATGGATTTTGCAACAAGACAAGGGTTATATAATTATATAATTAGTAATCAAAATATTAATATTATTATTCAAGCAAAACCAGATTGCACTCGCACTCTGACCTCGATAGGATAAAAGATAAGAAAATGAGAAAGGAATAGATTTGGTTTTAACCTGAACGCTATAGATATGATCACTATTTGTTCATCTTGGAGAAGTGTATATTTTTTTAATTTTAAAATAAATACACTATACTTACCTAGCAACATGATTGCTTTGTCCTTGTTAGTATTGTTAACAGGACTACTTCTCAGCTTTAGACGCGTCGCCTTCAATTTCAGACCCATCAATAAGTACAAAACAAAAATCACTACTAATGGTCCAATGAACAATAGAATAGTTTCAATTATCATCAATATTCTCAACTTAAGCGGCAGAGTGTAATAGCAGTATACATATTTTTTTCTCTCTAGCAAATCTACGTAGAAAATGTCTGGTATGCAGAATATTATCGCAATGAACCAAGCGACTGCAACTATCTTGTATACTCTTGCGTTTAATTGTAGCTTTTGACGATGAAACGGCTTAGATATGACTAGATACCGTTCGACAGTAAAAGCCAAAATTGTCAGTACACTGCAATTGCTCAATACATCTAAAACAGCGAAGTGATAACGACACCCCGCTTCGCCAAAGGGGTAAAAATTTGGTATCCAAATCATGTATATTTCCAATGGTATGAACACAGTCATCATAAGGTCCGTGATAGCGAGGTTCAGTAGGTAAGAGTTTGTGGGATTCCACATGAAACGATCACGAGCTATGACAGCACATGTGCAAGTATTACCGATGATACTGAGCACAATATTAATGCCGAGGAGAAAGCTTATGAGGAACTTAACCGAGAACGTTTCTTCCAGGGCGTAACCGTCATCATAAAAAGCCATTCCCATAGGCCCGAAAAATGTGAAAGACTCATTATCAAAACCGCTCTCGTTTATTTCAAGCATTTCTAAATAGTGAAGCAACAAACGATATTACACTTTGCTAACAATTCATTACAATTGAGTTAGTTCACGTTATAAAATTTCATTATTGGGTAAGTTAACAGTAGGTCACAGTCGCAGCGCGAACAAGACTGGTTATATGAGATAGTTATTCGCGAAAGCATTGAAAGGAGATGTACAGACTGATGTTTTTTTAAAAGTCGCTTTTTTTAAAGCTATGCTGTAATTTTGTGAAGCTTTCACAAAATTACATCACATTACATGACACTGTCGAGAGTTCAATGATTTTATCCCATCTCAAAAATTGTTCTTTTTTCAATTATTTTTGAATGAATATCTGAAAATATACAGAGGTTTCGGTTACATTACATTACATGACAGTGTTGCGAGTTCAATGGTTTTATCAGATCTCAAAAATGCCCAACGCGCCTAAAGAACTTTTCACTTCAAAAATCAGAATAAACTTTCACATCACCCCTACGAAAGTAATTGAGTATATACAAACAAACGGTCAATTTGATAGCAACCATACAGTGGCGTATACAACAGTCATCCCCTAATTGAAATTGCCAACAACTATGTTCACCTACATGTTTCTTTACTACATTATAATGATGTGTGAATTGAGCTTGTTTGGGTAGTCATTTAGCCAATCTGTTTTCTGATTAATAAAAACGAGTGTGTTATGAAAATGTCTTCTAAGCTTTTCATTTGTTAAACGTACTTAATCAAATTAAGTAATATTTATTTTTATGTACATATGAAGAAAATATATGCTCGGTGTGTTATAATAATTTGTAGACACTGACGAAATATCTCATCCACAAATTAAAATGCAGACCTGCAGTGTACCAAATTCAGACCCATTTCAAGGTTGTTATTTTCATTTCTTAACTATCACTCTACCAAAGTGGATCGTCGTATTTCCTTAATAAACTCACCAGTAATATAAAACTAAAAATATTGTATTTATAGAAATAGTTCAATAAGTTCAAGTCTCATAAGTTCATGTCCGGGAATTGAACCTGGAACTCCATAGACAAAGCGTTAAAAGGATCTTAGAATAATCTAAGAACAAAGAAGTAACGTCTTTGATACACTCTACTTTATTTAAGGCAAATATGTAAGTTGCCATTAAACAAACATTAGACTTTAAAGGGAACATTTGCAGATAACGATGTCTTAGCTCTTAAGTTGTAAATTACTGCGACCGCACTCCGTGTCTGTTGTGAAGATTGTTAACATATATAAAGAATATTTCTATTGTATTCAATTGTATTCAATTTTGTCAATCGCTAAGGCTTAGATTTGAAATAGGTATTGATTACTGATTGACATAATTTGTCATCGCTAATAAAGATAGCAATAGAAATTGTCACTTTGAATTTTCAAAGGAAACAAGACCTTATCATTCTGCATCATACAAAAAATGTTCAATCTTGGGGTGATAAAGCACTTTATTTGTCGAGTTTACATTAAAGAATTATTGTTTGTGAGAATACTAGGAATATCTTTGAAATATCTCAAAAAAAGATAATAGAAAATTGGTGTTAACAACTGAGATGATTTTTTGTCAACTCTTTGAATCTTATCATTCAAATTCACTTCTTTGTCTTCTTATCTTCCAAGTCATTGAAAAATCATGTTCATTTAGATCCTACAAACTCACAACGGAATTTAAGGTTATTTTCGTCGCCTAGTTTTACTTTTTAAAGTAAAATTAAAACTTACATAAATAATACAGTTCATTATTATGCAATATATTTTAAAAAGCTTGAATCGGGCAGATTATACCCCTATTGGTATCTAAATTATTACCAAAAAAAAATCTACCTATTCACAGTAATAAACCATTTTAGCAATAACTATATTTGTTTTTAACAACGATATAATACAGCTTATTAATTAACTAAAGTTCTGAAGTACTTAAGTTTTATTTCTTTTTTCATATAATTTCTACAATACGAAGATAAACCTTCCAATTTTAAATCTGCCCGGATAACTCCGAGAATCTACAAAGAAATGTGCGATATTGCACCTTATTTTATAGATAATGTGTTCCGCTGAGGTAACTCTTGCCTTAAGGTAAATAATACAAAATAATATTCATGTTCTAATCTACTTTTATTAATAAATATATACATAAGATCCTGATTAAATCACAAAAAAGAATTTCTACTTCTACAAAACTATGTGGTAACTACAAAACATTTGGACATTTTAGTATACAATATTATGTATTAAAATAATTGGTATGGTAGTATTTAACGTATGCTACCAATTAACGAAATACTTACAACTACTTAATAAATTATTTAATTTTATCACAAATCCATAAACATTTCATAAGCTAAGTGTTATGAAATGTTATTGTTATCTAATACTATCTACCAACTACTTTATCAGCCTTAATTAATATTATATTATGGAATTTATATTGAAAAAATGCTGTATGTAAGGATTGATTACTCTCGTCACCTAGACCTTCTTACACATTACAGCATAATAGGACTTAATCTTTCGAATTCCACAGTATATAAGACAGACAGACTAATGGTCCACTTGCGACTAAAGCAGGGCCAACAAAACAACGCAATGTAAACAAACTGTCAAGATGGTTGTCAAAATGGCTTCCTACACCATGAAACAGATGGCGCCGGTCGCTCCGTGTGAGAGAAAAAGACAGAAAGTCGGGTTTGTTTATATTATTAGCGTTGTCTCCTTGGCTTTACTATACATTAGAATTAAGGATAACGGAATACAGTTAGATTAGGCATCTTTAAATGTCCTCTCAAAAACAATTATTTGGCTAAAAGCTTTTGATTCTGTCTGTCATCTGTCCATGTTATTTATGTTATTATTATGAATATTCTAAGTTAAATTGTATATACCTTATTCAACCTTTTCCGGGTTTACAATTATCGCTTCCTTTTTTAATTCTTCAGGCTCATCCGTGTCATCCCAACCCCAAACATGGTGACTACCGTCGCCAGTTCTCTTCACTCGCTTTTCAATTACATCAGGTGATACAGTCTTCAAATCGTATGCCCAACCGATAAGTGACATAGTATCAATGAATAGTTTTGAAATGTTCAAAGTATAATGTCCAAGTTCTGCTGTTTTGTAGTCCCACGGGAAAACGTGGTGATAATTGTGGAAACCTTCGCCAAGCACAACCATTGACACAGGTTTGATTTCGACCGGGTTGATGTTTTTGTCATAGGGTCTGTCTCCCCACAAGTGAGCTGCCGAGTTCACAAGCCATGTGACATGGAGCACGTACATGTAGCGGAACAGAGCGCACACATAGAAGGCGTTCCAAGCACTCTCGCCCCAAAGTTGAGGGATCAGCGTGGGAAGGACGAAGCAAACCAGAGGCATCAATGTTAAGTAATATCTGAAAGAAAACATTCATTTATTCCACGATTATTTATCTCAATTAAACAGCATTTACCAACAAAACTACGGGGGCTTTTTTTATTTTTCGGTGGCCTTCTCTAAACAGACTATTACTTTTATGGTAGCTAAACCCAAATCTAGATTGAAAAGCGCAAAGAAAGTATTTTGTGGTTATCAAAGGTACTATTAACTAGATGTATGCGTTGTAAAACATTAACTCACTTTTTTTGGAAGCGAAGTACAGGATCCGAAAGAAGGTCGCTCAAGTCAATGGTGCTTCCCTTGGCTTTGATCTCTGGATGTTTCCTCACAAGCAGCCATCCCATGTGAGCGAAGAAGAAACCTCGGGTTGCATTGTGTGGGTCAGCGTCTGTTTCCGAGTACTTGTGGTGCATGCGATGATCACGCGCCCAATCCACAACAGCATCCTGATAACAAATTCCATTATTTAGATAGGTGTTTTAAGTAAACATAATCTTAAAACACGCGTACGTTGTAATGAAATCACAATTAGCAACAATATTTTATACAAGGTTAAGTGAACTATATTTAGCGATAATTAACCAATTAAAACAATTCGTATCATGCAAAACGAAGAGGCACGGATTCGAATCTTGTCGTAAATCTTTAATTAATTAGTTTGCACACCGGGAAAAATACCTACTTGTTATAACATAATTATTGGAAGGTAAGGTCTACAAGGTGTTAACAAAATTAACAAGGAGTAAGTTAACAAAATTATTACAAGGTAAGTGCAAATATTTTGATAAATTTTCCGGCAATGGGAATTTAGTTGGGATCGTTCAATTGACGACAAATTTCAAGTCATTATCTAGACGTTGTGTCTATTTTCTTCAACCTCGAAAATTTTGATTATTACTGCTCTAAATACACTACATTTACTTATTTAGGTAATTCTCGAGGCCGACCTTAAATTAGAGATAAAACGCGTAAATTGATACTACTAATTCATAATTAATATTGTGAGGTTATTAGAGTTATCATGTATATTTTTACACAAAACTTGTAACATTGACGGGTCCTTTGTTTGAGGGTTAAAGGTGCTTGTCTTAGCGCTCTTACTCAGGGGTCTCAGGTACGATTATAAACAGAACCTCAGGTACGACCTCGGTGAAATAAGAGCATGTGTACTGTTATCTCGATATAAGTATCAATACACATTATACACATACATACAAGAAAAACATAAATCAGCAAAGTTTCCACTAAATTACTAAAACATGTTATAATTTACTAGTCACTACAGAAAATCGGAGCTGGGAGAAAACATACAAAAGGCATGAAGCAAATCAAAAAAAAAGAAAGAGAAAAACAAATAAATATAAACCAATTAACATATAACATACAAAATACAAAAAGGTACTGTTATTGTGTTTCGGCAATGAAGATATTCCAGAGCCTTTTTTCCCAAGTTTTCCTAATGCCCTATCCTTGATCCTACTAAGGTATCACCTCGGAAGTTTTTTCTAATAGATGACGGTAGACACCTACGCTACCATACAAGTGAACCATCAGACCATGTCTGACGTCTGTATACAGGGAAAAAAACTTAAGCGTAAATGATCCAACGTAATACTCATAATTAAATTATTACCCAAATTTCGTTGCCCAAAAAGCGTCATAACTATGTAATAATGTCATAGTATGTATGTAATTAATCATTATACTTAATTATAATATTTTTGTAATTTCAAACTAATATAAGAATTTCGATTTTTATGAAATTTCTCAAGTCAAAAATTCAACCTAGACGAGAATACAGCCCAGTTTCAGTAATTCGATTTTTAACGAGGAAGACTGGAAAGAATAGTGTTACGGGGCGTGGCTGTGTCGTGGACACGGCCGTGTGTTTTATGTGAATACGTGTACCTACGTTACGAATCTACGTTATCCAACAAAATCGTATCATATACCTAATACCAAAAAAATATTTGATCTTTCAGCTATGGGGTGGTGTAACGAGATTTTGGCAGTAAATCTATACTAACATTATAAAGAGGAAAGATTTGATTGTTTGTTTGAGTTGAATAGGCTCCGAAACTACTGGACCAATTTGAAAAATTCTTTCACTCTTGGGAAGCTATATTATCAGCGAGTAACATAGGCTATCTATGCTAATATTACAAAGCTTGTTTGTTTGGTTGAACGCGCTAATCTCAGGAACTACTGGTTCGAATTGAAAAATTATTTTTGTGTTGGATAGTCCATTTTGTGTATTTTTGTATCTTTTTGTGTCGACAAAGGCTTTGGCTATATAACATTTTGAACGCGGACTAAGTCGCGTGCAACAGCTAGTGATAAATATAGTAGCTACATCATCAAATTGTATCCTCCGATTTTGTTCTCATAAATTTCTGAATTGCCTCCCACTATGGAAAATAATTTGAAAACGCATTGACGTCAAAAAACTCTAGAAAAAATTACAGCAGATTTCGTTTTAAGTTTTAGTGTGTATTGAAAAATGCTATCTGTAAAATATTGCTTTGAAAGTGTAAGCAATGCATCACGATAATTGTGCACTCTGACTCTGCGACATAAACTTCTGGTTATGATCGTGATCATATTTATTTAATGTTGTCTATGTCATATGTTAAAGGTGATATAGATAACACGCGTTTACGTACCACACGCTCGTGTTGTGATAACTCAAATTTGTCGTCAGTTATCGTCACACTTTCCACGTGATTTCCCACAATAAATACAAAAGTCGTCCGACTCTTGACTCATTGAGATAACGCGTAACGACCTTTAGAATGACCGTAAGTTTAAAATCTCCGGACTTAATGGCAACATGGGCGTGATCTTAACGTGCAACAACACTTGTTTTTGTAATATAATCTTTATTGTTTAAATAATTACGCAAAAGTGAAAATATTAAATCAAGCCTTTTAAGCAATAATGAAGCCTGCATTTAAACCGTCTATTCCTAACCGACAAACTACGCTGTCCACCTGGTTGGTCGGTTAGGAATTTTTTTTCTTAACCGTCAGGCTCCTAACTCGTACTATGTTAAGTAACATATATATACTAGTAACATATATATACTAATAATATTATAAATAAATGCAAAAGTTTATGAGGATGTAGATATACTTAGAAGGAGACATGTTAAGATATTTATTATTAAAACGATATAATGTTTCATTTAACTATAAGTTCTAAGTTCATTCAGTTCTAATTCTAAGTTTATTTAAGTTGTGTATGTATAATTTATATAGCAAATACTTGTATTTAAGTGTGTTAAGTTTTCGATTCATATTATATAATTTGAATTATATTTCCTGCTAATTATTTGAATAAACATAGACATTAAAATTGAAATATGAAACTCATCTTACATGTTACGTTAAGATTTATAAAGTTGTAGTATTTGGAGCAATTATAACAAAAACAAAAAAAATACGTAGGTAAATGTTTGCAATAAAAATTCGCTCAAATAAAAACCATTGAAGACGATAAAAATCTTAAGTAGAATTGTAGTAGCTTGTGGCTACGTCAAATAACCAGAAAGAAAGGGAGGGAAGTATTTTATTTTTATTGCCGAGTGTCGTTTAAGACGTCAGCTAAAGTCTAAAGTATGATTTGATTTTTTTTTATTCATTGTCTTCTTTAATAGTGCTAATTTTTATTTATTAAAAAATTCTATTCTAAACACAGTTTTAAAGTTTTTAAAAACAAAGAGATAGAAAAGATAAGTACAGATATCATATAAATATAATATAAATAAATATAATATAATATGATATAGATATATAAATAAATAAATATATGTTATGTTTTAAATATTATGTTCGACGAGCTGACCCGGCGAGCTTCGTAACGCCCCAAAATCATATTAAAATAATAAGTAACACCAAAGAATATTTCTTAATAACACCAATTACATCACAATAACATGAGACCAATCGATCGACAGTTTTGACAACAAATCGACAGAAACTGAAATGACTGAATCGACAGAAATCGACAGACTACAATTAATTTCTATAGTAATTTTCTGTTTATTGTTATAATTTTTTTCGTTAATTTTTTCAATATTTTAATGGTTATTCTTCTATTCGAGACGGAGACGAATCCAACATAACAAAGATCATGAAAATCTGTCCAGCCGTTCTCGAGCTATAAATGGTGTAATCAACACAACTTTCTTTTATGTATATAAGTAGATATGTAATTGAGGATACTATTATTTATTTATATAGTTTTGGACTTTCGATTATTCGGCTCGTCATGTCTGGTTGTTCATGTAAAAACAAATTTATTTGTCCCAATATCCGTGTGATCTTTCGGACATATATCACTCTTGGTTTGGTATACCTACAATGGACAAACACACATTGATTCATTGCGATTGTTCAGGAAATTAAAGATCACCGTTGATATCTCGATTCGCTGTGACTTCACAGTTGCATTTTATTTGTTTTTTTTTTCTAGATAAATTGTATTTTAAGTTACGGAGGAATTCATTAAGTATATCTTTATACTCTCTATTTTCTTGTCTAATCTCATTTTCTGGCATTATAAGTGATTAGAAATTTAATTTCTTTTTTAA
The DNA here is from genome assembly GCA_947623395.1 of Synanthedon tipuliformis. NCBI lineage: Eukaryota > Metazoa > Arthropoda > Insecta > Lepidoptera > Sesiidae > Synanthedon > Synanthedon tipuliformis. The sequence continues at coordinate 7,611,945 of OX392414.1, read as the reverse complement.
ATCTAATTTTTAAATTTAGAAAAAAACAAAATCAATGTGAAATTATATTATATTATTTAGAAGTTATTAAACCCTAATTTTCTTTTCCTCCGAAAGTCCAAAATTTAGAAATTTCAAAATTATTTTCCATTTCTGTTTTCAAACTATTATTATTTAAAAATATACTTATAGTGGAAACTGTTCTATTTATGATTTTTATCAACGTCTATCTAAGTACATACAAAACTTACTCGTTTATATATTAGTTATTGAATTATATTAACGGTTATAAGTCAAGTAAAGTAAAGTAATATTATAAGGAAATATTAAATTGTAAAGGAAAAATTGCCCACATTTGATAAAATATTACATGAGTTAAAGCTGAAACAGAAGCCTGTTTATATGAAACGGAATAAGATATGACAGAGGCCATTAGTATGCATTATTTGTCTCCTATTACGACGTATCGATGTCGTTTGTATTGGCTTTCAAACGATGCCTACAGCAAATTTATTTTACAACCGCGTCGTGTGAGCTTCAAGTTAAACATTTTCAACCTTTCAGTTGAAAATGAATAACTTTTCGATATATTTACGACAGATTTGATTATAAATAAACAAATAAAGTTAAACGCAATAATGATTGCTCCAAGAAATACTCGGACTCATGCAAGTATAGATATACCATAAAAAATTTGATGGCATAAAAAAGTTTAAAATCATAATATAAATATAATCTCCTATTAAGACAAATGAAAATTGAACAGTATCAAGATTGTAAACGAATTCGTCGCCTAACGGTGATGCAAGGTGAAAATCTATCATTACTTAAAGCAAACGCATATTTTACCTACGGAATAATGTATAGGTCGCAGGAAACAATTTTATTATTCATACAAATCAACACGTAAACAATATTAAAAGCGCACTTTTTTATATTAAGCTTGACATAATATGCTGACCAAAGTAGGATTAAGGATAGAGATTAGGTACGAATAGGAAAATGGGCTCTGACTAACTCACGTGAAAAGAGTTCATGAAAATTTTGTCAACTGAAATGAGTCTAAGAAATGGGGTTCTATCGAAAATTGTTTTGTAAACGACTCGTTATAAGAAATCGCTGATATCTCTAAGAAACTTGTAAGCTAACACAAAAGATTTCGTTCCGCAGACCTACTCGAAAAGGTTACCCTTCAAGTGTGACCGCAAAGACTTAATGGTGGGCACGAAGCTCTTGTCTGGAGTGGGAGGGCTGATGGCGGCTACGATATCTTTAAAACATTTCTCTCTCTAGTTCTCCTAATCACTTTATTTCGTCCTGTTTGAGACGAATGTTTTCTTTACATGTTACGAGTAATCTCTGAAAGTACTCGATCTATTCTTCAAAATTCCTTCCGCGATAGGTAGCTTTGCTATATCTGTACTTGAATATTTAATAGTTCAATTTCACTTTCAAAGTTCCATATATTTATTATTATTTATTACATAGTATAATTACAAGTCGCTATCCGTTTCGCTGTTTTTCATGAAGATAGTAAATTTAATAGTTTTAAATAATGGCTTCACAGAAGTCTTTCATGAAAAAACTATTTGCAAAACAAGTAGGCATTTAAAATAGCACATCAATCAATCAGGTTGAATATAAACATTTCCATATAAAAATATAAAAAGAAATCATAATCTAATCGTAATTACTATTTGCAATTTCTAAACTATGTTTATAATTTTTTTACGATTAACGCTATCTCTGACCCGGCAAACGTTGTTTTGCAAAAAATAAAAAATAATTTTTTGGGGTGGGGGTATAAAAAAAAGATGTTGGCCGATTCTCAGACCTACCCGATATGCACACAAAATTTCATCAAAATCGGTTCAGCCGTTTCGGATGAGTTTGGCAACAAACACCGCGACACGAGAATTTTATATATTAGATGACTTAAAAGAACATTTTTTTTCTGTCAGTTAAATATCTTCACAAAGTGCAAAATCCTCACACACTGACATTTTAAATGTCTGCGGGCAGAGCTTAGATAGTGTCTGCGTAATAATATTTCGTCTAATCTATATGAATACGTACCTATTACATACCACTTTTCAGAGGGTTACTCAGACTTCTCGTATGTGAGAAGGTATTAGTTATAACTTTGTACAGCTACCCCCTGAATGACAAGTTAAATACCCCGAAGTTAATGCTAAGAAGGAATGACAAGTTCTCAGAATATAGTTCAGAGCAGCGACGGGGAAAGCATACGGCGCAGCATAAATCGGACAGTGCGTATAACGTTAGTATGCACCGACTCACAGAAGACCATAACGTAATAACAGCATTTGATGAGAGGTTACGTAGTGCCAGATCCTATTCAAATTTTAGGATAGGATAGACGAGACATTGAATATTCCTTGGTGGTGCATTTTAAAAAATCGCTACACGTAAGTTCTTCTGTAACGTCTGAGCAACATTTTTATAATTCACACACGAAATTGAAAAACTCTGATGTGGAGGTAGAAGTAGAAATTTAACTGTGGCTGGTGTTGAAACGTCATGCGTTCCATGATAAAAGCCATAACATTTGGTAGAAATACTTACTTGGAATGCTAATGTGTTGAACAAAACTAGCAACAATCGGAGTGGTAGTCGCGCCTTGTAAGATTTGTGAGCCCATAACCGATGAGCGCCAGCCGTGATGCCCAGCCCGGAACATATGTAAAGAATCACCGCTGCAATGAGAAATAGTTCACAATGTTAAACAACATTATAAAACGCATACTTTTCTCCCTTAACAATTTAATATAATAATGAAGGTTTTTCAAACATTCTACTTCCGGAAGCTAATTTCTATACGTCCGTATTTGTATTTTGAGCAGACAGTCAAGCTAGACTGTGCATACACTAAAAGCAACGATTAAAGGATATAAAAACGTTTCAAATTTTTAGGTGATTTTCAACTGGCTGTAACTTTGAAGAAAATGGTCGTACAGTGCTCATCTTGTGTGTTACCACACCCTCAATCAATCCTCGATCCTTCATACAATGTGATACAATGCCAAATCTATCTTTTGCACCAATCACATTCGGAATACATACATACATTTTTGCTTTTTTTCTTATATTAATTTCTTTAGTTTACAGTTATTGTTACTAACAAGATTATTTTCAGAAAATAATTGAACACTTACTGAATAGCATTGTGGTCCACATAACTTTAGTGAAAAAGAGGTAGGCGCCATAGATTCCTCCAATGTGTAAGAAAAAGAAGAGAGTGACATTCCTCCATACTATTTGCAGTTTTCTTTTCTGTGCTGAGGGCGGAAGTGGCGCCGCAGCTCTTTTATCGTCAGTAGCTGCATCAGCTTCGTTTAGCACCCAGCCTACAGTCTGCGGTTGTCCTTGAGGTGGCATATTTCTACAAATAAATAACAAAGCAATATAACACCATACAAGTAACAAGTAAGCAGCTTTTAGCTGGCCTCATCAGGTCTTTTCATGGAAATTACAAATGTTAGTCTTCATTTAGTACCAGTAGTACTTTTTGTTTGTACTACTGTAACAGAGCGTTTTAATGTTACTTCTTTATCTTTATGTTTTTTTTTTTAATATTAAAGGGTTACAGACAGATGACGGCGTACTTGATGATAGATATTATTGATAGATAGAGATACATATAAGAAGGAATACAAGTGCGTTGCCGACCCTGACAATTCACGCGCCGAAAAACAAGCATATCAGTGTTGTTTAATTCGCAATGACCTTCTTTAAACTGCCGCCAGGCTGGCTTCCTAATTTACGACTAATGTGTACTAAGAAATCTATGTAAGTATATAGAATAAGTATATAGAATCTATGTAAGTAATAAGTGCTATAGAAGAAAATTTTCAGCTTTTACAAGGACTATAATATTACGTAAATTATATAAAAAACACATCTTTACACAGTCTATACTAATATTATAAAGAGAAAAATACACTTGTGCGAAATCGGGAGCGGGTCTCTAATTATTTTTTATAATAAAAATACTATGAAAAGCAGCATTTACCTTTCCAAAAAGCACCCACTTTTTGGAATGTAATATTAAAATTATCACTCGAATTACACAAAAATAGGCACTCTATAAATAAATTGAAGTCTTGAAACACGAACAATAACATAATATGATTTAGTATCAATCATCCTACAATAGCAGGGAAGCAATCTTGTAAATTGCATAAGTATTCAGATGGAGGTTTTATGTCTGAGTAGGTAATACTTATGAAATTTTTCCCGTACAAAATTTTCCCTGTACAAAACTATATCAAATAGAGAATAAGGTTTTTTTTTTTATAATTACTATAAAACTTAATTATAATAATCAATCATTTTAAAATGCAAAACTTGTTATTTTAAATAAATTTTACAGTTATAAACTATACATGCAAAAGTTTGTGAGGGCGAATACATAGGGGTTTGTTACTTTTTCACGTAAAAACGGCTTAACAGATTTAGATGAAATTTGGCACTCAGTTAACATATTATAGGATACTTTTTATCCCGATTTTTTAAATGTTATCCAACAGTTACTTGCTACATTAACCGTCATATCAACGGAAATATTGTAATTGGAATCCAAAGTGGTAAATTCTTCATAGACAAGTCATTAAAAAAATAATTTTGTTGTGACATTTTACTGTGACCGCTACTAACTTTTATACTCGTTTGATTGTGTTGAAAACACGGGAGATACGAAAAGTCAGTTTAGTTCTCAATTTTAAATACAATATATCAAAAAGTATGGAATCTTACAAAACATTTGTCTAAACATAAGATTTTTTTTTATATAAATATGTAGGTATATTACATCTAAAATATTGATATTTATTAGATATAACATTTTTTTTATTAAGAGGTAAATATTGTGTGATGTCATTCACAGTAATATTCTAATAAATTCGACCAAATTAATTTTTTTTAAGTATTTAGTACCCACTAAAAAACATTCTTGCTATTTTCAAATAACCCTTATACCTACATTCTCGCGGGATGACGTGTGTAGGTATGTAGCGAAACACTTCTTTTAAACAATTAGGTGATTTTTTAATGAAATCTAATAATTACGCTTCTCAATGACTGTGTTCTAACTAGGTTTTAACAATAAAATTTTATATGTCAAAACTTGTCTAACTTGACTACAAATTGCCTCTGTAATGACAGTTTATTTGATAGTTGACCGTAGTAATGCGTCATAATAAATTATTATACTCGTGTTTATGTCTACAACACGCCACCGCGTGCCGAGTTGCCGGCCGGCAAATGCGAAATGGCGTGATCACTAGTGATCAGCTTGCTGCCAATGGATTTCTTTATCCGAACATAACAATCGATGAATAAAACGACAGATCCAGATCAACTCATGCTATGTCGTGGGGGTCAAAGGTTATTGCAAGGGTAAATTTCATTGATAAACTTACACAGTTCGTCGTGTGGGTTAACTTTGCAAAAAAATTTATAGTGGAAAAGTACTCTATCATTGGAAAAAATATTAAAATATACTTCATATTAAAAAAATGCTAGTTAAAAAAAATTTTTGTTTATAGGTACTTATTTTACAAATGAAGTAGGTATACTCTGTTACCTATATAAATAATTTTCTAATGAGTTTTATTTTTGATAGCCTTAAATTTGAGCAAAATTTTTCAGTTATTAATAAATTAATTATGTAATTTGGTCACCGAACTAATCTACATATACAGTAGGTGTAGGTCAACTTTGTAAAAAAAAAATTACATTTTCACAATTATATTAATTGATAACACTTAAATTGTAGCTGAATTTTTCAGCTATTAATTAATAAATATTTAATTGGTTCTCCTAATTCTTCGACATATTACTATAATATTATACTAGATATATATGATACTAGATATAAATGTAATTTGTAAATAATTTAGAACATTTTTCATTAGGGTGTTACACTAAAATTATATTTTGCAAGATTTTTATAACAAAGATACCTAGAATTATTCCTTCGATATGGAAACTTTTCATTTTCCTAAGTTAATTAAATATAATTTAAAAATTTCCATTAATTTTTTTTTACAGAAAATAAAGAAATACCAGTCTAAATTCCACCTTTTCACTAGTAATTTATTACTTACTAGCTGGCGCCCGCGACTTTGCCCGCGTTAAAAAAGTAGCCTACCTATCCTGTGTCCCGTTACGTCTAAATGTTTACGAAGTTTCATGAAAATCAGTTAATTCTTTTAAGAGTTATGGAGGAACACACATACATAAAATACAGATTTATTATTAGTATTGTGATGATACGTGTAGTTATATTACAAAGTGTACTTACGTTCTTTGAGATACAAAAGATGAAAATTATGTTCCAATGTGTTGGTGGTCAATAAATGTGTCGCACAGAATTTAATTTAAGCAAACAACTGAAGCTACGGTCAGATATACAAAGACTGGTATAAGAAATTTGCTTACACCCATTATATACGAATAAAATTGTCACTCAGTTATGATAGCGAAGATCGCTAACACGCCCGATTGCGGTGTGTCCGTTGCAGACATATTGCTGATTTGGCTTTTATTGTAAATGACTGGTTGGAAAACTGTAATAGCGACGTCACATAATAGGAGTCTTGTAATGAAAGTCGAGTCAAGGCCAGTAAAATATATTAATATAAAATATTATATGTAAGATATTATATTAATATGAAGCATATTGCCTGTAACGCGTAACGTGTGATATATGACATTTAATTTTACTCCCATAAATTTTCATACCACGGGCTTATATAGGAAAATCGATTCTTAAACTCCAATAATTATATTTATTATTTTATTAATCATATTAATTAAAATTAGATCTATGTGGTAATAGTAACATCGAAAAATATTACTCAAAAAATTAGTAAAATCTAAGAGGAAACTTGTAAAGCATAATTTGGTATTTTTAAACCAAAGTAAATTTTGTACAGTGACTGCAACAATTTATTTTACTTATAACCAGAAGAACTATATATATAACATAATAACAAAAATAAGGTCTAAGTTCAAATGCAAATTCCGTTTTCATATTTGCTTAATTTAAGTCATGCAATTAAAAATTATAAAATATCGAAAACAACATTGTTTTTAAATACTACAGCTTTGTCCAATTATTATAAGCTATATCTACTGTAACTTGCTGAGGAGCTGGGTGTCCTGCAGCTTACAGCGACCATTCCACAGACAACACACAGATACACAAATGCATACACACGTCACACTTATAACATCTCGTTTTTGCGTCGGGCGTCGAGGGTTAATCCCATACTTTTAATATTACAAATGTGAAGTTTTGGAGTTGTGTCTTGCTACGTTCTCATTGCTAATTCATTGTTACAAATTTGATGAAAATAGGTCTAAGATCGCTTTGTTTCTTTGATGATATCGCTGGAAATAGCTAATGGTGCAATAAAGATTTAAGATAGTAAGTATAAATTTTGTGCGGCGCAACCCACTTAAGAAACAAAAAATATGTTTTAACATCCATTTGTATCCAGCACATGTACAATGCCACACTTCTTATATCAGTTGTAGGTATAAGCCGCTAGGTACATAATATATATGTATAATTGAGTTGTATGTCATCATCATCATCACCTAAGCCGTAGGACGTCCACTGCTGCAAATAGATCTCCCGCATAATTTTCCATTAGAACTGGTTTGAAGCAGCTTGGATCCACCGTCGACCCGAGGCCCTTATCAGGTCGTCTGTCCACCTTGTTGGTGGACGTCCTACGAAGCGCTTGTCCGTTATCTCCACTCGAGAACCATCCGCCCAAAGCGGCCGTCGGCTATCCATACTATGTACGTACGTAAGTTGTCCTGCCCACTTCAACTTACTGATGCGCCGAGCTATATCAGTAACTTTTGTTCGTCTACTGATCTCCTCATTCCTAATTTGATCAGGCAACAACCCCGAGCATAGCCAGGTGGCTCCATTCCATAGCTCCACTCCACTCCATAGCTCGTTGAATGACTTTGAGCTTTGAGTGCCTATAGTTAAAGACCATGTTTCAGGACCATATTTTATCACTGGCAAATCTCAGTCAGTCCTTTTTATCAATTTTTATCAATGAGAGCCATATTTTGTCAATGAGAAGAATCTCAGTCAAGTCGTTTTCTTTTCTTTTATGTTTTTTAAACCAGGCTACTCTCAAGTAAAATATTGACTACTTGCTGTGCAATTTTCGTACGCTTGGTATTTCGGTATTCGGTATAAACCGAATTACAATTTGTTTGTAAACCTTTTGGAATGAAACAAAAAGTTAATGGACGGGAAGGTTGCTATAATAAATCAGTGAAAACAGGATTCAAATCGGTTAAACCGTTTCTGAGATTAGCGTGCACAGGCAAACAGACAAAAATTCTAGAAACTATTTTCTTGTATAACATGTACAAATTGTTTTTGGAGTTTACTCCTTGTCCCTTGATGCTAAGGTCAGATGACCGCGCGGCACCGCGCGGCTTCGCGGCTCAGGTACAGGGCTCGTGTAGGATTTTATTATATGTAAAATTTTATTATATACTATCTAATAGATATATTGAAGAATAGATTAAATAAAGTTTAAAAAAATAGCATGATTTGTAATTAGTAGACGTGATTTGATTATTAAAATTTCTAAACATTTTACCGCAAACCCTGTGGTAGATGTATCAAGTTATTGATACCTAACCAAGTTATTGTATTATTTATAAGTCTCGAAAATTCACAAATTAAGAATAACCCGATAACTAATAATAAGTAACACTGTTTGAAATTTTTAGTTGATGTATTTTTTTTCTTGCTTTGATGCTTGCGTCAAAGCTGTTAATGTTTGTTCAAAGACAAGTTTTAAAATAAATATTCCTATAATCTTAATTGTCATTATAATTATAATTATCATGTAAGTATAATATGTATCTCTGCATAAAATAAAATAACTATTACTATATTTATTTTCGAATTTAATCTCGTTTCCCATTCAAAAAGCAAAATCAGAGGGGACAGTATTACTCCCGACAGAATACTGGGAGTTCAGAAGGACAGCCGGTACGGGGAAGGAACCAGCTGAAGATTTTGGCGAAATCCCAAGAGTCTGCAGTGGCAGTTAGTGGCAGGGCACACTGCGTTTCGCTGTCATTTGGGCTGCCCGTCTGGCGACAGGAACACTTCCTTATACTGTGAAATAACTGCATATGTTTCATTGAGTGAGTAAGGGATGCCAGAGCCCATTTCCTAGTTGGCAGTGCACCTGGAGCGCCTATGCCGTTGCTTGCGTTAGTAGACACAACACAATGTTGGGGGAGACTGCCGCCCGTCGTAAGGTACGAGATGGTCGGCGTACCTCCACTTTCGGGTACGCCGAGGTTCTAACCGTGAGCGTAGCCCTCCCCGAGCTGGATTTGTTTACGAAAAACATTGGCCTTCATCTTGGGGTTAGCAAAGCAGATACACAGAGGGACAGACGGCGGGAAGCTACTTTATTGTCTTTTTGTTTGCAAAATATTTACCAATCTCTTTATGATGTTTTGTTGAAAAGAACAACAAGGTACGTCCCAATATGAAGCTTCATGTGTCATGAATGAGTTTGTGTGACGAAATACATGACTAGTTTCAATGACAAAGTATCCACGCGTGTTGAAACAGGGCCACCAGTTTTCCACGGACTTTGGTATCGACGAGGCATGATAACGTCAAAAGATGCGTGCGACTCTCTCGTGTTCGCAAGAAGTTGATGCAAAGGTCGTTCAAAGTCGTTACTACTTCCTCCAACTATCTCTTTCATTTTGACCCAATGTGATTGTCATTGTCCATTTGTTTTTTGATAACTCGCAATAAACAGGTGATTACTGATTAAAAATAATTATTAATTATATTACGAATACCGATTGTGATAAAAAAACATGTAATAAATGCCTACTAGAGGGTTTTTTTTAAAAGTATCAAAACATGTTATTGTGTATTATTATTATTCAAATCGTTATGAAATTTATTTTCTTTAAGAAAGCGCTCGAGAAAAGTTTTTACAAGTTCATACTTTTTATAGATTTCCGATTACTTTTATTTAGTATTTCCTTTTTAATCTCAGATTCCTAATAATTATAATAATAAGCTTTCTAGCTATAAATTATGATCATTTTCGAGTTTTCTTTCAAGCGAACCTCTTGCGAAACATTTAAAAGAAATTCAAAGATGTGCAAAATTTTTGCAATATAGGTTTTTTTTTGTGTGGCCTTCAAATTAGCACATTTTTTAAAAAATGGACTGAACTGCCAAAAACAATATCCGAAAGTTCTATCAAAGTCTAATATTTACATATAATTATAAAAAAAGCTTCACAGTGGTCACATTACTTAATATAAAGTAGAGATACATATAAACTGGAATAAAGTTAAATTTTTAATTAGGTAAATTGGTGACTAAGTTTTTTTTAATTTTTATACATTAATCAGTAGCCTGCCTATTTTAACTTTCAGAAGGTTATATTATATAACATTTAATTTTATTTTCATAAAATAAACTCGAATTTAAATAAAAACAATATAAGTAAATAAAACATAGTCAAATTCTATTTAAAACAGTACAGCAGTTTCCATGTTTGTTTTACAGTTCTATAAATTGCTATATCTATAAGTATACAATGTACATTAATTATTACAGTTAATTAAGATGGGCCACAGAAGTTATGTAAACTCCCAAAACAATTTTATTTTGAACGCTTTGATTACAAGATGTTGTTTATCTACTTATATATTTCAATGTCATATGCACATCATTGCACGTGGCAATAAAGTGAGTACCTAACCATGTAAGAAGAACTTGAGTAAGATAAAGCTATACTTTATAATTATGGTCGCTTTTAACCCCCGACGCCCAACGTGTATCTATGTATCTATCTGTGTATCACAGACCGATTTGATCAGATTTTTTTGTTTGAAAGCTATCGTGTTTGTAAGCTATCGGTTTGATTTAGCTATAGATAAAGTATGTTCAAGCGTTTAAAGACCATCACCGCATTTAAAAAAAAAATTACTGTACATAAATAAAATAAAGCACCATCTAGTTCCAAAGTAAGCAACTTAATGCTTGTATTATGGATACCAAACAGTTGATATACTACATACAATACTTTTTTGTTGTAAATACATACATATTATAAATACAAAACATCCATGACTCAGGTACAAAGGTAAAATGTTAACACATAAACATTTGCCCCTAGCGGGATTCGAACCCGCAACCGCTTGGTTAACGCTTCACTAACTTCTACAAATATTCGAATGATATGAAATTTGGTATTCTGTGCCTTCCGTGACATATATAAATACTTTTTCTTTTTAGTATCCAAATAGATTACGTTGTACAATACTAATTGTTAGCATAGCAATAATTTATTGTTATTGAATTACTGTCATAATAAAATCATTATGATGTCATTTTTATCACAATACAATAAAAATGACAATTTTACTTATTAATAATATTAATCTGTGTAATCTTTAATTCAAAACAGATTAATGCTCTAATTGATAAGAAAATAATTTTCTTTCCTTATAAACTGTGGTAACTAAATTTTGTTTGATAACGGTTTTGTATATTATTTGTATGCTATAACCGTCGATACAATATTGTATAATATTCAAAATTCAAACTTCAGGACATTTTATTTTTCAATTACTTCTAGATCCAGTGAATATGTAAATATTCAATATACATGTATGCATAACACAAATTCCGTTAATCAGCAATAAACCGTTTAAAAAAAAACTTTAAAGTTCTAATCACCTAAAATTATATGTTAAATGTAAGTTTGGTCACGTTAGTCTAGTGGCTAGTAACCCTAGCTGTTAACAAAACGGTCGCGGGTTCGAATCACGCTCACGGACCCCGCGGCGGATTTGTTTAAGAGTGTTCGCCCGACCTAGCAATTTCGACTATAGCGGACCTGGAGGACGCCAAGAGGTTTAGTAAGTAGGTCTTCCCCAATACCTACCATCTCGGGGCAGGAGTCCGACATAACCCATCGGTCTGTCCCCAGGCCGGTGGGTATCCATGATGGATTCCTCTTGTAAAAAAAAGGGGCAAATGTTTATGTGTTAACATTTTTCCTCAGTACCTGAGTCATGGATGTTTTGTATGTATTTACAAATAAATGTTAATGTAAATGGTACTTGTACAATTTTGATGTTGGTCACTTTAGGTATTAGAGTTCGTTTGAGCCTATCAAAGAAATGAAATTGACCATTTTAGATATATGTAGATTGATCTTCAAACGGCATTGTGTATCTTTATATGCAATGATCATACAACAACAATTGCAGAATAGTTTATATCCGTTATTATGATTTTTGCTTCTTGATTAAATGTAGTCACAATGGATACTTTTTTATGCGTAACCTACTTAGGTCACCTACCTTTTCTTTACTAGAGGAATCACAATGGATACCCACCGGCATGGGGACAGACCGGTGGGTTATGTCGGACACCTACCCCGAGATGGTAGTGGGGCAGACCTACCAAATAAACCTCTTGGCGTCGACCGCGTCCGCTATAAGGGCCCCTTCACATTAGGCTGCAAGCACCGCGGCAGCAGAGCGGCAGCTGCGTGTGATCGGTCGGTATTGAAGCCGCGCTGCTGCCGCGGTGCTTGCGACCTAATGTGAAGGCGCCCTAAGGCGAAGTTACGACGTCGACCAAACAGTCTTCCGCAACTCTGCCGCGGGGGTCCGCAACCGGACACTGCTCATTGGGATGGCGCGCAACCGAACTGCCAAAATACAACGTGCCTCTCAGGATGAAGCGGGCGGTATAGTCCCCATCTACCGCCCTTAGTCATTAGTCTGTCAGGGATCCGGATGGCAGGCGTACGCCAGCCGCCTGCGTCCAATTATTACTTAGGTTACCTACCTCGGCAAGCTGCCTGTCTATTTGTCGGTAGAAGGCTGTTTTTTCTTTGTTTTCTCCCAGGGGTAACACCACCACTATACCAAGTAAAAATTTGCATTTTATTTTAATGAAAGCAAAGTATCGGTTTGAAATACCTACTTACACGATATTTGTATAAAATATCTTATCTTTAATCAATTATAAAACGAATTTTTTAACCTAATTTAATATTATTTAAAAATATTTTTATTTAAATTATAACTATTCATCTCTAAACCTCGTATAAATCAGATATACGAGGTTTAAAGACAAATAAATAATATAATATAAAGACAAATAAAAATTAAACAGTATCAAGATAATTTAGTCCAATTTCCGTATTGCACTCTAAATTTTTTTATTGCCATGAGATTTTTGATAGCGCAATTCTTGACGAAGGTTTACGGCCCTTGGAGGATTCGAAAAGAAAAAAAGATATCCGAAAACTATAAGCTAGAAATGGCAGGTAAAACTGCGTTTAGTAGTTAGATCTTAGATCTGGCTGAAGAGTTGGGGATTATTTTTAACTTTTTAGTTCTTATCAAATTGCACATTTATTTCTTCCCTGTATGAATAGTTCATAATGCTTTAAAGTGTCTTAATTTTTTTTAAACTTGTTGACAGACAGCGTCGCTTAAATTTTTATTTTTTTATTTAACACGAGAGGAGTGTGTGACACTCACACTGTGTTTATTTAATTAGTCTCTGGCTGGTCTTTGACCTATAATGAGTTGGCTGTCTTATCTTATAACAGAGTGCATTATTTAATTTGTTTATATTTTTTACTTGTTTTACTTTTACTTTTCTTCGTCTTAAAGTATCTCCTTTCTATTCCTGGGTGTTATGAAGACTCGTCTGAAACTTGACAAGACAGCTCTAAAAACTTTACCTGTCTTGAACTAGACGAAAAAAATGTTCTAAACTGGAAATCCCTGTCTATTCCCCGATGTCACTTAGAAAGGATTACTTTCGCATTCCAAGGCGCTGTCTCTTTTCAATTTTGTCCATATTACTTATGTTGTTGCTTAACACATGCCCCAGATATTCAAATTTGCGCTTTTTGATGGTCTGTAACAATATCTTGGTCACCCTCAAGCACCTCTTCATTATATTAACTTCTGTGTTCAACATACGAGTCAATCAGTTCATTATACTGAGAATACTACGGTTAGTATAGAATTCGTAAGCTGCTCGAGTTGGAAAGTGAGCTTTTAATTTCTTGCTCAGAGTCCCTATTTTGTGGTAATGTTGGACTCGTTCAACTTTGAGAAATTAAGTAAGTATGTGGTCAGGGAGTTTTAAATAAATGTAACATAATAAACAAAAAAATACAGACCTTTTTAAAGTATTTCAATATACTAACTGTACGTTGTTATAAAAAGTGGACGATACAGTGTGTCTATAGGCCTCGAGTTGAAAGCTATAAATATTTAATACGACGAGGGTATAATAAGACATGTTATTTCTCAGCCTTACACCTACATTTTGTCACAGCTAACAAGAAAAGGAGTAAAATATAAATCAAAGGATTTCTTCGAAGTTCTTTGTTATTTAGAAACTGGAAGAGGTTCTAATACTTTACTATTTTGATTGCTTGTAATAAATACATATTATTATATACTGTGTAGATGAAATAGTTAAAAATGAATTGTGATTTTTCTTATACACCCGATTAATGTTTCGCTCATTAAGTTTTCATTTAAGATAAGTACGTAGTTCTTTATCTTCTTGACATAATTATTATAAAACAAAGTCGCTACCAGCGGTTTGTTTAGATCTTTTAAACTACACAATACGCATTGTAATGCGGTTTTTATCAGTACTTAGATAGAGTGATTCAAGAGGAACATTTTTATTTTTAATTATTTAAATTTATATAATTTAATTTTAATTATATTTTATTTTATTTTAAAATAAATCTCAGTATAAAAGTGTTCGCACGTGAATTTCGGTATTCGACACAAGAAAAAAAAATTACAACTTAATTTTTTTTAACATGGAAAATTTGTTAATATTTTTCCATTATTTCCCAAAAAAAATTTCATGTTCGAGGTTTACCCGGTCTAACCAACGAAATATTGAGTTAAGGCCCTAAGTAGGTATCTATGTGGCGACTTCCAAAGTCGTTTCCGCGTCGTCGCCATAACGAGTGAGTTATTGAAGTAATGGATTAAGCGTGACAAACCCACATATCGCTTTTGTTCTATACGATTGCCAGAC
This sequence comes from Synanthedon tipuliformis, assembly GCA_947623395.1. Taxonomy (NCBI): domain Eukaryota; kingdom Metazoa; phylum Arthropoda; class Insecta; order Lepidoptera; family Sesiidae; genus Synanthedon; species Synanthedon tipuliformis. The sequence continues at coordinate 7,596,812 of OX392414.1, read as the reverse complement.
CATTCACTGTAATGAAATATAAAAACTGGGTTTTAGAACACAACAGGAATTTGGCTAGTATATAAGGACGATCTGTCACGCATCTTTAAACAAATATAGAGTCACCATGAAGACGGTAAGTTTAATGGAATTCTTTAAATTATATAATTCAAAAATAAAGTTTTATATTAACACGTTTCATTAAATGCTTAAGTATTTAATTACTAATTTAAAAAAATAAAAATAATTCAAGTTACAATTTAAATTAATTTTGGCTACAAGGTTAGAATTTAAATTTTAAGTTTTTATACCAAATTTTTAAAATCGCACTTAAGTGTGAGTATTTGGTTAATAATACATAATTAAAAAAATATTTAAAACGTGTTAAATCCTAACAATTTTTGTGCGTGATGTAATATTTGTTTAGTTAAAACTTATTTATCTCAGAGGTACCTTTTATCACAGACTTTATGAAATGGTTTATAGAAATAAAAATAAAAATTTATTTAATTAGATTTTTATATGATTATAGATTACTAAAAGTGTCGTGCCTATTTCACCCTATACCTATATGTAAACTAGTATTTTAAAAGAAAAATTATAGGGAACAATACCTAATTCGTTTCCTAGATATCTGTCCCATTCCTCAACGCCTTGCCTTAATAACGACTTTAATTATACTTGCTGTTAAAAGAGTCCTCATTTGTCACCTCTCGTTAGCGCACGCACAAAAAACACTGAGGATTTTCCATTTGATCCCACTAGGTAAATTATTAAACTTAGCCAAAACAAAGTTTATTTAATCTGAAAATTGTTCTGATGTGTAGTATACAATGTGTAAGTACATGTGTACATTTTCTTTTTTCTTTTGTTTATAGGATACACAACTATAAATATCACAAACTTAAAATTATATTAGAGCTGTACTGTATGTATATACACCCATACCTATGACTGGGTATATATACTGTTAGCCTATCAGGAAGATGACTGATAGGCTATCAGTCATCTTCCGGTTCCTTATATCAAGAATCGAGATTTCGAAGTGGGTAGCATAATTCTCTATACGAGTAATTATAGTCATTTTTTCAATGGGCACCAATTTTTTCAGGGTTTCAATTTTTCACCGCGAAAAATGGTCGCGGGCACCAGGTAGTTGTTACATAAATATGTTCGGCCAACGGGGATAATAGCCTCTTATGGTAACGTTATTCGCGAAATATGTCTATGTTAGTGGTAGGATGCAGTAATACGAGTATATAGGAAATAAGTCCAATTATAAGAAAATATGTTACAAAAGATGAAAAAGAACGATTTTCAGTAAACGTTCCCATAAATCTCCATAATCCCATAAATCCTCCTAAATCTTTCAATAAATACCTCCTTGGGGACAATGTCCTACTCTTAATCCCACCATCATGGCCCTTATTTTTTAATCCCACGAGGGTCGTCAATGGAAGTACTTAAATGGCCTTGCTTTTGTTTATAATCAACTTTATGACTAACATTCAGCTTAGTGCAATTCACATTAAAAATATTACCTACAGTTTAAATAACTTATACATTATATTTTAATAGGTGGAAATTTCCTTACTCATTTTCGTAATTATTGCGGCGTCAGGAGTCATGGGCAGTAGAGAGTCAAGATCACCAGGTATGATCATAATATTTTTCTAATTCTGTTTGGTTTAAAAGCATATTGTCATTAGCCAATAAGAGCAGAGTTAATTTGCCTAATTTTGTCGTAATTAAAACAGTTAATATTTGTAAGAAGTCGGTTAAATTGTATATTATACTTCATTGCTAATGTACAATGAAGTTATACTTCATACGGCTTCATTTCTGAGACTAGGAATGGAAACCAGATTTCATTTGTGAATCTTAAACACTAGTGATTAGAAAGACAAACTGGACCAACCCCTTGCAGAAGAAAACCACGAATAATAGAACAAGTTTACGTGTGTGAGTGTGATGGAAGAACCAATCAAATACTCAGCTGATATTCTAATCTTTATCTGGTCTCATCTGGCGTACAAATAAATTATAAATGGCAGAATGTGTATGTATAGCACATTATTTAATTAAATGCTTCTTTTGTACTCACACACACACACACACATATATATATATATATATCTTTTTTTTTCTTTCACCGTTGGCGTCACTACCCAATGCCTAACCCTAACACATTACTTAACAATTTTTTTCCCATCTTGAAATTTTTTTAAACGGCAAAAATCTACTATACCTTATGCCTAAACTCCAGACTTGTATTCTCCTAGATATTATTTTAAATATGATAGTTTAACATTAAAAATAAAATGCAAATTGATTAGATCAATTGTAGACTGATAAATGCACATTAATAATATATAAAGTTCCTATATAAAATTAAGACTGAACATTGAACATTCTGTCTACGAGCCTCTTCTGTTCAATATATTAAATTGTCTAGTATTAGCGTCGTATAATAAATCTCATCTCGAACGTAATTTAGTTAGGCCATTACAAACGAAGGTTTGGGTCCACATATAAATGTTTCATTTCATGTTTCACACATGTTAATAAAAATTGGTTAATATGTTTTTTTTATTTGTATACGAAAAAGAGATTGACCTCAATCTCACCTGATGGTAGGTGGAGATGAGGTCAAAGACGAAGTTCGCTTGCCAGTTAATAGTCTGTTCACTTTGTTCTTGAAGCGCCACAAGTTGTAAATGTCTTCTTCTTCTTCTCAGCGTGCTACTTGAGTGACCATCGTGGCTATTCTGACTTTGGAAGCTGCTGCCCGAAAGAGGGAGCGAGTGCTCAATCCGAACCATTCTCTTAAATTCTTCAGCCAGGATGTATTTCTTCTACCTCTGCTCCGCTTCCCCTGTATTTTCCCTTGCATCACTAGCTGAAGAATACGGCATCTTTCGCCCCTCATTACGTGCCCGAAATACTGCAGCTTTATTTCATTTTATTGAACAGGTGGCAGTGGATGGCAGGGAAGTGGTGGTGGTGGTGGCGGCTTCGATGGTGGGCTACCATCTGTTGGCGTAGCCCGTTCATCATTTGGCGGTGGTTGGGGCAGCTCTGGAGGAAATCTCGGACGTTCGGCTGGCGGATGGGACTCCCAAGGAAGTGCAAGAAGCGCTGGCGGTTGGGGAGGAAGTGGTTTTAAATCGGGAGGATTTGGCGGTAGTTCTGCTTACTCTGGCGGTGGCAGTAACGGATTAGGATTCCGCTCTAACAACGATTGGCAATCTTCAGGGTGGTAATTATGCGGACGTTCCGCATATTGTATTGTCTGTGTTCAAATGTTTATGACTACCAATGGCTTTCTCGTGATGTATCATATATACTGTATTACGAATATTACTAAAATATTATAGAAGCAAAGTTAAAAAATACAACCGTATTTTATGTTACCTACCTTCACTTCTTATAACTCTAACTATAGATGAAGATACGCAGATCACCGCAAAATAAAATATTGATAACACAATAGTGTTATAATAATACATAGCTTTATACAAGTTTGCTAAGTTGGGCTTTGACGAGCCTGCTGGGTTAAGGCATTTGCTTTAACGCTCTTTCTCAGAGTCCCGGGTTCAATTCTCGTAAGGTTAACTTAGGAAATGAACTTTTCAAACTTGGCTTTGTAGGGCTGGTAAGTAGTGGTGCAAAATGTAAAAAGCACTCGTGCTTTTTTAGTTTTTGCATTATTAACCTAAAAATGTCGTGAGAACGCCACTTTATTAGGAAGTTTGAAAAAGTAATTCGTAATAACGGGAGAAATGTTTATAATTCTATAGAATTATAAACATTTCTCCCGTTATTACGTATTCGTTTCGTATTCGTTATTCGTATACGAAGATATTCAATTTATAACAAAATTGAGTGGCTTCATGGGAAACATTACAGATGTTCCATAAAACTGATTGCAGTTAAGTGTTTGATGAAATGGTAAACATTGGTAAACATTTAAAAGGTGGTGCAATTTCATTACAAATGCGGAAATAAATTATCTATCTTTACGTTTCATGATATGTGAAAAGTATGAAAATAGTCAAACAGTTTACTATCTTTTATGTGTTATATTATATAAAAGAAAGTCTTGTTAGTTACCTACAACGGCTGAACCGATTTTTATGATCCTTGATTGTTGACGAATTAAACCATCTAAATTAAGAACGAGAAAAATATGTGAATAAAATACATCTTCTCATACATTTTGCAGGGAACGGGTTTTTATTCTGAGGCGGTACGAAGTTCACCGGGTCAGCTAGTTTAAAAATAGTTTTAGACAATGACAATAAGATAATATTTAAAATGTCAAGAAACTGCACTTACTACTCACCATTAAACTACTATAGTATAATTTACTATACTGTACTATTAGATAGGTATAGGTCGTTTGTTAATATGGAATGTAACCTGATTTGGCACCATCTCTTCGTAGAACAGTTTTCCACTAAGAAGTCGAAATAGGCGACAAATATAACGCTTTTCTGCTAAGTCCTCGCTAAATATTTTATTCACTTGCACTGTAACATAAACTATGCTATAATGCCACCTAACCAATCACGATATTATGTTACCATTAAAAAATCTTGTGTGCTAAGTATATGAACGTGAATAAAAATTGTAAGCTCTTTAACCGTTTTGAACGTCACAACACCTTTAATCAAATTGCTCGTGTACAAGCAAGTAAGCAGATTTTGCTTTTATTTTGTCTTTATTAAATTTAATCTATTCATTAAATATAATACAAATTCACGAATTTATACGTCAAATCTGAGAGATATTATCTTGAAAAAATAAAAATAATTATTTGATATAGGTACTAAAATATATATATAGATACTAACTGGTGCCCGCTACTTCGTCGGAGTTCTGGATGAAAGGACTCTATGTTCTTTCTGGTGTCCCAGACAACGTGTATGCAAAATTTCATGGTGATCCATTCAGTAGTTTCTGCGTGAAAGCGTAAAAAACAAACAAACTCACATACACTTTTCCCCTTAAATGGGTATATACAAAATGGTAACATTATTTATTTACATTTTAGGTACAACGGATGAACATTATGATTAAAAATATTCTAAAAGTATTAAAAAACATTCTTGGTACTAACATTCGTAATGCAATTTTTTGGTTGGACATAACAAATAATGAAGCTAATGTTTTGGTGAAAATAGCTACAGCATGTGTCATTATTGCTAATTCAAGGCAGCTAATAACGCTGCTCACAGCAGAAAACAATTTGGAGGAATTCTTCGAATGTTTCAGCACCGTGTCTTTCACTGGAATGGGACTCTTAAAGCTAATATCATTAAAGAATAACGAAAGAATCTGGCGTCATCTATTCAAACAGGTCTCAATATTGGAAGATGAACTTTTGAAAGACGACATTGAATTCACGAATGTTGAATATGAGTCTGATGACGAAGATTCTTTAAACATATCTAACTATATAGAAAAGTACAACAAAAATTATAAATTTACATCCACTATTTTATTCAAACTTTATTTCTATACGGTTGTATTCTTTATTATAGCTCCGTTTCTGGAATATTACTACATGGTTCTGATACTAAGCAAAGATATTATTGAACTTCCTCACATTCTGCCGGGTTGGGCGCCCTTGGACCATATGAGTATTTTCGGATATTTGGTAACAATTTTCTGTGAAATTATAGCTTCGTGTTACTCTCTTCTTATTCATGTGACTTTTGACACTATGTTTTCTGGATTAATGATATTTGCTTGTGGCCAGTTTATCTTGCTTCGTGATTACAGTGAGCGAATCGGAGGTAGTGGTAAATTCTGTGTTTTGAATAATAGAAGAGAATCTCGAGCTCATTACAGAATTGTAAAGTGTCATCGCATTCATATCACTCTTGTGGAGTAAGTATTGAAAATAATAAGAACATAATACACACGGTATTAAATTAATAACATTTTTAGAAATGAATTATATTTTTGTATGCTTCTGAACAATAGCTTCATTAAAATTCTCCTGTAGGATCGCCAAAAGCATTCTGGATCCAGTGTCGACTTGCACTGCAGCCCTTATAATAGATCATCCTGTACATTGCTCGACATAATCCGCCGAAAAATGACGATAGCTTTCTTCTATATTCTACTGATCTTTTATATCCATAGTGTAGTGTATGCATCTTAGATTTGTTCACTGGCAACATTACAAAGACAGTCTAAAACGTACCACGTGACGAATGTCAGCAATCCACGGGGATAAGTTAGTGCGTGACAGATATAAAGATATATAGTTGCGTGTGTGTCCGGGAGTGATACGTGAGATAATATATGTGACTCTGACGCGTGAGCACTACAAGTGGCGACGAGTATAAAAAAAAAAGAATAAGAGAGGAAAAGATAAGTAATTAATATTTAAAAGTTCATGTTAAAAGTCAACTGGTTTGAACAAATTTCGCAATTTTATTCTTTAATATTTCTTGAAATCGATATGTTCTTGTTTAAATTAGTTGCTTTTTTGTAAAACATTTCATAAATAGTTGTCGTAATATAAAAGGGGTCCTATACGTCTTTGTTTACAATGGAATAGATTATCGAAACAAAGAATACCTACCGCACAGTTATAATCTAAACTGAGTTTACTTATATACTTATAATGCGCGTGAAGCCAACTGTACGTACCTTAATTTATTAAATGATATCACAAGGGTAAACCATAGTTAGTTTTGGTGATCATTACATGTATTGTAAATACTAACTTAAATTTGGTTTTTAAAAAAAAAATATTTGAAACTACCTTAAAGTTTATCTATGACGCGAGACGATTGCGGAATATTTTGTTTTGTTGATGCTGTAGGGACCTACCCTATTTATTATTATTATTTCAAGCGGAATGTTTGTTTTACATTTCTTATTGCTGTGTAAGTACTTATTTATGGAGGCGGTTATTCATGATTTACTTAATGTCAAACTATTAACGAATATATTTACAAGTTATATTTATTAAATTTATATTTAAAATTCTTGCCTCTGGACTACAGGGCCCCAGGTTCGATTCTCGGTCGGTTTGGAATTTAGTATAAATTTTCAGATTACAAAAATATATATACATAAAATGCGTAAATATTGGTGTTGCATGATTGACTCCGTTATCTAGTACTAGATTTAGAACAATGCTAGATTGTTTTATTGTATCAAGTAGTCCGGGAAGAGATGACACCTTTAAGGACTTCATAATGTAATTTAGTAACAGGTGATGCCTGTAAGAACTTGATACGATGCGACATAGGTATGTCAGAGGGTAATGCATGGAAGTATAAAAAAAATCATAGTAATGTCATTATAATGCAGTACTAGATGATACAAACTAGTTATGCCAAATTGCTTTGTTCTATCTTGTGCGCCCTGTGTTAGTGTCGAAGAAGTGTTAAATGTGCAATAAGCCAAAAAAAGTTTACATACTTACATTATTATTTAAACTGAGGAGACATTTATGTGAATAGACATTGACTTGGTCAATGTTTGGTAATGTAGTCGGTACGTATAGATTGAAAACCTTAATTAATTTATGGGTGTTATTATTTGCGGTAATCAATATTACTTTATTTTCCTTGCATAGTGACATAGCAAGTGAAAATTAATCAAGAATTTTTATTATGAAGTTTCACTCTGTAGAAAAATGAGGGTTTTGAAGTATAGCCTGTATTTTGGAACAAAATATTTATCTATAATAGTTTTTAACAAATTTTGATTTCTTTTCAAAATAGTACAGTTTTTAAAGATTGTTTTGCAAATGTTGACTTTTTAGTCAACAAGATATAAAAATATATAATATTAAAGACCAACATGCTACCTATATGTAGTTATACAAAGGCAAGTATGTACAAAATTAAGCATACTAATATAATTTATTAATTTCTATATTACATACTCACTTAAAAATGAACAAATACCTACATTAACAACAATATTTAATTACATTCTCATAATTCTGAAAATAATATCACTAATTGATAGCACAGTATCAGTGATACATTGTAGCAAAATCATGTTCTACTACTAGCCGTCATGAAATGATTTATATGTTCTTATTTATATCTATATTAAATGTTAAAAGTATTCGTTGTGTTAGCTGGTTCGACTCTCGCTATTTCAATAGTGATGTACTTGATAGTTGTGTAGAATGGTAATATTTGTCATAAGTACTTACTGGGTCTCGCGGCTGGTCATTTAAGTAACAAGAAGTTAGGTTCCGATATAGTGTAGTGGTTAGGACGCCTGGTTCTCACCAGGAGGGCTTGGGTTCGATTCCCGGTATCGGAACAGAGATACGGGCCAGAATTAAACTGAAGGCATAGGCTGCCATTAAATTGGTGGATGCTGCCATTAAATTGGTGGAGGCTGCCATTAAATTGGTGGATGCTGCCATTAAATTGGTGGGTGCTGCCATTAAATTGGTGGGTGCTGCCATTAAATTGGTGGAGGCTGCCATTAAATTGGTGGATGCTGCCATTAAATTGGTGGATGCTGCCATTAAATTGGTGGAGGCTGCCATTAAATTGGTGGATGCTGCCATTAAATTGGTGGTTGCTGCCATTAAATTGGTGGGTGCTGCCATTAGATTGGTGGGTGCTGCCATTAAATTGGTGGAGGCTGCCATTAAATTGGTGGATGCTGCCATTAAATTGGTGGGTGCTGCCATTAAATTGGTGGGTGCTGCCATTAGATTGGTGGGTGCTGCCATTAAATTGGTGGGTGCTGCCATTAGATTGGTGGGTGCTGCCATTAAATTGGTGGAGGCTGCCATTAAATTGGTGGATGCTGCCATTAGATTGGTGGGTGCTGCCATTAAATTGGTGGAGGCTGCCATTAAATTGGTGGGGGCTGCCATTAGATTGGTGGATGCTGCCATTGAATTGGTGGAGGCTGCCATTGAATTGGTGGATGCTGCCATTAAATTGGTGGGGGCTGCCATTAAATTGGAAGGTCAAATTATGCTACCATTAATTGGAAGGTTAAAATTGTGCTAAAATTAAATTGGCAGATTCAATTAGGCTGCTATTAAGTTAGTAGATTAAATAGTGCTACCATTATATTGGAAGCTTCATTTGTGCTGCCATTGGATTGGTAAATTGAATTGTGCAGCCATTAAGATGGTTGATTAAATTGTGCTGTCATTTCATTGTGAGTTAGACCTTGCTCTTCTGCCATTAAATTAGAAGATTGAATTGTGTTGCCATTAAGTTGGTGAATTAGTTTGTTGTACCATTAAATTGAAAGGTTAAGTTATGCTGCCATTAAACTATGAGTTAAACTTTGCTTTTCTGCCATTAAATTGGAAGATTAAGTTGTGTTGCCTTTAAATTGGTATGTTACATTATGCTGTCATCAAATTGTGATGCCAATAAAGTGACAAGTTAAATTATAATTCCATTAAATTGATTGGTTGAATTATGCTGCAATTTAAATTGATAGATTGAATTGTGCTATTATTTAATTAGTAGAAAGAATGGTTGTAAGAAATTATGAACCGGGGAAATCTTATCAGAGGAATGTCGTTACTTAAAATTTTTAGAGGGGAATGGAAGTAGTACCGGAAATAGGAAAAAGAGATCATGACTACTTATAACTTTTTTATTATTTAGTAGATAATAAAAAAAAATATTAATTTAAGAACGTATATGCTAAATGCATGCTAAATCAATTACTGTACTGTAGATTTTGTTCTGGTTATTAATTACAAGTTCAAATAAAATAAAAATTGTGATAAGGAAGGGATGTAGTGTATGCATCTTAGATTTGTTCACTGGCAACATTACAAAGACAGTCTAAAACGTACCACGTGACGAATGTCAGCAATCCACGGGGATAAGTTAGTGCGTGACAGATATAAAGATATATAGTTGCGTGTGTGTCCGGGAGTGATACGTGAGATAATATATGTGACTCTGACGCGTGAGCACTACACATAGCATTGAGAGTCGTTGAGTCATAGTTTTCAACGAATAGTTTATGTATTTATTTATTAAATTTTTCAGCTTTCAAACATATTTGAATCAGATATTGAAGCAAATATTGGCTGTGTACTTTATGTTGACAAGTGTGGCCCTGTGCACAGTCGCACTACGTTTACAATCGGTACGAATTTTATATTAGATAAAAAAAAATTCAATAGAATAAAACTAAAAAGTATTATGGTAGTTATACATGTAATAAAATATAGATATATAATAAAATAGCCTATTACGAAACGATGTGAGTTTAATAATCTACCTATTACCTACCCTTTCACGCCTTAATTACTCGAAGGATCAAGAAGAAATTTCAAATTATGAAAGTCAAAAAATACCTACTTATAGGACACGTTCATAGTTCTTATACAGCACTGACATACTAGTCTGTGTTATACAGTACTTACCTAAGTAGCTTTAAAATTGTATTTAATATTTTTTTACACAATAATTGATTAAAAAATTAACACGATTAAATAGCAACATTAAAAGTATGTACAATTATATTATTTTTAAAATAAATAATTTGTTTTATGCTCGGGCATAAAAAAAATGTGATATATAAAAAAATATTATCTTTACTGTTTCCAGGACAATCTACAGTTGATGGAGTTAATTTCACTTTTACTTTACATGGCTTCAAGTGTAACTCAATTGTTTTTGTACTGTCGCTACGGAGACGCAGTGATGAATAAGGTAATTAATATCGTCTGAACACAACTACCTGGTAGTTAGAAAATAAATATATGAAAATAAATAACGTCTAGTCTAGTAAAAATTGTTCACAAAGAAATACGTTGTTTTTTTTTCATTAGATAAAATTTTTCTGTTATTATATTATAATATATTTTTTACTAAATTCGTGGCGATTGTGCATTATTTTACTATTGATGAGTCACACTAATCTCCATTCAAATAATATAAATTCACTTTCATACTAGGAATCTCTATATTTTTTGGCTTCAATTATTATAAACGTTTGTCCAAGATTACAATTGTCGTGTTATACACAAAAATAAAAATTGCTTAAATTACAAACCAGAGAATAACTTTAAACCCTCGGGGAAAAAATAGATATTTAATTCGGCATCAGAAGGGAATAGATAGATGTTCAGTATAAGTACTTTTAAAATGAGAGATATAAAATGAAAAATATCTACTTACCTACTTCTAGAGTTCTCTGACTATGGGCAGAGGTCCATTTGGAGCTGCGTGGTGGTGCCTCAGTCCAAGCACACGAAGGGAACTCGTCTCCCTAGGAATGGGGATGTCACGCACAAGACGTTTCACAGCGGGCATATTTCATTCGCCAGACTTACCTTCATTTGTTCAGGTTAAAATTTCGTTTTAAGTATATAAAAAAATATATAGGAATAGGTACCCAACTTAATGGCCATAACTTACAGATTAACTCCCCGTAATAAGAGGTAATCTTGGGATATCTTTTTTCTCTTTAGAAAATAATTCACAAGTTAAATAGAAGCTAGAAAATAGATCTAATAAAGTTTAGATAGAAGTAAAAATTCAATATCTGAACGCGGTTCTTATAAACTGAGTAAAGCAGTGGTCTCAGTTTTATTCATTTACTCAAACAACACTCGAACGAGGAATGACAGCTTTTGTGTGATACAAATATATACCTGTGGTTATCTCATTCAAGCTAGCTTTTGAACAGTTCTCTCTGTATTATTATTCAATATTGGAATCGTAGCGGTGGGGCTGAATATTCTAGCAAATAGTTGTATCTAGTCCATTTTGTGAATGTAGGTAGGTAGTACATACTTGCCGTATTTCCTCTATAATTTCTGCTTCTAGCAGTTCTAGCTACGGTTAAATGTAACTTTTTTTTATATTTGAGTACCTACCTACTTATACTCAAAAAATCTCAAAAAGTCCGAGTCTAAAATTTTATTTTTATTACAGGTGATGCGTACTGCGTACGGTTACTTCGCATTAGTCCGTCAAAAATCTTAATACTTTTTAAGTTTTTAATCTTTTTCATTGGCCCTTTGTTCTCGTTTAAGTTAAAATGTAGTACACGTTAATCGCTTTATGTCTAAATATAATTTAAACAGGGGTTTGAAATAAGTTTTTACTAGGCCGGATTATCCATTAGGCAGTGTATGAAAAAATGAACATATAAACATTTGTATTAAAAATTAAATTCGATGTTACACACATTGCATTAAAAAAGCTACTCTTTTTTGTGTCGTATTATTCTACTATAATATGAAATATTATCTACTTATTAAGGGGCTGTTTCATGATAACATCGAATTTAATTTTTAATAAAAATATGCTTTTATTCCTTCCATTTGTTTCACTATTTATATAGAGTGAAAGCATACAGGAAAAATAGGAAACATAAATATCGTTTCCTATTTTTCCTGTATTGAGCTGAAACATGGTTTTTCCTTCAAGAATAAAATTGATTGCTCATCGCACTCACATCTCTATCATGAAAAAGCTTCGCATCAAATAAAGACTTGTGTCAATTGTGCAAGTGGGAATTCTTAATGCATTTGGATTAAGGATTAATTTGGATTTGGACATTATTATTCGCAACTGCAGCTCATTAGAATGGATGAATTATAAACACATGAAATAAACCGTCCTCGTCTCTGTCCACAAGATGGACAGACAGAGCTTAGCAAATCGTCTACGAAGTAGGTACTAAGTGTAAACACACTGCGCTTTTTTTTCGAGAATTAATATAGGTAATAAAAATTTTTGCTTGGATGTAGAATTGTACATATAATGGGGCTAATGTTTTGGCAAGACTCTCAAATGTTACCGGATGTTTCATAATAGCTAATTGAATACAGAAAATTAATCTGTTCACTGCAACAGACGGTGTGAAGATATTCCTACAATGATTTAGACTTGTATAATACGAGTATTGATGCTCGTACGCATGAACTTTTATAATCGTAATAATACTATATTTCTATGTAGGTATTATCTGTAATAATCAAGTCATTGTTACTCACACACCAAAGCACAGTGCCGGGGGTTAGACGGGTTGCCTAAACATCTGCGAAACGCGGTGTTCCCCTTTACCACTAAGTACCTACTTCTCAGATTTAGACTAGATTCAACTATGAAGTTAACTTTAAAGTTGGCTCTGCCGATAATAAATCGAACCTAATATTCTACCAATGCACTTGTCACAATGGCTAATGAATGGTAATGTTCATTCTAATTCAAACACAAAATTATTTATAAGTAGCATGAGCATAATGTTCTGTCATGTGAACAGCCATGTCCTGGAATTAACGTTCCTTTTGCTAGATTGTATACTGCAAATCAATATCACTGAGACTGCAATCTGTAATGTAAGTAATTTCTAATCATGTCTGCTCCATTGAATCCAAGTTGTGTCATTGAACTTTGGCGACAGACTAAGATTGTCTCGTTTTGATTAAGAGACTAACGCCATGATCAGCAGACTTAGTAAATGTGTCTATTTCATTAGTGAGAACTGTATTGCTATTTCCAACTTTCTTCTCTTACTACGATACATTTATGTCTTACAGTTATTATATTTTACTTTTTTTCTCATCTATACTAATATTATAACAGGTTTGTATAGTTTGTTTGTAAGTGGGAGATTAAATTTCAGGTCGAATTTCGTCGATCAAATAATACAATCTTGCTCTAAGCCGAGATAAAAAATTTAATATTAATTTTTTTTTAAGAACTTTATTACAAAATTTAGAGATAAATGTTTCAAAAATATATTAGGAACCAAATAAAACAGACTGTAATTACCAATAATATTTATTGCATAATAAAATAAAAACCAAATTACATAAATGTGAGATAACATTTTAATATTGGAAACCAACGTTATTGTTGTTTTAGATTCATAAGTGTTGTGATATCAACCAGCTGTGTACAGCGGGCAGTAGTTCGTTCGTCCATCTGACGTTTGCCCGCAGCGTTTCGAGCGCGCGTTTTCGCGCCGCCTCACCTGCGCCCGCCTCCGGATATTTAGCGAAAAACTCTTCCAGCTAAACAATACAACGAATTCATTTTCTTTTTATACTTCAACTGGTTTACCATTTACTGGCACAGATGGTATTAAGATTAGTGACTCACTATCCTCGCATCCGCGCATGGACAACATAATACTGAGTCCAGTGCACTCAGTATCATTCATTCGCACAAACATCAATGTACTTACTACAACTATGTATTTCGCACGCTATACAAAACACTGTAAAATTTTTTGGAACATTTAAAAATGAACATTTCGTTGAAATGAACAACATGGAACATTTCGTAGAGCAGTAACTATCATCTGTCATTTAAAACCAACCACACATCTGTCAATCTGTCATTTAAACAAAATGAGACTTTACATCAACACATTAGAGTTTAAAATGAATAGTAGAAGTTAGTCGTTACTACCTTATACCATTGACGCGCGAAGGCAAGACTCTTTGGCACTTTTATGTGCCACTTTGGCATTTGTGACGCAAAGGACACTTGTCTTGCATATGTCGTCGGCACATCGTAGAATTGGGCATATGATGATATTCCTGGGTAGATCATATTTCTGTTGTTGATCATAAACTGAGAGGGTCGCCTCACTCCGCTCAGCTTCGCTCGGCTCTCCAAATTTATTTCCATGTAAACCTAACACGGTCCTCCTCGCTTTGCTTCGCTCCGCTCCTCGACGCACCTATATTTGACTTTTAGTGAAAGATTTTTGATTTCATACTTTACGATCTGTCCAATTCTACGATCTGCCCACGACACATACACGTGAAATATTACCTCTTTGAGGTGAGCCGCTGTGTTGAAGGTCGCAGTGACAGCGGGCACGAGATTGCCGAGGTAGCGACTGTTGAGAGTGTACCGCTCAACGAGGCGCGGCCACCGCTCGCGTACAAACGACCAAGCGACGGCCGCACCGGCGGCATTGCCCGCTACGTCTTGCACCACACCCAAATAGTCCTGTCCGCGGACGTAGCGCTCGTCCCACGCCATCTCCAAATACCTGTCGTAAATACAAGTATTTAGCAATAGCTGACACTCAATAAATTAAAGCATCACTTTGGAATTCCTAAAGTTCTTCCTATACGTATATATATAAAACTAGCTGGTGCTAGCGACTTCGTCCGCGTTCTGGATGAAAGGTACCCTATGTCCTTTCTGGTGTCCCAGACAACGTGTATGCAACATTTCATGGTGATCGGTTCAATAGTTTTTGCGTGAAAGAGTTACAAACATCCATACATACGTACATGCATACAAACTTTCGCATTTATAATATTAAGTACGGAAGTACGGATTCTCGTGTCAGTGTTTGTAACCAAACTCCCACGAAACGGCTTGATCGATTTTTATTTTATTTTTTGTGTATATTCGGTAGGTCTGAGAATGTAGGTCTTAAACTATTTTTACACCCCTAAGTGATAAGGGTGACCCACCCCATTTTTTTTTAATTTTTTTAAACGTTTGTCCAAGTATCCAAGTAAGTATTAATATAATTTTGTATCCAAACAAGCATAATTTATTAGGCTAGATCAAACAGAATATGAAGGTAGCACACGTTCTTTGCTAATTATGTTTAGTTGGGCAACAATGTTCTGGGAAACAATTATTGTTAATCTTGTTACAGATTATTTTATTATGTAGTGACGGTCAGCATAACGGTACTTACTTCAAAAGAATGTCTGCATCGTCAGGGGCCGCCAATGCTTTTCGAAGTCTGGCCTGTTCCTGCACATCTTCCTCCTTCAGGTATATCTTCCATAACTTGTCCCATTCTTCTTGGGTAGCCGACTTCATGCCTGACAAAATAAATCACTAATGTGTACTCTCAATTATTAAAAATAATGACCAAAATATATTGTGAATTTCAAATGAGGTTTTGTGTCATTATGTCGTTATACGTTGTCGATTCAATATAAGGATAAAATAAATGTAAACAAACCAAACGCAGGTCACGCAGATAGTAAACATTTTTTTAAAGTCGTATGTGTATTAAAATTGTGCCGATCGTAAGCATATGTTTTATAGATATTAATTTATGAAAACTATATTAATTTAGTCCCAACGGAGATCGGTGTGTCATTGAACATGTGCTATGAAAGAGAACGAAGAGCGCTTTCCGTTATTGTAACTACGCTTGATAGAAAAGGATAGATATAGAATTGCAAGTTCTACCGCTTTAAAAGGTTTTTGTTTACTAAAAGTTCATGCATATGATGAACGGAGTATATAACAAGTTATTAATTAATGAAAAAAAAAAATACCATAATAATAGACGAGATCTCTAAGGTCCGGTTCGAGATGTATTTCGGAGTGTTGAGCCAACCAAGCGGAGAAACGGTCGCGAGTTGAACGCACCGCATCCGGCAAACCGTGCCGAGTGGACACACCCAATATTGTACTTCTTAATGCACTACGTACATAAAAGTACAGAATGAGACAAAATCGTACAAAACTCCATCCAATGTACAACAACTATGGATTTCGCCACGCCATACAAAACACTACGAACTTTATGGAACATTTAAAAGTAACATAATGCGTAGAGCATTAACTCGTGTCGTCTGTCATTTGAAACCAACAAAACATCTGTCATTTAAAGCAAATGTAACTTTAGGTCAACACATTGGAGTTTAAAATCAATAGTATAACTTGGTCGTTACTACCTTTTAAAATTGACGCGCGAAGGCAATACTCCGCCATGATTCCGTTTTAGGCGAACTTTTTATGTGATGCTTTGGCATTTGTCACGCAAATTCCATAGTTGTAGTACTTCGATGCAAAACTCAGTTACACTATAGCCTCATTATAGCCAAATATATTACGACAAGGCAGGTAAGGTACCCATGAAGTCTTGCTTATTTTATAGTATTGATGGCCTTTCATCATTTTCTTATGTTAAGGTCAACAGACAGGCTGACTGGTCCACTTGATAGTAGGTGGCTAACGTCGACTATAACACAAGCAACGCCACAGGCGCTGTAAGTACGCTGCCGACCATAGAAGCATTAAGGATAAGGGATAAGAAAGGGGTTTGGTAAGGGTTAGTTTTGACTTACACTAAAGGAACCGTCGCACTTAAATCAATGATTTTATTTACTCACGCCTGTATAACAGTGTAGTCTCCCTTGTCCCAGCTCTGTTCATTATACAATGGCTCTACTAAACTTTGTACGTATTTCTGTAATAAAACAATATTAATTACCAGTTCAATTAAATGAAACATTTTTACGGAAACAATCTAACAAAAACCTGTCATAAGCTCGCCAAAGGAATTTTGATAATAGTTTTATTTACGCTTAAGTTACATTAACCTTAAGGCCCTCTTTCACCAACTACAAGTAAAGTGTTGATTGGTTACTTTTAGAAATAAATTTATGTTTTATTAAGTTATGCACTCGATTTAGTGCACCGTGCATTTAGTGCATTTAGTGATATTTTTTTTATTATTTTCTTTTTAATGTTTAGGACTATTTACCGTATAAACAAAGGTATATCCGCTAAATTATTCCCGGTGACAGGTGACTTTAAATGACGGTTAGCCTACTTCACATATGGTGAAAGAGGCCCTGAGACTATTAGTTACATAAAATCACGTCACATAAAGCACTAGCCGGTTAGTTAGACCGTAGGCTAAGCCGGTTGTGACGACTTTAAACATTTTTATTTATTTATTTATTTATAAAATGTATGTAAATTATTAATTTAAATTTACATTAAATGTAATGTAAAGTATTTTTTAAGTCTCACCTTGAATAAGTCACGTGTCGGCGTGTTAATAAGCCTCCGGTCGAGCAGTGAGAATATGGACGAAACAGTAGTCCAAGGTACGTAGTCGCGCTCCGTCGGTAAGTAAGAAACAAGTCGCAGGGCCAACTCGTACGGCGCGAGACGAGCGTCGGCGAGCGCGAACGCATCGCTTATCAAGTGCGCACGATCCGATATTGTTAACTGTACCTATAGTGAAGAAAAAAAAAATTACTTTGAGACCTCTGGCCGCCAGAGTCGGATTTATCCGACAATTTTATTTTCGTGTCCATTTCGCCAGAGCGTTATATATGCGACAAATTCCTTTACTTGTATTATGTTTATTATAATATCGTAGCGTGGCTTTTCCTTAAAAAAAAGCCACGTGGCTCTGCCCGCAACTTCGTACGCGTTGTAGTTTGTATTTTTTATAGTTGTTTTGAAAGAACTTAATGTAATGTTAATGGTTAAAAAATATGGAAAAAAATAAAAATAATCAAAATACAAATATAGTATACTAGTGTTTAGCGAATACTCAAAGGCCAATTTTTTAAAAAAATAACTTCTGAAGTACATAAAAAGTCTTATAAAATTTGTCTTTTTTTATATTTATAAACTCAATATACTCACTTGCTGAGATTTATTTTTCATTTGCTCTATTAAATTTTCCCACATGTCAATCGTGTAGTTCACTCTGTAGTAGCCAACTTGGTTGTTGTTTATTTTTATCCATTCCTCATCTTCTGCTAATGTTATTTCCACTGAAATTTATTACGCATACTTTTTCATTAAAAATAAATAATTTATTTGTTTTTTGGACAGTTACAATGGAGATTAGTCGTTCGGCGGAATATTAAAAAAAAAAGGAAATGAAGATAAAACATATATTTTATTTTCAAAGTTTTTGTAACGTATAAATTTCGTAATAGCTGTAAAGGCCAGCGATTATAAATTTTTTGTGAATAAATGTGTGAATAAGTCAGACTATTGGACTACATCATACATAACACTTGTAATTGGACTAGACTAGAGTGTACTTTCATACTTTATTATAGTAAAAAAAAAAACAATATTTTAGTTCTTATCTAACGTCGATAGACTATAAATATAAAAAAGTATATATTAAAAATATCATGCTTAAAAATTGTTTATTTGAGTGCGTTTTCCTTTATTATTTTCATTTTAATTATTACAGCTCATTAAATTTCGGATATAAAAAATCCCAATTTATTTCATAGGCTCATAGGTAAACGTAAGATTAGATCGGATATAAAACTCAGAACAGAATTTTTATAAAATCCTTTGACAATATTGACTATGTAATTTCATATCATTAAAAAAAATTGTCTGGGAAATTTAATAATTTTGAGAAATCCACAAAGTAGATAATATAAACGACTTAAGAAACTTACCACTATCCTCCGTATTGGGGAACCATACAATTTTCGTATTGAGTCCCTTGCTAGTTTTGTATGTGATTGGAATGAACCAACGGTATCTGAAATTCACAATTATTACATAATAATATCTACATTAACAAATTTGCACAATGTTGTCGAATACATTTTTTTTTAATTTTTTCAAATTTTAGATATAAGGAATAGTTTCACAAAAATACCGTCGAATTAATTAAGTGTTTAATTTCGTTGACTTCAGTGAAGTTGTACAACTGATTGTATTTGAAATGGCGAGCATTTTTTTAAATATTATTAGACGATCCCTCGGGAACCTAACATTTTTCAGCTCAGAATAAAAAGTATCCTATATAATGTTAATCCAGATAATGAACTGTCTGTGTGCCTGATTTCATCAAAATCCGTTCGGCTGTTTTTGCGTTATTGAGGAAACTACTCGCTCACTTTCACGTGGTTTCTTTTGTTTACATGATGATCTGCACTTTTTAAAAGCAAGATTAGAGAGAGCAAATGGTGCGTGTGTGTGCGAGAGAAAGAAAGAGAGAGAGTGGGAGAGAGACAGAGAGAGATAAAGACAGAGATAGAGAGAGAGAGAGAAATAGAAAAGAAAGAGATAGATAGATGCTTACCCATACGGTGAATCGTCATCAGTAGCGTTGGTATTGTTGTGATAATCGAGTAGAAATCGATCCTGCGTGAGACGGACGGCACGACCGTCTGCGGCGCGAGTCACACTCACTACAGGATATCCCGACTGACGCGTCCACGTGCCCATTATGTCACTGTTGTGTTTAAATCGACATGTTATGTTAGATATGTTATAATATTTTAAGAGTAAGAAAGCCCAAGCAACACATAACTTGTATATTAACTAAGATAGATATATATTTATGTTCTAAAGTCATACTAACACTGTTAATCGGCACTAGCCAAGTTTGAAATCTCTATAGAGGCATTTATTTCACCTAATAATGCTTAATGCTATATTACAGTTAGTAAAAATTTGTTACAATGGCAAAACTCCTAATTAAACATCGGATAATACTAATGTACAGCTTCTTAAACAGCTTTTACACTTACACTAAGGCTGTTCTCTTATAACGGTAATTTGAAAAACATTACGCATTAAATAAGCATTAAGAAATTATTGAATAGTGAACTTAGCCCTATATTGATATTTTTAAGAATAAAAACTTTCTTATGGTCTATGGCTGTGTTAATTTAATGCTGATCCTATATTAACATTGACTAAATACAAGTGAAATCCATAGGTCCGTTTTCTTCATAATCCATTACTTTAATAAAATCTACAGCTATATTCTGATCCAAATAAAAGTATTGTTAGAACTACAAGCAATAAATAGGTCGTAATTTTAGTTTGCAAATGGTCATTTATTACGTCAATTTATACGCGTAGCAAAGGACAAAAAGAGTTGGAAAAAAACTAAAAAAACAGGCGGATTCAAAAGAAAACTTAAACAAGAGTATTCTGATTTTATTACTAATTTGCATAAACAAAGAAAATGAAAAATAATCGATGTTACTAAGAAAGAAAAATTGGAGGTTTTGTGTGAGCTAAGTACTAGTCAAGCAGTATCGACAAGGGGTTCCGTAGGAAATTTAATTGAAGAAGAGAGTTGTGTTGCAAATGTAATACAAAATCTAGTAGTTTTTGAGTTTATTCGTTACAAACATACAAATCTTTCCTCTTTATAATATTAGTATAAGTAGATTTAGATACAACGTGCTAATGTAGTCACTTATGATATTTTAACTAGTAGTTTAGTAACATGTAAGGTTCAACTCTGCTTAAGAAACAGGTGTTAAAAATGTGAAAAAAATTCACCATACAAACTGCACGATCAACTGATCGATTGTGTACAGGAGGCTAATTTCTTTTTTACGTATTTTATATATTTTTACATATCCTACTTATGAGCCTGTAATGGGGTTTCGCTTAAAATATTTATATTAGGTACATACCAAATTATAAATAAAAGAAAAAATAATTAATTAACTGTATTTTTATTTTGTACTTTATAAATCACTGACACAAGATTATGTTAAGTTAAACAAAAGTTTATAACCTTTTTATAGCATGATAGAATAGAAAATAAAAAGACGTAAAATATCCAAAGTAAAAAAGAAAAAAGGTACAACATGTATGTATGTAGGTAGGTATATATGTTAGGTAGGTATCATTGAAATTTGTGTTGTCAGCTGTCGGTAGACCACCTTGATTTTCTTCACGTAACATTATTGTTAATTCTTCATCGGCATCTTCATATGTTGGGAAACCTTTGCAAGACAGGACAGGCTATTCTGAGTGGGGCTTGGAATTTTCATTTTTGACTAATTTATAATGATCACTTTTTTTTGGATACCGCAGCAATCCCATACATTCCCAACAAATTCCCAAGCACTTGGTACAACAAATAATCTCTGCGATCCTTTCTCAGTAGTTTGAACAATTTTAAATCCAGACATTTTGACTCTGAAATGAACGAAAAAATACTTAGGTAAGTAACTTTTTTGGAGACCGTTAATAAGAAAAATCTCGGATAATTACGTTTTTACATGGTTTTTACCATATGATTACTGTACCCTACTAAACTTGATAACAATCAGTCACTACGGCGTATAATGGCTACAAGCATTAAAACATACTTCTGAAATGTTGTAATATGGCTGAACATAATATGTAAGTGTCTTATATAGTAACAATACAAGCTCAAATTTTTGTGTGAAAAGGTGTAATACCATTTTAAAATTAACAGCACTATTATGCTATTGTTGAATGCCTAAAACTTTAATTCACTTGCCGACATTTTGCTTTGAGTTTTCTTTTCTTACAAAAATAATTAAAGTCACCTAAATCTGATTAAAAAGCGTAGTAATCATTTGTTTTGTGCAAAGATGTCTATAAAAGCAACTATGTTTGTTAAAACTATGCTAAAATCAGGCTAAAATCTTAAAACACATATTGACACTAGGTTAGGTTTTTTAAATATTTTTAATAATAAAGCACATTTGGGAAGGCGCGTCTCTTTTTTACCAAAAACATGCATATTTTACCCCACAAATTGATGCGCGCATCTCATTTTACCCATAACCAGCCCATAACAGACATAAATAAAGTGGTATACTTACCCTTCAAATATTAATCTCCAAAGTCACGTCACAAATAAACACTTTGATCATAATACAACATCATACGCATTTTTAAAATCATTGAGTTTTTTTACAAAAGAAATAAAAGAGTTAGCATTGCAAAAGATTACATTAATAAGTTGTAATTTTTAAAGCTACATATTAATTGTGTAAAAGTCGAAAAAAATGCCCTAAGTATATCGATATGCTTTTTACTGACTTTATTAATGTTGTAATACAATAGTTGTAATGCTATTAAACAGCCTTTATAAAGCTCAACGCTGTCTAAAGGGGGGGCCCAAACTTTACTTAAAAGAGTTTTATAAAAGAAATACAGCTGATATAAGGTTTGCTTATAATGCTTTGCGCATGAACTTGTGCTATTAGACGTTTGTTATAATGGTGTTTTGTGCTGCTTGGGAGGGGGCGTTCGAGTTGACCATTTTTACCAACGGAAACAGTTTTTTTTTTTCGGACCAAGCGCTTTGAAACATCCTTTATAATGCGCACTGCCAGGGTTTGGAACTCCCTGCCGGCGTCTGTATTTCCGAGTACATATAACCCTAATCTTTTCAAGGTTCGAGTGAATAGGCATCTTCTGGGTGAGCTCGCTCCATCTTAGGCCTCATCCTTGCCACATGGCTGGTTGTTGGCCAAGAGCTAACCCATCTCTTATAAAAAAAAAGTTGCCAACAAAATAAAAATAACGTACAATACACTCGAGGGATTCCCCTCCCACCCCTGTAAAGAATCATAACGTTTCATGCTCCCCTCCCCCTCCCCCCGAATTGCGTTACGTAATACTTGAACGTCCCCAAAAACACCTTGAGAACCTAATTCAAATATAACAATGCGAGTCAAAGAAGATTGTAAACAATTATTTATATTAGGTGAATCTATAAGTATAGTATTTTACAATAAAATGGCATTCAGATAGGAACCATAGACTTAGTTAATGAACTAATAGTTTCCTATCCACCTGTGAAGTAAATACGGACAGAAAAGTGTGAGAGAGACGAAGCGATCGTGCGGCCAGTAGTTGGTCCGCGAATTTACTACATAGTACTTATAGTTCCCAAGTTGACCACGCCCGTGAATCGAACCCGGGGCCCCTAAGACGTTAGGCAAGCACCCTTACCACTCATCCAACGGGCTCGTTAAACAGTAAAAGAAATACATACGCGATGTTAAGAGTTGGATTTTCATGTTTGAAATACGGTTCCAATGAAGAAAACAAATCTTGCGTTACGGTGTTACCGTATTTGTGCTTCTTCAAATAATCCGATACACCGCGGCGGAAATTCTCTTCGCCGATGAATCCTTCAAGCATGCGCAACACTGAGGCTCCCTGAAAAATAAAACAAGGATTAGTTTATAAACAATAAATGTAGATAATGTAGAATAGTTCAATTGAAACAAAAAACTAAAATTAATTTTATATCTAGTAGGTATAATGTGCAGAAATTGTGACTTTTCGCAGGTTCAATTCTTGTAATTACAGACTCAAATCCAAAAAATGATTTCCCTAGCTGTAATGTGCATTTAAAATTAGGATGTCAATGCCTATCACTTATACAGATTTTTCTAAAATATTGAAATAGCTGGCTTATGTTTTATTATTATTATTATTATTATTGCGAGTTTAATAAATGCCCAAAAGTCTTGGTACTGCGTCGCAATATTTATTGTAATATCGCAATATTTAAGTGTTGTATATTGTGATTAAGTATGTCTTTAGTTGGTAAGCCTTTTGAAATAAATAAATAAAATAATAATTATTATTCTCATCGAGCCTACAAACAAAACCTTACCTTATTATATGATATAGCGTCAAAAATTGCAGTGATCTGATCAGGAGTTGTCACTGTTTGCACTATAGGATGACTGGACAGTTTGGCGTCTGTCACTAATACCGGATGTAGAGTCTTAGGCAAAAATTGGTCCAGCTAAATAAGAAACAAAAACAATAGTATTATTGATATTTAAAACATTGTGGCCCTCTTTCACCATTTGTCAAGTAGGCTAACCGTCATTTTAAGCCACCTGTCACCGGGAATAATTTAGCTTATATACCTTTGTTTGTACGGTAAATGTCCCAAACATTAAAAAGAAAATAATAATAAAAATTAGCCTATCGAAGGATGCACTAAACCGAGTGCATAATTTAATAAAATATAAAATTATTTCTAAAAGTAACTAATCAACACTTTACTTGTAGTCGGTGAAAGAGGCCCTGTGTCTTACCAGGTAGATTAGCTTCAAGTAAGTACATGTTTATTGGATTCAATAACAGTTTAATTTTATTGGTTATTGTTGATATTGAAATATCGACCTTAAACGATTATGATAAAGTTACAAGTTACATGACTAAAGTTATTGAAAACTACTAAAACCCTTATTAAAAAGTAAACACTTGCACGGAAATTCAATAGTTTTAAATACAAAAGTTTTCGTGATTGTTAAAGAATTTGTAAAACCATTCAATATTCTTTAAAAAATATATAAATACCATAGTCCAAGATGGCTCAATAGAGTTCAGTGACTTCACTTGCATGTATGACGCAAAACCTTCGTTCAACCAGACTTCGTCCCACCATTTCATTGTAACTGAAATAAATTATAAAATTAGTAAAATACTTAAATACATTAATTTTACATCTAAAAGAAACTATTTTTTTGGGTTCACATTTTTTTTTATTTTTCAATGCAGATGAAGTCGTGGGCACCAGCTAGTAACAATTAAATATTTTACCTAAATTTCCAAACCACATGTGAGCCAGTTCATGTGCTATTGTGTTGGCAACACTAATTTTATTTTGTGTTGATGCCGTCGATTCGTCTATGAGAAATGAAGTCTCGCGATATGTAATTAAACCCCAATGCTCTGTGGCACCGGAAACATAATCAGGAATTGCAATCATATCTGAAATAAATAAATGCATTTCAATATAATTATTATTATTAGGCTTGTTTATGGAAATAGTATTGTCAATATTGTTTAATTTTAAAAAATATTTTTTCTTTTTATAACTTAATTAAAAATAAGTTGAGTTCTAATTCTAATTTATTATAGTATCCTGAGTTTCTTTTGGGGTTTCTTCTCAAGATCGTCATCATATTGGCTTTTTTTTCCAAAACCCTGGTAAAATTTAAATTTATGACAATCAAGAGTTTCATGAAGTATCAACATATTTTGATTCTGATTTGATTTTGTCACTATACAATACATATTAAATTAAAAATATGTAGTAAAGGCACAATGGGATTATATAGTTTCTAAATTATGGTTGACATATTATGTTATAACAAAATATAACGTTTGTTACAATCTAATCCTCTAGTTCACAATAATATTATTATCTAATTATTTAATATTATTACAATAATTGGTAAGTGTGAATCACTTACCAAGTTTCGGCAAAGGAAATGGAACTTCATAATACTTTATGTAGAATTCTGTAGCTCTTTTGCCAATGTCTTGGGCAAATTCAATTTTATGCATTTGATTCTTTTGAGCGAATGACCTTAATTTAAAATTATTCCCAATGCCACTTGAGTTTATAACGGTCTCTTTAAAATCGAAATCACAAATGACAAAACAGGCCAAATAAGTTGACATGGGAACACTCCTTGCAAACGTTACCGAGTCTGTGTCGTTCTCTTTGGCCAATTCATTTTCAGTCTTCGATATTTCCTGAAATTATCAATTACATATTATTATTAATACTAGCTGGTGCCTGAGACTTCGTCCTCATCGAAAAATGAAAAACCTGAGAAACATCATGGTGGCGCTGAATTTTTATATATTTAAACCATCCCTTAGGAACCTAACATTCTTCCAGGATAAAAAGTATGCTATATGTCAATCTCTATCGGTGTAATAAACTATCTCTCACTATTTAATACATAATTTGTTTGACAATAAAATAAAAAACCTTACATTCATATTAGAAAGTGCTATGTAAGTTTTTGGCTTGACTAAAGACACATCATATGTTGCTTTGAAATCAGGTTCATCAAAACATGGGAATGCTTGCCGAGCGTAAGTTGGTTGAAATTTACTTGCAACCATTTTTCTGAAAAAAAAAATAAAGATTCATCAATATTATTTGATTTATCAAATTAAGATAATAGGTAGCTACTGAGTATACCTAGTACTTTTTTTTTACAAAATGTACATTATTTACTATCTAGAGTAATGTTAGATTTAATTAATTAATGTAGCCTTTTTATCCCGAAACTCCTTTCTTTATATGAAATCTAATTTGTTCTCAATATGTTTAGTTTTATAATATGTCCCGGATTTCGGTGTTAGATTTAGAATTAGAATGTTAGAATGTTAGATTTAATACTAGATACTTAGTATTAGTCTGAGCAAGTGGCTGTAGTGGCAAGGCACACTGCATTTTAGTCATTGGAAGGCCAGCTGACTGTGGTAACCACCACCTTACAGGTGTTTTAGTGTGTGAATGTGATTGCTAGAGCCCATTCCCCTATCCCTTATCCTTAATTGTACTATGATCGGCAGATGCTGCAACCTGAGGTGTTGCTTTTTGATGATGAGCATTGTGTTGCTTTATGTAACCATTTTTTATAAGGTGCAACCAATTATCAAGTGGACATCACCAATTATCAGCCTGTCTGTCGACTAGTCATAGTCATAACATAGTCAAACAACTGTTCCAGTTGGGTCTTGTTAGAGAACAGTTCATGGAGTAGACGGTCAACCTTCTAGTCTAAAAAGGCACTGAAGAGAATAATCAAACATACACAAGTTAATATTTACCCATTGTTCTTTATATGAGAAGAATAAAAACCAACAATGTTCCGAGTTAAGTTGCCACTAAAGTCAATTTTTAGAAGGTAATTCCCTGTAGGAAGTATATCATCAAAATGTATCAGAAGCTGTTCAAGGCGTTCCATTTTTGAAAATTTCGATATGGGCACTTCCATGTCGCCTTTGAACACTTTAACATTGTAAATATTTAAAAATTGCGAGTGTAAATTGACATAGTTCTTCTCTTCTTTAACGTCAACGGTTATTTCAACGTTTCCTTGAAATACGCCCAAATCTATATCGGGCTGGAGACACAGTTTATAATTAACTGGTCGCACTAGAGGAGATAATTTATCATTTAGGTTTAAAATTTGTTTTTCCATGGTAATATCAGTCATTATAACCCGATGGAAATTTCTCAATAACGCTGTCCAATTTTTCACTTTTGGATTTAAAATGAAATACATAAATGACTAAATTGTTTTTTAGCTTGCATACTATCTACAGTTCTACACTATCACTACAAGCACAAACAAATTAACAATGTAAAAAGTGAAAGATAAAAATAAAATATTTAAGTCAACAATTGTAAACAAACACAGACAGAAAGTCAGCAAGAGCCTCGCAAGAGCCTACAGAACAGAATACGGAATTTGAATTATCATCACTGTCAAGTGTCAATGGTGACATTGCCACTTGACATTGATCGCCATTCGCGATTATATAGATTCGCCATGTCAGTATTCTCAAGTCAAGTATTCTGTACCTAATTTTTTTTAAATCGAAGATGCTTGCTTGAATGTATCTATAACCACTATTTATTCAATTCGCTATTTGACTAATTTAGAAAATCGTTTTAAATTTTTCTTTATTACATAATAAGCACACTACATTGATATTTCCGGGAGATCTGATGTATTATCAATAAAAATCAATGTTAAGGTTTAAATTTCCAAAACCGTGCCAAGAACGCTGTCTGTAATGGCACTGGTCTTTGATATGTGTGACGTCATACGTTAGTAAACAACTCAATAACCTGCAATAACCTATATAAACATTGCGGAAGCAATGTTTACTAGCGTATGACGTCATCAGAGTTGCAACACAATCACAGGGTGTTTCGGACGCTTTTTTTTTCATATAATTTGCAAAAAATATACATAAATTTGCTTAAAATACATAATTATGGTTTTTACGCTATTTTCTAATAGGATAACCACAATTTGTAGTCGGATATTTTAAATCTTGTCAAATAGCCAATTAGAAAAAGACAACCGAATCAACATAGATTATTGGTCTCTGCGAAACAATATTGAAATAATAGATAGGTAATACTTACGTGCCACTTTTCAGGGTGCTTGCATATATTCCCACTATGCCGTTATCAAGTCTTCCTTTGTAGTTAATAAAAACTTGGTAACTTCCTTTAATTAATTCAGTTTCAGTGTTTATTATCAGAAGTTCTCTTTTGTCATCAGAGAGCTTATATTGTAATGGAATACTTCGATTGCTTATAGTTATTATATTGATTTCGTTCAACAACAATTTATTAGAATGTAAGTTTAAAGTTTTTGTCGGTTGTAAAACATTTACAGATATTATGACTCTGCCTTCAAATGTGTTATTATTCATATTGGGTATTAATAAAAGTTTATAGTTCGTAGGCACTATGCTTCTTGGGAGCCTATAATCCATTTTCTGCTGAAATCATGCACGTGGATTATGTAGTAAATGTATCATAATAATTAATATTAATTATAGGCTAGACAGAACAACACTTGAACATAAGTGTAAATAATAAATAAGTAGGTATTTGATAAATTTGTGTTTTCACGGCAAAAATGGCCCATTTTTTAGCTTTCGCATTTATAATATTAGTAGGTACGGATTAGTACGGATTTACATATTATGATCAAAGACTATATACTTAAGTATATTTGGGAGTAATCAATGATTATGATATTATATTTATTAGCTACTTAAGTAGGTAGGTATTTGGTAAATTTAAAAATACTTACATCAAAATTTATCTTCATTTCCTTGTTTCTTTTAGTACAATTTATATCAGAAAGCATGCGTAGTGCATCGCTTATATTATTATTTTGTATAGCTAAAGCTACTGTTGACATGAAAAAACAAAAAGCCAACAACCCCAAAAAGATCGATAATTTGTTATTACAAGTCCATTGCGCCAGAGGCATTATAACTGAAAAAAAGTGAGGCAACTGAAAAAATGTAAGTGTAATTCTAAGGCACCAAATTAAGAATGATAGGTACCAAAAAACATAAATAGTACCTTGAAGAAGCCTAGGCAAAGCCAGGTCAATATTATGGCACCTTCACTTAGAAAACTCGTTTAAAACACGATTATCAATATGGTTGAATCTACAACATCTACAGTGATCGTTATAAAGTATCCGTTATAAAATATCGTTATAAATAAAAATAATGATTTTACAAAAATAAGTTTCACACAAAAATTGTAGAAAATTTTATGCTCTACATTTATTTCTTTCGTATTTCTAAAAATTATCGAGATATTTTAGTTGTAGATCCTACAGTATTGCTATTCCTACAGATATTCGCGATATGAGCAAAAACCTGAAAAAAGGTACCTTAAACCCCCCTCCCCCTCCACACACCCTCAGCACAACTCTCACCCTTGAGGACTTTTAGTATATGTTCATCTGGATACCGTAAGGTATAATTCTACCATTTTTCAAACTACCGGGATTATTTCCACTGATTTTTCTATTTTGCCTGGGCGCAATCCTACTGTAACGCCATTTCGTGGTTATAAAGTATGTACTTTTAAATTATATAGATTACGCAATCAGCTAGCTAATATTGATTAGCTAATGTTTAACATCTACAAAATATCACCCTTACTTAATGGTTTTGTTAAATTAAGTAAAATATTTCCTTATCACATTTTAAATAAGTAATGGTTTATTTGAAATAACATTTATAATAAGTAATTCGTGGTTTAATAGTATACATTATACACCGTGAAATCAACTTATATATTTTTTAATTTATTTGTTACAAAGAATGCAATCATTGGCCATGCCAGGTAATTTTTATGTCAGGTTATTAAAATTATTATTAAATAAATAATATTTCAACTGGCAACTGAATAATTCATAAGATTAGTAAGTTTTTGAAATAAATTGTAAAATATTTAGATTAAAATTTATTTATGGTTTAATTTTTGCTTATGAGAATGAGATATAAATGATGCGGTATTAGAAAAGGGTGTCCCATAACAATCAGTATGGAAAATCCCCTTAACCTTAAGTTTTATGGAGAAAATATGACAAAAGATTAAAAAAAAAACCAATATCTCAAAAACAGTACTTACCTACTACTTAGGATAACGTAAAATATAGCGTTCTTCTAAATACACCTTGTAGTTTTAATAATTTTCTGAGGACCTATTTCACCAACTACAAGTAAAGTGTTGATTAGTTACTTTTAGAAATAATTTTATGTTTTATTAAATTATGTACCTACTCGGTTTTGAGCATCCTTCGATAGGCGAATTTTTTTTATTATTTTCTTTTTAATGTTTGGGACTTTTACCGTATTCAGCTAAATTATTCCCGGTGACAGGTGACTTTAAGTGATGGTTAGCCTACTTGAAAGGTGGTGAAAGAGGGCCGTATACTTTTGGGTAAGACAGATAACCTTTTAATTGATAAAAAAATATTATTGATAATCACTACATAGTATAAAACAAAGTCGCTTTTTCTGTCCCTATGTCCCTTTGTATGCTTAGATCTTTAAAACTACGCAACGGATTTTAATGCGGTTTTCACTAATGGGTAGAGTGGTTCTCGAGGAAGGTTTGAGTACATAATTTACTAAGTTACGCGGGCGAAGTCGCGGGCAGCAGCTTTAATTTTATTAACACGTAATTTTATAAACTATAACTAACATGTAGTGCCATCTGTTAACAGACTTTTTCCATTATTCGAAGTGAGATTAGATGAATTAGAGTACTACATTGCTTCAAACAGAATTCCCTAGATGGCGTTGTAAATTTTGCATACACGTTGTCTGGGACTCCAAAAAGGACATAGGGTACCTTTCATCCAGAACGCGGACGAAGTCGCGGGCACCAGCTAGTAATAATAATAATTCGCTAATTTTTCACTAAAATAATGATTTATTATAACACATTGGTTGGGTCGGTTAGGTGGAGAAAACATTACAGATGCAAGAATATGTGTGGATTACTTAGTTATTAGTTATGTGGATTAGTTTGATTGTTAATCACGCTCTATCGGTGAAGAAAATACACTGCAAGGGAAGACCTGCTGTGAAGTCCTGGATTATTAGATGTCGACTGTGAAAAAGCTTGTTGGAATTATACTTCATAGAGCATTTCGCAGCAGAGATTCTGTTACCAGCAGTGGGTGAATTATTTCAAATGTTAATACAGATATCTATACAAAAGTAGATACATTATGACAGATTAATATTAAGTATTATAACTTAAAAACAAACGAACCGATTGCACTGATCTTCCTTCACGTAAAGCGCCTTTCACTTTTTAAATAATTTAGTTTAATTTAAATGTAATACTGTTTATTCCGTGTGGCGAAAACTATTTATGTTAATCTAGACAAAGTTTCAATTTAAAATAAATTAATTTTTACGGTTGTTTGCGAGTGTAACTTGACGATCTAACTAACACATTAGATTGTATTGTAGTAGTGAAACGCCTTGGTTGAACGTTTGAGCGCAACGCTGTTTTCCATTTAGCGATCTTACGACATCATAGTTTCACTGATGTTGACGTTTGGCGGCAGTGAGGCGAGCGACTTGAATAAAATCACATAATAAAATAAAAGAAACTGACTGTATAACTAGTTGGTCTGCGAGTTGGTCTGTTCTGTAGGTCATAAGTCGAAATAATTGTTACAAGATTTCGCATGCGATTTCATTGCCTCAAAGGTTTATGAATTTTCGCTAAGTCTCTTACTTAGTAGATTTTCCATATAATTGGGTAAATTAAATGTTTTGTTTATTTTTATTTCTAATTTATTATGTCTAAAAAGTGTAAGTATCAATTGATATAATATGTGGTTCTAGTTTACCTGAAACAAATGTATTTTTTTTTTCATGATAGGAATCAGAAGTATAGATTGAAGATAACTGTTTCAGTGTTCTAATAATATTTATATTGCGAAGTTTGTAAGAGTGGATTTTTGTTATGTTTTCAAGTAAAAACGGCTTAACGGATTTGGATGAAATTTGGCACCTGAATGAACATAAATTATATAGGATACTTGTTATCCTACAAAATTTTTAGGTTCTCGAGTGATACAAAATCGGGCGCCACTGTCGCTATCGTCGTTACAGCCCTAAAGATGTCAGATCGGATTTCAGGTGATTAATTTTTAATTTTTCAACAACGTGGACGCAGTCGTAGGCACCAGCTAGTTGACTATAGATGGCGATAAAAAATATATTTTGTAACGTTTGAGTTAAAGAAAGTCAAGATGACCTTGAGGGAGTAACAACTCTGAAATTCGATTGTATATTACAGTATGGTATAGTGTAGGTAGATATTTGCCATGTTGAAACAATAAAGGTTAAACAATGCATAATAACTGAACGCAATTTGTGGCTATAGTGTTTCACGTCAAGAAAAGGATTTTATTTAGAAATGAAAGACAAAGATCGAATTTTAATTATTTCTATAAATAATTTACTATTTTATTTAATGATTCAACAGTGAACAATCCAACAGTGACAAAAGAATATAAAATTTATCGACGTGATTATCACTTTTTTTATATAAGAACTAACTACCCGCTCCTCTGCTTTGTACCCTGTTGCGTTAATATCTGAAGTAGGTATCTACATTAACATAGGTACAGAGGAACAGACTTTTTGGACGTTTTAAGGTTGTTTCATGTTATCTTTCTTTGGTTTTGGAATTTATTGCGTGAATTTCTATCATGTACATATAGCGACATCTAACGTAATATCAACAGACTACGACTAAATTTAGCAGCATGAAAAGATTTAACAGTAAGCTGTAGACATTTCGTAACAGATGACACCACAGAGAAATAATCTTACAATTTTAGAAATATGAGGTAATACAGTCGGGGTACAAAAACCTTCGTCAGTTTCCAAAATTATTCTTTATGAGTGGAATTTTGTACAATTTCAAAAAACATCGATCTAAGTTTTATCTATTATTTTAAGGAAGAGGACCCTCTCTCCTGGGGATTCTAAGTTTAAACTGCTATACCTACTTATCCAAACTAATATTATAAATACGTATACCGGGGATGATGGAACTGACATGACGACATACCTTTGTTTATACGGTAAAAGTCCCAAACATTAAAAATAAAATAATAAAAAATAAATAAAAGAAATAGTATTAAAAATCAAAGGATGCACTAAACCGAGTGCATAATTTAATAAAACATGAAATTATTTCTAAAAGTAACTAATCAACACTTTACTTGTAGTTGGTGAAAGAGGCCCTGAGCGTATAGTTTATTTGTTACACTGTAACACCTCAACTAAGTACTCAATATATACATTTTGCATTGCGAATTCAGTAAAGGCCATAGGGTATTTTTTATCCATATCTACGAGGTACCCGGACGAAGTGGCGGGCAAATGCTAGAAGATTATAATATTACATTTCACAGGATCAACGAGCATGGAGTAGGTATCTATTAAATATTTCCAAGATTATGAAGCTGTATTTGATCTGTTCAAATAAGTAGGTATTTTACTTAACTTTTACCTGTAAAGGTCTGCTCATGAATGCAAACCAATCACGTGTAGGTATATCGTATGTCAGGAACAAACAGAGCAAGCGAAAAACAAATGAAAATGCCTTCTCGAAATAACTTGTTTATTTTTCAGAGATAAGAGCCGCCGAAGGACAGCCGATACAAATATTAAAAAGATTTTATTTATTGTTTGCTGGAACAGAATGAACATGTCAATTCTTTTATCTTGAATGAAATCTCGCTCATGATATTATTTTAACTAGCTTTTGGCATACCATACCGCCATTAGGTAAAGGCCTTGACTGTAAAATGAACGGTTTTTAATGATAACATGTGCAATTTTAACATGGAAAAAACTGTTTTAAATTAAAATAAGATAATTATGTTACCACTATCTACATATATCATTAGTATATATACCTACTCGTACATCTCTACGACTATTATGTCTTAGAAAATGCTTTCATTTGTAAGATTTATTTTCTTGGAATAGACCATTCTCATACAAACTTCAAGCTTCATCATACTTTGAAAATTAAATCAAATCATTTTGGATATTTTATTTTTCAAAACTCTTCATGACATAAACTTAATTGAAATGTAATTGTATGTATCTAAGACCGAAGTAGGTATGAGAGAACTTTTTTTATACTCTAAAACTCAACAGATCCGCTAGCGAGAGCGTAAATTATGGTAAAATATTTATATAGAAATTTGTCAATTTGACATTGACAGTTGACAGTTTTTCATATAAATGTTTTACGTTCTCGCTAGCGACTTAGCGAGTGCGGTCATTGTAAACTCATGGTAAAGGTACAGTTGACAGTTTAGACTGAGACTCTGAACAGCACTGCTTTTTATACATTTTAAACCTTCCGCAGGAAAGAAGGAAAGGTTATTAAACTGATGGTGAAAGCCGCATTAAAATCCGTTACGTTAGCGAATAGGATGAGTTAGCGAATATAAAAAACAATCACATTTGCAGACTAGAGCGCCGATTTCAAACAGCAGTCGGCAGTAGATACCGAGAAACCCTTTCAATTTTAAGTACCTATCTATATGTATGTCAAAAAACCCACTAAGAAAATATACCTATGCGGAAAAGCGGTTTAAAACTTCATTCAGGAAGCGAGTTTGTCAACATAACTTGACTGTGTGACAAATAAACTGTTTAAAAAATATAATATTTTAATTATTTCTTTTTTTCAACAAATAAATTAAAACACACTAACTATGATATTATCGCTCACACGATAATATCTTACAAATGCATTTGTGCTTGCCTGCATGTTTGCACGGTATACGAAAGAAGCTAAATACAGTCAGTGTTTATATGCAAGCAGCCTGTCCGTTTCAATACGCAGGGTGCATATTATAATTTATAATATCCTCCGCATATTATTTGCACTACAAAGCAAACATAACACTATTTTGAGATATTTAGTGGATGTGCATTTGAATAAACTACACAATGTCCTTATTTTGAATAATATGTATCTTCTAAAATATTTATATGTTACATTATTTATTTTATTAACAGACAGACAGACAGACAATTACTCTGTCTGTCTGTCTGTTACCTTTTCCGAACCGATCTACATGAAATTTTGTATATATACAAGTTATCAGAAATGATACCTATGGGGAAAGAGATGGGCTCTGGCATCCCTTACTCACTCACCGAAACACAACAGCACATATGCTGTTAATTCACGGTAGTCTTCTGTAAGAAGTTTTGCCAAAATCGTAGAAAAATTTGAAAAAGACCTTCGTTGACGAAATTTGGGGATGATGAAGAAATGAAAGCTGCCGTAAACGAGCATTTTGACAACAAAGATGAATATTATTTTTTTAGTGGGATACAAGCTCTTTTTAAAAGTTTTTTTTATATATATATATATATATATATATATATATAAGTCAAGGCAGCGCTTGGCCGCGATCTCACTTGATGTTAGGTGCAGATGCGGCCGAAGGTGGACCACGCTTACCTAGTAGATGCCCATTTACCCTACGTTTGAAGACCCCGAGGTTGTAATTTTGGGGAAACACAGACGCAGGCAGCGAGTTCCACTCCTTAGCAGTTCGGACAAGGAAGGTGGAACTGTAACGCTTCGTGCGTGACCGAGGAACTTCAACCACGAAGGGATGAAACCCCCGCCCGCGCCTCGTGTTTCGCAAGTGGAACGGTTCCGGTTGGATCAAATCGAAGAGAATGGACGCACACTCTCCATGGTGCAGAGGATAGAAAATTGATAGGCATGCTACTTTTCGGCGATGCTGCAGGCTTTGAAGTTGAGACTCCACAAGGGAGTCGTCGCCAATGAGTTTCTTAGCTCGCCTTTCAATCGAGTCCAGTGCAGCCAACTGACATCGGGCAGACCCATCCCAGAGGTGGCAGCAGTACTCCATGCAGGATCGGACTTGTGCTCTATATAAGTTAAGGAGCTGTCTCGCAGTGAAGTACCGCCTAACCGTTTTGGCAATGGACTCGATATGTCTACCATAGTTCAAAAGATGTGAGTAATGCGTTGCAGTGGAGGGAGATTATATAGAAAAATAAATTTTAGATTTTCATCTGGTCTTTTAATACCTTACGCTCAGAACTTTTCAGCCGTCCCTCGTATACATATAGAACGGTTGCATAGTGGCATTGGTGTTCTAGGTAGGCGGTTTACATAAGGCTCAAATTAATATTCTTATATGTGATAAGACTTAAGATATTAAAATTTCGTTTTTATTTTACTTTAAAATAGTAAAAATATTATCTTCAGTAAAAAAATTGTTGACCTCTCTTTGCGTACTGCGTAAGAAGTTTTTGTTTAAACTTTTTACCATTGCATTTATTTTATATCATCGTACATAATTCCCTATGCAGCAAGTTTTAAGTCATCTTCTAACATAGGCTATATAATATGGTTTTGGGTGCTATAATCCATTTCCCAGGATACATTTTTTTACATCCACAATAGATTTCTTAAGTTCATTTCCTTCATTGATGTGATCGCCTTAGCACAAATGTTACGTGAACGGACTAATCTTTTTCTGTCAAAGGCAGAGGACGTTTCGTTGTACATATAATTCGGCTCGTGTACGAAAGTACAATTATTTTCAAGGTTCTGAAGTTTTATTTGGCTTCGTACCTACTATGAGCTATTAATACAACTCATTGTTTTTATCTCGGATAACAGTCTGTATGAAAATGAGAAAAATATCCATTTACAAGAATTACAAGTTCCAAATTTAAATAATTTAATTTAAATAATTAAAATTTAAATTCGCTGACCTCAGACCCCATTGTTAAGAATAAAAAAAATTCTTCTGTTAATACGCAACTTTGTATTAAAATTTCAAGTTAATATTTTTTTGTGTTTTATGCACAAAAACATACAAAGCTAAAATTTTATAATTTAGTTACTGTATGTTGCTCCTGCAAAGCCATTCAAGTCTTTTGTACACCTGGCCGCAGAGCGTCTCACGCGAGAACTTTCCTATAGCTATACCAGATCGGTTATCAACTTGCTATTTTTTTTTTGTTGTTGAGGTTGTCGACATAGCCAAGATAATATTAAGTAGTGACAGAGCACACTGCATTTCGCAGTCATTTTGGGCAGACTGTCTGGCGGCAGTAGCCTTACAGAAAACCAATCAAATAACATTACATTAAGAGAGTTCTTAAATTAAAAATAATTCACTTCTGAAAATTTCATAAAATACTAGCCTATTAATAAAAATAATTTCACGGCAAAGAGTTTCTCGTTCTGTATTTCTCGTTCTGAAAACAAATAATTTCTCGTTCTGAAAATATCATTGACAATTACTTACTTTTAAAATTCATATCCTTATTTTTACCTCGTTCTGGAAATGTCTTTAGAATATGGCTCATATGAAAAGGCACAAATAGGTTGGCTTCAAACAGTGGCTTCAAAAAATGTCATTTGTTAGCTTTTATGACCTCGCGCGAAATAGGCTTAGAAATTGACACGTTTTCGGTGATTTCAAGAGGTCAGTTCAGACTTAGATATAAATTGAACACACACACTTGCTTATAAATCTACATTATTGTCCCCGAATGTGCTTAGACATTAGTTTGAGTGAAGATAAAAAAATGCCTTCATACAACAGAATAAAGAGTTGAGTGGGGAAAGTGTTACATCTGAAACTATAAGTAAGAGGTGTACGAGCGCACGCCTCTCAAAGCTCTGCGTGTCTTTCCTATAGATATACAGTGTCACGGGCGCTCATTTCATTGATCGAACAACTCAATCTTCACATACTGTAATAGTTATCAGTGTGCATGTGTGTGCAATTGTCGTGGATTTGAACAACTTTTTCAGCAATTTCAGGTGAGTGTCGCTATTACTCTAAGTATTGAAATTAAGTATAGCTGCACTTATTGGTTGGTGCACTTAATAGTGGGTAGTTATACTTACTGAAATTAAATAAATGAATTATGAATATTTAATTATTCTTAATTTTATATTACACTAGCTGACCAAACTGATATCGTTCTATCAAAGTCAGTATTGAATTGTCAGCTAGGAACTTTGGGTGGGCAAAAGGAAAATAGGGTTTTTACGTTTGTCCTGGTAATTTCACAAATTTTTGTCTTCCTAAGAATATTATTCGGCCTTCAAGGAATATTTAGAAAAGAATATTAGCCGAATCAGATCAGTCGTTTTCGAGTTTTGCTCTTAGCAACACATTTAGAAATTAATTTATATTTATTACTAGCTACACGTTCCCGGATTCTCCCGGGTTCAAAATAAAAACTATCCTATCTTTTAAGTTGGAGCAAATTACACATAGTTACGAAGTTTTATCAAAATCGGTTCAGTAGTTTTGGACTTCATTGGCATCAAACAATGTGACACCAAATTTTTATATATTGTATATAGAGATATATTTTATAGATTAAGATATTCCTCATTTAATGTCTATGTGAAATAACTATATTCTCGAAATATTAATAAAAACAAGGTAAATTTAATGTTACTTAATGATAGACAGGCAGATAGACCTCTGTAATGACAGGGCATTCACATAAACAGCACAAAAGCCACAAAGTTCTAAGGACTTAAAAGTTAAGAAAGAAACAAGAAGAAACAAAATGATTTATGTTCTCATAGATAACAATTGATAAAAATATACTTTTCTCCTGGTAAACAAATGGTGAAGGACGACCTCTCTTCGGATCCCGTACTCTAATTCAATATCGTTTGACTTTAGAAGTTAGTTTACAACAATTTGTTCCAGTCTGTCTGTCCCGATATTCGCGTCGTACTGTCTTGGCTTGGATTCCGTATTTATTTCTCTTTTTTTTAGATTAGTCACAATATAGCATTTAATTGTAATTTTGTACTTATTCCTTTTTCTCTCACATATTTTTTCCTCAAGTTGGAGCTTTCTTTTGGGATCATGCTAGAACTTTGTCTATTTATTTGATTGCTGTTTTTATTCTATTCACTCACAAGACCCCTTCCATCAGAAAAAAGTCAATTTTGAAATTATTTTAATAATTTTAAACCGTTGTTACACAAAAGTTAGTATACTAGAGCTAGAGCATATGCGTCAGGCGATCAAACATTTCTATGAGTATTTGAGCTAAACGATAGTTATCCCTTTCTCTCCAAGACAGCGTCCAAGCCTATCATTAAACTTAACTAATTCAGTGAATGAGAACTAAAATTATATTTTTTAAATTACAGTCCACTAGCGCAACTAATTCTAGAATTTGTTAAGATATATTTCTGTACTGAATTAGAGGGTAAATAGTATTTACATTTTATACCCTATTACTGGCTCTTCTTAAGGAATTCTTAAGTATAGTGTGCTCAGGAGCACATACCGACTTCCCCTTCTTCCATCGGACATTCAGACGTAGGTACGGCTGGTTACCATCTCCATCAAGAGAACCAAGCGCCTTTTAATGCGTACTGCCAAGGATTGAAACTGATGCCTACCGGCGTCTGTGTTTCCGACCTCATATAACTCAAATCTTTTCAAAGTTCTAATGAATAAGCATCTTCTGGATGAGCTCGCGCGCTCCATTGTCGGCTTCGTCTTTGCTACACAGCTAGGAACTGGCCAAAAGCAAACCCATCTTTAACAAAAAAAGGAATAGTTCCCAAGTTCCTATACCAATATACTAGGTAATCCAAAAATCCAAAAATATAAATTGAAAAGTCCTTTATTAGGCCATAATTTAACTAGGACTGTTAGCCTACAGTTAAATATAGATTCATAAGATTCATCATAGATTATTTTAACGCCCACACAATAGTCTGAACCATTAAAAAAAAAACCAAATAAACATTTTCAATGCATTTAAATGGTGATTCAAATTTACCAAGTAAAGCTAGCTAATCTGCGCACACGCAACGAAGGCCGTACAAAATTGCAGCCAGAAACAATCAATGATTTGACCGCAGACGTACCACATCATTGCGCGAACTTTGCTGTGTCAAGCACGACAAACGAGTTTTGATCCCTAGTAATTTTATGTGCAAACGTTTTTAGGTAACGAAGTGATAGTATATAGACAATTTCCTCCCAGACAAGAAAGACTCTTAACAAATGTATTCTGTAGTACAGAAACGGTACAAGCTACACTCTAAAATAACTCTCTAATATTGACGTTACTTTTCTATTGTATTTGTTTACGCCATACGGACGTTTTCTCATACGTCTTAGATACCCAACCAAGGAACAACTCTTATTGATTTTGGAATAAAGTCTTTTATTTTGCAAGAATTCAAATTCATAATTATTTTATTTTATTTTATTTTCAACATAACTTAAGCCATTTATTCTCATGTATTAAAAACATTTATAATATTTTTTTAAAATATATGAAGAGCTTTAAAATTGAGCAGACGAAAATGTAGTTAATGTAACCCTTAGCTCCAACAATTTCAATTGTCTTAACTTGAAGTTTGTTATCCAAATCGTCTACTCGTAAGTAATTATCTTCTCTTAATCCTTCAATCATGTATACGAGACAAGTGGTCTTTTGGTGCAGGCAAAAGATGCAGTAAGATGTCTAGCTTAACTCTTCAAGTAAGTTTATTTAATGCTTTTCTAAGTTAAATGGTAACCTTCGCAAGGTAAGATAATGCAAAAGTAACGTTTTAAGAAAAGAAAAAAAATCTGTTTTAAGAATTAATTAATTGTGAAATTAAGGATTTCCAATATTTAAATATTTTCAATAATATATTATATTGATATAATTTAGGTAATGTACATAATCTGTACATAGATATTTTCAATATTAACTTATTTTGACGAACAGACACATACTTAATATATGACAGGGGTCAATAGTTTCTATTTACATAGGCATACAATAAATATTTAATACAACCAACATTCTAACTGCGAGCCAACTAAAACAGAGACGAGAAAATCGTCCTAAAATTTTCTGCGTAGTTATGCATACTGTACAGCGAAATTGAGAATTAGCAAACGTGAACTGTGCTTTCGTAGTTTTCCTACTTAAGGCTGTGTGTTGTGTTGTTTGGTTGAATAAATTTTACGACAACGTTTCTAGGTCGAACGCGTTGTAAAACATTTGAAAATGCACACAGTTGAAGTCAACGACTCGCGCGCGCAATACAATTGACACTTCAGAATTGACAATAGCTTAAATATTATGTCAATCTCATGCATATTCATACACATAGGTTTACAGTAATTTTTCATAATAAACTTTACTAAATGCAGTTGTATGTAAAAAAATAAATAAGTAAGACTTGTGCCTAAACTGTCTTTCACATTTGCATAAAAAAAATGTTAACAGTATGTCAATCACTGTATTGAAATCTTTGTTTTTGTAATAGGCATATACCTAAATACTATATTTGGTTATTACCTAAATTTGGGTTTTACCCAAATTTTAATGCCTAAGAAACCATTCAAATAAATTTAAGCCTTTCAACAAAAATACGACACAATACATACAAGAATACCTACATAAGGTTTCAGGAGCAAAAGCCAAAAGAATTAATTGAGGATGAAAAGTTCCTGACGGTGATTTGAAGACTATAAAAATATTTAACCAATATCAAATCATCATAACAACCTCTGGTATTACTGTAACGAAACTTGTACATTTCAAAAATGCAATATTGCATATTGAGTTGATGACTCGCAAGGAAAAGTTATGTGTGCAGCGTAAGAAAAGAAATTGCATTCATGCAACCGCTTTCACTCTCTTGAGTTTTGGATACTCAAACCGGTCCTTTTTATCTTAACATTTCACTTTTTCTCCTTCGCTTCTTTCCAATATATTAATAACTAGTTATTACAATACAAGTATGTAAATTATTTAGCAACATTAGTTTTCATAAGCACTCGTGTGACCTGCCGACATGGTTAGACAGATTCTATTTTCTTATTACTTTCAATTTCATGTATAATATTAGAAGTGATAATTTTTTTTTAATGTACAAGTCGGCGGACCATCTACTTTATATGAAGTGGTCACCGTCGCCTCTGAGCATGATTAATGATAAGGGATTAAGAAACGATAGGGAAATGAATCCAATGTAAAAAAGAATGCAAATCTAAAAAAAATGTAATTCCTATCAATGATCAGCAAGATAGCAGCGTAGCCTATAGCTCATATTCCTAATGGTTACTGGGTTATTTAAATATATACAGAAAATTTGAAATTTTTATACACATTTTTATTTTTATAATACATTTTTACAGGCATCTTAAATTAGTTAGAAAATCATCATAATTCCATACAAGTGGTATTTCTTACTATATTGAAATTAAACTAACCAAATAAAACTAATAAATAAAACTAACCAAATAGGCTAATCTTCAAAGGTCTGAACAGCTGAAAACCTAATCAAAATCGGTCCATCCGTTTGGGAGCTACGATTCCACAAACAGATACACAGACACAAATGTCAAATTTACAAAGCCCTGCTCTTGCGTCGGGCGTCGGAGGTAAAAAAATCAAAAAAATACGATACAGTTTAGTTATTATATATTATTATATCGAATCGAATTAATCAAAATTGGTTCATATTATATCGATAATTGTCTTAAGTGATAGACTTTTATTTATTTATATATATATACAAAGGGTTTTATCGATGTTCATTTACACACAAGTTGAAACATTTCAAGTTACGATAAAAGATTGAATTACTAAAAACACATTTTATTAGTTACTCGTAGTTCGTAGAAAAAGATAAAAATGATAAACTGAAGTTTTCGTGAAACTTAATTACAAAGTTATTGACTGAGAGCAAGAGTAGTTCGAAATGTCATTTTCAAAGTTGCGTTTTCGTAACTCTATACCTATAAGTTTAGCATTAAGTAGTCATAAATCTTCGATTACATTAAATGTTGATAAAGTAAAAGCTGAAGTGTTGAGATATATTAGACGAAGAAAGAGAAATATTATTTTTAAATTTGTTATAAAGAAATGCCTGCAATTGTTACAAAATTTGTTACTTACTTGGATCTTTATAAAAATATTTTTATTCCTTCATGTCTGTGAGCTTTATTTCATTAAAATGGGTAATAATCTTCTTTGGCTAATGTTCTGTCACGGCTTATTCCGGTTTTTCCAGTCATGTTTAGAATGAACCTTTTAGGTAAACATAGGCAACATTTATCGCATTAAAATAAAATCAGTTTTCGTGAAGTTCAATTTTATAATGTTTCAGCAAAAAATAAGTATAAAATAATAAACAACTGAGTTTCTGCAAATAATATTCCGAATGCACAGTAACAGTTATTCTTAAATATTATGAGAAAAAAAATGCTTGAAGCATAGTCAGTAATAAAATGTACAAAAGCGCTTACACAAACTGAACTAAGCCCGAACATTCTAGTAAGCAAAGTAATTTTAAAAAATATGGAAATAAATTACAAGACTTTTGTCTATTTTTTAATATTTAACTTGATTTTTTCAATCAAGTAAGTAAGTAACATTACAAAACTTACACATAAGTACAATGTATTTTTTTATTTTTACTAAAAATTAAATCAGAATCAGTGGTCTTTGTCTCTTAATTTAATCTAAATTTCTTTAATTT
This sequence comes from Synanthedon tipuliformis, assembly GCA_947623395.1. Lineage (NCBI taxonomy): Eukaryota > Metazoa > Arthropoda > Insecta > Lepidoptera > Sesiidae > Synanthedon > Synanthedon tipuliformis. Next base: position 7,552,922 of record OX392414.1, on the reverse strand, counting down.
CTCTTCAGTTAAGAATACTGCTATGTAGTTTCTAAATTCTAGTGTGCTCATTTATTGTTGAAATGAATTGTGGAGGCTGACCAAATTGTCAGGTTACGACATACTTAGTTACCCAAAAAACAGCCTGAGGCATACACGTAACGGTACAATTGGAGAATTTTCTATTGTATCTGAGACGAAGATAGGCGAAGTGATGTCTTTAAGCACAGCTGGTGCCGTTGCGGAGAAAGTTAAGTTCGATCTCGACAAATGCACCGGCCCCCGGCCCCCGCAAGTCTCGAGGTCAAGCGCACAGAACAAGTTTCATTCTCGTTATTTACCTTTCTTCTGTAGGAAGTAAAAGTGTGCAAAGAATCTATTTTCAATTTTATGACCACTATTAATATTAGGTACATGAATCAACACACCAGCTCAGAGAGATCGAAAGTGTGTACACATTTTGAGAATATTTACTTTTTTATGTTAACACAAGTAACGCCATAATAATGTGCTGAAAATGCGCTGCCCACCACAGAAGCATTAAGGTTAAGGGATCAGAAAGAGATGGAGTAATGGTCCTTGGCATCCCTTACACACTCATCGAAACACAATGAAATGACAGCATATATTATGTGCTATATGCTATATATATACCTATTTCACTTGCTTTAGAACATTTAGATTCTAATCGTCAATATAAAACCAGAGAATTTCTCATTCTCCATGTGACAAAATTTTCGATTTTATACGGTTAAAATATACTTAGATATATTTTAAGTAAAATTGCATAAAAAATCGTAAGCTTGGCCGAAGTTGGAGGCCACTTTTACATTTTGAAAGAAACTCATCTTTTTCCCGAAGTCACGTAATGGATCAGAAAAATTAACCTAAGTAAGAATTATAAGTATTTTTATTACACTATATTAACCAAGTTGTACTTAATAAAATTCCTGGTAGTACATACATAATTCAGAGTTAAGGAAAATATTTTGATACATATTTTTTCACGTTTACTTTTCTCATGTAGGAAGTGATTATTTACTAAAACTTGTTTTAACAATGTCTGTGTTTTAACACATATACCAGTGACGAAATAAAAAGAAAAGAATATTAAAAATATTGTAACTACTTAAGGAAATAAGATAAAAAGACTAGGCATGCTGAAATTGCTTATTTCTCTCCATTCGTTTAAATTTTTATTTAAAATAAAAAAGGTATTATTGCGGACAAAATTAATTTACATATATTTCTTTGGTTTGGTTGGTAATCTTTTAATGTCAAAAATTCTACAGGCGTTCATAAGCAGGACATTTAAATTGATATAGAATCTTGTATTGTACCGTGTCTTTAAATCGTTCACAAAAAAAGTCAAAACCCCTATCTATCCCTGTAATATTACATTGATCCCTGTATATTATGTAGTAACCTAACTTTTACAATCAATGAAGAGACGGACAACAACTGAAGCGATTTTGTTTTATACAACTTTATTTTATTTTATCCAACCAAATTAAAATTTACTTTAAGGTTTACTTAGTAATATGATTAGTATAAATTTATATTCACACAAACACATTTTACAAATGATGTCAATTTGTTGCTTATAAAATACAATGCCCCATTTGTTGATGGCCGACATAAGCTACGATTTCTTTTTAGATAGTACCTATCTTGTCTGTGGTTTTTGTGTCCTCAATCTAAAGTAACTTTAAACACTTCAAAAGATTAGCGCAAAATGTGTGAAAACTTTCACGAGCATACAAAAAAAAATGTTATTTTTAAAGCTGTTTATAAGTTTGTCGTCTCAGATAAAGACAGCATTGACAAATATGCTTTATGACAATATGACAATGTATACTTGCGTATGAGTCGTATGAGTAGTACAACTCAATCAGTAATACTGATTAAGTAAACTGAATAGTTTACTCAGAATTGTAAAATTGTCATTGGTACGATTTGGCCTACTTAATACAACCTTTTTGTGTTTTTTTTTTGTTATGGCTAAACCAAAATAGGTTTAGTTATCTAGGTGATTACTCGTACGAACAAGTAGACACACCAATTTGAGAATCACAATGTTTTATTTTGGCTACTCGCAATTATAAGAGCTGTTAAAATGCCAATTATTTATAAATCCTATAATAATATAAATGCGAAAGTTGTGAGGATGGCTCATCAGATTTGAATGAAATTTGGCACAGCGATATTTATTTGTATTATATTATAATTATAGAATAATTTGGCGCCACTTTAGTCGTGACGACTACGGCTCTACCACATCGATAACTACGATAAATATAATAAATATGATAAATACCGTCACAGCGCTAAATAGGATATTTATAAACTTACGCGGGTAAAGTTACGTGCAACAGCTATTGTTCATAAAACAACGTCTTCCAAGGTCATAAAACACTGTGCAAAAATATACAATAGATAATTTTTCTCGACAGAAACATATTGTGTCAGAAGTATTCACACTTATGAACAACCATATAATATGAGGCCTAGAAAACGAGCGTTGTCCCAACACTGAGGCGGCAATATTACAAAAGGCAAACATCGGATTTCAACATTGGTTGTATTTTATAGATCCTTTGGGACCTTAATTTGCTTTCTCAATTCTTTTTTTTAGTTAAATTTGACAGACAAGCAAATGACCCATTAGATAAAATGTTACTTATAAAAGCTACAGAAACCTCGCAGAGTTGCTGAGGCACCATCTGTCATTTCAGATGAGAATAACTGAAAAAGACTGGCATCTTTTACTCACCGAAGAATATACGTATATGTGCTGTATCTAAGTGTTGTCCTTCAAAAAAAAAAAATCAATATAATATTTGTTTTGTATAGGTACATACAATACATTACAATGTATTGCAAAATTTTGCAAATCAAATAATTTGCTGAAAAAATTGTTGATTTACTATCATTGTACGTTTCCTGCTCATATAACATGCAGCCGATCCCTTACCGATACCTCGCTCATTCCAAATGGACAGACACCGCATAAACTGTTAACATTAGTTATTAGTAGGTATTCGTTTTCTCCGACACGCACTGTGCAAGAGCTGGTATAATTATTTCAAATCCGCCATATAAGTTTTAGTTGCATAAAGTTGGATTTTGAATAATCCGCCATAAAGAAGTTTATCTTGCATATATTATTATACAATCGTGGGTCAGGTGCATGCTGGGTGCATGCCACTGTTAAGAAGTCATATTTATTCGTACAATATCAAAAAACGAAATCACTTTGGATATCGACTAATATCTACTTTCACTAATATCTACTTACTATGATTGTATTTTTAATTTTCTTTTTAACCCCATAGAACCATAGAATGTATAGATTTTATACTACTTATAATAATACTGTTTTTATTTAAATTTATTAAAAAGTAAATAAATAATTTTTATTAAAAAAATCATATTTCATTTAATACAAAGAGCAAGGTGAGAGTAATTATGTTACAAGCAACACATAATATGAATGTGAAAACCGAAAGCTTCTCGATTTTATTCGTACGTGGTTGCTTAGTAAAACCGGATTTCTTGATATAATTATTACGTTTTGTTAGTTATTTCATAAAACGCCGCTGCAAGAAGGCCACCTTAATTATAATATATGTTTATATGTTCAAATTTCAACAAATTCTATAAATAATTTTACAGCATGTTTGTTGTTGATTTGTTAGCCTTTAAAGTATTAGGTTATATCTTTATGCCACATAATAATACAAAACTAAATTGTTGAAGTCGGCTCTCGTATTGGTATTTCAAAATATTTATTATCTATACAAAAAATCTTATTAAAAAGCTATATTTAAAATTTATAAGCCAACCCTTGACTTTCTATTGACCTCAAACACGCTATATCTGCTGAAAGACGCTAAGGTGTTTGGTATCCTGAAGTAGACTACTTAATGCTGCAACATCATGTCAAGGTTACCATTATGTAACCTTTATGTAAGTAAAAGTACAGTACAGTATACCAAATTTCATATCAATCGTACATGTGGAAGTTAGTGAAATGCTAGGTACTAGGAAATGGCTTATTTATAATAGCAATTGTCGATAAAAGATGAAAAAAGGCAGGCGGATTATAATTTAATAGGTAAATATGTGTTAAATTAAATTTCACTATAAGAGATGGCTATCGTTATGTCGGCTAGGTATTATAAATGTTCTGCTCCATCATCTCAGTGACAGTGAAATGTTACTTTCTCCCGACGTAGATATGCATCTTAATAGCTATAAGGATTTATACACTTGCTGTAAGAACAATTTGGCACACATGTTTCACAATTAATTCACAAATTAATGACCTAACTACGACCGTTCTACTTAGTTATGATAAAATGAAACTGGTTGTTTAAAAAAAATAATTACAATTTTATTAAATGTATCTATTTAGATTTTTTTAAAGTAAATTAAAGTTATTAATTTAAAAAATGTATAAATTCGAAAATCCTACCTAAAATAAATGATTTCATAAAATATGTAGGTATTTCTGTGTTCAACATTCAACGCTTTTAGCTCAGCATCAGCTTTTTTTCAGCAAAAAAATGCCACATTTATACTTAGGTACTTGAAATTACCCAAAACGGAAAGATACAGTGGCCATCTGCCAGCGATCTTATATGCTTAAAAAATATAACATCACTGCCACAATTTAAACGTTCCTTAGTTTAGCTGCCATTATTATAATTTTCAGACTCCCTTTACATTCAAAACTATATTTAGTCTCCATTATTGAACCAAAAGTTAATGATTCAACTGAATCCCTTTAACGCCGATCCTTGTTTCACAGTTTCCTTTGGTGAGAAACTGAAGTGATTGTTTTGGGCTACAAAATTTGGTAAAATTGATCAATTATTAAACATATTTCATTTCTCCTTTCCAGACGTCTTTTCTACTAAGAGTCATCTGTTACGATGGCTATCACAACACCAGCGAAAAATTTTGCCGAGGACGTATCCATTGAATCTGTTGTGCACGAAAAGAGAAGAGATTATGAGTGAGTATCTGAGATATATCGATAAAATCGATATTTTTGCCATATTGCCTAAAAGTATTGTCAAAATATTCAAAAGGGAAAAAAAATCATACCTCTTTAACCTACGTGTTATATAAGTAAGCATTGTGTAAGTATTATTAGAATACTTACTGGTTCGACTAAAATTTATATAAGAAATCAGAACCTGGTCTACCGATTGGTATCAAAGATTATGCTTTGGTTGCTAAGTCAGTTTGCGCCTGTGCTGTGGCCGGCGCCAAGATAGATCACCATCATTTATTTTGTTCATCTCGAATGAGTTTTGTATCAATTTCAGATGGAACATCGTATGGAGAAACGTTCTTGCATTTATTTACCTGCACGTTGGAGCGCTCTATGGCTTTTATTTAATTTTTACCGGCCAAGTTAGAATATGGACGCCGGTCTTTGGTGAGCAAATTTTACATATTTTCAATAATATTTAAATTTTACTTAAGTACCAATTTTTTCTCTTCATCCAGTGATTATTTCGAAGATGGAAAAAAAAAACATGACGCCTAACTGAAACTAAAGCTCGTCAACAGTTACTAAATAAATCGGCTGACAAATAAATGACAAAATGACTTAATTTGGCTATAGTCGAATTTTAGCTATTGGCGCCGAAGTTAAGCCCGTATCTAATGTTCGAAGTTAAGGGTCCCTTTCGCCAATCGAGGGTCGGGAATGTAAGAGAATTATATATAAAACGATGCTCCACAACCTTGAAAAAAATCACACAGCTAGCCAATGAATGTTACTTGATGCTGAAACATTTGAATTTTAGATAATGCTTATAGATAAGTGTAAAAAAAAATCAGAAAATCACTAAAATCGTGTAAATCGCACTCCCGTGTTGTTACAATTGAGCCGTAAGTATCAAAATTTATTAAATGAATTTTATCAAATAATAAAGTTAAAACTATAAAAAAGTTGCTGGAATATTTATTTCTTAATTAATATATCCTTATTCTATGTAAAAAAATCACAAAGTTGCCCAATTTTTTCGCTCAAAATCTTCATACAAATTACTATGAAGGCTATTATATTGAAATTACGCTCGTAGTCGGTTCAGTCGGCCACGCGCCTCCGAAGTGAGAGCACGTCGCTTTGCGCCGCATTGACAGTTCGCGATCGAACCGTGTACTTACACAAAAAATGACAAATATGTCGTTTTTGATGTGAAATTATAGCCCAAGAGCCCACGACCTTCGTTATTTATTACAATCTTTTGAGATAATATATAAAAAATAATAAGTGGGTTGTTCCAAACAGTTCTACTATAGTTCTATGATAGAATTGTTTGGACAAAAAAAATCCAACTAGTTCCCCAGCACAGTATGACAGATTGGACTCTGGAACACGTCCAAACTATTCTATTTTTATAATAGAACAAAAAAAAAACATGCAATGATGTCTACTGGTGAGTATGAGTAGCGGAGCGGAGCGGCGGCAAGTCTACGCGGGGCACCGAAAAAGCGAAAATTTTGAGATAGATAATTTGACACGCCGTAACTTGGAAACGGTGCGACGCAGCCGGGTGATGTTTGGGCTCATCGGAGACGTCTCTCCGAGATAGATAATTTGACGACCCCCTCGGACCGCTCCGACCGTAACTTGGAAACGGTGCGACTCAGCCGGGTGATGTTTGGGCTCATCGGAGACGTCTCTCCGAGATAGATAATTTGACGACCCCCTCGGACCCCTCCGACCGTAACTTGGAAACAGTGCGACTCAGCCGGGTGATGTTTGGGCTCATCGGAGACGTCTCTCCGAGATAGATAATTTGATGACCCCCTCGGACCCCTCCGACCGTAACTTGGAAACGGTGCGACGCAGCCGGGTGATGTTTGGGCTCATCGGAGACGTCTCTCCGAGATAGATAATTTGACGACCCCCTAGGACCCCTCCGACCGTAACATGGAAACGGTGCGACGCAGCCGGGTGATGTTTGGGCTCATCGGAGACGTCTCTCCGAGATAGATAATTTGACGACCCCCTCGGATCCCTCCGACCGTAACTTGGAAACGGTGCGACGCAGTCGGGTCGTGTTTGGGCTCATCAGAGACGTCTCTCCGAGATAGATAATTTGACGACCCCCTCGGACCGCTCCGACCGTAACTTGGAAACGGTGCGACTCAGCCGGGTGATGTTTGGGCTCATCGGAGACGTCTCTCCGAGATAGATAATTTGACGACCCCCTCGGACCCCTCCGACCGTAACTTGGAAACAGTGCGACTCAGCCGGGTGATGTTTGGGCTCATCGGAGACGTCTCTCCGAGATAAATAATTTGACGACCCCCTCGGACCCCTCCGACCGTAACATGGAAACGGTGCAACGCAGCCGGGTGATGTTTGGGCTCATCGGAGACGTCTCTCCGAGATAGATAATTTGACGACCCCCTCGGATCCCTCCGACCGTAACTTGGAAACGGTGCGACGCAGTCGGGTCGTGTTTGGGCTCATCAGAGACGTCTCTCCGAGATAGATAATTTGACGACCCCCTCGGATCTCTCCGACCGTAACTTGGAAACGGTGCGACGCAGCCGGGTGATGTTTGGGCTCATCGGAGACGTCTCTCCGAGATAGATAATTTGACGACCCTCTCGGACCCCTCCGACCGTAACTTGAAAACGGTGCGACGCAGTCGGGTCGTGTTTGGGCTCATCAGAGACGTCTCGGCGAGATGAATTTTTTAGTAGACCATATTTCAAAATTTGACAATTCCGGTCTACATTTGACAATTCGGGGGGGGGGGGGTCCGAGGGGGTCGTCAAATTATCTATATCGGAGAGACGTCTCCGATGAGCCCAAACATCACCCGGCTGCGTCGCACCGTTTCCAAGTTACGGTCGGAGTGGTCCGAGGGGGTCGTCAAATTATCTATCTCGGAGAGACGTCTCCGATGAGCCCAAACATCACCCGGCTGCGTCGCACCGATTCCAAGTTACGGTCGGAGGGGTCCGAGGGGGTCGTCAAATTATCTATCTCGGAGAGACGTCTCCGATGAGCCCAAACATCACCCGGCTGCGTCGCACCGATTCCAAGTTACGGTCGGAGGGGTCCGAGGGGGTCGTCAAATTATCTATCTCGGAGAGACGTCTCCGATGAGCCCAAACATCACCCGGCTGCGTCGCACCGATTCCAAGTTACGGTCGGAGGGGTCCGAGGGGGTCGTCAAATTATCTATCTCGGAGAGACGTCTCCGATGAGCCCAAACATCACCCGGCTGCGTCGCACCGTTTCCTAGTTACGGTCGGAGGGGTCCGAGGGGAGCATCAGTTACGGACAGGGGGTTTAGGGAGAGGGGTGTACTGAAATCAACTGATGAATAAAAGGTTCGTAAGGAACAGGCAAGGAATAAGTTCTAATGTAAGGAATCCCAGGTTTTCTAGCAGGCAGATTTTTTGTACAATTTTTTTCAATACAATATATTATTTTTGTAATTGGGAATAACAATTTCGTTTTGTATTGTGCAACTAAAATAATAAAATTATTATAAGTACAATTATTTATACGCTAATAATACATTTGACAACAATTTTTATATTTGGTAACAAAATAGCAACTGTAATAAGTCTCCGGCAATGGATGACGTGATTTCTAAAGTTATCCCGAAGAAAATATAAAAAAATTGAGCTTCAATACTATGCACAGAGAAACTTTCAGCGTTTATAAAATAACGAAGGTCTGGCCGTCGTGGGCTCTTGCTCTATGCTTACGTACATGTGTGCGTGTGCAATGCGCGAGCCTCGATCGTTGTGAGAGTAGCGCTAAAAACCTAAACATCGCGCGGCGCGTCTCCGTAACGGCCCCTTAAGTACGTATAAGAAGTCAAGGACCTTATTAAAAAAAATGGGCTCACGGTCTTTAAACACCTGAACAGATCTTCATAAATTATAATTTATTTATGAAAGAAGAATAAGAAGAACGATCCCGATCACACCAACTTTCACAAAAAAAACCCGGATCAAAATATTCATCCATTTCCATCCATTTATATTAGGAGCATAGGCAGACACACACGTCAAACTTATTAACTACACCCCGTTTTTGGGTCGGGGGTCAGGGGTTAAAAATATTTAAAGTATTTTCAAATAAATAATCATTTTAAATTAAACGCTTTCAATGTATATTTTACAGCTGTGGTGTTCACAATATTGTCTGGGATGGGTGTGACAGCTGGCGCACACAGACTGTGGGCTCACAGAGCTTACAAGGCACGGTGGCCTCTCAAAGTTATCTTGGTTCTACTGCAGACAATGGCGTTTCAGAACCACATTTATGAATGGGTGCGAGATCATAGGTAAAAAACGATTTTTATCAAAAATTTTTAAAAAAATCAAAGTCAAAATTGTTCACATTAGATGAAATCTTTGAACATTTCTTTACTAATTTTGATCTTGTTTTGCTCAGTTTGGCAATAAGAGAAATAATAAATTTTAGATAAGATACTTAAAAGGTCACTTATTGATTTTAAATCTTTACTTTGGTTGTCTGTTTGAACCTGTACAACATGCACATTTTTCAGAGTTCATCATAAATATACGGAGACGGATGCCGATCCGCACAATGCAAAGAGAGGGTTCTTTTTCTCACACATCGGCTGGTTGATGGTGAGAAAACACAAGGACGTGTTCGAAAAGGGTGCCCTAGTGGACATGTCAGATTTAGAAAAAGATCCGATCATCATGTTTCAAAAGAAGTAAGTAAAATGTACTTAGTTGATAAAAAAATATAGTGAGTTTCGTAAGAGGCACTTTTTAAGTTTAGGGGTTAAATAAACAAAGTTTACTGATAAAATAATCATCATTATATTTAAATGTAACGTTGCACCGTATAATTCTTTTTTTTTTTAATAAAATATCGTTGACCCCCACACGTGCTTGTATCGTGGAAGGCTACTGCAAATACATAAGCACAAACAAAAATTATCTACATATACCTAATATACAATAATATATAATAAATACAGAGAAATACGTTTTAGTATAATAAAGGAAAATATATAAAACATAGAAACATAGTTTTTGTCATCTTTAAAATAAAAAATAACAATTACAATTATTACAATCAATTATACACAAATCACAGTATATACAATACCTAGCTATACATGCTATGAGCTTAGAATTTTTTAAATCTGGGCTTCATTATCGCTTAACTAATTAAAGCACACTAAAAGTGATTTAATTTCTATTTCAGGACATATCTAGTAATTATGCCAATACTGTGTTTCGTAATCCCTGCGTGGTTGCCAGTGTACCTCTGGGGAGAGGATCCATGGACGTCTTGGTATGTCGCCTCTATTTGGAGGTACACCGTCTCCCTCAATTTCACTTGGCTCGTCAACTCGGCTGCGCACATTTGGGGCAATAAACCCTTTGATAAGTAAGTATTTACAATGTTCATATTAAGTTTTTCATTTTGTAATGGTAGGTTGATAATCTACTTAATAATGGATGGTAATTGTCGCTCATGAAAACCAGAAAAGTTACGCCGACGCGAGAAGTCCAACAAAATAGGCGTTTTTCTCTCATGAGGTCGAGATATTGATGGCATCAGTTGATTCTACCTTCAAGTCTTTAAGACTTTAAAAAACTTTTTAAACAACAATTCGACCTCATCATCCCTCATCATGGACTTCGTTGAATGGAGGCAATGAAATACAAATTAACACAATTCGTACGTGTGTAGACAACGGTAATAAAATTAGCATATCTGGGGTTGAGCGACAGAAATAGATTTTCATGGCAAATCCTGTTTAGTTTCGACAAGTGTAATTAATTAATGCCCCTCTTGAAGCAGCCTAAAGCTTAATCTTAAAGCTACGACCACACTAAGTTTCAATGCCGTTAGTTATTACATTATTTTTGTAGTGGCATTTTCAATAGCGTTAGAATGGCAATCTTATAAGTATATATATAAATCTAATCTTTATAATTATACATAAAAATGTTAAGTGGGTTTTGTCGCTTCAAAAACTCCAGATTTTAATTCGGTTTTCACCGCGCGCAGTTTTATAAATCCCGGATTACTGTAACCTAACTGTAACACATTTCCATTTTCCGTTGCATTTAATGATAAGATTATTTAAGATAAGATTTAAAGATAAGTTGCATTCGAGCGGTAAGTAAACATAAAAAAAGTAAACATTCGAATTTTATATTTATACAATTCGAATTTGCTCATGCGCATTCCTGAAATGCAGGGACTATAACAATTTTCTTTTAAATAAAACATTGCTTTTGCAGAAATATAGGCGCAACCGACAACGTAACAGTGGCGATATTCGCGGTCGGAGAAGGATGGCACAATTACCATCACGTGTTCCCTTGGGACTACAAAGCGGCTGAACTCGGCAATTATAGAACAAATCTCTCCACTGCTATCATAGATCTAGCCGCTAAATATGGTCAGTAAAACTACATTTTATCTACTTTTAGGTAACATTATCAACGAAATACTTTTCTATTTTTAAACACTGTCACAGAATAGTACAAGTATATTAACAATGCATAGTATTTATACCGTTTCACCTCTAACTCGCTCCCAATCTGGATTCTAATAGACCTATATCGAAAATCTATGTATATGCAAACCGTAAACTTTGGATCCCTTTTCAAGAAAATTGCGCGGACAGTGAAGTGTGAAATTTGGTACACGTAAAGTTTATAATTATGGAGAAGTATTTACAAGTTTATAACGACCTCTAGTAGGTATAAAAAAGTTAAGTTTAGTACCTATATTAAATACTATAGAGAAATGTACCTATAATAAAAAATACTATTGCCAATTGCGAAACTTTATTATTGTCTTATAGACAAGAATCTTAAAGACAAGAAAAGATTTTTTTTAAGTTGTCTTAAGTCTTCTTAAAGACAAGACAAGAAGAAGGCAATCATTATTGTGCTATAGATAAGAATAAAAATGTCATTTTTTATTCTATTTTAATTATTTACTTGCTAGAAAGAACTGTTAACTGTGCTAGAAAGATTAATACCAAATTTACAGATTTCTATCTTTGTTAACATGAAACCTTTAAAGAAAGATGTACTATAGTGATAATAAAATAAAGTCATCATTCGTTCCTAATAAATTGAATGGAATTGAATAACTTCGAACAATAGACGGTTATTATTTGATATAGATTTGAAAAGATATAATTTTCATTTCAATTTCGATTTTCGTATAAGTTGTGCACACTTATTTTATTTTATTTATGTATTCAAATAAAGAACAATTGCCTTCGAATTATTATTTTTTTACACTACATCTATAAAGTAGCTATTTGAAAATTCTATCCAGAAATAATATGTAAAAAGATAATTTCGTATTTTTTTGTCAATAATAAAAATGCGGTTTAGCGTCATACAAGGGACTACAAAAACTGGTCGTAATAAAGAGATAGTCGTCATAATTACTTGATTCGTTATAGGTATTTGGATTATTATTATTTATAAAAATGAAAATGTATTACCATAACAAGATATGCGGAATGAATAAATTAATTAATTTTATTGTAAAAATCTATACCTCTAGCTAGACTGTCCTGTTTTGAATGTTTTCTTATAAGCATATTATTAGGATTTACTTACTTTAACTTAAGATCGAAATCGCCAACTCTTCAATTGATATTTCATTTTGTTAAATTAATCATTTATGTACAAACATTTGAACTATTGCAACTGTATTTACAGTAAAGACGTTTTCTTTACAGAAACCAAAATCTAATAATAAAATAATGAAAATGTCTTCACATAGATCAACTATCTTGTTTTACAGGATGGGCGTACGATTTGAAAACTGTATCGAACGACATGATTCGCAAACGCGTCGCGAGGACAGGTGACGGCACACATCCCTACAGTAAAGAACTTCAGCTATCCCAGGGCGATGATCATCACCATCCCGATAACCCTGTGTGGGGTTGGGACGACAAGGACATGCCAGATGAAGACAGACAATTAGCTGAAATAGTACATAGGAAAAGAGAATAAATTGACTGTTACGTATGCGGGTGACAAGGGTTAAACGGATAGTTAGTTTTTGTATAAAATGAACTTTTTATCAGTTTACTTCAATTTTAATGGCTAATTATTAAAATAAAATTGAACTACCTGGCCAAAGTTCCGTTATTATTTGAAATGAGACATTGTATTGTAAAAAATATATAAATTAATTCAAATATACTGATTGATTTGGACCACAAGCAACAGTATGCAACGAATTACAAAATGAATGGCATGATAAAAACTAATGTCGATATCACTGTAAAATAGATATAAGAAACATAGGTCAAGTAAAGTCAATTATTGCTACCACTGTAATTTATTGCTGTATTCCAGACTAATTTATAGTTTATTCGGTGAGCAAGTCAACAATGCTCTTATATACTCTCATGTAAAAGCAAAACCGCTGGGCCACGAAACCAACGTTCGAAGCGAATTCGCTATGCGCTGCAAGCGTCAACGTCGAGCGTCAAAAACAAATAATTATAATTAATGCAAGAGGCCAACACGGCGCTGCAATTTCCGTCAAAAAATCTAATTTTTTGCTGACGCTTGCAGCGCTAAGCAAATTCGCTTCGAACGTTGGTTTCGTGGCCCGGGGGTAAGGTATTATTTTCTAGCGAAATACACTGATTAAGTAGGTGTTAATCAACATTAACTCCTTGTAGCAGTAAGCATAATATAAAGAATCTCGTTTCTGTCATGATCTCTCGTCTCTGAAACGTAACTTCATCTATACAAAATCATTGATCTATACCCTGTGTCGTTGGCCTGAATATAGTTTATTTGTTATGTATCTAACTACACGATATTTCAGAGTAAAAATAACACATTTGAAATATTAAGTAATAGCCTTCGATAATGCAGTGTTATGAAACTTAAAATTTACTGCTTCGATACCAATTTACTTCATCGTTTTTAAATATCAATTAGGGTTTTAATTAAACGTTATCTATTTATAAATAAGTCATTACGTTTATTGAAAACCTGTAAAAGGTATCTAATGAGAGTAGTATTAATTGAAATATTTATTGGTGTATCATCCTCACAACTTGGGGTGGACAACAAAAATGTATTCGTCCCACTGAGTTATTTTCACTTATTATAATAACTGCTGAAATTTTAGTTCGCTGCAAAAATAATTAATAACTGATATTGCAAATTGTAGTTGTCAAGCCAAAATGGTCAAATGACCGGTGTAGTGGGAATCTAGCCTTACATTTTTCTCTTCTGTCCCTAATTCTTCTAGAGTTGTTACATTTGCTTTGATGTACATAACTGCACTCGTATGACTGTTCTTATATATAAATTTATGAGATAATTAATATTTATTTTCAAAATCAAAATGGGTAATTAAACAATTATAACGGTGGGTGAATATTGAATATTTCTGTTTTCATTATTCTTAGTTCATAAGGATATTTATTAAGAGTGTGTGTAAGTATGCGTGTGTGTAATCATTAAAACAATGATAAAATATTTAAATGAAGAATAAATTTTTTAAAGTATTTTATTTATTTTTATTTTCTTTCATCATATCAGTCTTAGGTAGGACGTCCACTGTTAAGCCTCGTATTCACTAGCTCGTATTCTCGTATTCATAAGCCCCTTGTCGCTAGAGATGTCAGGCGAAGTTGGGTGACGTTAGGTGATGTCGACCAACGTCGCTCGACATCATGTCTCGCGACCTTTTTCGTCCACATTTAAATTTAGTTGTAGCACTACATCGTTCGTCCACATTATTGCTCAATATACGTCTGTACTCGGTGACTTTTTCCTTCAATTGAAGTGACGCGGCGAGTCATGCAATGTTGCCAGACTTGTCGTACGATGTCGCTCAACATCGCCCGACATCTCTAGCGACACGTATCGCGCGACAATTGTCTCTTAGTGAATACGAGGCTTTAGACTTAGGACTCCCCCATAACTTTCCAATGAGACCGGTCAGACCAGAAGTAGCCTAAGATACTCCGTCGATCCGTGGCATAGATATAAAATTTCGGACCGTAAAATTATGATAGTGTCACTGAAAATAATTATAACCTCTTTTATTAAAAACCCTTCCGCTTTATTTTCTAAAAAGAAAAGTCGTCGTTCTAAAATAAAATTAAAGAATAAAATATACACCAATCAATATTATTATATAACTAGCTGGCGCTTGCGACTATGATTTGTTTATGAGTAAATTCTTGTTTCTTAATTTTCTTATTTAGCACGTCCGATAACTTAATAGCTAATGAAACGGTTAATTCTGTTAGATCCTAGTTTATATTAAAGGATTACAGTTTGTTAAAAATACGTGTAGGTACCTCGACTGTTTAATGAAATATTATTAGCATTTAGGATTGAATAAGGTTTCAAGGTACCTAATTGTGGTACTTATGTAACCTTAACACAAGGGGTCCTAGCCAAGAACATACCAATGCAAACGTTTCGTTGCGTTCTAACGAATAGAAACGAAATAAAGCCCGGTGATTGGTTGATGTAACGCCCACATAAATTTTTGACCAATCACCGGGCTTTATTTCGTTTCGATTCGTCAGATCACAACGAAACGTTTGCATTGGTATGCTCTTGGCTAGGGCCCCTGAGCACACAAAATGCTGTTATTTCAGATGTTAATATGCTATGCTGTTATTCTTTCATTATGAAATACAAGATTTTGCGAGCCACTTCGTCCGTCCGTGTGATGTTTCTGTGTATGTTATTTTGATGTATAACTGACTTAAGTTTTATCAAAACTTTTTCTATTCGATGATTACAGAGAACAGAGAATTGAGAAATAGATATTTATTCTAAAAAATAATCTTTGTGATGAATAAATAAACAAATAAATAAATTAAGTATACAAAAGTGCTTTTTAAAAATCAAATGTAATGAGAGTCTATAAACACTAAATAATCCTTAAAACTTTTTAACTTAAATAAAAAAAGTCATGTTTATTTACAATATAAATAAGTGTACAATAAATTAGGCTTTACATCTAAGTCATTAAATTTTACGAAAGGCAAAAATTTCAAAAGGTCAAAATTCATGATCCGCCAGGCAAGATTAGCCACATTTCCTTAATATAATTATTTTCTAACATTATCCTCGATTGAACCGATCTCTTTCGCTGTTTCTCTTAACTTTTTCATAACCCTCATAATATTGTTTGACAAGATTTGTTGGATAATCTCCTGCAATCTCGTATTCATTGCCGTCCAAATGGTCACCACCAGATATTTCTTCATGTACATTACTGTAATGGCTTTCATAGTTATCGTCTTCATCTTGATGCAAATGTTTCAGTCTTTCGTTTTTATATCCAGAATTAACATATATCACCTTCTTATCGTATCGATCATGAAAGGCATTATTTCTCATCAAAGTGAATATAGCACCAGAAAGAGCCATATTATTAAGCATCCCCACCCCTATCGTCATCATTTTTAAAGCTGGTAACAGGAATGGTAATATAGCTGACATAATGAGGCCGGGCAGTAATAAAATTGGCACGATGTTATAGAACTGCTTCTGAAGTTTCTTCATCGTGCTGCGTCCAGTTCCGTTTTCACTGCCTGAAAATTCAGAAAAATGATTTTTTATAATAAAGAATTGCAAGCAATTTCATGGACCATGGCTACTGTGTCCTTAAAAAGAAATTAATCTGTCACGCTCTATAGACGATTTGCAAGTTTATTTAAAAATGAAGTAAAGGAAGGTAACAAATTACAACCATTGCGTATATTATCATAACTCCATGGTGTTGATAGAATTTCTGGCATAAGTCAATCGTTCATTCTTCTAAGAGCTGACTGGCTTTAAAGAGGTCTTGCTGGTGTAGACAGGCGATGGTAACTACTTACCATCAAGTGGGCCATCAGCTTACCTGGCACCCTTAGAAATATAAAAAGTCAACAATTTTAAAGAACTTTGACCTTTATGATGTACTTGTCATAAATTACTGAAAGCAGTAATTGCTTGTTATAGAAGTCTGCAATAACCCATTCAGCAGAAAGCTAGTCAACTCGGCCAATCAGACTGTTAACTGGACTACTGGGAATGGACCCATTTTTACAGTCACTGTATGTCATGCAATAATCACCAAGTGCCCTAAACGAAAAGAAAAACATCGTAAAAAAAGTTGTATGTACGAGAAGACTATCATGAACACATTCATATTTTGTCTTGTTAATTTCCTGTAGTTGTTTTATTCATAGGCAGATAAACATCACAAGAAAGACAACTTAATATAAATAATTACGAAGATTTACTTTCCAAAGCTGCATGCGTACTATTGATTTTTACGATAACATGTCAAACAAGTTATTTATTTTTAATGTTGCTCTGAATACTTTCACCAATTTACAACGCACCGATGTTTTAACAGGAAACCATTAATCGTTCAAATCAACTGTTAACAACGCAACATAATATTATGATACGCATTATATGTTATAAAAGTTATAATTTACTTACTTTTGTAAACATCAACACTCAATTTCCCGTTCCCTCTCGAGCTCAGTTGAAACTTGTAACCTGGGATATACGTCAACTCTAATTGGCGGTATTGTAGCAAATTCTTAGTATTTTCACAAAGCTGCGAATACAGATGATCGTCTGTATTATTTACATATTTCTCCCATGGGAAATTCGTCACGTCTGCTGTTAAGTTGAAAGTATTTTTTCCATTTTTCTCCAATGTTTCTATTGCGTTTTGCGAGCGCCACACACTGAAGGCGTCCAAGCATTTCGCCGGTCCTAACGTTTGACCGCATGCTAGGAGTCGATGCACCGGATCTCGTTTCGATATGCCGAAAGTTGAATACAGGGCGCGTAAAATGAAACTAGCCGTGGAAGTGGTGGGTTCGCCTTGAAGTGCGCGCGAGCAGCACGACAACACAAGAATGCCAATGGCGGCGAACGCGCGCATCGCTGTCGCTGTACTGAGCGTGAGGTGAGCCACTCAAACAGCAACGCTCACAAAGCTAAACCCACTATTATGGAAGGGACACTGCATTCACAGTCTCTCTTAAACTACAGATAAAAGCGAGAGGAATGTAATAGAATTTTCCCACCATAACTTATTCTCATGTATCTATAACGCTGAAAAGAAAAACAGTACAGTCAAGTGTAAAAATATGTGTCTGGTGAACCATTACAATAATAAAATGTACTAAAGAAATAATGAAATATATAATATTTTTCAACACTATTTATGTCTTCAGCTTATATGACGTGTACATTTAATATAAAAGCTTTTAGAAACATAACTATGAAACTATTCTTTGGATACATATTTATGCACTCGACTAATATGTACACCATTTAAAAATAGCTGAATTTATTTGTAAAGGACTTGAGGGAGCAAATTTAAAATAAGAATAGACAGCAAATTAACTATCGATTTGTTTTTATGCGACCATAATTGAATTTGTATAGAGCATTACAATTTATAATAATGATTTTTGTATGTAGGTTTTTTTTACACAATTTTTTTTTTAATATAAGTACACAAACCTTCCTCGGTTATCCCTCTTACCATAACTAAAATTTAGTCTACATAAGCCCTATAAATTTTTGGCGATTTGGTTGCAAATAAAAACTTAATTATACTCCGTTGAAAATACGTTGAAAAACTTTTAGTAAACAAAATCCATTTAGTATCCTTTTCTATCAAGTGTAGTTACAATTATGGAAAGCGCTCTTCGTTCTCCTTTCATAGCACGTGTTCAAGGATACACCGACCCCCGTTGGGGCTAAATTAATATAGTTTTCATAAACTATATTAATATAGTTTTCATAAATTAATATCTATAAAACATATGCTTACGATCAGCACAATTTTAATACACATACGACCTTAAAAAATGTTTAGTACCTGCGTACCTGCGTACATACACTAGCTGACCGCCCCCGGCTTTGCACAGATTTGTTTGTGCAAAATATGTTTAATAACCTTCCTCCTTTAATGCTCTATCAATTGATGAAAATCGCTTCGAAATCCATTGCATGGTTTAAAAGATCTAAACATACATACAGAAGGACAGACGGCGAGAAGCGACTTTGTTTTATACTATATAAAACTTCCATGAAAAATTATCTCCGCCTCAAAATTATCTGCCCCGTTTCGGATGTTAGCGGCCATACAGACATACAGACAGAAGGCGGAAAACGACTTCAAATTATTCTATGTAAGTAAAGAAGTTCCAGTCCGATGATGGGTTTGATTGAGGTCAATATGCATGCATTAAAGATAAGTTTTTATCGCACGTTTTGCTTGCATTCTGTGTTGACAGGAAATGTCCTATATTGCCAAATACAGTATATGTGATTAGCATAAGCAAGGCGGTCACGGGCGGGTGATTGCCACCGTTCGACAACGTCGCGCTTCGGCAACGGCGACGCATCGATCGAGTTTCTCTTACAATGGCTACGTACGTGCTCGGACTAGAAACATTGTATTCTTAATTAATTCGCAGACGAAATACACGATCATTCTAATTTCGTTACACATTTACTAAGTTTACATTATACTATTAATACTAATTTAGAACAATCCTCCCAACAAAAGTCTGATTTCATGGATTTTATTTTATTTATATTATTGCTGGGGCCGGAAGGTTCTCGAGTGGAGGCCACGGCTGGTCCGTGGACGCAGCGTAGGACGTCCACCCACAAGGTAGACAGACGACCTAATAAGGGCCGCGGGTCAGCGGTGGATCCAGGCTGCTTCTGATCGGTCCTATTGGAAAATATGGGGGAGGCTGTCCAGTAGTGGACTTCCTGCGGCTGAGATGATGATGATTGCTGCTGTATGATTTGCTGAAATCTTTCAGTGACAAAGGTAACATTAAACTATAGAATTCTACTGCTATTTTTCTGTCGACCTTAACATAAAAAAAGGTTTAATTTAAAATGACATATTGTTGAAAAACAGTCAGTAACTAAATATAACAATGTGAATGTGAACCAGAAAAATAATTTGCAGCTTTTGACTCGTAAATTACACGAACAAGGGTGACCCGACAGATGACATAAACATTAAAGGAATTTTTAATGGTTATTGAAATAAAATATGTTCAAAGAGAAAATGTGAGAAGCAATGTGAGAGCTTGCTTTGCAAATCTCGGCTAAACAAAACTGTGATCTTAATTCATTTTTAAGAAATATTCCAACTAACCCTTCTACTTTTGTACTGCTTCCAACTGATGGTCACGAGGTTGAAACAGTCTTAATGGGTCTTAAATCTGACAGTGCTGCAGGATGGGACAATATCCCTACAGCATTTATTAAACTTGCAAAAACTGAAATAATTCCAATTTTAACGCACCTTATTAACCTCTGTTTCATAAAGGGTGTTTTCCCTGCTCCTTTGAAGCGCTCTCTTATAACTCCTGTTTACAAGAGTGGGGACAGGAGCGATGTAAGTAATTACAGACCAATCTCAGTCTTGCCGGCAATTTCCAAGATTGTGGAAAAGCTATTGAATTCTAGACTTACCACCTTTTTGGACAAGTTTGGCTTGCTTTCATCTGCACAGTTTGGATTCAGACGAGGGAAATCGACTGAAGACGCAGTTATTGCCTTAAGTTCCTTGGTTGCCGAATACTTAGATGGAGGTAAAAAATGTTTAGCGGTTTTCCTGGACTTAAAAAAAGCGTTCGACACTGTGTCTCACTCAATACTTTTATGCAAATTAGACCGTATGGGTATTCGTGGAGTGGCTCTGGACTTGTTTCGGGACTACTTAAGTAACCGAGAACAGTATGTGAAAGTGGAGCAGTGTATCAGTGGGGGTGCGGATGTGTCATATGGCGTGCCCCAAGGTAGTGTCCTTGGCCCTACACTATTTTTAATCTATATAAACGACCTCTGCAATATGACCATTCCTAGAGCTAAAATTCTGTCTTACGCCGATGACACTGCTATTGTTCTCACTGGTGACTCTTGGGTTGATGTTAAAGCGAACACCGAGAAAGCTTTGGCTCATATAGCCAAGTGGTTAAATGGCAATCTCCTTACACTTAACACCTCAAAATCAAACTTTGTGTGCTTCAGCATTGATTCGCGTACCCAGCCTGATGTGAACTACTCCATAAAAATACACTCTTGCTGCCATTGTTCTCACGATCCGAGATGTAGCTGTCCTACGATTGACAGAGTCACTTGCGTTAGATATCTGGGTGTAATGGTAGACCAAAGACTTTCATGGTACCCTCACCTGGATCATGTTAGTAATAGAATTAGGAAATTATCCTGGATCTTTAAGCAATTACGACATTTAACACCCAAACAAACAAACAATCAGACCTCTGACAATCTACTAAATTACATATATATCTCTTTGGCTCAGTCTGTAATAATTTATTGTATTGCGGTCTGGGGTGGAGCAGCAAAGACCCGTTTTCTTGATCTAGAAAGAGCACAACGTTCATTGATTAAAGTAATGTATTTTAAGAAGAGGGTGTTTCCCACTGATACACTTTATGAACTGTCTAATATCCTATCAGTCAGAAAATTATACATTCTAAACTGTTTACTGAAAAAACATAAGACGGTCATATTTGATAGTAGTAGGGTTTCACGAAGAAGAAGGGATAGGGTGGTTGATATGGTAAAAGTAAAGACAAAATTTGCCCAAATGCAGTATTTTATTAGGTCGGCATTTTTATATAACAAAATTAATAAAGAAATTTATATATATGACAAACTATACTTCAAATGTAAAAGGCTTATCACGGACTGGCTTAAAACCAAAAACTACGACGAAGTGGAAAACCTATTATTAATGCAAATCTAATAAATACACACAAATACTCGCACGCACGTACACACACACACACACACACACACACACTAACACACAATCGTTCTATTTAAAAATAAAAAACTTTTTTTCTTGTTTAAAAATAAATAAATTATATAGGTATTATTAGGAATATTATTACTAGCTTTTATGGAAGAGCGAAGGCTCCTGGCACAAGCTTCCGCTTAAAAGGAGTCTTCAATCATTGATATTGTAAATACGATTTTTCTAACTGTTAATAAACATTTTTATTTTATTTTATTTTTAATAATTTGTTTACATTATTATTCGCAATTCTATTAAAGATATCTACTCTTACCAATCAATGTACATAATATAACAATTAATTCATTTCTCTGTGTTGTATTTAAACATTGTACACGTATATACCTAATTAAGTGCCTATCAAAATGTAATTTAATTACAGCGTCTTTAGTGTTATCTAAACTTAATTATGTTAATACCATTTTAGTTCAAACACAAAGGTTATCCAGAGTGTGAAAAATGCCTGCGCATGTTACAGCTTTGACATACATTTGATATTTGACTCGTGGTCCTACTGATCTAGTCCCACCTGACTCGTGGTTCTACTAGTTATGTGCTCATGGTCCCATTATAAAGTCCCACTGATCCCACTGGCTGAAAATCAGCGCTGCAGGTGCTTGCATCTCATCACAATCCTGAGCCAGTGACCGTTTCACTGTTGTGAGGAAACACACTCTTTTACCTATAAATTTCTGTTTTATTGTTTTTTTTATTATGTTTATGTCTTTGTAATGGTGAATAAAACTCTTTCTTTCTTTCTTTCTTTCTTTCTTTGATAGCAATAACTACATCTTGGACTCATAGTCCCACTAAAGAAATAACGTTTTCCAAAGCAGTGGAAGAGAGCTCACGTCACACCATATCTTAATAAGCGTGGTTTACTAAACATGAAGCATTGTCCCAAGTTACATTTAGCATCTTTTTGGTAATATTAAAAATTAATCTCCAAATTTCCTGTTTTTTTTTTTTAATATAAAAATATTAAGTTGGTTTGTGTACGCTTCAAAAACTGGAGTTTAGGTGGACCGGTTTCTACATATGGAAAGAGGGATAAATGGAGAAGGTTTGTCTCTATAAAAATTAACCCTGGGCGAATCCAGCGGCGGATCATTAGTGTTTTTATCGTGGGTAGCGAGCCAGCCAGATAACGATACAAGTCCACCGATTCACCGGTTGGCATTTCGAGGCAGTTTCCGATATGTTGCAACTAAAATGTTGGAACAAAATTGCCATGGAATCAGTGCATTTTCGGGCATTTAGAGCAAATCTAAAGATTTTTTTAATCAATAGTAATAAGAAAATTTAAGAGTAGAGAGCAGCTTTTTATGAATTCTAAAACGAACCTCTTTTCATTTATACAAAATGTTAAAATTATAGTATTAAATTATAGCCGTGGCCGCGACTTCGTTCAATCTCAAAATTGTTCACATAATCTGGGGCTGTAGGTACGCAATGACAATAAAATTATTCAGGTGAATGCTCTGACTACGGTAAACAGTGAAGTGCGTGGTTTAATTTTTTAAAGTGAAAAACAATAAAGACTATTAGGGATGTCTAAAGAGTTTTATTTTTACTGGTGACTCAATAAACATTTTATTTTAATGTAGTGCTTATTTTACTACAAAGACGCGATGTAAGTATAATTGATGGGTGTGCTGTGCTGTCGACCCAATATAATAATTTTATTAAAGGTATAGTTCGCGTGTATTTTTCGGAAATACTCATCCGTTTTCAAAAATTCTTTTACCAATAGTTATGCCTAATATAATTACAGGATGGACATAGTTCTAAATATACACGGGAGAAGACGCGACAGTTAATATACCAATGACAGTGCAAAACAACCGGTTCAGCACGTATTAAAACAGTTTTATTCCTGCCTTTTTTAAAAAGTATTATACAAATATATTCAGTACAAAGACTAATTGCTAAAAGTATTAGATCATACTGAGACTTTTTAGCCATTTTAGCCATAAACAATGTTTATAACATTACATAAATATGTTTCACGTGCTGATTTTTTTTTATAAAGTGAAAAATACTGGATTTGCATCATTAATTGCATCACGTGCATCAAGTGCGATCAGTCCATCAGAACATTCTAACATTGGTCCTACTTTTTTTAGTATAGCCTCAAAAATACATCAGTGAGGATGAAATCGGCATATTTTGATATTTACTATGATCTTTAGGGGTAAAACTCTCGCTGAGATTGAGATTGACACTATTTTCGGTCGTAATAAACTTATTGGTAAGTCAGTGTGGTTCTTTCTTATATCCTAATTTCTCCTTACACCATTAATCTGATATCTCATAAATTGGTGATATCTCATAAATTGTCTGTTTATCACTTACACCGTCTCTATATATATAAAAATTACGTTTCACATGTTTGTTCGCGATGAACTCCTAAACTACTGAACCGATTTTGATAAAATTTCGTAACTATGTGTATTTTGGTCCAACTTAAAAGACAGCATATATGTATAAATTGCACCTCGGGAGAAGCCGGAAGCTGGTCACTAGTAGTATATATGTGAAAGTACTGATTGTAATTAACAGAAGAAAGTAAGACAATATAATGTGTAGCATTAGTAACAGCAATTCGCCTATCACTTTCGCCTAGCTAGACTGTACAGGTATGGAACAGAAATTACAACAATGTCCTTTGGGAGTCAGTAGGCCCGTTAATGATTCAACATTAGTCCTTAAACAGCACTGCGTATCGAGGGCGAAATTTTTAACGCGCAGTCACGTTGTCCTGCACTTTCTTTTGTCGTCGTGAGTGTTTGGTCTCGCCGACCATTGTCTTCAGTACGACTCTTTATATCCTGGCATTCAATCAAACCAGCCATCAGTCATCCACAGACTGTCAATCGAAAAACTGTGCTATACTTTAAACAAGTGTTGTAATTAGTGGCAAAAAAATGTTCGATAAATTCACTATTTTGTCGCTCGCTTACGTAGTGATATTCGTATCAACAGTGGTGAAGTGCGACGATAAAGTTGCGGATTTTTCAAATAATGGTGATTAATAATTATTAAGTGATTGCTTTTAATAAAGATTCATTGCAAAAAGAAAACAGCTCACTCTTTGAAATTTTACTTCAAATAATACTGGTTTTTGTCTTATAACAATAACTTAATTATCTCTGAAACTATACAACAGGCAAAATTTTAAGAAAGAAAGAGCCTTTTATTAGACATAATGAAAACGAGAGTGCTTTTACTCGTTGTCAAAAGGAACAAGAAAAGAATATATTTAATGGTTTCCCTTGTACAAATCACGTTTGTCCAATAACGCTTTTTTTGTAACGTGTATGTACGTGACGAAAAGATTTCCAAATTGTATTTCACCAGTGAACTGAGTGGTTTAACTGCGTTCTTTATTGCAGACGTGAACATGGGCCGTACGTTTGGCCACAATGCACTGAAACGACTCTCATTCATATTTCTACCGGTAATGTTCACCTTGGGCGTCATCTCGACGCTCATGATGGCGCTTGCTGTTATTTCTGTGAAGAACTTGGCGATAGGTGTGATGCTGCTAATCGTTGCTGTTAGCCAGGTACCGTATTTATTTATAACTAGCTGGTGCCCGCGACTTCGTCCGCGTTCTGGATGAAAGGTACCCTATGTCCTTTCTGGTGTCCCAGACAACATGTATGCAAAATTTCATGTTGATCGGTTCAGTAGTTTTTGCGTGAAAGAGTTACATAAATCCACACAAACTTTCGCATTTATATAGCTATAAAAAATCCACAAAAAGACCCCAAATTCTCAAGCGTTAGCGACTGTAGCAACGTGCCATTTAGTAGAAGTAGAATATAAATTTACTAATTTAGGACGAATGGAAAATTGGACGAATTAATGGCAACACGCAATGCCACTTCCACAACGAATCATTTATCATTACTTTTGTTTAGCAGTTAATGAAAGATCTATGAAAAATGATGGATGCATTAAGTATTACTAAGTGTATTTTTATTAAAAATTTACTCGTAAGAAAACAATTATATTTTGCTTGTCACCTTTGGTGTAAACACTGAAACTACTGAACTGATTTTTTGAAATTCTGTTAAGTTCAATCAAAATTTAGCAACTACTTTTTTTGACGTTTTTGCAAAAAAAAACTTGCTTTAAATTTTGCAATGGCCCATTAATTTGTAAAGGTTAAGTTGATAGTCATCCAATAAATCAAGCTATTTATATCCGAAAGTAGTAAAAACTTTTTGATTGTTGAAGTCGTCAGTAGTCTAGGTGTTGTGGATTGCTCTTAACTATAACTCAAGAAAAATATTCTAACTTTTTATTTTACCCTATGAACTGCGTTTGTTATTAAACTTATATATAAAGATAAGTTTATACGAATTGTAAACAAATTTCATCCTTTCTTCCTTTGGCAGGTTATTAATAATATTACAAATATTACAATCTACGCTACTCTAGCTATGCGTAATTGCGTAGGTAACAATTTTTCAACAGCCAATATCCACTGGTTAATATAAGTATTAGATTTTAATTGAACCTAAATATTTTTTCATCGTTTTTTATAAACGATTTTATAAAATTACTAGCTACTATAAAAAATAAAAAATTGGGGTGGACCACCCTTAACATTTAGGGGAATTAAAAACAGATGTTGGCCGATTCTCAGACCTACCCGATAAGCACACAAAATTTCATCAAAATTGGTCCAGCCGTTTCGGAGGAGTTTGGCAACAAACACCGCGACACGATAATTTTATATATTAGAAGAAGAAAATTACGGTTTTGATTAACCCTAAATATTAAAAGACTTCTATTATCTTATACTTATAATGAAACAATGAATGAACAAAAGCGATATCTAAACAACGAGAGTTTCATGTTACAAAACTCCAACTTTATCCGTATCTAATTAATGCTCGATTGTGAAATTCCGTCAGAAAATTTCGCACGAGTTTTCAACTTATCCAATATCTAATTATTGTATTTTATTATTATGTGTGTAGCTTTATTTATATTTATTTATACAGGCCGTGTCTCGGTTGTTCGTGGCGGCACCTGCTCCAGCTCCATTTGTCCATTTGCATCCACGAGCTGAATTCTTGCCCGGACCAGCTGTTGCCGCACCATGGCCTGCACCAGGACCCGTACTGTCACCTTGGGGGCGATCTGATAACGATGCTATAATTTCTGATTAGATTCGTATATTTCAAAGAGAACGAGCAATTTGAATGAAAAATAACAGAAAAATAATAACCCACCAAGAAAAATAATAATATATCGATGAATTGCTGTTTTAAACATAATTAATATGTAGGTAAAACAGACAACGACTAAGAAAACATTGCGTATGTGACTACCATATCTCAGACGTATGCAGTTACCACAGAATTTGCGGGTCATTTATAATCAAAATGGTTTGAAATGAAAAGTGTAAAAGTAAACACTTCAATATGCACAAAATGAAGTATTCAGAACTTTATTTATTTTTAATTTTAACAGTCTGGATTTGTTTAATTTCAAAGATAAATTTGACCAGCTGATGCTGTGGCCGATTGTACAAAAAGGTTGTGAATGAAACGTAATGAAGTGTTAACCTTATCCATTTTAAACATTAGACTCCTTTTAAAGAAATTAGCTGTAACAAGTGAAATTGTAATTATAATGTGTAAGTCGCAGGTAGTAATCGTTACATTTATCCTATTTAAAAAAAACTATGGCTACCTCAAGACCAACAACAAAATGCATTTATTTATTTATTTAATAAAATATTCGTAAGTGTTTCATAATTTTCTGTTAAGCCTCGTCTGTCTTTCAAAAACTTACATTTTTTTGGAAGATAGACGATGAGAAAATATTATTGTTTATAATTATTTATAATATATTAGATTTAATATATAATAATATATTATTTAATAAAAGATTTTTTTAACTATGATTTTCTTCGACGGAGCGAAATGTCAATAACCTATAATTGTTTCAATTTAACTAATGATTTGGTTATGCAATAAAGAGTTTTAGTAGATTATTTTATACTAGTCCTTCCTACTACTAGTACTAGTACTACTACTAGTAGTAGTACTAGTACTAGTAGTACCTTTACAGAAGACCACCGTGAAATAATAGCATAAATGCTGTTGTGTTTCTTTGTGTGAGTTAGGGTTGCCAGACCTTTTTTTTTTTTGACGATGAGTAATCCGCTTACAGATTCCCTACCGCTGGCTAGACGGTAGGGATATGTGGGGGTCGCCCAGCACCTGATCATAGCGGCACTGGGAATACCCACTAAAACTCCCCGGTGCCTCCTTGCCCTGTGAACGGAGTGGACCGGGTTCTGCCGAGGCACCAAACTCCGATCCACCCCAGGGTAGGGTTGCCAGACCTAACTACCCTATCCCTCTTATAGGCGACCTTGTGTTGTTCGCGCGGCGGATTAAGACCTCTCGGCAAAAGTAGAGGGGTTTAACATATTTTAGATTTTGTTAGATTTTGTTACACTTAAATTTTGTTTATAATAAAAATATTTATTAAGTTAAATTAAATGTCAATATTTTGGCAGATATTTTATTACCATTTTTTTTTCTTTTTTGATTATCAACCTATCAACGCACAACTTAATCTAGAAAGCTGAAATTTGGAAAATAGGTTTATTTCATAGCGTGAGCATTCGCTAAGAAAAGATTTTTGAAAATTTCAACTTCGTGCAAAGCCAGGGGCGAGTCGCTTGTGTTAGTATTCTTCTCCTTCGGTCTCACTCTTAACAGAGTGGTCGTGGTCACTATTTTCTAGGATAGTTATCTTTCATTCTATTAGGATAGTTATCTTAGAAACAAGTATCACGAGAAGAGATTACCAAATGGACCATAACAGTTTCTCGCTACAAATTGCAGAACACGACTAAAAGTAGATAGCTTCAACAGTTGTTAACTATTAGGTTCTAAAGGTCGTTCCTCTTTTATAATGTTAGTGGTAACATCTGTGGGGTTATAGTCCGCATATCCAAGGTTCCCTGACTTGTTTTGATGCGCAAAAATACAGGCAAAACAAAGTCGATATAACGAAAAAGTAATTCTTATCAAATTAACCACAATAATAAAAATAAATATATAACTTAAATATCTAAAACCTATTTATAACTTATTAATACAATTATTATAACATTAATATTCAATTTTACGATCCGCGTCCGATCGCTACCAAACTTCACAGGAACACCCGCTGGACTAATCTGAAGATTGTCTGCTAGCAATAAGCCGTTTTCGAAATATTTTTTTTCCATAAAAGTAACATTATTCTGGTGTTCTTATTTTTTTTTTTGTGAATTATTACTTCGACGAAAATTCTAAACAATTTGTCTTTCATCTAAGTTTATTACAAATAGCTGAGACATAAAAAAAAGAAACTATTTGAAATATTTAGCGCTCTGCAATGTGTACCACACGAATTGCCATATTTATAATTTCACATTTTTAAAGCTCTATATTTCACGTGGGTAGACACCACGAAATGCTTTCGTGTAGGTAATAATATTAAGAACTTTCTCACGCCAAATCCAGATCTTGCTATAGCAAGATCTGCAAAATTTACTCTTGTTATTGCATTATGTAATACAAAACAAGACTCATAATATATCTATTCGAACAATTAACTTTATGTTCTTGTGAATCTCTCATGTAGTCACATAAGTAATTGCTTGTTACGAAAGTAAATTGTTAAGAAACAATCTTGAGAAGATTATGGTAATAAGAGAGAAAGTTGCATTTATTAATTATTGCTTGATTTTTTAAATGATACAATAATTTCTGTTAGATAATTATTATTCGGATTATCTAATTATTATGATCGTTATGTTATTCAATTCTCAGATGAATATTTAATTGTATGTTATCTAAGCAAAATTAATATTCCGAAGAAATAAAATAGATTTCTTTTTTAATGTTTATGTTATATAACATTATATAAACAAGAAGATACATTACATAATATACAAGGTAATTATAAATTTACTAAGAAGAAATTAAGACCAGTCTTATCTTTGACATCTATTGCCTAAAATGACGTAGTTTTTACGTCTATTTCAAATGTTTGAAATCCTTAACTTCAAACAGTTATGTCGTATAGTCTTTGCATTTCACGAAGGCGAGTGAGTTTTGCTTGTGTTGAACGTGTACACGCACATTGCGATAGTGTGCGTGTCTGACGGAGCAGTCAGTTAGCATTGTAGGAATCTATTTTTTTTATACTAACCATACCCTCTTTCGATCTCACGCACACTGTGACACATATACAGACAAGTGTTTATTACAAGTAAATCCCACTCGCCTTCGTGAAATGCAAGAACTATAACAAACTACGCGCTACAGCTACTGTAAAACATGCCTACCTACTTATTAATTTTACTCTAGGGCTAGGGTAATGTAGCTATTATATTAGGAAAGGAATTTTGCAATTAATTCATTTGTTTTAGATATTAATCCATACATAAGAACAAACAAATTTACTTAATAAGGTATGTAATAAGTAATCCAAATGTGAAAATTATTTCATCAACTATTTTCAAAATCTAATCAATATTTTACATTGTTATGCTCTTGGAATGAGTATACAATAATAACCTTACATCCAAAGATAATTGATTGGTGTCGCTGCGCTCGACTAGATAGAGCGCTATACAAAAGCAATAGCTCCGAAAATGTGGCAACTTTTTATTGTAGTGTGTGTAAAAAATCGTCACTTTTTATCACTTTTTACCCAGTTTTATTATAATTTTACACAGTTTCACTACGCAAACTAGTATTTTATTATGCCTAAAATTTAATAAAACATTCGGCATGTACACATCACAGACAGTTTGCAGTGTGACTGGCTCGGGTACGCCGGATTCGGCGTACTATTTTATGCCGCATTTTACAAGTACGACGGCGGTATCTAGTCGAGCGCAGCGATACAAATGATTAATCTATGCTTACATCAATTTCCGCACAGTTTTTCCAATTTTCTTTTCATAAGAACCTTCCTAGGATCTCAACGAATTTATTCACAATTGTTTAAAATCTTAAAATAATAATCTTATAAATAAAATCTTATAATTATTTTATTAATAAATTTAATCTTAAATTATAATCTATATTTTTAAAATCTTCGCCATTGGTGATTTTCTTTTTGTTGTGGACAATTTAAGACCTATTAAATTGGGAGATTCCCAAAATTCTATTCTATTAAGCAACTTATATTAACTGCCTACTTTTAGACTTAGATTTATATTTCTCAGTACATTAATACACTTTTACTACAAATCATATTACTTAGGGATTACTTAGTTGGAGTTGGAGTATGCGTGACAGTTTTTATCTGCAATTGTGGATAAGGAATGTGTTACTGAATACGTAAATCGTAAATCAATTAGAGCGTATATTATTTTCTCCTAGCATCCGAACGGATGTCTGTCTTTAGTTCTTTACTATTACGGTCTTCTATGGTCTTCATCATGTTCTGGACTTCTTGTATTTTTGTGAGAAAATTAAATAATAATAAGTTTTGTGTTGAATTATTAATAAAAAAATCATTTGTACTAAATCACAAAAAAAAATAAGGAAAAAGAAACTTAGAGATAGGAAAAATTATAAAATATTCTATTCAACCACCTAGCTATTAACTCGTTATTTCGTTTCGTTTCTCGTTCAAGTGATTAATTACTTCGGTTTTATTTACGGTTTTAAGTTACACTTTACGCAATAGCTACACATTTAAATCTATTCCGTTATTTAACCAACTTAATAAACAAACATTGATATGCTGATGTGGACCCGAATCAGAACGAAAACAAATTAAAGTGGGTTGATGCGAATGGAAAGATTTTCTTCGAAACTCTGTTAAATACTCGCGGTGAAAACGAGATTTTATTAAGACCGATATCGAGGTCGATGTAACGTGAAGTGAGTCTAGACTTAGTACTACGAAGCCTACAATTTCTAACAGGTTCCGGACAAGCGCCCCAAAGTTAAAAGACAGAACCTGTCCTGAAGAGCCAGCTGCAGTTAAACGTGTAGGCCTACGCGCCCGGTATGTCATTAAAACTGAATATCTATACTTTGACCACAGAATATTTGTAAGTATAAGCTGGCACTGATTATGTTAACATGTAAAACTATACTTTTATACTTATACTTTTTATACTTTTTTTATGCAAATTACCTATTTATTTAATAAAATAAGTAGGTACTTAGCTTAAAGTCCTACCTTAGTTTAAATTTCTTTCTGAAAACCCAATTCTATGCCAACTATAGTTAACTTCAGACCAACAGTACAAACATAGTTTGTTTTTGTGATATAGTTACTACAATTATAGTTGATTATAATTTTCGGAATTATATATTTTTATTTGTGTTAATGGTAGTAAAAAGTAAACTTATAAATAAACATGAATAAACAATTATACTTGATTTGTAGGTACTGTAAACATCAAACAACGAGCTATAGAATTAAATTCTGATACAATTTGACGATTCTTAATTAGACTATTTATTACTAGAAACAATAAACTTATTATAACTGAAATGTGCGGCTATTCATTCCTACCTCCTGTCTGCGAGGCCATCGCTAACACATATAAATAGAATTTATGTAAAAAGAATTTCCTTTTCACCGTCGAAAGTAGGCGCGAATTTCAAATAATATTTATTGTGAACGTAAAATACGGAATATTAAAAATGTACTGAATTAAATAAATTCAAACTACCATTATTATTTGTAAAAAGATAATAAATAGAAGCCACTTACGCGAGACCAATATAAAGTAATGGCACTCCAGATGCCAGAGTCTATACCCTATCCCATTTTCTTCCTCCTTTTTCCATAATACTCTAAAGGTTACCGACGCAAATACACTGCTCCTGGTTTTGCTTGTGTAAATAGGCTATGGTATACCAATAGACCTACTATCTGCTTATCAACCTTTAACATAAAAAAAAATTGTTAAATTGAACTTGAAAAAGTAACGAGCAATCTTGATTCGATTTAAACAAAAAGTTTCTGCGAGTTGTTCCAGTTTTGCCGCTAAAGGAGGGGGCGCTTGCTCGGCAGCCGCGTCGCCAAACAAGCAACAGTCGCTATCTGCGGTTGCATTGACCAAATAGTGTAAATGTTGATCAGAATGAAAGCACCACACGTGCAGTTGTTCTCCATATTTGTGTTCGTTACAATTATTGCAGTGTGCACAGCTTCCGTGCAGGATGCATCTCGGTCAAATCATAATGTGGACAAAACGATACAGTTATCCGAAGGTGTTTACGTGAAAATACCAGAGAGGAATAATACGGAAAAACTGGCTTCCTTCGAGATTGATACTAATGCGGACAAGGAAACAGGTGAGAGGCCAATTAGTACTTTCTTTAAAAGTTTTAACAAGCTCGTTTCAGCAAATTTGCGTTGTTGCAATGATAAGTACTTTTGAATGCATTAAAAGTTGCAACAAACTTTGTAAATAATTAATTATATTCTGATAATTGATAGTTCTGCTCAAGTTTTCTTATTCGGTTATTTAACAGTTATTTTTATTAATTATAAAGCAGCATAGTGTAATTTAGTTCAACATACTGGTTAAATTTACATAAAACTAGAACATATCTAGTAATATAAAAATAGTCTTTATTTAAATGACTTATTAATACCAATTAATATTAAGACTGAGTTGGTACCTAATTAAATAAATTTTGAAATTAGTTATAATATAAATCATACAATGATGAATCACTTTTGTGCTGATATTAATGAGTGTACATATACATATATATTATATTATATTATATTATATCTTAATATAAAAAATCACATTTCACGATGTTCGTTCACGATAATCTTCAAGTCGCTAAACTAAATACGTTTCTATAAAATTTTATGTATTGGTATGGCTGATTCCAGTTTGAAAGATAAAATCTTATAACTTAGGTAATAGAAGAAGAAAGGCACTTGAACGAAGTCTTATTAGATTGGTAACAGTTGGAATAAATGTGTAGTAAATAAAATTCTAATAGAATAATCATATTTTTATTAGATGTTAATAAAAATAGTGTTAATGCAACATTTCGCGTTGGAGTGTTAATAAGTCGTCTTTGAACCGCATTTTTAACTTTTAATTTTATTTAACTTAATTTTATATTAATATAAAATAAGTTAGTTAAAATTTTTTCAACTTATTTTTTTTTATATAAATTAATTATTTAAAATTATTTTTATATTTATATTTTTATTAATTAAAAACTTTTTACATAATTAATTACATTTCTCAACTTATACAAGACAATTTATTAGTTATATTTAAATTTAATATATTTTTGTAATTTTATTTTTCGTTTTAGTGATTTTTAAAACTTTACTTAACAGATTCTATAAATTCTTCCATTACCTATGTATATCCGTGAGTAATATAGAATTAATGTTATTCTGATAAAACTTATCATTTAGTTAGAGAAGGTGTTTCTTCTTGCGTAGTAGGTATTTCCAATGTATGTAATTGTCTGAATTATATTGTTGTAAAAGCTTTTAAATATCTATAGGCTAATTATTTTTATCCATTTATTAATTAATTATTTACACTCATAACGGACTCTTGAGTGAAAAAAAAAAATTCTTAGAGATCGGGCGCATTCTCTGCGTTTATGTAATGACATTGCCAGTTTCTATGAGTGAGCCGTGTTTTAAATAGATATACATATATTTATTCATTAATGCTGAGGAATTAATTAAACATTATATAATTTAGCTGAGAGGAAAAGAATAGTAAGTCAATTTTTTACATTTTTTATGCATTTTAAAATAAAAAATAGAAAACAAATAGGTATGATAAACAAGTATTTAATACCCGTAACAAGTTACAGTTTTTTTTAATAATAGCATTTTTAATCTCGATTTGTATTCGTTGACCTTTCTAATCTATTAATACGTATACAATATATGTATTTATACACAAATTCACAATTATTATATTATTAAGAAAATATTATAATAGTAAACATCATATATGTACATTTACAATTAAAAGAGAAATATATTATATATATTTTTCTTTTAATAGACAACGTTCAAGTCACCAAATACCTCGGCATACAAATTGACCAATGTTTAACTTTTAAACAACACATATATTTGTCTAAGAAAGTCCGTATGTACTATAAGTTCACATAATGCGCCAACTCCGTAACATAGCCTCAACTAGTATATTAACAAACGTATATTTTGCCCTCTGCCGATCGATCTTAATGTATTGTAATTCCTGTTGGGGAGGGTCCTCCAAAACAATCATCATAGAAATTGAAAGAGCACAGAGATCTGTCCTTAAAACAATGCTGAAGAAAAACTTTAGATATCCTACTACAGAACTATATAAAGAAAGCAATGTACTTAGCGTTAGAAAACTTTTTTTACTGAAAATGACTTTATTTGCTCATATAAAAGTTATCAATTCTCATCAATACTCGGACCTGATAAAAAAGCGTGTATTTAAAGTTCCTCTGCCATTAGTACGAACAGAATTTGCGAAACGTTTTAATCCGTATATAGAATTAAGCATTTATAACAAAATTACTAAGCATTGTGACCTTAAGCAATGTGACTTACGTAAAGTTAAGGTTAAAATTAAAAAATGGTTGTTAAGTCTTAATTACGACTATGTTGAAAAACTGTTTAAATCTATTTAAAACCTACCTCATATATATATTTTATACTCTAAATTTATTGTGTTATTTACATTTCTTTTTAATATTAATTAGTACAGTAGTAAGTAGTTTATAATTTTTTATTATTTCAATTTTAATTATTATAACTAATATTATTATTTTATTTTTTAATATTTATTTTACTTAAATATCAAAAAATTAAATTACAACTCATGAAACACACGATACAGGCTTGCATGCCTAGTGTGTGTTTTCATAGTCAATAAACTAAATATATATGTTCCTGTAATTAAATAAAAAAAAAAAAAAAAAAAAAAAATAACTACATAAGAAATAACTACAATAAATTTAATCACTATCATAATAATAAAAAATAATAAAATAAACTAACTATTAGATCTACTGTAAACTTTGGTGATTGGCCCCTTTACCTATCAGCTATACTATTTTTAATATTTAATGTTAATTAATTAATAAATAATTAATTAAAATTAATATTTAATGAATTGGAAACGTTTTAGTTTTTCAACAATACTTTCGTGTATATGACGAGAAAGTAGAGAAATTGCGTACGTGTTTCGAATAAAACGGAGCAACAAGTTGTAGAGGTATCAACTGTTGCACGTCGACAGGTGCATCTCTCATTAAACCATCCACCCAACTATATCGCTAGAAAGTGAGCGCTGTCATGATTCAGATTATGAATATTTTTATTTTTTGTCAATAGCTACTTACGCCTTCGATTAGTTGATATTGAAAATTAGTTTTGATATTTTTTCTATGCTCGTATAAATGTGCTAGCAGCAACCTTCGCAGAGATATACTATTTCGTTGCGTGCTAGTAACTTTCAGAACGCTGTTTCAGAAACTATTAAAAAGTTAAAAATATGTTAGTAATCATAGGCAATGGTACTCACCTAGCATCAAGTGGACCGTCAGCCTGTCTGTTAGCCTGTCTGTCAACCTGTCTGTCGACTTTAACATAAAAAAAATTGTAATTGTTACAATATAGGTGTGATAAGGTAATCACAAATTTTCAGTAGGTAACTAATATATTAATATACTTAACTCTAGATCCGTTTTCAATCCAAAACTTAGCTTACGACGAATGTGTAGAATAACAATATTATTGTAATTTTTATGAGTACCATACAGAGCATGTAATTGTAACTCGAAGCGAAATGTGAAGTAATTTTCCAACCAGTAAACTGACAAATTGAAGTAAGCATTCAAAACAAGACAGAAGTATATTATTACGCCGTCAAGCATTCTCAACCAAACTATGATTACAGTTCTCCTATATTACGTGTTTCATTGCCTTTATGTACTTATACAATATATTCGAGTGC
The DNA here is from genome assembly GCA_947623395.1 of Synanthedon tipuliformis. NCBI lineage: Eukaryota > Metazoa > Arthropoda > Insecta > Lepidoptera > Sesiidae > Synanthedon > Synanthedon tipuliformis. Next base: position 7,516,050 of record OX392414.1, on the reverse strand, counting down.
AGTAGGCATCTCGGGCTTCCTTACCCCGCGCGCACCGGATTCGCTATAAACTAACTAATTTATAGTTATTAATACAACCTACAGCAATGTTTACTTTTTTTACTGCTTACGAACACGTAATAACAATAATAGACAGGTCAATAGACACTGATGTCACCCATCGCATAAATACCGGGTGGATGAAATGGAGAGAACTATCCGGTGTGATGTGTGACAGCCGAATGCCCGTGCGCATAAAGGGAGCAGCCGTCCGACCGGCCATGACATATGGAGCCGAATGATGGCCACTCAAAAAGCAGCACGAACATCAATTGCACTGCGCAGAGATGAAGATGCTCAGGTGGGCGGGTGGTGTGACTAGGCTGGATCACATCAGAAACACACACATAAGAGGCACCTTCAAGGTGAGACCTATCCCAGATAGACTGCGGGAGAGCCGTCTGCGGTGGTATGGACACGTTATGAGGCGACCATCCGACCACATGACCAGAAAAGTGCTAGATATAGGCACTAAACCCCGAGGACGAGGAAGACCCCGAATCACATGGATAAGAATGTGAATTGTGAATAAGAACCTCAAGGAAGCCCAAATCGACAAAGAGACGACCCAGGACCGAGCTGACTGGAGACGCATGATACGGAGGGCCGACCCCAAATAAAGTGGGAAAGGGCCAGGCAAAGAAGAAGAACACGTAATAACAATAATGTAAACAACAGATATTTTCAATGGTTTACTGAAGCAAACTGAGAAGAGCGCTCTCGATGCTTTCCTAATCAATATCTCGTAATAAACTCTTTTGTGAAAAAATTGCCTTACAATATTCTTCTAATTATCCATACTTATTTTTTTAAATTTTGTTTGTTCTCAATATATTTTCTTTTCAATTCAATTCCAAAAACGATAAAAATTTCCTGTTTTCGGAATATTTTACTATCGGGTAAAGTTAGAAATATCTTTTTTTGAACCATACAGTCATTAGTAGACATCGGATTTTATGCATTTGCATATTTGCATATATATGCAAATACATACACTTAACACTGCATATTTTAGCCTTTTTTCCCCAATCGTACGGGAGGTACGTATTTTGGCTTGGCGAACTTTGGCTGAATGAATTACTGACTGACAACCAGACAAACAATGATTATTAGGAATAATTATTAAACATTCTTTTTGAGAATATTAAAGAATTTTCAACCATTTAACACTGAATTATAAATTAAACATTAAAAAAAACCATTTTAACTAGCTGTTAAAATAAGCTGAAAGTTGGCGGAGAAGCACTAAATATATGAGTTATCTTAAAAAACATTATTATTGTATTATAAATAGGTACAGCTAAACTAATAAAATCAACTAGTGGAACTCTGCTTCGAAGAACATTGAATTAATATTTGTATTCAGAGAGAAATCTGTAGCTCTCTATTGTTACAATTTACATAAATCTATAGATTGCACGACACACATGAGGCAAAATAATGGATTAAATTTCCAATTTAGAATTCAAATTTTCTCACTTTACATATACGTTATATATCTCGCAGACATTACCTATAATAAAAAATATTTCAAAAAAATGTCCTGACCAACCAACTCCCCCCTTTATAATTCCCTTCCCCTTATAATGTGTGTATAACTACTGGTTATACTATTTACTCTATGGTATACATACATCATTTATTTTGGAAAATTCTAGTGCCTTATAAATAAACATAGAAGAGTTCTGACAAAGTCCGTAATACTTATAAGACTTTTTCCTGTGCAAAATCGCGAAATGACAAGGTTGTCTCGAAATTCTGACGAGTTGTGTTGATTGAAAATGTTTTGTTCTTGTCGGCACCATTAACGTTTACGCATCGCCTCACGCGCGCCCATTATACCAGTAATTGCTTTTTTTTTGCTCGAGGAAAGAATTTCGCAATTAGTTAAATACTTAGTTTCAAAATGAAACTTGCCTCACACGAACTGTGTGTAATTTTCATTTGTAATCATTTTAAAAAGTACCGATTCGACGGTTATAAATACTCATAGGTATTGTGAGAGTGCCTAATCCATATTAATAAAGTTGGGTTCTTTCACCAAAGATCTCATTTTGATTCACCACATAAGACGGCACAATAGGGATGAAAGTCAATATGAGCCTCAAATAGTCTTTCCATAGTTGTTGAAGATATAAATGTGAAGATAAATATTGAACCTTTTTTGTACAAATAACAAATAGATTCACTCTTGGTTATTTGTACAAAAAAACCCAAATGTTATAATAAAGGTTTTTCGAAATTAAATATTCCAATAAGGGCAAATAAATAAGACTACATACAGGACGGAATCGTCTAAAAATATAAAAAGTCGTACTTATAAATTTTCTTTTTCAACGCAGACGAAGTCGCGGGCACCGGCTAGTTTTTAAATATGTTTTGCAAACGATGAAAAGTTTTAATAAACTAAAGATAATTTTCCAATTTGGTTTCAGGTCGAGGCAAGCAGAAGAAGCTGTTGCAGAGAATTCTGCCAATGTTCATAATGCCGTTTCTCATCCAATCAGCAATAGTTCCAATGTTTTTGAGCATGCTCAAATTTATGCTTTTTAAATCAATGATGGTCGGCAAAATTGCGCTCGCCCTAATTATATTAAACGCATTCAAAAACCACAACACTTTCAAAGGACGGGAATCAGAAATGGCTGACGTTCATTATGGGTATCATGGGAACGGCATGGAGGAATATGGTGCTTATGTTAACTAGGTTATTTTATAATACTGTCTAAATAATTGTGGACTTACAGATAAATGAGTTTAAAGTTGACTCGAAGAATAATGTTGTGTCGAAGAAGAATCTTAGACAGTAGTAGTCAAATTGTTAACAGTCATTATTATTTATTTAATTTATTACTAAATATAAAAGTGTTTAACTTACAAAATACTTTAACTTACAAAATACTTTGTTAAGTGACATCAAGCATTGATTAAGGCAAATAGGCTTGATTGCCGAAAACCGCAGACGCAGCAACGATTTGTCAGATTAGTCAGTCCAGGGTGTTTTTGGATTTGATGTCATCGTTTGAAACCAAATCTTGCTATGTAATTTTTTTGTAAGCTTATGCTCAATCGTGAGGTTTATGCCTGACCATGCATATCACGTTGATGGACATTGAGCTTTATTACTACGCCCATAGACCACGTTTCAAGGTTATCACTGACAACACACATTGATCGAAAACCTTGAAATTCCCGAACTCCCTTGTAATATGAGGGAATAAACTCAAGCAAATCACTCCGTCATATTACATTTAATTAACTGTTGACAAGGAATTCATTAGATCTGATCAAATGACACGGAAAAGGCAACAACACATGACTGCCTTTTCCAATACAAATTAAGGTTTTTTTTTACATTAGCGATATTTTGTTGTTTTTACGAAACAAATACGAACAATAAGTATGTACATAAGTACTTTTCTGTACAATTATTTCAATCTGTAAATTTCTTTTATTGTTCTTGCCCATACTTAAAGGTACCTGATTTAATTATTATCTATGATTTATTTATCGTTCGTTACCTTGTAAATATTACAAAATAAGCAATTTAATTTTTAATGCCTACTTAATCTATTTAAATTGTTTTACGTTTCAATAAAAAATTTAATGTAAGTATAATAATTTAATCTGTTTTTTTTATTATAGTTATTACTAAGCATAGCACAAAATTTAGCACAAACATCGCATTATTTGCAATTAGTGTGCCTTTTCATTTTATTGTTAAGTTCGTGCGATTTGAGAGCGATAGATAAATGAGAAAAGTTTGCAGTATTTGCAGTATTGCAGTATTTCAGTATTTGCAGAAAAAAAATTAGTTTTTATTTTGGTCAGGTAAAATTTCAATACAGGCATGTTGAACCTTAACAAAATCAATAAAACGGATTCAAGCAAATATGTATTAAGACTTAATATAATTTTGTTACAATTTATCAAAGAGAAAGTGAAACTGCGTGAACGGAGGCCGGTGAAATCGAGTCGTCTTATTTTTGTTTTATGCGTAATTTATTTAGTGTAAGGGCCTCTTTCACCATCTGTCAAGTAGGCTAACCGTCATTTAAAGTCACCTGTCACCGGGAATAACTTAGCTGATATACCTTTGTTTGTACGGTAAAAGTCCTATTATTTTCTTTTTAATCCTATACATTAAAAAGAAAATAATAAAAAATATTCGCCTATCGAAGGATGCACTAAACCGAGTGTATAATTTAATAAAACATTAAATTATTTCTAAAAGTAACTAATCAACACTTTACTTTTAATTCGTGAAAGAGGCCCTAAAGCTTTACATTGTTTAAGGAATTTTTAACCGTAACAAGTAGGTATTGTTTCAATATTTTTTGTATTTAAAGGTCGTCAGACAGGCTGACTGCCTTCTTAAGGCCACAGTCGCCAATTAACACAGAGCAGTTAGCACTGAGCAGTTAGCACAGATGTTGCAAGTGCACTGCTTAACTTGGTAGGATTAAAGATAAGGTTTGCGAAGGCATAGGGAAATGGGCTCTGGCATCCCTTACTCACACACCAAAACACAATAGCACAAATGCTGGTATTTCATGGCGGTATTCTGTAATGTGTTGGTTTTATGGCTGCCTAATTATGGCTGCGAAATACTGTGTACCCTGACACTACGAATTACCAACTATAAAATGGTTACTTGTTGCTATTGAATAAATATAGGCGTTAGTCATACAAACTTTAATTCTGATTGATATCGACCACCGCTTTATTGACGGTTCCACTGTTACCTGTGGCAACGCAAGGTTTTCTAAATAAATCTTAATATATAAAAGGCGTATGTATGTATGTATGTCTCCTATAGACTCCAAAACCGTTGAACCGATTTTGATGAAACTTTCAGACAATCTTCAGATTAGTCCAGCGGGTGTTCCTGTGAAGTTTGGTAGCGATCGAACTCAGACGTAGGAGACAAGTCATTTTTTTTTCTCCGTACCTATATTTCTCAAACAAAATATATAATATATATAAAAACAAAAATAAAGATAATTTAACAAATAAATGATTGCTAATAAATGAAAAAAATTTTACTCAGTAAGATGTTTCAGCTTATTTGTGCGGATTGTGAAGATATTTTAGCACGCAGCGGGCAACATTTAATTTACAAGTCTTCGGCATGACACGATATCTGTGGTTTCCACAATGGACGCAGCTGTGGATCGTCACTTTCATAATGGTCTTTATAATATGGATCTATTAATACTATTAATTAAGGTCGGAGAATACGGAACCTTTACTAGGTTGCTCCCGAAACAACTGGGTTAAGACAGTTCACGCACTGATAAATTTCTAAATGTCTTTTTTCGTATTGTACATGTGCAACAGGTATAATGTTTAAGCCGAATCATGTCGTATAATTGATGGTAAGCATAACAGACAAAATCCCAAGCGAAGTTATCGATGTACGTACATATATAACTCCAACTCTTTAACTTTATGTACGAAATACATATTTTCTTAAGCGCCTGTAGATACGCGAATTGCAAATTTTTCTATTCTTATGTCAACTTAGACTTGTGAATACAACCTCAATTGCAATTTTCAAACTATTTCTTGTACTTGTAAATTCTTTACTTAATTCAGTGTTCACTGGTGGATAGCTGACCTACTTTTATTTTAGAAAAATAAAATGTTTATTTTAAACTAGCTGACCCGGCAAACGTTGTAATTTTGCTTTTAAAATAAAAAATAAAATTTGAGGTTAAAAATAGTTTACGACCTATTCTCATACCTACCGAATATACACAAAAAAATTCATAAAAATCAGTCAAGCCGTTTCGGAAGAGTTTCGTTACTAACACTGTGACACGAGAATTTTACCGATATATTTAAAATTACTTATTATAAAACACTGATTTATGCAAAACTCATCATCAAATTCAGAAATAAGGTACCTACACTTGTACTTCAATTTCCTTTATGAATACAATCATCGAAAAATAATTTGAAATAGATATTGATAACGATATAGCTATTATATCATAGATATGGTATTTGGAAACCGATCGTACCGGCGTGCTAAAGTGATTAAACACTACCTACATCAATACTAACAGAGTAAAATCCTATTTACTTATTGACCTAGTGACGAATACTCGCGATAACATCGAAAACATTACGTCATTGAAGGTCGAAGGTGTTAGTTAAGGATTATTATCAACAGAATAATAAGTTTTAGGTTTTATTTAATAGGGTCTAACTATTTCAGATAATGGATTCCGCAGTCATATACTGATCATGTTATTTGCAGTGACCATCTCTAGTTACAGGACATATCGCTAATCGAAAAAAATTAAATTATTTTGTTTATTTTTTTTCTTATTAAATATATATCAAATATATGCATATTATACATCGTTAGAAGCGTCTCTTTAAGTATCATTTAATGTTTTAAGTACTTTTATAATAAACTGAATACTAGAATAGATGTTAGCCTATAAGTTACTTTTGAATATATAAAAAATAATCAAAATATACTAAATATGGAATAAAACAACTATAAATCTTTTTGCAACATATATTATGAGGGATTGTGATTGTATTTTTTGGATTTTTGGATTTTTTTGGTTTATGACCCTTTAGTTTATAAGCAGCGATTTACGTCATATAGGGAAAAAGGTAATTAGTCTAGAACTAAAACTCATTTCTCTAACCTATCCTTGCCCTTACTCTTTATCCTGCTTGTGATAATAGTAGACCAAATAGACCATCTAGCTTGTCGATCTGTAGATAAGAAAAGTATTTGCAGCAAAACCTAATTTATGCATTAAAATACCATAAAAAAATCATAAAAAATTATCAAAACAATTGAAATCAACATAAATGGTTTTACTGGAATGATAACGTACAATATTTATGATACCATCTATAGGTATTAATAGGTACATACAATAACACTGAAGAGATGTTTGTTTGGGTATACCTGTTACGGAACTATCAGTCGGTTTAAAAAAAATTATATAACAAAAAAAAACCTATAAATGCGGATACGCGGACGAAGTTACATAATATTATAAATGTGAAAGTTTGTGAGGACGGATATATGAATGGATGTTTGTTACTCTTTTATGCAAAAACTCCTTAAAGTATTTGGATGAAATTTGGCACACAGAATATTTATTACCGAGATTAAGAAATAGGATACTTATTATCCTAGAAAAATGTTAGGTTTTCAAAGAATCGATCGTTTGAAAATATATATAGAAGAGGGTGCCACCGTCGTCACAGCGATAAAAATGAATAAAAATACAAATACAAATGGCGTCGTTCTGTGACGCGTTGTAGGCATTGATCTAAACTATAGATGCGGCGTAGCAAGCAAAAAGCCCCGAAATCTGTGGTAGTATTAAAATCATACTTACGAACTTACTGAGAGATTGACACGCAATTCCAAATGAATATTGCTTTTGTAAAAAGAAACTAGTTAAAAGTCTTCTGTACTAACGCATCAATGCATACTACACAACGATATTGACTAGCTTAAGACTAGCGAGCGACTATGTGCGAATTCGTCCACTTCGGCTCGAGTGGACGAATTTTACTACTACCATTTTTTGTGGGCTACGCCGTGTCTATACTCCCAATTATACTTATATAGTCTTTGGTTGTAGGTATTTGGTTTTTCTTATCATTATATTTATATTAGAACCCACATCGAAAGTGAGTGAAAGGTGGTATACTTACGCTCAATAATATTGACATTGACACATTTACCTGTCGGGAAGCATCAGCCTGTCACCATTAAAAACATACACAGTCATATATTTGGGTAGGTATTCAACACCATCAACACATAATTATCTGATAATTATCATATAGGTAGGTGTATCTTAATTTTTTTGATATTTCCTTTTCTAATACTTTCTTATTGCCGAGAGGTACATTCTCAGTAAAATGTAGGTAGCAACTTTCTTAATTTGCAAGTTCTTGTTTCTATTTTTATAAATATTTATTACTAGCTTTTTCCCGCGACTTCGTCAGCACTAAAAGAAATCCTGGTAACCTGTATGCGAAAATTCCACGGCGGTCGGTGGAGCGGTTTTGGAGTCCATAGGTTCTTACATATACCTACAGACACAAATCGACTTTTATCCGTGTTGGTAACAAAAATCAAATATTTCGTTCTAAAGTAGCTTACAATTAGATTCTATCTTAATCTAAGACAGATGCGGACATCTATTTATATACGAGATATTATGGATTTTCAACCAATACTTACTCATTTGGATAAGAACGATTATGATTGTAAACGTTCTAATCCAAACTGATTTTCAGGTCCGTTATATCCAGTTTTATGCAACTAATATGTTTTTATGTAAGTGCTGCAAATGAGTTGTTGACTTGGGATAAAATTAGAAAGGAATAAAACGGGTTCTGTTCTGTTAACTATGTATGCTTTAGCTACAACAGTTTAAAATATTTCTTTGCAATTTCATATGAAACACTTCCCAGCCACATTAGATCGTAAACTTTCAAATGTCGCATACCTAAGAACTGCAACTGTCGCGTCGTAAAAACGCGACGGTTGTTAAAATGTTCTTAAAATATGTATGCATAAACACGTGCGGATAGGAAAATAACGTGGCCCGTGTTCGCCCCAGACTACAAGCATACTGAGTGCTAGCATGATGTCAGCAACGGCTGCATAATTACAACACTTGTATGATGTGATGTTCTCGTAAAATGGAGATGGTGTCGAGGCGTCTTGGTGCGTAGGTTGTTGCCGCGCCCCACTGCCGCCGGCCGGTGACACATCGCCGCTCTCAAATACTTTTCGTGCACAATGCTCGCAAGATAAATCCGAACATAAGCTATTTATTATCTACTAGCTGGTGCCCGCGACTACCGCGCGTGGTGGTAGTCCGAGTTGAAAAATTAAAAAATATAAAAGCAATATAACGCCTGACATCTGCATTGCTATTACTCTTTAGCCAAGCGTTAGTTTTTTTAATTTTTGAAGTGAAAACTTCTTTAGACGGGTTGGGCATTTTTAGATAGGGAAAAAATATTGAACTCGTTACACAGTAATTTCAAATTAAAAAAAAAATAGAAAACGGCCAGTGATATTCCAAAAAGGTCAACATCAGTCAGGGATTTTCTCAGGTGTTTTATTTTTCATTTTTCTTTTATTTGAACCTAAGTAACCTAAGTATTTGAACCTAAATTTATTGAATAATATTCATAAGCATTGACGAAACATGAAACCTGAAATGTAATAGATATCTCGTGACTTATCGTCGAAACTGTTGTTCAGTTTTTCCGGGCATTAGTATATTAGTAGAATAGAATAGGTAGAGGCCGACCCCGACCCCATCCCATGAGTTCGGCAGTGCACGCGAACGGTGTTTCGTCACCACTAGCCCACCAGTACACCATAGAGCTCCGCGCGCGCTCATTCAGTACCGCGTCACGCCTGCACGGTCTCTACCGCATAATACCGACACAGTGCCGAACATTTAAGTATTATAAACACTGATTCTGAACTATTATTCCTTGGACGTTTTCTCGGACATTTTTAGTGGGCGCACAAATATTATGCAACTGATTCAAGGTCTCGTATATCTATCTGTTTTTCTAATATAAATTGTGATTTCTTTAAGGTATGCGCCGGAGTTTCTTTTACTGTTGATTTCAACACCGGTTGTTTTACAATGTTTTGTTTTGTCGCTTGCTCTACTCTATATCGCTGGCGTTAGCTGGACTAGTTTTCAATCTTAGAAAACTAAGCGGCTAGAGACCCAGGAAGTATACAAATTTATACTAATTTTAAGTAATGTTATATAGAGACTAGATTTGTATTTTTTGTGTAATGAATAAACTCAATAACGACTAGACTGATTTTAAAAATTCTTTCACCAATAGAAAGCTACATTATCAGCGAGTAACATAGGCTATATTTTACAAAATTACGCAGACGAAATCGCGTGCAACAGCTAGTTGTTATACAGACGTATGTGTATATGTTAATTTATTTAATAATTATTCACAGTAAGTTTTAAATGAAACAAAAATGTGTAAAATTCGTTAGAGTTATATTTTAATTATAGCACCAAGGTCACCACAATGGAATTGTGTCACAACTCACAATTATTCCTATGTTTTCCTTGATTTTGGATTTCTAAATTGACAGATGTTCCGCCATTTGATGGAACGGGTATTTTTAGTGGCGTTGTTATGTGACCTGTACCTACTCGTCGTGACAATGTAAACAGTTTTATTTAAACAAATTGTCTGACACGACTCACATACATGCGTGACTGATGAAATGTAGGTAGTACCTATACACTTTGTAAATAGTAATGTAGGTAGATACTATTTGAAGTGATCAAGATATTAATTTGTGTCTACACTACACAATCAAGTAGGTATAATATCAGCAGTTAAATATACAGAGAAGATAATTTTATATTGTACCTACATTTCCTAAATAATTATATTTAAGAAATTCCCTAAGCGACAGTGAAAATCGAATTAATATTTACATATATTTTTTTAACTTTTTCTTAGGTACTTACTATAGAAAATGAGATAGTCTGAAGATCGGTTCTTTGTAGGTATGTCACGTCATCTAGACATATAATTATATTTAAGACCAATGAAATTTCATAAAAATATTGAATAAAAAGGTAAACACCTTATCAATTTAATTTGTAAAAAATAATTACGTTTCTGTGCTCGGTATTTTTGCTCCAATAAATAACTGTAACATGTTAGGAATTTTTTCAGTAAAATGTGTTCAGGATTTCATTTTACATTGAAAAATATTTTTGAAATTATAAATAATATAAAGTTGCAATAATAAAAATTGTAAGTAATTTTCTAACCGGTCACGAATCAGACCACGACTAAGTCATTAAACATTACACATACCGAGTTACTAATAAAATCAATCGGTGTACTGACTTACGAGTAATGTACAACATTCGAATTTTATTGACCCACTACACTATGGAATTATTCACGAAGGTACGCTTGACATTTTCACTACTGTGTTATTGTCATGAAAACGTAAGTGGGTTGGAACCAAATTGTTACTACAATGAATTTATGATACCCATCTTCCTTGACATAATCCTTACTAATCCGTACTAATATTATAAATACGAAAGTTTGTATGGATGTATGTATGGATGTTTGTAACTCTTTCACGCAAAAACTACTGAACCGATCACAATGAAATTTTGCATACGCGTTGTGTGGGACACAAGAAAGAATATAGGGTACCTTTCATCCAGAAAAAAGTACTGCTCCCGAGGGATTATCTAATATTAAGGAAAGTAACTCCTGGCTAAGTATAATAGCAATAACGATGTCATGCGATATATTGCTTTTTCAACGCGGACGAATTTGCGGGCACCAGCTAGTATTATAAATGTGAATGTGAGTTTGTTTGTTTGTTTGTTACGCTTTCACGCAAAAACTACTGAACCGATCACCATGAAATGTTGCATACACGTTGTCTGGAACACCAAAAAGGACATAGGGTACCTTTCATCCAGAACGCGGACGAAGTCGCAGGCACCAGCTAGTATTATTATGAAAATTATTATGAAAACTGTGCTGCATCTAGACCTACTTTTTTATGGTGAATTGTCAGTAAAAATATTATTTAAAAATAAAAATTCGGACAAGCGTCCCAATATATTGTGTCCAAATCGTCACATTATAGCCTCTGGTAGTGAATTTTTTTCCTTATTTTTCATTTATATCCGTTGAATTAGAAACGAAACCTCATTTTAAAAACTTACATGATTCACGCTGTGTTAAATCAAATGTAATAGGTACTGTAAAATATAATCTAATATATTGTAATCCACAATTTTCCGACGTTAACCCACCTGGATAAGTCACCAGATAAGAGCAATCCGTGCGGCAGTAATATGTGTCATAGAGTTACAAGCGCGAATTGACCAGTACGGTTAGACGTGGGTTAGACTGTTAAATTATTACCTACCTATTCGACAGACAAACAGACAGACAGGCGGGGTTGAGGACTTTGTTTTATAATATGTAAGGATGCCAAAGTTTAAGGATGGATTGATGTATAGGTATGGTAAACATTTTTTACGTAAAATCTACAAAAAGGATTTGGCGAACAGATAGTTTATTGTCTGGATTAACATACTTTCTTTACTAGAAATATGTTACGGTACCGAAGGGTCGTCTAAAATTATAATAAAATATATAATAAAATAAATTATAATTAAATATGTTGATATGGGCTTATGTTTGTAACTCAATCATATAAAAACGGAATTAAACACTTGGATGAAATTAAACACACAGATAGTTTATTATCTGGATTAACATAAAATATCCTGTAAAAACGTTATGCTCCTGTAGTACATATTTGAAAAAAACTAATCGCAGCGCGTTAGCACAGCTACATCATTTATTAATTTAAATATGGAAAATTTAATTATTAATATTTGTCAAAAATATTTTAACGGTAAATCAATTTAATAAAACATATTTAAGGGTCCCTTTCGCCAATCGAGGGTCGGGAATGTAAGAGAATTATATATAAAACGATGCTCCACAACCTTGAAAAAAATCACACAGCTAGCCAATGAATGTTACTTGATGCTGAAACATTTGAATTTTAGATAATGCTTATAGATAAGTGTAAAAAAAAATCAGAAAATCACTAAAATCGTGTAAATCGCACTCCCGTGTTGTTACAATTGAGCCGTAAGTATCAAAATTTATTAAATGACTTTTATCAAATAATAAAGTTAAAACTATAAAAAAGTTGCTGGAATATTTATTTCTTAATTAATATATCCTTATTCTATGTAAAAAAATCACAAAGTTGCCCAATTTTTTCGCTCAAAATCTTCATACAAATTACTATGAAGGCTATTATATTGAAATTACGCTCGTAGTCGGTTCAGTCGGCCACGCGCCTCCGAAGTGAGAGCACGTCGCTTTGCGCCGCATTGACAGTTCGCGATCGAACCGTGTACTTACACAAAAAATGACAAATATGTCGTTTTTGATGTTGAAATTATAGCCCAAGAGCCCACGACCTTCGTTATTTATTACAATCTTTTGAGATAATATATAAAAAATAATAAGTGGGTGGTTCCAAACAGTTCTACTATAGTTCTATGATAGAATTGTTTGGACAAAAAAAATCCAACTAGTTCCCCAGCACAGTATGACAGATTGGACTCTGGAACACGTCCAAAATCCACGTCCAAAAAAAAAACTACTGGTGAGTATGAGTAGCGGAGCGGAGCGGCGGCAAGTCTACGCGGGGCACCGAAAAAGCGAAAATTTTGAGATAGATAATTTGACACGCCGTAACTTGGAAACGGTGCGACGCAGCCGGGTGATGTTTGGGCTCATCGGAGACGTCTCTCCGAGATAGATAATTTGACGACCCCCTCGGACCCCTCCGACCGTAACTTGGAAACGGTGCGACGCAGCCGGGTGATGTTTGGGCTCATCGGAGACGTCTCTCCGAGATAGATAATTTGACGACCCCCTCGGATCCCTCCGACCGTAACTTGGAAACGGTGCGACGCAGCCGGGTGATGTTTGGGCTCATCGGAGACGTCTCTCCGAGATAGATAATTTGACGACCCTCTCGGACCCCTCCGACCGTAACTTGAAAACGGTGTGACGCAGTCGGGTCGTGTTTGGGCTTATCAGAGACGTCTCGGGGAGATGAATTTTTTAGTAGACCATATTTCAAAATTTGACAATTCCGGTCTACATTTGACAATTTACAATTGTCGGACCCTCCGACAATGTGTCGGAGGGGTCCGAGGGGGTCGTCAAATTATCTATCTCGGAGAGACGTCTCCGATGAGCCCAAACATCGCCCGGCTGCGTCGCACCGTTTCCAAGTTACGGTCGGAGGGGTCCGAGGGGAGCATCAGTTACGGACAGGGGGTTTAGGGAGAGGGGTGTACTGAATGCAACTGATGAATAAAAGGTTCGTAAGGAACAGGCAAGGAATAAGTTCTAATGTAAGGAATCCCAGGTTTTCTAGCAGGCAGATTTTTTGTACAACCTTTTTAGTACAATATATTATTTTTGTAATTGGGAATAACAATTTCGTTTTGTATTGTGCAACTAAAATAATAAAATTATTATAAGTACAATTATTTATACGCTAATAATACATTTGACAACAATTTTTATATTTGGTAACAAAATAGCAACTGTAATAAGTCTCCGGCAATGGATGACGTGATTTCTAAAGTTATCCCAAAGAAAATATAAAAAAATTGAGCTTCAATACTATACACATTTACTATGCACAGAGAAACTTTCAGCGTTTATAAAATAACGAAGGTCTGGCCGTCGTGGGCTCTTGCTCTATGCTTACGTACATGTGTGCGTGTGCAATGCGCGAGCCTCGATCGTTGTGAGAGTAGCGCTAAAAACCTAAACATCGCGCGGCGCGTCTCCGTAACGGCCCCTTAAATATACTATCAGTAGGTATCTATCTATGGAACAACATTCAATTCAATTGCGCTGAATTCGACGAATTGGGAGGGAGTCACTGAATGATGATGTCACAGTAAAGAGCTCGGCAAAACCTTGTCAGTACGTGACAACGAACATGGTTACATTTGATAATCGTATTTACAAAACTTCATAGATAGCTAATCGCTCCGGAAATATCGAGTTGCAAAAAGCAGATTAGTGCCACTGACATCCTTTGCGAAGTGTGATTTTTTTCATTATAATTTTCGAATGTTATTTCGAATGCGTGATTGTAGAACACACAGTAATTACATGCAACAATGCAACATTCATTGCTTAGCTTAAATATTTTAAAATACTAACAAAAAGTAGAAACATAAATTATTGTCACACATCCTGACCAGACATCTATCTAAATAGACAACTAGCTTTTGCTATGAATATATAAAATAACTTTATGAAATATATAAAATACTCGCCTCTTAAGGCTTCGCACGGGTGCCTTGTTATATATAAAAACAAATATATAACAAGGCAAATTATATAGTGGCAAATTATATATAAAAACTTCCTCGTTTAACGCCCTTTCCATTAGTCCGTATCCGTTGCGTAGTTTAAAAGATCCAAGCTTATAATACAGAGGGACCGACGGTATAATTTACTTATTTACGGTATATTTATTTATTTAGTCATTAATAAATAAATAAATAATGTAAAGAAGCAAATAAAGACTCTTCTACTATAAAATCTGCGAAAACCCCTCACGTATTTTAGTACCAACCCATGAATAATACGGTCACCTTTGGAAACCACAACACATCTAATGTACACCTGTGCATTTCCATAAAGTGACAGCACACATCAGGACTAACGCTTCCAAGCACATTATCACGCACGAACCTCTGTGAAAGCACAAACTGTCCGACCACAGCTTTGTATTTTAATAGCATATTAGGTATAAACTAGATTATTAAAATTTTACACGTATTTTAGGAAACACTTTTTAGAAAAATTATCTATAACACATGTTATAGATAATTAATAATAAATCTTTGTATATAAAAAATTCAGATTTTGTATGTTTATGTATACGAATAATCAAAAACTAACCGGTGGATTGACTTGAAATTTTTACATAACATTGCATTTTAGTAAAATAGTGTTTCTATATACTTTTTATTTAGAAAAATAAAATAAAATAACGAGCTACGGCGATGTTGAATTCAACCAGTGTATAAGAAATAATTATCATTTGTTCAGAACCGAAAATCTCTGAAAAATAAAACCTAACTGCATTACAACGTTTACAAGTTATTTTGTAATTATACTACAGTGAATTACAAGTTGTTTTTATATCTTCTAATTAGACTATAGTACTTTTCTGGAAGGATCATCTAAAAATAATAATAACAAATTGATGCATAAGAAAAAGCAACGCAAGTTAGTCAGTTAATTAATAATAAATTAAAAATTTAATTTATTTAAGTTTTGATTTTATGTTTTTAAGTTTACACACTAACCAGACTCATCAATTTCAATCATTAGTTGCATGAGTTGTAGTTTTTTTTTTTTTCATATTTTAATATGGCCTATGCTCATCCTAGACGCATTTTACTCGTAGTCATATTACATTCCTAAGAATATTTATGCATTTTTAGACTTCTTTGTAGAAGATGAAAACAACGTATTTAAAAATAAGTCAAATTAAAAGAAAATCTTCTGAATTTCATTTCGTTGTCTACTGAAGTAAGCTCTTACTAATATATAGCTTTCGATTGGCAACACTTCAATTAAAATGTGATTTTATCATCAGACAAAGCTGGTTTTCAAAGCATTCGTGAAAATGTTAATTTTCAATTATGCCTTCAATTATGAAGGTAACCTCAATTCGTATAATATTTTATTTTAATTATTTACATAAACTTGGTATAATTTCGATTCAGTTTTCCAGTGATTCAGTGTTTTATATCAAAAAAAGTGAAAGCGAAATATTTAAAAAAATATATATCCTACAAATTGTCTTTCGTACTAACGTAACTCGTTTTCACGTTTATTAATATTAGACTAGATAGGATGTGGAAAGTTGAATATTTTTTTCGTAAAGGAGAAAATTCATCGAAAAAATTAATGTTGGTGGATTAGTGGATTTTAATTATTTATTAGAAAAAATCTTCACAATGAATGAAATAGAGTTTGGTTTTAGAGGTAAACTCTTTTAGAATAAACCGTATAGGTGAAACTGAAGAAAAATAATGATAAGATAAGACACGGAATACAATTATTTATAGATATGTCATGCTATCCTGAAATAGAACCATACGCTGATAGCAAGGCTTCGCCAAACATTGTTATCGGTATGTTTACGTTTGGGCCGCTTTCTGTGCCGGTCAGTGTATGTGGCGATTGGTCATAGTTAAACATTTACCTGTTTGTATAAAAAATTAGTATTTTATTGAAAAATGCGATGGAGTAGCTAAGTTTTAATATCACTTACATCATTTCCCAACATCTTCGTAGAGAGCATCGCCAGCGACGATGTGTTTATTCTGAACTCAGAGTCAATGGCCTCTTGAGCAATAAGAATTGGGCGTTCTTGCGGCAAAGTTGTATATTATTATAAGAGCGATGTTGTTACTGTTATAGAAATTAGTTTTGTTTTAACGTACCTTTAATACCTACCGATTGGGCTATATTTCTTATTTCTATATTGTTATTTTCACATATTCAAGTACACTCTCTACTTGAATATCTGAAAAGTAATTGTAAGTAATAATAAGTAAATCCTTATAAATCTAACGATTGAAAGTATTAGTAAAATTCAGTTTTTGAAATTTATAAAATGCATATTGTGATACCATAATATGGACATTTTGATAATGGTTGCAATGGCATATTTAGCTAAACTTAATATTTGCGAATATATGGAAGGATGAGTAGAAATATTAGCAATTTGCTACATAATGTATTTCTAAAGTTATAAAATGCTAATAAATCATAATAATATGTAAATGGATATCATTTACATAACCATGTAAACGAACTAACTTTTAAACTACGTATATACTCTCCATTCATATTAAGTATGAACCATTCATTAGAATGTACTAAAAATTATTATAAATGTGAAAGTAACTCTGTCCGTCTGTTATGTTTTAATAATAGAAAAGTTTTTCAGTTCGGCATCAAATATATTGAGCAGCCCGTCTGATAATGGGGTATTGCCAGAACCAGTTTCCTTATCCTCACATTGTCCCTTAGTATCCTAGAAAAGACAGCAGCATACTAGCATTTAACTGTTGTTTATTTATAGGAACGATAGTCTTCTACGGTCAAGTAGATCGCTTCCATAACAAGCGTTTTTATATAAAGTAGGACAGAATGGCTAACGGCCATAACGGCCAAACATTTCGCACGCATTAGTAAATACATTTTATTCAATTTTTTCACAAACAATTGAAAAAACAAATCTGTTTCGCTTCAGTGATTGCATTTAAATTGTATTCGACGAGAAAAAATGTTAAAGTAACGTTAAACCTTGAGATTTGATTAGATAGCGATAATGACTTTAATTTCAAATGAAGGTACACTTACTAGATAATAAACTAAAATCTGTGAGACTGTGTAAGATTTATTTTTATTGTTCATTTAATCTCTCTTCTAAAGGCCCCGGTAATTTTTTTTGTTAATTTTACCATTTCTATCGTATTCAATTCCTTTAAAAAAAAATTGAATTAAAAAAATGTGGATGTGTCATTAGTACTTTTAGTCTAATGACGTCCATAGTAAACAATTTAACTGGCCTATTATGGATACCAGACAGTTGATATACTACATACAATACTTTTTTTTTTGTAAATATATACATATTATAAATACAAAACATCCATGACTCAGGTACAAAGGTAAATGTTAACACATAAACATTTGCCCCTAGCGGGATTTGAACCGGCGACCGCTTGGTTAATAGCTAGGGTTACTAGCCACTAGACCAAACGTGTCGTCAAACAAAAGAAAAACAAAAGAACAAGAGAAGAAACAGTAGGTGTCGCGCCGTCGCCTATAACACAAGCAAAGCCACAGGTGCTGCATACACAGCATTGTATTGTTGCATTGCTTGGCGTTGCTATCTCACTGGCGAGTGGCGTTGCCCACTTGTGCCTTTGTTAAGCCCCACTATTATCGCAAATCCGATGGATTAGGACAGCGATAAAGATGTCTGACATTATATATTACTCATATATTTATATTACTCACCGGCTAGTGGTTACATAAAACTTTTTAAAACCTTTTCAAACCAAATCTGCACTCAAAATTTATAGCTAAGTATGTCCTTTTAATTAAAATCTCAAAACTTATTCAATGTTTGGACAACGCGACCTCGACATAAGTACAAAAAATATTTAGATTTGTACTTAGTGATGACTCATGTAAACCCACTTAGGTATATATATGCCTGCTTTATATGTGCACAGTTTATTATCCTCAATTACTTATGGTATGAACTGAGATAACTACAGATGCACTATAATGAAGATCGTTTTCGTAAAGAGTTTCTTTCATTCAAAAGGTCAGGCAATAAGTTAAATTTCAACAACAATTTTATTATTATACCTAGATTAATGAAAATAATTTAAACTGCACAATCTGTCAATCTAGCTAGAATATTTAAAATAGGAAAAAAATAGAATGGGATGGAACATTAAGCCATTGTTATACCTATTATGAAACATAACGTAAAACAAAGACTAAATATTTTTATACGAGCACGATTGTCAGAAAAAATTTTTTAAAAATATTTTCAATTTTAGCAGCACAATACAAAGCTTTTGATTACTACAACATATTAAATCAATATGTATTTGTTGGAAAATCTATACTAAGTACTACTATTAAAAACAGATAAAGTTTGTACATTAAATATGTTTGTTTGTATGTATGTAGGAGGAATCTTTAAAACTAAGTTATCCGATTTAAAAAAATATTTTACCAATAGGTAGTTAGATTTTAGAATAGAATTTCAAGGTGGACATAGACAAAACGTTCCGCGCGAGCGAAGCCGCAAACCAAATATAAATATCCAACTCTTGTTAAAAGTATAATGTCAGGCATATGTCAGGCAAATGTTAGGCAACGAAGTAGTATATCTCTGCAAAGGTCGCTGGTGTCAGGTATGTCTTTAAGCCTTTTAATTTTCAACGCGGACGAATAGTCAGGGGCCTATTATGATTAACGTGAACGGTTGAATATTTAATCAACAAAAAGTGATTAATCCAAACCAATGACATTACTTATTATTAGAATAGCCCCAAGGAAGTTTGTGAGAACTTACGTTTGTGAGGTAGTTACGTATGGAATTTCATTTGAAAACTTTGTGTGGGTACTTAACTATCAAAGACTGCACAGCAGGTGCGTTGCCTTAATGCGAGGCGAGGCAACAGTAGCAATAGCGTAAACAAATAACAAACCGTTAAAACCGATGGAAAAGTATATTCGGGCCCTCAAAGCGTGTAATTTCAGATATGACTGAGTAATATTATAAAGATAATGTAAGCTGTGACCCGCAGTTTCACTCGCCATTTAATTTAAATAGTTTGTTTTTGCTCGGCTCTTCAGTCATAATATAAATAAGATTTGAGCTAAAAAAACACAAAAATAACTTGAATTTAGTTCCAGAATTTAACGCGTTAAAAAAAGCTACTATACTAGCTGTTGCACGCGACTTCACCCGCGTAACTTTAAAAATGTTACTATGTTACTATGTAGTTTTCTATAGGTGAAAAAAATTTCCTAATTGGTCCAGTAGTTTTTGAGTTAATTCATTACAAACATACAAATCTTCTGTCTTTATAATATTAGTATAGTATACTAGCTGTGGTGCCCGCGACTTAGTCCGCATTCTGGATGAAAGGTGCCTATGTCCTTTCTGGTGTCCCAGACAACGTGTATGCATGGTGATCGGTTCAGTAGTTTTAGCGTGAAAGAGTTACATACATCCATACACCCATCCATCCATACATCCATTCATCCATACATCCACACAAACTTTCGCATTTATAATATTAGTACGGATTCTTCGCGTATTTTAAAATAAGTTGAAATATTAATATTGTAATCTACATTATATTTTTATTAAATGAGAACCTTTAAAAATATACAATTATTAGATTACATAAGTAGGTATAAAACAAAGTCGCAGTCTGACTTTATTTATGTAAGGCATGTTGTCGTCGAGTATTCGCTATCACAGATAGCACATTGTTTTAAAGAAATGATCTAGTAACAAGATCAGTGACAATAAATATTATTAGATACCTAGCTCTGGCTAGCTTATTGCAACAAAGTTATGTTCAATTCCATAACTTGTCCGTTTAGTTCTTCTTAATCATTTTTTTGATGTTTATACCTATACGTATTATATTTTTCTTCGGTTTTTATTAATTGCATTCTCGAGGTAAAAAAATAACTCAAAACGGTTTACGCTTACATTTTTTTCTTTATCATGGAACTTAAAAAAAGTTTATCAGTACTAAAAAATTGACTCATAACTAAAATTTACAATTTACTAATTTTTTTTTTTTACTTTCTGGTTTGTACATCATTTTGATGGTACGTACGTGTTGTAATTTAAATTACAATCAAAAACAATATTAAATTAATTTTATCTTTACTTTAACTCTATAACATCACAACGGTTTCAAAGTAAAGTCCTACAACTTTGATTGGTTGTTCTATAAATTTGTTTTACCGTTTTATTGGAAAAGTCCCGTAATAATTTACTCGGTTCGAAATAAATTTTATCGTGAATAACTTTGCTCATTAATGAGGTAAACATAATACCTAACATAGGTAAATTTTTTTTTTGCTTTTTAGAATTTTATTTTGCTTATTATATGCTTTTTTTTTTATTTATAAAACGCAAAGTCCTGCACGTGCAAGATTCGCTTCGCTGTAATTTTCAATGATAACGTTTCGTGGAATATATTTCGTATCGTTATTTTATATTGATAAGTCAAATAAGACACTGCATACGTACCGCAGGAATGAATTCATCAATTCAGCGTAACAGGTATTGCTTGCGCATTTGTGCCTTTCTCAGTAAATGTGATATTACTATTTAATTTTATGCTTATTTATTTAATTTTAGTTATTTGATATGTTATATATCAAATAACTATTAATATCTGTATCTGATATTATTATTAATATCTGTATCTGTACCTTAATTGTGTATATATATATGTTTATATTAAGTGTATCTAGAATATTTGCTGTTATATCGGTCACCGGCACCGGCATAGATCGGTTCAGTAGTTTTTGAGTGAAAGAGTTACAAACATCCATACATACATCCATACATCCATACAAACTTTCCCATTTATAGTATTAGTATTTTTAATTCTATTTATGATCATACACACTACATACAAAAAGTAATACATATTTTTTTTTTCTTCCACAGAATGGCACCTGCGCAACCAAACATAGAAGCGTTCGACGATTCCGGATCGACAACATTGAAAACGAAAATTATTCATACTGAATACAATCAGGAAAATGGGCATTGTGAAAACAATAATACAATGTCCAGTGATACGTTTAGTGATAAAACAAGTGATACAAACTTTGACATAAAAAAATATGAAGCTATGAAATTCACGCCGAGAATTCGATGGCCTGATCTCACAGTGCAAGTGGCATTGCATTTAGTTACAATCTATGGATTATACTTAATTCTTAGTAATAATGTTAAATTCCTCACAACACTATTTGGTAAGTAAAGCAGACAAGAAAAGTGCTTTATCAGTTTCGATTACAAATTCCGTTCATTTCAAAATTCGCTAAGGCTTAGATTTGAAATAGGTATTGATTACTGATTGACATAATTTGTCATCGCTAATAAAGATAGCAATAGAAATTGTCACTTTGAATTTTCAAAGGAAAACAGACCTTATCATCCTACAACATACAAAGAATGTTCAATCTTAGGGTGATAAAGCACTTTATTTGTCGAGTTTACATTACAATTGAAACTAGAATACCTATGACAGACAGTCATAATATGATAGACAGCGAGCGCCACGCGCCGCTCCATGTGATAGACAGGGATGCCGAGAGGAAAGATTTTTGTTTTAATGAGTAAACTCAAAAACTACTGGCTTATATTAAAAATTCTTTCATTCAACTATATAAAATATATTATCAGCGAATAAAATTGGCTATATTTAAAAAAGTTACGCGCATGAAGTCGCGTGCAACAGCTCGTACCTACTATGTAGCACTAACAAACAAGAAATACAATTTGAAAATATAACACTTAAATTTTGACACTGTTTTTTAGAGAAAACATTCTAAGTTACTCAATTTCGCCTTACAATGACATATTTCTCGTACTGAATGGTTGACAGGTAATGAATGTGTACAGTAAATTGAAATTCCTGCGTTCAAATTTTACTAGTAAAACTTTCCCATTATATATAAGTATATGTTGTCTTTTTACATACTGTAGGTATTTACCAAAACAAAAGATTATATATTATAACCTTATATATACATATAAAGTGTTTGGTGGAGTTTTTCCAGACTAAATTCAATTCGTAGCTGAGTCATAAGTAATTTGTTGACAACAGTTTTTGAACTCGAGTAGCAATGAGATCATATGAGTTAATATAGACGTCTATCGGTTTCAATGAATTACGTCATTAGAATTACATAACAAAACAAACAAGAATATGAAAGAATTATGAAAAATTAGTATTATTATGGTTTTGTATTCTATGGAACTTTTCGGAGAAAAGCTAAGGCGCTACGACCCTTAACTTAAAAAAAAACTATCTAAGCTTGCAAGACATCAGAGCTATTTTACTGAATCTACTTTTTTATGGGGATACGACAGAGAGCTGCACTTAATACCTAGTTTCGGAATTTGTTGTAAATCATTGAAATTGGTATTTCAGTGAAATTCAATTAGTTATCATAAAACAACTAAGTGTATTAAGTTTTTGTCATAAAACAATATGAAATTGTTGAGTGTCTCGCTATTAGTCCCTAATGATGATAACTAATAATATGTAGTTAAATGAAAAAGCGGTTTGCACGTGCACACAATTTATTAGCCGACAGATACGCGCGGAGACTACCAGAACACTGACAACTGTATGTCAGTGTGCTACAAAAAAAAATAGAATTTGCTGTCTTCACATTCTTGCATAGAAATCTAACATGTATTTTTTTGTTATTGTTAAAAAGTATTAGCTGAAAAATTAAATTAAAATTACATAAATTTCAGATTCCAGATCTTAGCCTAATAAAGAGTGAAAACGATACAAATTGTATAATTATATTTTATAATCAACTGTACTTTAGAGATGGCCTTAATAGCAAAGTTGACGAATAGCGAATGTGGTAAAAAACGAAATAGACTAATGGCATCAGACTCATTTTATCTCATTTTAATTATGAATTCGATTTGACTGGTTTCACTGAACATTTCCGGGCGTCCCAAGACTATGCGACATGAAGAGAAAGTACCTTAAATATCGTAGATAGGATATTTTTCTGAAAGAAGACTTTGTTATTTTTAAAAGTTAGTAATATCTGCATTCAAAGATTTTCTAAAAATGACTTGCTTCGTCTGGGAATCGAACTGACTTAAACGTGAAAAAAAATCACCCGTATTTTTATGATGCCAATCGAAAGAATGGACAAAAAATAATAATACTTATTAAGTAACATAGTATCTACTACTTCTTAAGTAATCATTTTAATCAATTTAAAAACATACTTGAAACTCCCGAAGTCAATTGAGTATTAATTTTAAGAAAATCTTTGAATGCAGTATTACTAACTTTTAAAAATAACCTAGTCTTCTTTCAACAAAATATCCCATCTACGATATTTAGTCCTTTCCCTTCATGTCGCATAGTCTTGGGTCGCCCTGTATAACATATACCTACTCCCTTGTGCTTTTGCCGCGTAGCAAGTTGAAAAAGCTGGTTTAATGGGAATAGTAATGCGTCGTTAATACTAAATTCTAATGGATAGATACTGTTATCGATCGAACAGTGAGTGAAACGGACGCGCCCACTTTATCTCTAAGTAGATATCTATAACGTATGAACTTTATGTGCTTAATTAATTGATTAACTTACAAATGAACTTGTTATTAAAAATGTATTGGCTTAGAACATTGCACTGTGCAGTGTTACACAGGGAAGCCCGTCTTATAGAACACACACTTATATACCATCGTAAAATAACAGTAGGAGATCATGTAATTCTATACATAAGCCTATAAGCCTATTACCTTTCCTCGTCTTGGTGTATGTCCTTTATTCTTATAAAATCTACAGCACATTACATTCTCCTTCGTGTCACAAGATACCGCGTCAAGGCGTAAACAACCTACTTACTTTAAGTGTGTCTGTCATCCTTTATCCTTTATCTATAACTTTAAAAAATATATAACTATTTTTTTTACAGTGTTTGCTACAATTTACACATCAGGGTTTGGAATTACAGCAGGCGTACACAGATTATGGTCCCACAGAGCGTATAGAGCGAAAACACCTCTGAGAGTGCTCCTGGCGATTCTGTTCACTATAACGGGACAGGTAAATAATTACTATCGGTATTATTAAAATCGGTTCAGTATCGGAGTTCATCGGGCACAAACATGTGACACATAATTTATATTATATAGATATTTTTTAGATGATTCTTCCCTGCATTCTTTTCTGTATCTCTATTAGCGATCATTATGAAATTTTGTGTGTATGCAAAATCATGTATGGATGTATGTATATATATATATATATATATATATATATATATATATATGCACACATTCCACACAGCACCATCTAGTTCCAAATTAATGCTTGTATTATGGATACCAGACAGTTGATATACTACATACATTACTTTTTTTTTGTAAATACAAACATATTATAAATTAGTACCAATGACTATAAATATTAGTATGGATAGATATTATGTTGTTTCTTTTGTTTTCTTCATGGATGTTTACGATAAAACTTTTTTGTTACAGTATACCTACTTAGGTGAGGTTTACCTTTAGTTCTTTTCCTTGAACTTAATGCTTGTAGGGTGCGAACAGTATTTAATGTAATACATTTATCGATCGTCAAATATGGTGGCGTGTTTACAAGCACTCAAGTCTAAAGTACACAGGCCACCTACTACCCACCGCAGGTCACAAACTCCAGTGACCTCTCGCATCCAAATTAATTTCTCTCTTTGTGTAATGCTCTAGTTACAATTAAGTAATAGATGAAATGGTATCATTGAATTTTATTACTTTTTGTATACAAATAATAGAAAATTCATAAGAAAAATCTTTAGTTCAAGTGTAAGACACATCTAACTATACCAATATTATAAAGAGAAAAGAATCGATTGTTTTTTTGTATGCATTGAATAGGCTTTGAAACTACTGGACCGATTTGAAAAATTCTTTCACTGTTGGGAAGCTATATTATCAGCGAGTAACAAGTTACGCAAACGAAGTCGCGTGCAACAGCAAGTATTAAATAATTCCAAGAATTTGAGATTTATCTCAACTCGAAGGGGCTTAATAAAAATTGTTAAGGCGAAGATCTAGGGAGGAGGGAAACCAATTCATCATCTCAGCTGGACATAGGTCTCCACCATAATCACCTATTTGAGAGCTACTATGCTACACAGATAGACACATATTAGACATAATATGTCTATGTGTATATTATACACAGCACACATGTTAAATTTATTACACCCCGTTTAAGCGTCGGGCGTCGGGGATTAACAACAATTGCCTCAATCAATTCAATGTTTGTTTTTATCAATGCCTCAATAAAAACAAACAAGGCAGTTGCCTCAATCAATTTCATTTATGTAGGAAAGATTCCTACGTCTATAATGGCGTAGTCACTAATAATAATATCGATGCGAAATGAAAAATACAAATATTTAAGTATTGCTTAACATTAACATTGATACCATATAATCAGACGCAAGTAAATTGACCTCGTCAGCAAATGGAGTCAATTGTCTACCCGACCCCAAGGCAAACCTCGGAAACAAAATGTCGTAAAACACAAGTTTCACATATACCTATTATAACGTAGGCAGAACGTAGGTTCATTGAAGACGCTCCCGTTACATTTGAATCAATAGCACTTACGTACATTATTCTTTCAAATTGTATCAGTATTAAGAGGTTATCTTAAACCAATCTATTGCAAGATAAAATATAATTTAAGACGGCTTAGGACAGATAGTAAGTAAATACCATCAACTAAAGCCATATAGTATAGATTTTGAAAGTAAAGGGTCGCTTTTATAATTTGCCGTAGCACGGCACGGCACGGCACGGTAATACCGTGGGCGTCTCAAGTACTTGTATGGGCGTCGACGCCGTGCCGTGGATGATAAATTAAAAGCGTCTGCATACAATTACATACATTTTGCTTTCCTATCTTACCGCGACGGTAAAAACGTGCCGTTGCCGTGCTACGGCAAATTATAAAAGCGACCATTGACCATTAGGATTAGAATTTATTTTAAAATAAGCTTATTTTTATTTATGATTAGAATTACCTGCGTACTCACATTTAATATTTTATACATTTTTTTCTGCAAATTAAAAAGAATATCACATCGTAAATATTGAAGCAGGGATTACGTTGATAAAAACTAAAAATCATTTTTATTTCTAGCGCGATATTTACACGTGGGCACTGGATCACCGAGTCCACCACAAATACTCCGAGACAGTGGCGGATCCTCATGACGTCAGACGAGGTTTATGGTTTGCTCATATCGGGTGGCTCTTCCTCACGCCGCATCCTGCAGTAGAAGACAGGCGGGTTGCACTAAGGAAATTGTCCACGGATCTTATTGATGACCCCGTTGTAAAATTACAAAAACTGTAAGCATTATTCAGAATAGACCATCATCTGTAATAACTGTCATAACATTATTCTAATTTGCTTTCGCTTCATGCAAATCTAAAGCAAATACTTTAGCAGTCATGAGTAATGCTTGACAGTCTTGACACAAGACGAACCATCTTGAGTTGTTTTGGTTTCTAAGGGCTAAAATCTTCAATATAATCATAATTAGAGAAGGAAACTTACTGTAGAACAGTGAAGGCTTTAAGTTCTTAAGGTGGCGTGTTTTTTTAAGTTAAATAAAACTTAAGAAAGATAATAATTAGAATCAAAAATAATTAAACATTTTCAGATTCCATTTACAAGTAATAAATTCAAAATGTTGAAATAATATTATCATTCCTAACACATTATAATTTCTATAAAGTATAAATATTTATAAAGCCAGATGAGTTGGTAGCTACGCCGGACCGGAGTCCGGAGTCCGGAAACCGGAGTCATTGATTTTATTTATTGGCCTTCCCCAGAAATCATTCTACGAGCCTGTGAAACCATGCTAATATAACTTGCTTATCTTAAAAACAATATGGGTTTATTTTAGTCTTAATACGAATCTCTTCATTGTGGAATATTTGACCTAGGGATAATAATAATAATAATAACATTTTGTTTGAGATAAATTTATCCATAGGTATTAAGTTATTAAATCTTTGTTTGTAATAGAAATAATCTCATTTAAAAAACTTACAAAATCCGCTCTCTACATATATTATCATAGATAGACAAAAAACGCTTACCAAATTTCATATAATTCAGGACATTTTTTTGTATTAATAATCCGCTCCAAATGACAGTCTCCGAGAGTGGGGTTACTAACGTTTTTACACACAAAAACTTTCACAGTTACAGAACACATGTAAATTGCTTTATAAAATACTAGCGATCCTCTTTAGGCTTCGCCCGGGGTGCATTTTTTATCAAAAATCAAAATCAAAATCAAAATATTTATTTATCAATTGGGTTTCTACAAAAAACTCTTATGATCGTCATTATAAGTTTAAATTTACCAGGGTTTCGGAAAAAAGCCAAGATGACGATCCTGAGAAGAAACCCCGAAAGAAACTCAGGATACTAATCTTTTTGTCATCTTTAAAATATAAAATTACAATTACCTACAATTAATATAAAGATAATAATATTAATATTAAAGTAAACATACAACACAATATGAGCTCCGAATCGCTTAAATCCAGGCTTCATTATCATTTAAATAATCAGTGATTTTATAATAGCCCTTTGAGAGGAGTTTAGTTTTAATGACAATTTTAAATTTATTTATAGATAAGGCTCTGATTATCTCAGGTAGTTTATTATAAAACCGTATACATTGACCCACAAAAGAATTACTTATTTTGTGGAGTCGCGTTTTATGTAAATCTAAATCATTTTTAAACCTAGTATTAATATTGTGTACATCACATTTTTTATTAAATTGACTAATATTTTTATGCACATAAATTAAATTTTCATAAATATACTGACATGCAACAGTTAAAATCTTTATTTCTTTAAACTTTTCTCTTAGAGAAGACTGCGGATCTAGTTGATAAATGGCTCTAATAGCCCTTTTTTGTATAATGAAAATAGTATTTATGTCCGCAGCGCTACCCCAAAGAAGAATCCCATAACACATTATACTGTGGAAGTAACTAAAATAGACAATCCTAGCTGTATCGACATCTGTTAGGCGTCTAATCTGCTTAACTGCATAAGGCGCAGAGCTAAGCCTTTTACTTAGTTTCTCAATATGTGGCCCCCATTGTAATTTAGAATCTACGGTAATTCCTAAAAATACTGTCGATTCCACGAGCTCCAATTTTTCACTACCCAAAATCACATTCGTTCCAATATCTCTAACATTAGGAGTACTGAATTTAACAAGTTTAGTTTTCGTGGCATTTAAAAGGAGATTATTTACACTAAACCAATTCACTACGTTAGAAAGTGCATAATTAATTTCATTATAGCATCTAAGTTGTCTTTTGATCTTAAATATTAGTGATGTGTCATCTGCAAACAATACAATATTGTGTTTACTCACAGAATGAGGTAAATCATTAATATAAACTAGAAACAAAAACGGACCGAGTATCGAGCCTTGAGGGACGCCCATTTTAACTAGAGAACCCAGGGATTTCCTACCATTAATATCGACCCTCTGAATTCTATGGCTCAGATAAGAATCCAGAAGATCGAGAGCCTTATTCCTAATTCCATAGTGACACAGTTTCCTAATCAAAGTATCATGTTGGACACAGTCAAAAGCTTTGGACAAATCGCAAAAAACACCAAGAGCGTCCTGCGAGTTCTCCCATGCCTCGAATATATTTTTCAATAGTTCAACACCTGCGTCCGTAGTAGAGCGCCCCTTCGTGAAACCGAACTGCTTATTAAAAAGTAAATTATGATCATTAAAATGTTTAAGTAATTGACTCAAAATAATTTTTTCAAAAATTTTACTTAGGGTCGGAAGTATCGAAATTGGTCTATAATTAGCGAGATTAGTTGTATCATCCGACTTAAATAAAGGCACAACTCTACTAATTTTCATTAGATCAGGAAATTCGCCACATGTAACACAGCAATTGAACACAGTTGCCAAATGAGGTGCAATTATATTTATTACAGAGGCAACTGTTTTCACTGACATGCCCCAAAGATCTACAGTTTTTTTTATTTCAATTGTCTTAAAGAAATACACAATGTCACCTGGACTAACAAATGTAAATTCAAATGGTGTATCACATTCTTTTACATTCTGTTTAAGAAGATTCTCAGCAGCAACCGAAGATGAGTTTAGTGTCCGAGTAAGGTTAATGGGAATACTGGAAAAGAAATTCTCAAACTCAGTCGCCACATCCATATCTGTCCTAATGTCCTGATCATTTATTTTTAAATTAAAGCTACCATTACTAGCATGGTTTCTTCCAGTTTCCCTATTAATGATGTTCCATGTTGTTTTTATTTTATTAGTAGAATTCTTAATTTTGTTTTTTACATGAATAGATTTTGCCACGTAACAGACTTTTTAAAACAATTTTGAATATTTCTTTACATATTCTCTAAACTCTGGATTATGATTATACTGTTTCTGACCATACAACTCATAAAGTTTATTTCTACTTGTGTAGATGCCATGTGTTGCCCACTCATTAAATGCCATAAAATTGCTAACTAAATGAGATTTTGTGGTAAAGACTTTACTAAATTCATCACTAATTAATTTAAATAAAGAGCCATACATTTCATTAAGACCATCATGATATGGCAACCCAGGTAATTCATTATTGATATTAACCCTAAATTGGTGAATGCGATTCTGAGTAATTGGAACAAAATTAATGTGTTTTCTTTGAGACTGACTTATATTTAAATGAAATGACACAAACAAACCACAGTGGTCAGAGTCTAGTACATTCAGGACTGCTTTTCCATATGACTTTACGTTACAAAATATGTTGTCAATACAGGAACCACTTGTGGCGGTTATCCTTGTCGGTTCAAAGAATGCATTGTACAAGTTAAAGGACCTAAACAAATTTAGAAAATTAATAGTAGTTGAAGAAGCATCTAGTATGTTAACATTAAAGTCTCCACAAATTACGACACCCTTATGGGATGTGCATACCCTTAACAATACACTCTCCAAGTTCTTTAAAAAGCTATCAAAAGGTGCACTTGGGGGCCTATATACGCAAACTACTACAGTTGATTCAAATTCAATACACGACAGTTCAGTAACTCCCTCAACAGAAAGATGCATAATATCTTTCCTTTCTTTACATTTTAACTGCTTCTTAGTAATAATTAAAGAACCTCCTCTCATCAAATTTATTCTATTAAAAGAGCTTACAACCTGGTGGTTACTGAAAGTATCTAGTACAAACCTTCTTCGTTGATCCCTCTTTCTATACAAAAAAAAATTAACAATGGAAATATACTATTCATTATAAATAAATAATAATTATAATTCTGTCACAAATCACAATGTAGTTTAACAATTTACAAATTAACTGTTATGTTAGTTCCGCCATTAAATGTTTCATCTTAATGACCCACCTTGTGCAAACATTGAAACTTCATACCCACGACCTACCCACGACGTATACTAATGTAACAAATGCAGTTTTTATGAGTCAATTTGTGTTGACAAACGGCTGTTGCCCCACCTATATCGAGCACACATTAATGAACATGCCTAGCGAAGCTTAGGGCCTCTTTCACCATCTGTCAAGTAGGCTAACCGTCATTTAAAGTCACCTGACACCGGGAATAATTTAGCTGATATACCTTTGTTTGTACGGTAAAAGTCCCAAACATTAAAATGAAAATAATAAATAAAATTCGCCTATCGAAGATTGCACTAAACTGAGTGCATAATTTAATAAAACATAAAATTATTTCTTAAAGTAACTAATTAACACTTGTAGTTGGTGAAAGAGGCCCTTAACCTAATATACAATTTGTAAATTTAAATGCACTATTAAATTTACAAATTGTATATTAGGTAATTAGGTTATATTTGTATTTTCTAAAAGGTATAAAATTATAAGAGTTCAAATGCATATACAAATGCATCTCATGTGCCTTTCCCCTATTGAGCGAATATTGGTGTTATAACAATGTAAACACATCCTCTTGTTGGACTCCCTGTTGTCGACCCTGCACTTCTATCAAATAACGAGGATTTAATATGCATTTCAGGTTTTTCATTCCACTATTTCTCCTACTGAACATAATCCTGCCAGTATGGATTCCGATGTATTACTGGAACGAGACTCTCTTCAACAGCTTTGTCATCAGTTTTGTTACGAGATTCACGATCACATTGAACATCGCTTTCTGCGTCAATAGTGTTGCACATCAGTGGGGTAACAAGCCATATGACAGGTATGTAAAAAAAAAACATAAGTAAATTGGAAATAATGTCGGCACTCAGTTCGCCTCTGTCTGTTCGTTCGCTAACTTCTTTTAAACCATGCAGCATGCAAACCATTTTGGTACGGTTTTCACTCGTGGAAGATTTGTATGTATAAATTGCAGAAATAAAATCTTACAGACTTTTATCATTGGTTTTTTTTTCTGTAAAGGTCTTCAAACAGGCTGACGGTCCACTTGATGGTTCGTGACTACCGTGGCTTATTAACTCAAGCAATCCACTGTGTATGTGACTCACAGCATAAGTGATTAGCATGTAATAAATATGGGCTCTGGCATCTCTTACTCACCCACAGAAACAAAACAGCATACATGCTGTTTCATGGTAGTCTTCTTGCCGCCTGACCGGCTGCCAAATTAACTGCGAAACGCAGTGTGCCCTGCCACTACTTGCCAGATCCAGACTAAAATTAACTTCAAAAAGTATAATATACTAGCTGCTGCACGCGACTTCGCCCGCGTAACTTTATAAAATATACCCTATGTCCTTTCTGGTTTTCCATACAACGTGTACGCAAAATTTCATTGAAATCCATTCAGTGGTTTTTGCGTGAAAGAGTTACAAACATCCATACATATACAAACTGTATGTATATACAAACTTTCGCATTTATAATATTAGTACGGATTATTTCTTTTCAATTAAAAAAGAAAAGGAATCAGAAATATTAATCACGGTTATTTATCGAGGGTAAGGTTACTTCGCTTGTGTAGGTTAAGAAACCTTGTGTAGGTCAGTCAGTTTCATTTTCTAATACCAAGTTGTCAATATGGAGCCTTTAGATCGTCGATGAAGCATTTTATACCGTTGGTAATCGTTTGTAAATCTTCGTTGTAATCAGAGGATTTACTCCAAAAAGTAAACTATCGTGAAGAAACAACTTTTCATTAATTTACTTATTGGGCCATTTCAGGTTCATCAAGCCAGTAGAGAACACAATGGTTAGTTTGGCAGCACTCGGTGAGGGTTGGCATAACTACCACCATGTGTTCCCCTGGGATTACCGGACTTCGGAACTAGGCAGAATCAATATATCAACTATATTCATTGATGCCTTTGCTAAAATTGGATGGGCGTACGACTGTAAGTTAACTTTTACACATAATAACATAATTTCGGTTGAATAAAGAGGAACTGTGACTGTGTTTCGTTGAAAATATTATTACAAAATGTTTCACTTACATTGGATAAGACAATATTATTGTGATAGCTTGTCTTTTTCAACAAAATATTTTTTTCACTAATTTATTAATATTTTATTAAGTATTTACAGTAAGAAAATTGAGTTTACTTATACGAGAGTTAAAAATAAGCTTTATGAGACAAATATTTGAGACATTTTTTTTAATGACTATCTCTTTCTATCTTATAGTTTTAGACATATTGGTATTTGAAATTTCAAAATAGTTATATACTAAAGTAGTGCATATGGACATTGTGACAGTTTTATGTCGATTTTTATGACCTATTGTGTTTTTATTGCTCTATTGTCTTTCACCTGTTCTAACTAAGTTTCTTATCATTTCAGTGAAAGCAGCTACTTCATCGATGATTATCAACAGGGCCAAAAGAAGTGGCGACGGAACTTTTGGCGAAATTGAAGAGCCTTGTCCAGATGACACTGACTATCTGCACACTGATTAAATTTAAAACCATATAATTTCAACGAATTCATGTTTACCAAAATGCTGAGCATATAATCTTATCATAATGAAGAATATTTAGTGTGAAAAAACTGTATTTTTATGTCCTTCTATACTTATGAGTAGATAATCAATGTCTAATATCTATAGATCTAGTATCTAGAGTATGCTAAAGTCTAGCCTAGCGTCTAGAATCGATAGACATTAATTAAAGCGTTATAGCGCTCGAAGGCCATAATAATATAAAACATACATGAACTCATAAAAATGTAATGAATTTTCAAAATTCTTTTATTGAGTGTATTTTATTGTAATTTTTTAAATCCATTATTATCGGCTTCATTGCAAAAAAAAAACTTCCATTTCTATAGGTACTCATATAACTTCGTTTTGATTGTATTCTAGTTTATTTCAATATTTTAATAATTTGTTTAATGTTAAGTATTTGATTTATTTTTACATGGATACAATGATATTGTATTTGAAAATTATAGTGAGTATCTCAGACCAAATAAGAACTATGGACAGAATTTCGCGGACAACAAAATATTGGATTCCAAGTTTACGTACGTGTGAAATTTAATTCCATCCTGCTTTTTATTTATGGTTTTTACACCCTTACACCACGCGATTCGGCACTTTCTCTAGTAAATATTTGGTTCATTCCAACTACTTCCGCGGAACAACTATTAATTAAATAGTAATATTTTTTATTCCCATTAGTCCCGTTAATATAACATATTAGGGAAATTATACTACTAGTATAAATATTTTAAATACAGCGACTAGCGAGGCTGAATTTGATTTCATTTGTGTGCGCGTAATCGTGCATGTACAATGTACATGCACGGCGAAGGCGTAGTTTTACCAGCTCCACTGCTGTCCACGGGTCTCTGTCTTTAGTTCTTATTTTATCTGAGGTAAGTATGTAGTTTATTTGTAAATGAATTGACGTATTATACGGTGTTAACTACTGGCAAAATGCCACTGTTAAATCTGTTCGGATATTCATCGCACACTTTTCTTGTAAAATTAGGTGAATTCCAATGAATCTATTTTTGTCACATCAATCGATGTCAATAGTACGTGGCCCAGTGTATGCATTTAGAGATTTTAACTTACATAAATATAATCAAAATCCGGATATGTGTATGAAAAGAAAAAATAAGCGACTCGTAGCGTGAAGTTTTTAAAATAGATTTAAAAGTCAAGTTAACGTACTTTTTTGATGAGCTCGTTGGATGAGTGGGTTCGACTCCCGACAGGGTCAACTTTAGAAATGAACTCAGTCATTTAGGCAGCCCGTCCAGGCACCCATTTAGGTAGCAGTAGCCAACCCCTTGCACAATATCAAAGTGAATCAGGATAATCTCACCTTCCAAAAATTCAGTTTTCCAAAATTTTTATTATTTCAATGACAACTGGTACTGTTATATTTCTTCAATTTCACGTCCATATTATCTACTAAAATCCAAACA
Source organism: Synanthedon tipuliformis (assembly GCA_947623395.1). Classification (NCBI taxonomy): domain Eukaryota; kingdom Metazoa; phylum Arthropoda; class Insecta; order Lepidoptera; family Sesiidae; genus Synanthedon; species Synanthedon tipuliformis. Next base: position 7,480,547 of record OX392414.1, on the reverse strand, counting down.
AAATTTTATACATTTTCAATTTTTATAACTCTTATTAGGCATTTGTTCGTATCGTTACAAAACCGAACCTTAATATTATGCCAATCGCCTACTAAAATAATAGGTAAAAATCAAACATGATAACCCACCCGCCCATTTGGGCGAGATAAATTCGGGCGAGTAGTCTATTAACTCGTTTTCGAAACACGATAAATGATATTAAGAATTCATAAAACAAAAGGCACTTTCACGATTAATTTCATCAAAAAAATTGCATTCAGTTTGTTTTGTCTGCGTCGCAAATTTAAATTTTATTGGAAGATCCGCACAAAGCAAGTATACAGAGATTTCCATCACTTACATGTAATCACGTACATACATTACAGCTATAGTTATTGATCTACTTGTATAGTATGGACCTAGTATTCTTTTATATATATACTTTATAGTATATATTATTTACTAAAACATATAATATGTTAATTGTCGAATGCACAAGATTTTTTGCTTAATTTATTTGATGTGTTTTGTTATGATTCATACGCTTAACGTGACATGAAATTTTGATTTCAAATATAGTTCTATACAAAGTATTTTAAGTTTTAGTTATTAATTGTTAATGTTAAGTTTGAATTTGAGAAAAAGTGTTGCAATTTTATTTAATTTTTTTTCTTAATTCGTCGAATTACATTGAATTGTGAATTTAGTAAAAAGGTCTGAGGCAAACAGGTAATTTTTGAACTTATTTATGCCTTTAAAATGAAATTAATTCTTGTTAAAAAAAGGTACAAAAAGTTTTTTAGTAATATCGTTGCCATATTTCAGATTTTATGTGCTTGTTTGTAAAAATAAATTTCCTTAGTCGTGATTATTTTTATGAAAGAGAATTATGAATTCTTTTTAAGAGTAAAGAGTCCTCCTTTAAGTGTAACTTAATTATCCTCTGATGATTTAAAAAAAGATCCAACAGAGACAGCACTAGTCGGGGTAGTCTATTGACAGTAACGTAAAAAATACTTTTTAAAATGTTATCAATTGTTAATTCAGTTGTTAGATCTATTTGTAGACGCCTAATAAAAATAATATTTGTATTCAAAGTTTATGCAGGGAGTGGACTGTATAAAGGATTAGGTTCACTGATTTTGAGCTGCACTACATCAACGAAATAGTATATCTCTGCGAGCAGCGTATAATTAATCGGCGTGAATTTACCCAGATTTTACTCTGTATAGATTTTATCCCAGATTTCACTCTGCATAGATTTAATCCAGATTTTACTCTGGACAGATTATACCCAGATATTACTCTTGATGGATTTTACCCACATTTAACTTTGCGTAGATTTTACCTAAAGTCCTTAACACATCTTCGAGCAATTCAGGCTCTGATTCCACTTGCCGCTCGATAAATCACAATCACACGCGACACGCAACCACTCACAGTTCAGTAAACGGCGGGTTGAATGTAGTTAGGATTCAAATTAACGGATTAACATAATGGATAGACCCACACGATGGGATTAGAATTGCTATTCAGCTCAGACACGGCCAACCATCACGAGAACGCGACCATGAGAGTGGCTGGTGATGCGTGGTATTGGAAGACACACGTCGTGCGTGGCCCTCCTCCGAATGCCAGAATGATACTGATTGTCTGAATAAGGATTGACAAGTGATGCGAAAACTATTATTCACTGTAAATACACACATTTTCTTGACATATTTCGGTTTTAAAGAGCAATTCTTCCTTTGCAACTTTCTGAGTTTTTACAATGTTTGGTTGGCATGATATTTTTTTATTATCTTTTTATTCAAAATTTCTACTTATTTAAATAAGAAAATCAACAGATTTTCTGTTGAAAAAAAAACCCTGTAAGTGCTGCTGCTAATAAATTGTTTTAAGTCTTCCGAAAAAACAGGCTAATTAAGAGGTAAAGTTTCGTTAACAAAGAGGACTTCTACGTGTGAAGAAAATACACTCGAGGGCAATAAGTCCGGGTCATCTATAAAAACATGAATATCTGGGAAAAATCGGGACCATTTTATCTGACAGAATATAAACAAAAGCAACTAATTCTTAGTTTCTTTTCCAAAAATCTTCTCAAAAACTAAGGAGTTTTATTACTTTTATTTAAGGGGTATTTAATTGTCTTTCAAACACAATTTATTTCACTAAGCTAGCTTTTGTAATATTCATGTTTTTATAAATGTAATAGACGTGTAATAGACGACTGACGTATAAGCTGTACTTAAAAACTTCACGTTGGCGTACCTAAATGGAACCGTGAACATTTTTGTTGAACAATGAAAAACCAATATTTTTGTTATAATATAATAAATGTTTAATGAATGTGTGCAGTCTTTTTAATTAAAAACCCTTTGTTTACTGTTATTGACATGTAAAACAAGTTCGGCTATGAGTGAACTAAATTGCAGTTTAATTTGAACTATCTTCAACAACTAGAAGCGACGGGCAGTTCGCCAACAGAGCAGTGTAGATTAATCTATACTAATATTATAACGCTGAAGAGTTTGTTTGTTTGTTTGTTTCTTTGTTTGAATGCGCTAATCTCAGGAACTACTGGTTCGAATTGAAAAATTCTTTTTGTGTTGGATAGATCATTTATCGAGGAAGGCTTTAGGCTATATAATATCACGTTGCGACTAATATAGCGACTAAAACAGTCGAAAATGTGGAAAAAACGGGGAAAATTATTCATCTTTGAGGGCTTCCGTTGCGTGCGTTGCGAAAACCGTTCGAGATACCCAAATTATTCCCAAAATAACTATTCCAAGTGGACGAAGTCGCGAGCACCAGCTAGTTAATTATAAATGTGAAAGGAACTGTGTAAATCTGTTTCACGGCTTCTCAACCGATCATAATTTGAATATACACATTTTCAGAGATATAATATACATATAGGGTTCCTTTCATTCAGAAAACAATGAAAATTTTGTTCGCACAGAATAAAATAAAAAATAATAATTCAACGCAATCCAATTTAATGTTGAAGAAAATTAATGAAAAAAGACAGCCCGATCCTTTTGGGAAAGTATAAGATAAAGTATAGTAATAAGTATTATCGTCTTAATTTATTACCGTGAGCGAATAAGCGAGCAGAATTTATTTAATAAACGACTGGAATTCGATTTAAAAATAACTAGCTGGTGCCCGCGACTTCGTCCGCGTTCTGGATGAAAGATACCCTATGTCCTTTCTGGTGTCCCAGACAACGTGTATGCAAAATTTCATGGTGATCGGTTCAGTAGTTTTTGCGTGAAAGAGTTACAAACATCCATACATACATCCATACATCCAAACAAACTTTCGCATTTATTTCCTAATAATAGGATTGCAAATGCTGGTCCATTTCAAATCATATTTAACTTTAAATATTTCAAATTTTAATTTACTTACTTCAAAGCAGTTGATGCTTGGAAAAGCATTATAGAGGCTAATAAAGCCATAAGCGAACATGAAGTTGACTTCAAAGGCCAGTTGGTTGGTCTTTAAATGAGAATACCAACAACTTGCAGCATAGTGTAAGAAGCACAAGCACTGCAAATGAATTATTTAAAAAAAATCTTAAGTTGTTTTGTGACTTATTCACAAAACGTTTTGTGTTGTCAGATATTTGGACTTTATAAGTGAATTTCAGAATAAGTGTTAATAAAAAAAAACGCCTATTGGAGAATGCACTAAACCGAATGCATCTTTACATAGTATAAAACAAAGTCGCTTTTTCTGTCCCTATGTCCCTTTGTATGCTTAGATCTTTAAAACTACGCAACGGATTTTAATGCGGTTTTCACTAATGGGTAGAGTGGTTCTCGAGGAAGGTTTATAAGTACCTAAGTTACGCGGGCGAAGTCGCGGGCAGCAGCTAGTATTTTAATAAAACATAAAATTATTTCTAGAAGTAACTCAACAAGTAAGTAAATCAACAATTGTAGTTGGTGTAATTTTTACCCTTAGCGTTTAATTTTTACTTATATAGATTTTAATAATACTGTGAAGAAACATTGGTACAAAACCTCTCGTCATGGTAAAATATACCTAGTTCAACATATATTATTCAAGAGTAGGTATAGATAGGTATTTGTTAAAGTAAAAGAATTTTCTAAATTGATCAAGTAGTCGCAAAGAATGTGTCTTCCTAAAAGTAAAAAAACAATTATGTTATCAAGATTAACAAATCTCACTTCACTCGTTTTAAAAAGCCCGTTGAGCAAATGTTGAATTATTTTATATCCTCTGGTTCTAAGTACAGCTCTGATTCCCTGGTAAGCCTATACTATGGAATCCAGAATCCATTAGTTATCCTATTAAGGCGACAAAGGCAAGGTCACCTTTTGTCCGGTCAAAAACCTCTCCTCTATTAGAGGAAATTTATAATTAAGTCGCTATCCTACTGAAGATTGGCGCGATTTTAGATGTCTTCGAAGATTGCTCGTCATCATTTCTAATCTTACAAATGATTAAAGACGATTATTGATACCTATATAAAAACTAGCAGTATTCGAAGACATCTAAAAACGTGCCAAATTGCCAATTTATACTAGGCTAAAGAGTGAAAAATACAGTATTCTAAACATGAAGTCTAAAGAAGTTAAGTAAAATGTTGGGACAAATTTGCATGACGATTTGAACCCTCGTCTCCGTATTGATCAGACTTTCATCAATCTAAGCTTTTATTGAACTGTTTGGCGAATGTTTTTATATTTATTTATTTTATTACGTTCACAAACATTTATGCTTTTATTAGTATACACGAAGTCAACGCGATTTTACGTTACGACAGCAGAAAACAACACTACGGCGAGCAAAACGTTTTCCCGCTTCGCTTTTCGCAGACAGTTGTTGAGATGCGATCGTGAAGTCTGCACGCGCTTTTCTTTAACCCTATACTCGGTGCTCGAAATACGTACCCTGTTATTAGTGATTTAAAACAAACATTTTCTAAAATCAATATTACTTATATTGTGTTCCAAAAACTTATTAATTTAATATAACATTATTATGTATAAATAAAAAATTAAAGTGTTATTTAGTTTGATAAGTGGTCAAAAATAAAATAAAAATTGTAATTTCTTTATATAAATATTTAATATAATAATATAATATTATACAATGAGAAATACTATATTAGTTCAAACATGACATGAACAGTGAAGAAAATTCCATTATAAGTTCTAGAGACAAGGAAATGCATACTGATGGTGTGTTGTGGTAAAGTATAATTTGTTCATATAAAATTATTATGTAAAGTAAATTACTAACTTGACTTTAGTAACCTTACCACTTACTTCACTTATTCAATTATTTATGTGAGTATTGATTACATCAAAAATTTCTATATGTAGGTATACATAATATAAAATACTAGACCCGCTCCCGGCTTCGCCCCGTTTATCCCTCTCTCCATATGTGGAAACCGAATTAAAATCGGTCCACTCATTCTCGAGTTTTTAAAGCGTACACAAACCATCTTAACATTTTTATACATATATATAATTGAGTTTGTCTATAATATGCAGATCTATTATCTACAATCCTTAAACTAATTTTTTGGTAGTAAAGTACGCGAAAAAGAAGTTGCGGACAGAAGGAAAAATTAGGCCGGGAACTTTTAAAAGCATACTCGCGCGCTACATTCATATTATATAGATAGATAGATAATTATAAAGTATTATAGCATATTAATTTGCTATTTTGTCTCCAATATGTACTTAGGTTACGTTTTGTTTTTCTAAAAACACATTTTGATGTGATCGTAAATCTGGACTTACTTATAGAGGCGGAAGTAAAAGCTATTTTGATTGCATTATCGGAGCCGCTGACAAAAAAATGTTGCCTCAAATAATATACTAGAGAAAGTTTTAGTCATCAATTTATTTTATAGTAGTATAAGTATACAGAAAAATGTGTTTTTAAATGTTGTGTTTTGCATCGATATTTTGCAATCCGTCATGCATAGAGTACTTACATATGATATTTCATGAAATGAATAAAAACAATGAGTCAGTCTTTGAACAATTGTCATTATAAAAATAAAAGATCAAAACAAGATATAGGTAACTATCATATGTTGTGCCTTTTTAGGATGCGCTAGCTTCTAAAAAGGCTTTAGCTTGCGAACTAGTCAAAAAGAAATTTTTCTATGTTAGCCTACGAACTTTTCAGCCCAACTGTTATGAATAGGTACTAATAATCTGTAAGTGTAGGTATTGTGTGTATGTATGTATGTATGTATGTATGTATGTTCCTCCATAACTCTTAAACGAATTAACCGATTGTCATGAAATTTGGTAGATAAACATTAATTTAGACGTACGGGACACGGGATAATTTTACTACCATCATCAGTGGAGCCCATGTTTTTCCAGGATAAATCCTATACCTTGTTAATCGAGTTAATAAACTATCTGTGTGTCAAAGTTCATCCAAATACGTCCAGCCGGTTTTGCTTCAAAGAGTAACAAACCTCACTTTCGCATTTATAGTATTAGTAAGTTTTTTATTTACAGCAACAGTAATCCTGTTTAATTAAACTGACACTTAATTGAATCTTGCATAATTGATTTAGTAGACCCGGAAAAACAATTCAAGTTAAGTCGGTATTCGATCCATTGAATACCTTGAATTAATAATCTTACACATAAGAGAATATACAACAATAAAATATTAAAGGAAGTATCTAAGAAAAATAACAAAGAAATAAATGTCTACTCATAGCACTCAGCACTATTACCTACACTAATAAAATCGCCATCCTATTACTTTTTACGAGTTTCTAGGAGGTCTATTGTTGTAATACAAAATTGATTATCGAATTCCTCAAGCTTTTATTTAATCATTACCTAAGTACTTACTCCTTTGATTGATTTAAAGGCTGATTACAGTTTAAAGAAGAAGCGCTTTAAATTTAACAGTTTTATTCGTAGATTTTACATTACTTAGATTAAATTTAATAAATAAAACAGATTATAAAATTCTGAACGAAATTTGACTATACATCAGTATCACCATCTTTTATATAACCATTTTTATAATTTGTTAATTTTGTTTGTCATCTACATAATTAATTTTGTTCTAATTTGTTTGTCACTAAAACTTTTGTTAATATATATGTATGTATACCTAGCTAAAATTTAATAAAAACATATGTCAGAATTACGCATCCGAAGTTTATCTTCATTAATTAATTGCCCATAAAAGTCCAGTCGTTAAAAAAGTACTGTCAATTTAATACCTATCTAGGGGAGAGAAAACGATGGTAAAATAAAAGAAAATCTACAAATAATTCATGAAGAAATGTTCCACTTGTAGTTTACGCCAATTTTGCTAGCCGTAACTTGTTTTAAAATAACAATTTTAAATGGTTTCCTGCACGCTCAAATAACAAGTTAAATTTAGCAATACACAACTTATATGTTAACTTATAAGTTCACAACTTTATACCTATAACTTAGCCAGTCTACATTTAAACGGGCTAAGTATAATTAAAATCATAAACTAACTCCCGACTTTCTATTGAGCCCAAACACGCTAATATTATATCCGTTACAAGTTCATTAACAGTCTTTAACAGGCAGGATACCGTATCCTACTGACTACTTATTGCTGCAGCATCGCATCAGGTCAACAACATTGCCCTGTAATGGAAATACCACCGAAGTAACAGTATACAAAATTTCAAATCAATCGATCCTCTGGAAATTAGGGAAATCCCTTAGTTAAATAAGAAAAAGTCTGATGATCTTTAAACGCCCGAATAAAAATATTCACAAACAAACTATAGCTAAAAACTACCTCAATAAAGACAGCTTTCAAACAAAAAAACCATATCAAAATCGGTCCACCCTTTTGGGGACTACAATTCCATAGACAGGCACGCAGTCACACCCATACAAACATGGGTACACAGAGAGAAGCACAAACTTATAACACCCCGTTTTTGTGTCTGGGGTCGAGGGTTGAAAACAGACTGTGAATTCGCTATAAGTAAATTTGGGAAACTATTTGACTGATCACGATGTACTGGGAACGTTTTTACTACTAAATCGATATTACGGCTAGGCATAGCCAGTTCATAGAGCAATATAACATTATATTATCTAAGTAGCATTTTAATTGATCAGCCCTTCAGTTTTTCAGATCGTACCGTTCGATATAAGGTCATAAAAAATAAAGGCAATTACTTTTTATAACCACTTATAAAAAAGTCCTTATTTTTAGCTTCATTAGTAGTCTGCATGAAATGTATAGATTGACCTGAAACATAATTCAATTATAGGTTATAAGTTAGTTCATTATACAATATGCCGTTTCTATCTTTAGAATAATTTAAACAAACCAATCAAAATTATGTCTAAATAAATATACTTATGGTTTCTTTTGCTGAAACTGTTCCAACCGAACGATACATGAATCCAGGCGGCTTGCTTATCACCGGTCCTTTTGGAAAAAAGTCATACTGAGAATGCATGTGACGACTGGCACTGATAGGATAAAGTTCTTTAGTCTTGTCAAAGGTAAAAAGTGAGGATAGGAGATTGGGATCTTGCATCGCTTACCTCATTATTTCCTCGGTGATTTCCTGAAAAATGTGTGGTTACTTCGACAGTCATACTGCTCAGTTTATGACTGAAGCAAACAGTGATACGGGCCTTAAATGAATAATGAAACAAATGACAAGTTTAGCGAATAAGCGGTTACAGTTACGTCGATGTAGTTAATACATAAGCAGGACAATTATTTAATTACTAAACATGTGTTTGCAATTTGTTACACTTTATAAAATTAATATAATAATTTTATTAGCAAATAGATTTTTGTAAAGACAACAACAGACAAATACCTATAGTTGTAATCAATAAAACTCAAATTTTATAGTTGCTGCGTAAACGAAACACAGTGTTGACTCAATATTTTCAAATTCAATGGTTTATTTTCGTTTCTTAGTAAGTAGGTAGTACACAATAATAACTATGTATCCCCAAAATCTATAGGTACATATAATAAATTCGTAAACAAGCTGTGGCTGTACATAGAACATTTTAAAAAAATACTAGGTCAAAATAGTTTTTAGAATTTTCGTCTGTTTGCCTGTACGTTTGTGTACGCTAATCTCAGAAACAGCGAATGCGAATATTATAGCAAGCTTATCATTCCAATCTGTTTACAAATAAAAAAGTTATACCGAAATGCCAAGCGTACGAAAACCGCGTGAAGTTGACCCGCAAGTAAGAACAGCTAGGCATTGGATAATATCTTTAGATATTTATCCAACTATGCTAACAAATTCGACTACTCGTTATATAATGGGCATGGAAGGTCCTCCTTATTAATAACGCAGACTATGACAAACTTACTCGTAGCGGTAGCTAGACTAGTAGATGCTTCAATTATTAATAAAATATGCAAGCACGCATCGACACATTAAATGCTTAATTGTGTTTACCATAAACAAGTAGGTGGACTAGAACATGCTGTCGTTTCGAACATGACATTCTTATATACTTTGATGACATACTAATTGTATGTTTATTTTCAATCATACATAATATTATATAGTGTGTAGGTATACATTATGTATTTTTAGGCTTTTCAGACTCGAGCCTAGACCCTTGTATCTGAGTAAGTCAGTAGTTTTGTTAATAGCCAGTGAAGTTTTGTTAATTATTGTAACAATATTTATTTATTTAACATAGCACACAGACAGAATACAATCAAATTCGTGAAGACAAAAATACGTGTGTGTAACAATTAGCCAAATTGCATTCCTAAATTGTGTGCATTTCATGATTATCTTAATTCTAACTAAACACTAATGATAACAATTAAGTACCTAACAACTAACTAACACTTAATTAACAATAGTAAATAAAACATAAGCCTACTTAAATATTAGCCCCAAAGTTAGTCACATGCAACTTAAAAGTTTACACTAGAGTAATAATAATACTAAAATGAAAATGCTTTAGACAGAATCGTCCGTCAATTTGGTTGCTAAACATCGGATGTTACACCCACGCTTATCTGTTCCTCGGAAATGGGTTTTCGTGGCTTTCTGAATGCCAAGAACCTCGATAAACGAGAGTAATATAATCGTCCTTCGGTCTTTAAACCCCGAACGGGATTATTAGCGTTTCTCCCAGATTTTGGCTTTCAAAAGAGGTGACAAATTGCCTCTGTATACAGAGTACGTCCGATCATAGACTTGCGACATTCTTGCTTTTATTGCATAAATTACAACTATTTTAATTTCAATACACAAGTATAGCTCAAAATCTGTCGATCTAGTAAAAAAATAAAAAGTGTCATTAGATGTTGTTTTTGTAAAGATAGACAATATTGTTGCCCTCCAAATAAGCCTATTTTTATCTCAGTAAAACCAAAAACTTTAAGTGATATAATTTTTGTGTACACGTAGAGAAATATCTCAAGAAAAAAAAAACAAAATACTTAGTTATTATTTATGTACACTAGAATATCATACAAGCTGTGCTGCGTGGTTTCAATCACCGTAAGTATAATAAGAAATCTTATTTAGGTTCAGGGACCGCGAACTCAATCGTGCTTTTATTTCGTTTTCCCTAATCATTCTTTTTTCTTTTGCTCGTTACTAAAGTATTAATGTTCCTCGTTCCTAATATATAATGTTAAATTGGTCTATCAACTTAGTTTAATATGTGTAATTTTAGTGGAATTATTGTACCTATATATAATAAATAAACAATAAATATAATTTTGCTTCTATATTTTGCAATAAGTGGGTGCATTCCCAGCAGTTCGGTTGACAGTTCGGTTGACCGAACTAGTGAGACTTTTTTTCCCAGTACTTCGGTCGAAAAAATCAACCGAAGTAGTGAGACTATTTTTTCTCTGGTCCATTCCCACTACTTCGGTTGACCGAACTAGTGAGACTTTTTTTTTTCCCAGTAAACATTCATTTGTTGAGATCTTATATTATTCTCTTATTTTGAAATATTTAAATTTAGTTCATAGAGGTACACATTATACCAAGGAGTATTTACTCCAACATATCAAATACAAAAAGAAACTTTTTTAATCTCACTTACACATAATAACTACAGTTATTACAATAGCTGTATGTTACTTTTAGAGGGTGCCTTTGAATCTATATTCTAATGTGGTTTTACCTCACGATTTCAAAGGGTGATTTATAATCCGTATTCCTCCCATTGTTTACGGGACTGCTTTAATTTTAAAGTTATTATTGACTTCAAAAAGGAATATAAATTTAAATAATCTTAAGATTTTTAAAACTACATCGATTTTAAATGTTTAGTTAATTTAAATTCATTTATATTTTTAAAATTGTTTTCCTAATTGTAAAACACAATAAAAACACAGCAAGTGACATATAACCTTACAACAAAAAAACACTAGGCACCGCAATTCATTCATTTAAATACAATAAGAATTTACACACACAACTTACGGATATGTCACCAGTTATTTTTCCCAAAAATAATAATTAATTAATAATTACTTAACAGTATAAACATATTACATTACCTATTTATTTTTTCGTATTTTATTTAATGATTGTCGTAATCAATTAGTAATGAGAAAAGAAGTTTTCGATTCGTCGCAAAACGTTAAAATATTTGAGTTTTATTGATTACTAGCTGGTGCCTGTGACATCATCCGTATTGAAAAATTTAAAAATACAAAATTTAAAATTTAAAATAAATTTTTAAATACGAGTTACACCTGAGAAAATATCTGACAACTAGCTTTATCGCTGTGTCGACGTTTACGCTCGACACGCTCGACCTCAGGAACCTAACATTTTTCCAGGATAGAAGGTATCGTATTTATGTTAACCCAGGTTAGTAGGTATAATTAATATTAGGAAAATCAAAGATAATTGATTGGTCTCGCTGCGCTCGACTAGATTAGAGCGCTATACAAAAGCAATAGCTCCGAAAATGTGGCAACATTTTATTGTAGTGTATGTAAAAAATCGTCACTTTTTATCACTTTTTACCCAGTTTTATTATATTTTTACACAGTTTCACTACGCTAACTGGTATTTTATTATGCCTAAAATTTAATAAAACATTCGGCACGTACACATCACAGACAGTTTGCAGTGTCTGACTCGGGTACGCCGAATGAATTCGGCTTACTATTTTATGCCGCATTTTACAAGTACGACGGCGGTATCTAGTCGAGCGCAGAGAGACCAATCATTTATCTATGTAGGAAAATATTTCTTCAGATGCACTTTTGAGCGAAAAGAGGTTGTAGTGTAGCTCGTATAAAAAAATGTGCCGAAAATGACCCTTCGCAAACATCTATTCCAAAGGCCATTAAATTTTACTGTCCATAAAACCAATGTCGCTGAAAGGCCAAGTGACACATGCCTGACACACTTCTTACTTTTTTTATGCGTGTCACTTTGGAGACTTAATTTTATCAAAACAAAATGGACTCTCTAAATCTTATTATTTCCCTTTTGTGATTTGCATCATGATAGGTACCTATAACATATACAGGGATAATTTTCTACATTTAAAATTATTACAAAACTTCAGATCATTCAAGATGAAATACGTTAGCGGTAGACCGCTACCAATTTTCAGCGCAAATGAGATTATTCATAATCATATTTCGCTGTGTTTGTGTTCATTCTGTGAAATTGTATATATTATAGAAAAACGTACGTTCTAAATTCATAAATAGCGATATGATTCGATATACATAGATAGCGCAAAAGTAAATTTTCACTCAAGAATATAAAAAAACTATTATTTTCACATTTTTACAACCACCAGCATCTTGATTTGGTTTTATAGTTGCTAGCTTTTTCAATTTATATCTTTGTACTTTGGCCGTCAGAAAGTGGTAAACAACAATGACCCGATTGAAATAGATAATTAAATTTCACGTATGAATATTTTGAATATTCAATTAAGATTTATAATGCGTTTTAAAAATAATCCTGCCTCAAAATGTATAGTAACTTTTGATTATCAATTTCCAAGTAGTAAATGTTTGCAGAAGAAATTACCGGTTGCTGTAACAACGCCAGTAGTAGTTGCTGCTGCTCCTGTTCCTCCAATCGTTGAGCCTAGAACGACCCGCTCTGGTCGTCAGGTATTTTTGCCTGAACGTGTATCGAACGCTCTGTGCGGGAGAGCGCAAAGAGCGTTCGATATACATAGATAGCGTTTGTTGTATTACATACTCTTTGCGCGCGGATTTTGAATAGATGATGATAAGTGTCACACCTAAGAATATTAACGCATGTCACACATGACATACTATTAATACCGGTAGGTGGGTTGACGGTTAGGAATAAAAATGTTGATTACTATAAACAGACAAACTAAGATAGGTTGACGGTTAAGAAAATAAATTCCTAACCGACCAACCAGGTGGACAGCGTGGTTAGTCGGTTAGGAGTAGACGTTATTTTCGGCTTGGTTTTTCTCATAGAATGTTCTTTTTAGAGTTAATAAGTAGGTATTTTTATTGTAAATAATAAATTGTTGTTCTATTAAATTGTATATATACCTAGAGTTTGGTTTTAGCAATAAACAACATATCTATTAGTAGGTACTTACAGATAGATATACAAACTAATTGCTGTTGTCGCTATTATATTATTGTTTATCAAGGCACATTTGTTAGTCAACCAAAAAAACTTAGGCGAAAGGTTAAGACTCTTAACAAACCTTGACTTCTACATTAACAGTCGTAATAAATAATAAAAGAACCTTGTGTATTATTATGATTCCAGTTAAATGCTTAATTGTGAATTAAAGTATTTAAGCAAAAAAATTTAGACAATCTTAGACGAAAAAGTTACGGATAAATCAATTTTTTTTTCACATTAATGTACCAATTTATTTAATTAATTAATATTACATATGTATATATTTACATATAACCTATCTAAAACTAAAAACCTTTAAAAAAATTAATATAATACTTAACTAAAATATATTTCCAAAAGTTCCGAAGATGCTGGCAGCATTCCCCGTTTGATAATTAATAATTAATTTAATTTAATACACAATTAAATGTGTACCACAGAGCTCAGTCGCCTTACTCGTATAAAATGTAATAGGCCAATGTTTATGAATTTTGCTTAATTTATAAAATCGCTAGGTACTTATTTATTGAAGAAATATACAATCAGTAGGTATAGGTATATATAGTTATGCTTCACAAAGGAATGTAACAACATTTGAATTTTCAATTACGTTTTCTATTACCTATTCTGTAATTTAAAACTCTCGATTCCTTTTGGCTCGCTAACGTGATTGACATAATGTTTATTCGTCTGCCAAGAAAGAAATTCTAAATATAAAATCTACAAAACAAAATCCAATCTATGAAATGATGTATAACCTCATTATTTAAAGAGTATTAATTTGATGTCACTCTCCGCCTCCGTCTGTCTGTCTGTAACTTCGCAACGGAGGTTTATGCGGTTTTCATCATCAGTTATATAAGTAATTTTTCACGGAAATAATACATGTAATACAACCTAATTATGTTTTTGTGTAGATAAGTAGAAAAAAAAAAACAATATTTTGCAACCGAGTCACCGAAACTTTCCGCGTCTGTCTGTTTCTCCGCTAATTAATTCTAAATCGTCATCTCAGCTTTTTTTCCGAAACCCTGGTAAATTTAAATTTATAATGACGATCATGAAGAGTTTCCTGGAGAAACCTAATTGATAAATAAATATTTTCATTTTGGTTTGATTTTTAAACCACGCAACGGATTTGATACGGCTTTTACTAATGGACAGAGTCGCGGGCACCAGCTAGTATTATAAATACGAAAGTTTGTATGGATGTATTGATGGATGGATGTATGGATGTTTGTACTCTTTCACGCAAAAACTACTGAACCGATCACCATGAAATTTTGCATACACGTTGTCTGGGACACCAGAAAGGACATAGTATACCATATCATCCAGAACGCGGACGAAGTCGCGGGCACCAGCTATTAATATATATAAAAAAAAATACGTCGCAGACGAATCCTGGAGCGGGTCGCTTTTTTATAAGATCTCAACATCGAAAGATGAGCTTTATTTAGATGTCGTCATGTGACGCGTCGCTTTACGGTGTTACATTATTAATCGCGACACCTCTGTGGATATTTATTCATCAAATTAGATGCACTCGCCGTATTTGTTTATTTACCTACTGAAATAGCGATGAATATAGACGTGATTAGTGCTAAATTAAGACTGAATCAATAAATGAGGTGATGAGTTAGCGTACTACTTGTCAGTTTAATTTTTAAGTATTTACTGCAGAATATACATATTACTTATCAAAACTTTATTAATTGCTTTCAAATATACACCACACTGGGAAAATAAACACTAACCATATAAATTGATTTTTAACATATAACTAAATTGTAATCACTGCAATAAAATACCTCAAAATAAGTATATAATTTCCTGCAAAAAAAAAACATTGTTGAGATACCGTTTAAACACGCTACGATCTCTTTAAAATATCAGGTATCAAATAATTATGTTTACTAAGTTTTTTTTTTCTATTAAATACTAGCTGACCCGGCAAACGTCGTTTTGAGAAAAAAAAAATTTTTTGGTGGTGGACCACCCCCATTTAGGGGTATAAAAAATAGATGTTGGCCGTTTCTCAGACCTACCCGAAAAGCACACAAAATTTCATCAAAATCGGTCCAGCCATTTCGGAGGAGTTTGGCAACAAACACCGCGACACGAGAATTTTATATATTAGATTAAAATACAAAAGTTAATTGAATGCATCGCGTGTCTCTTTTGCTTTCCTCGCAATGAAAAATTGTGATAGCTCAGCTGGTACAACTATCGAAACAGCATTTAATGCAGTGACATGAAAAAGTATTCGTAGCTAACCTACTGTGAGTGAAAGACCTTTGGTCTACCTAACTGTCTTGTACTCATTTGTAGTTTGGACGCTTTGCAGTCTAAATGAATCGAATGCTTAGGCCACCTCAAATCAATCATTTGGTAAAGATCCTGAAAGTATCTCGGAGTTTACAAAATTCGTTGTTAGTTTCCTATTATCCGTTTCCTACTATCCTTTGCAATCGTACTAGGATTTTGCAAAAATCAATTTTTTTTTTTTTTTTATATATATAGATATTTAATTCAAAGCGATAAAATTAAATGTCTATAACGGTTGTGTTATCCATAAGGTGAATGATACGGAATAAGGAGGATTATCTATCTACAGGGTGTTGTGGCCTTTTTTTTTTTTTTTTTTTTTTTTTTAACGAGGAGTAATCCGCTTACAGATTCCCTACCGCTGGGGTCGCCCAGCACCTGATCATAGTGGCACTGGGAATACGCCACTAAAACTCCCCGGTGCCTCCTTGCCCATGATAGGGATGAACCGGGATCTGCGGAGGCATCTTACACCGGTCCACCCCCAGGGCAGCCCGGCCATTGCTGACCAGGCTAACTCCAACGTGAAGATTGTCCCGAGACACTAGTACAATCTCCATACAGAGGGACCTTGTGCAGGCACACACAGCTAGCCGACCATGTGCGCAAGGTCCCCCTAGACCATCTACAGAAGACGGGCCTACAGGCTCGCCTTCCCTAGACAGCCTCACCAAAAGTCCGCACTCAAAGAGTGCGGAAAACTCCACGGTGAGAGGTAGCCCGGCGAGGGTTTCCCTCTCGTGAGCGTTCGCTGCAGGCCCCCGCTCGGAAGCCCGCTTTGTAACACTCACAACACCAACAGCGTTCTGCTACAGGCCCGCTCGGGCGCCCGTTTGAGATCAAGTCAAGAGACACCTGTCTCAATGCCAAGCTAATGATAAAGTGGTTTGTATATAATTACCTTATACGGGGCTTTTATTTGCTTTATTACCTGCAACATTTTAACACGAAACATCTAATACCTAAACTAGCAATTCACGTATGTCATAAATTTATTTCGTATATCTCGGTAGCGACTCTGATGATTTTGAGGAAATTTTGTAGATAAGGTTCTGCTAATTTAAGTCTATTTATATAAATAGTTTAATTTCTTGTAAAAATGCAATTTTAACACAGAAATAGTTATTTTATAACTATTTTAAAAAAAACACCATCTCGTATATTTTGTTGTACTTTTATTGTTGATAATCAACTATTGGACAATAATAAACTGTTATCAAAATTTTGTGTTAAAATCAAAAATGCATCGGCGAAAAAAATTAGAGTAGACCGTACATACTCGCCAACTTTCTTGTTTTGAATACTTTTGTACTTACTCCTATAGATATGGTTCTGTTTTGCCAACTTTTATATATCTTCATAGAAAAAGTTCCATTTTGTCAAAATATAGAGCGCAGCTCGGTCACCGCGGCCTAGTGGGGTCTAGGGTGAGTTTATAATAAAGGCACTCGTTAGCGAAAGCGTAAAACAAATTGTATGTACGAGTATCAGCTCCGATCCGACACACGACTGGAGTTTACTCCTTACGAACGATTATAAACTTAAATTTTCACAATTCGAACACGCCGAAAGAAGAACATTGTTCTTTTCTTAAATAATATTGTGTAGATTCAAAAAATAAAACTTAACTATAACGCATAACATAACGCATTCGTGTGACAATTTTGATATATTTTTTTTTACTCCTATAAATTTTCATACCATGGGCTTATATAATATATGCAAATCGATTCCTAAGGAGTAAACTAAAAAAAAATATGGTAAATTTGACAGTTGTCACTGTTAAATTAACAATTCTCCATATAAATGTTTACTAGCTAGCGAGTGCGGTTTTTATAAACCTATTATAAACTCATAATAGATCCACTGGTATTTTAAGAATAAAATACAAGTCGTGAAACCAATAAAGAGTAAATAAAAGAGGGAGCGATTTTAAATCTGTTGTAAAATTAATTGCAACGAAAGGTAGATTTAAAAACGACTAGTCTAATTCCCTTCAGCCTTCAGCCTCTTATTGACCCGATCAGAATCACCTCCATTTATATCCCTTAGCCTTTTTGTCTTGCAAGTATTAAGCCTTAAAACGTTCATCACTTAATTAAAATTGAGAAAGATTCCTCTCTTAATTAAGTTCAGCTTTAAATACTTGTATAACAATAAGGTGTATATCCTGGCTATATAATACTTCTCTTACCGAAAAGTTCTACTAAAAAAGAAAAATATCAAAACTTGCTCTTTATATTCTGCACAAAATAGTTTCATACGTTATATTACGAAGTAACTGTGTCTAAAACGATTAATATAACAAATGTAAGTAATTATCTTACTGGTTGTTGCTTTGTCATGATTTGATTGACGGGACGTCGGAGAACCCTATAAACACAGAGAATCTATATATTGTATATACATATATATACAATATATATATACAATATATATATATATACAGAGAATCTATATATGTATATACATATTATATTGTACTAGCTGACCCGACAAACAAGTTGTTTTGCCAAAAAATAAAAAATTGGGGTGGACCACCCTTAACATTTAGGGGTATGAAAAATAGATGTTGGCCGATTCTCAGACCTACCCGATAAGCACACAAAATTTCATCAAAATCGGTCCAGCCGTTTCGGAGGAGTTTGGCAACAAACACCGCAACACGCCGAATTTTATATATTAGATATACATATCTATGGAAATAAAAGAAAGTCGTGTTAGTTATACCATTTATAACTCGAGAACAACTGGATCGATTTTTATAATCATTGATTTGTTGAATGTGTCTCAGTCCCGAATAACTATAAAACATCTGATAAGTATTATACATTTCGTGTGATAAGGCTTTTTATTCTAAGGCGGTACGAAGTTCGCCGGGTCAGCTTGTTTTTAGTAAGTGTAAGAAAAATTCTTTTAATATTTTAACTGTATGAAAATCCATGGAAAAAAACCTCACAAAAACAAACTTCGATTTTATTGTTGTGAAAATGAGAAACTTTACTTATTTATAATTTTATTCACTTGCTAAGTTAATATTGACCTTTAGTTGTAAAAACGGCAGCCAAACACTATTCATGTTCATTTTAAAAGTAGGATGTAACAAGTTGCTGTTCAATTTGTAATCTCTTAAAAATAATAACTGGCAAGTTAGTCTTTACAAATAACTTTATTATAGAAAATGAAGGTATACATGAATAATTTAATTGTCTGTCTGTGATTAAAAACAAATTTCTTATGTTGATGTAAAATGTTAAATAAAAATATAATCAAAGGTAATTGATTGGTCTCGCTGCGCTCGACTAGATAGAGCGCTATACAAAAGCAATAGCTCAGAAAACGTGGCAACTTTTTATTGTAGTGTGTGTAAAAAATCGTCACTTTTTATCACTTTTTACCCAGTTTTATTATATTTTTACACAGTTTCACTACGCTAACTGGTATTTTATTATGCCTAAAATTTAATAAAACATTCGGCATGTACACATCACAGACAGTTTGCAGTGTGACTGGCTCGAGTACGCCGATTCGGCGTACTATTTTATGCCGCATTTTACAAGTACGACGGCGGTATCTAGCCGAGCGCAGCGAGACCAATCATTAATCTATGAATATAATATTAAAAAATTTCAACCGGTGAATCGATTTCGACATAACCTTATAGAGGCGGAAAACTTTTCAAAGAAAAAATAAGTTGCTTTTAGTTAGATATGTTACTTTTATGTCAGACAAAATTAAAAGAAGAAGAAAACTACATGTAGCAACATTCCTAATAATAGATATATCGTAGTAATAAATTTCTCTTCCCCTTGGATAATAAAACTGTGCTAATAGCAGTATAGATACCTTCACGGGCGTTATAAACGTTACCTTGGACTATTCACTATCATTCTAGTCGAATGAGACTTCACCATCATTATCATCATCGCCATCAAAGATTGGAACCTAAAACTCAAACTTAAATCTAAACTAAATAACGCAGGTAAAAAAACTGTTTTCTAAAACACTAACTAAAAATGTTACATTGACAATTAGATTAGTTACATGAAAAAAAAATTATTTTTTAAAGTTGCTGCCAATCTAATTATTAGTTTTAATTTAAAGATTTTTGTTTTTATTATATTTTTTGGGAGTTTTTTGTTTAGTGACACAAAAAATAACGAACTTATATAAACTTATGCTATACTTATTTTTACATATATACTTATATCATACTTATTATAATGACGTAAAGTTTCACCTGAAGGTAAATGACTAAATTAATCCTCCGGAGCTTTCAGGTCCCAGCTCGCCATGATAAAGCGTTATTTTTATAAACAAATTTGAGGCTACAACCTTATGATTTTTATGATTTTTAATCAAAATGCTTAATTTTTGGTTTACACTCAGTACTAAATTGAAATCACATACAGCGGGCGAAGCCTCACGACCTCTATGAACCCGCTGCAGCTAGATTATTTTTAGCGTATTTATGTGGATGTCCACATAGTAATGATAATTGGAATTGTCATTTTTTTCTACTTATCAATGTCAAACTTTTTGACCAATTCTTATAATCTTTGATTTGTTGATTTTGCTTCGGCCCCGAAATAGCAGTCATACATTTTGTATAAAACAGGTTTTTGATTTGAGGCGTACGAAGTTCGCCGTGTTAGTTACAATAGTATCTGTATAATGCTTCCAATAAAAACATACGGAAAACATAGCTTATCAATAAACAAAAAAAAATCACAAAAGAATCAGAAAATTAAAAAAAAACTATGTTTGTGTGCTAGGTACTTCTTCTACACCAACCACACAACAGATTTTGATATGGTTTTCAATAATGGAATAAGAGATTAAAAATATTTAATCCATACGAACCGAGTCCGTAGGTAATACATAAAATATAAATAAAAACTTAATGTGAAAAATTTAAACCAAAAACTAACTATATGTATATAACGTGTGTATGTAGGTATATCTATACTAATATTAAAAAGAGATTTGTAGTTTTGCTTTTAATGAATAAAATCAAGAACTACTAGATTTTAAAAATTCTTACACCTATAGAGAGCTACATTATCAGCGAGTAACATAGGCTATATTTTATATGTTTTGTTCGTAAAATGCAAAATATGTAATAAAATACGGACTTCCCTGTGTTTTCCCCAACATTGAATACTTACTGTGCAATTAATTGCATTATACTTACTGGTTTTTATAAAATACACCTCTTGTTCCATAAAACCAGTTATGCAGCAATCTTGATCATAATTTCTTACATAAAATTATTGTATTCACGTGTCTTGAACATTTTATTTTAAAATCAGCACAAACCAAAATACATATAAAGCAGCAATTATATTGCAATTCTGAAACTGTCTAATGAGTAAACTGGTGAATTAGTGAAATTGACGAGGAAGGAAACAGACCAGCGGTACGTTAACTCTCTTTTGCATTTATAATATTAAAAGAATATCTTAAGATCGAAGGATGACGTTTTTTTGTTATTGACGAACAACATTCAAATATCCAAACATACAAACTTTCTCATTCATAATAGTATTAGGATTAGGATTAGCATAATTAAAATTTAAGTGTCTATAGCAGTTATTTCTAAATTCCCAGTTATTTTTAAGTTCTTAATTGTACTCATTTACATTTTAATTTAAAACAAGCGTTTGAATAATGTCTCTCTTTCTTTCGACCTAATCCTTTTTTTCGATCTAAACTTTATTTTGTATAAATGTTGATCTTACTTTCCCTGAACAAATAAACAGTGAGTAATATAGCCTAAATTTTAGATCGATAAGTTATTTGGGCAGCCCGTCTGGCGACAGTAATCACCCTCTTACAGAAGAGCACCGTGAAATAACAGTATTAGTGCTGTTGTGTTTCGGTGAGTGAGTGAGTGATGCCAGAGCCCATTGCCCCATCCCTTGCACCATTGCCCCATCCCTTGCACCATTGCCCATCCCTTTCCCCAATGCCCCACCCCTTTCCCCTTATCCTTAATCCTTCTATGATCGGCAGCGCACTTGCAGCACTTGTGGCGTTGCTTGTGTTATAGGCGACGGTAGCCACCTACCATCAAGTGGACCGTCAGCCTGTCTGTCGACCTTAATATTAAATTATTACCTAATAATTATTACCTTATTATTAATTATTAATATTTAATACCTTATTAGTCTTATTACCCTACCACAAATCCTTCCCCCATTATTTAGAATTATTAATTTAGTAATTCACTTAGGTAATATAATTTTAGTCTACAAGTCTTTTAAGTCCTACACAATAAAGCCCTGTAATTGGCAATGTAAGTAGTAATACTGTATCTATTGTATGTTATTTTGTTTTGCTAGTCGCACGTAATTGCTAGTTAAAGATGAATGAGTTACATTCTCTTTGTTTTCCAATTGAGATTTACACCATTTACATATTCTTATTTCAATCTACATAATGTGGATATCGTAAGAACCCCTACGACCGTTTCAAATGATTCAGTATATTCGTAAGTACCAACATAAGTGGCGAGAGAACAAGTAAGTATACAAATGATTAGATTCGCTACCTCGAGACAATGACCTAGTTTAATGAAATATTCATGTAAACGAGTGCACAAGATACTCCATAAAAATAGCCATTTATTTCCATACTTTTCTGTATAACCATTGAAAAACACACTGAATCTTGGAATCCACAAATTCTATTTCACATACTAAGTTTTGTTTAATTTCTACTATATGTTATGTACCTATATGACGTGTTCTTTATACCTCTTATTCTCTAACAAATTAACACTTATAGGCTCTATATTTGCTTTGTTTTTGCATTTGCGCGCGACTTTTTTTTCTAAAATAAGGAATAAGAAAGGATTAATTACTTAATCATTAATAATAGGATATTGTTACTTAATCATTAAATTGTGCTTAATCATTAATCATTATTTTGTGAAAAATAAACACTTTAGATAATATGAATTTAATCAACAGAGGGCGTTAGCAGAGTTTACTTTGTAGTGCAACATCAGAACACGATAAAAGTAGGTACTGCTTATAAAATTCAGTAAGGAACATATTATGGAAAATATGGAACATCAAGAAATAATACAGAGAATTGTGTTTGTCAGTTTGCATTTGAGTTTACATTATTCAATAGTTACAATGAAAAGGTCACTTGAAACGCAACGATATAACTTGATAAAAAATGAATTTTGATGCTTATTCGATTGTAAGAGCAAATATCATGGCATTTTTTTAATAAATGTAACAAAATTACGTTAATTTTCACTAAATAATTTAACAAAGTAAAATCTGCTTAAATGGTTCTTTTGCAGCTAATAAAAATAACCAAGGTAATAAAATAATTATGTACTTAATTAAGATACTAAAAATGTTTTATGAAAATATTATTGAAATTTGAAGTAAACTCATTTTATCATTGAAAGTTGAAGAAAGAATGGAAAGAAAATACATAAAAATGCCAAATACTCGTAAAAAAACTCGTAGTGTAAATTTTATATATATAAATAAAATATAAATAAAATAAATAAAATATAAATATAATATAATCCTTGAAGCTCATTGAATCTGAGATTTGGGTGTGATTGCCATTTTTACAAAAACAAAATATGTAATTCCATTTACACAATATGAAGAATATTTATGTATCGAACCAATGTAGATAGTTACCTATAGGTATTTAATTTGGCTAATGCATTAGTTAATGGTCCAGTATTGGTAAAACAAACAATCCATTTGTTTCTATTATGCAATGCGAACATTGTACCCACTTTGAATAAATCTTTCTGCATAAACTAACAGTTTTGATCACATTATCAAGATGTTTGTGTTCAAATGTTTTTCAATCGAAGAATGTTCTCCAATATTTTTAATGCCTACTTTTTAAGCGGACTATGTTTTTTAAATCAATACTAATAATAAATCTGTAAGTGTAGGTATTGTATGTATGTAATGTATGTTCCTCCATAACTCTTAAACGAATTAACTGATTTTCATAAAACTTGGTAGATAATCATTTAAACGTACGGGACACAGGATAGGCTACTTTATTCACGCGGACGAAGTCGCGGGCGCCAGTTAGTAAAAATTAAAATTGTATTTTAGGTTTAATGTTATATAATCAACTAAACGATGTCCGTAATTAATTTTTTTGTTTTTTTTTTCAGATTCTACAGTGAATAACGACGAAAAAGAAGAAAATGACCAGTTTTTGGCAAGAAAATGCACTTCAAGAATCCTATAATTAATTTGACAATTGAAAATGATGAGTTCCTTTATAAATGGAACAAATGCAAGCGCTGCTCTTTCACCGGCTGTAGACCCGACGCTTATTTATGGACCCCAAAGAGATTCTCTCTATATAGTGATACCAATAACTGCGATTTACGCTATAATATTCTTTACAGGCCTATTTGGTAACATATTCACATGCATAGTAATAATAAGAAACAAAAGTATGCACACGGCCACGAATTATTATCTATTCAGTTTGGCGATTTCGGACTTGCTTTTGCTAGTCAGCGGAATGCCACAAGAAATTTATTCAATATGGTCTAAGTGGCCGTACGTTTTCGGGCCAGCGTTCTGCTTAATAAGAGGACTGGCTGCCGAGACTTCAACGAATGCGAGCATATTGACCATAACATTATTCACGGTAGAAAGATATCTGGCTATTTGTCACCCGTTCGTATCACATAAAATGTCGAAGCTGTCTCGTGCCATAAAACACGTTATATTGCTGTGGATGGCGGCATTCGCATTGGCTCTACCTCAAGCTTTACAGTTCGGCATAAAGGAAAACAGGGGTGTAATAATGTGCCTACAAACACGAGTCATCATTGAACATTCCTTTGAGATTTCAACTTTCTTTTTTTTCTTCGCCCCAATGATTTTAATAACCGCTCTGTATTCTTTAATCGGATTGCGGCTAAGGGACACGAATATTACAAACGAAACTCGAGTTCAGAAGGAGCCCGAAGGAAGTTTCCGTTTCAGTCATAAAGTGCGACGGAAACATAGCCAATCAACAAGACGCGTTGTCAAGATGTTAGGTATTATTTTTTTATTTATTACTTTCATTATTGTAGGATTTATGTGTGATGGAAAGTTGAGTCAGTCCATTGGAAAACTTTTTAGCCCAATCTGTTCAAAACGGCTAAAAATTTGAAAACGTGGGTCATATGTAGGAAGGAATTATAATAATTGAGATAAAAGGGTATAGCTTCTGTCAATTTCAACCTCCACACTGAAACGCAACAGTACATAGTTACGCTGTTATTTCGCGAAGGTCACCCAATTAGCTGGAATCATTCATACAGATTAGATTATAATAATTTCCGACATTAGTTTTTTCGGATTATTTTTAATCTCTTAATAAATAAACACGAATAATAAGAAACATGGCCTCATCTTAATTAGTGTCGAGAATTCATTTCGTCTTCTTTTTTCTTCCTTAACTAACGATTCTCGTCTACTCACAAGAGAGAGGCAAAAGACACAGAAGCGTTCTTTAGGTAGATACTATAAGTTATTAAAACATTATTATGAAACAGTCTAGTAAGACCACAAGGCGAACTTTTGGCTTCCGAATTAGCAAATGTAGATAGATTCCAATCTGGGCTTGCACCTAAAGAATAGAAAAGATCTTTCTGTAACGGTAAAGGAAAACATTATGAAAAACCAGAGTGTTTGAGTGGAACAGTTGGTTAATTACAATTAACTTAGATTTGTCTCTTTCGACAGTGGCAGTAGTAATAGCTTTCTTCATTTGCTGGGCACCATTCCATGCGCAAAGACTGGTCGCAATATATGGTACCAAGGAGAACCACCAACCTCGTTCGTCTGCACTGTTTTTTGTGTATCTCATACTGACGTACATATCGGGTATATTCTACTACGTATCGACGTGCATCAATCCAATTTTATACCATATAATGTCGAACAAATTCAGGGAAGCCTTCAAGGTACGTTGTAAGTTTAATTTTTGTAATAAATGAGTATCGCAAGTAAAGTAGGCATATTTGGGCACAAAACCGTTATTGCGTTGATCGTTAACAAAGTTAACATTTTGATTAACGGATTAACTTTTAAGTTAACTTTAAAAAATATTAACTTCCGTTAACTTTCCTCAAGTCCGTTAATCGTTACCTACTATTTACCAAAAACACGTTCTGACAAGTATGTTAAGACGGTCAGCACTGACCGTCCTTTTCCGTGCTAACGTTTGTCTACTTTTATAAGTAGATCACTAACCAACGACATAAAAAATGCAATTTCTATCACCATAACCATTAACGATTAATGTTAACTTCCATTAAATCTTCCAAAATGTAACGCTTTAGCGTTTAACAAAGTTATCTTTTTCAATAACGGATTAGCGAATAACGAAGTCATTTATTTAATTAACGGTGCCCAGCTATGCAAGTAGGTTAAGATTTACCTAATAATAGTTAGCTAATAATAATAATAGCTAGGTACTATCGCCTATAAAGTAACTAGGTATTCAAAAAAATAGGATAAGATGATGAGTATGGGTCGTGCGGTATGGGGCAAGAAAGTAAATGTGACTTTATTTAAATTTAAATTATTTTTAAAAATTTGGTTTTCATCAATTTTTTGTTTTTATTGGATTTAACTGGAAATGCGATGTGTTCTTTGTGGAACTAGCTCGACATTTCTTCACTTCGAACACTACCTAGAATGCTCATCCATATGTAGTTCTTTTAATACTCTCCTTGAAAAGGCCTCCTCTATCATTCGCGAGCCTCATACTTCCAACTCGTACTGATAGTTAACATCACGATTGATAGTTCCGCCATAACTATTATTTAATCTGTGGTTCCGCGACGACCGCACCCATGCTTCTTGCTTGACGTTTCCAAAGAAAGTTGTTAGATAATGTTGTATGTTGTATGCTATCAGGAATCGCTTCTTGAACTCTCCTTCATACAGAAGGCCCTTCATGATTTTCCGACATATACTTTATAATTTATTTAATATTAATTTTCAGAATACACTCTTCCGGTGCTTCGGAGTAAAAGAGCGACCTTCAATTACAAAACGATGCTCTTACACGGCTATGGCCCTCGCTAGGAATCCAACCTCAAACGGAACAGACCAGTCAGGTAAATATTAACAAAACTTCATTTGAATAAGAATTTACCTATAGCAAAGTGGAAACGGTTTCCGGTACAGCGATTGAAGATTTTTAACCGTTTTAGGACCGTACCTCAGAAATTTTAAATTTTATGTTTGCATTAAAAATTCTTATAAGTAATTTAAATCATCCGCAGTTTATCATTAGTATCATCATTTTCATCAGCCCATAAGCGTCCATTTTTAATTAACCGCCCCCACACTCGAACGTCTGCCCTTCACTGATAAAAGGCCAGTGCGGTGGACTAAAGTCTCCTCACAGACCCTCTTATTAATAAACTTAGACTAAAGCAAAAGTAACTATACTCTGAGTATTAAGATAGGAGTAAATAATTTAATTATAAATAAACACAGAGTAAGGAATGAGTAAGCTAATCCAACTCTACTATCTGAGTAAAAGTTATACCTAGTGGCTACCTAGTATAACGAGGAAGTAACTCGTGATATGTACCTATTTTAATAGAGATGATTTACCTTTTCTTCTTCGTCCCAATTAACAGAGCGAGTATGTTTAGACATTTTATAGAAAGATTTCGTAGAAAATAACTAAGTAAATTTTAAATAATTTCAATTAGCATGTACACTGAAATCATCACAACACAAAACAAATCACCATGAATGACATCTCAAACCAGCTTGTCAAGTTCAAAAAGATCCATAACTGTTATGTTATTGATGCTGTCGCCATAAACATAGTATACTATGGCTGTCGCTGTCAAAAGACGTTGGGTTAATGACATCTCAAACCAGCTTGTCAAGTTCAAAAAGCTTCAAAACTGTTATTTTATTGATGCTGTCACTGTCAAAAATCGTTGGGTTCGCTCGTTTGTTCGTTCTTTTTGTTTTTATAATGCAAGGGTTGCCATAGCACGAACGCTAATCCAGGCGTAAGGAATGCTTTGTAAGTCTGGGTTAACTCCGTGTTTATTAATAACGTATCAAGTCCGAAGTTACTTCTTGGCTAATCTGGTATTAACTACTCCAAGTGCAAGTGTGGACTAAGGTGGAAGTAGACCATTTTTATTAATAAGACTGTTAGAGTATATCTATATATAGAATGATAATAATTTGTATTATTATAATACCTATTTATTTCATATCTACAAACGATGCTCACATACAATTTTTCAAAATCTTACGATCAATGACTTCTGATGTGCCCTCTTCTACAAATCATAAAATGTTAGACAAGCAGAGAGTGCTGTTCGGACAAATTACTCGATATGGTTAAGGTCCAATGCGCGTATTTGTTTCACGAAAATGGTGCTTTGTTTAAACCAACAAACTTCTACATAATATTCAAATCATGAAATATTTTTCTATTCTCTGTATTTTCGTGATTATAAGTTTAGCAGTAAACAACTATACCTACTTTGTCCATAAGCATATTATAAAACAAAGTCCCCGGCCGAGTCTGTCTGTCTGTATATATGTATGTATGTATGTATGTTCGTGATGATCTCAAAAACTACTAAACGGGTTTTCATGCGGTTTTTATCTATAACCAGAGTGAGTGATAATGGTATTTATATATTATAATTATTTAATTAAGGTTTTATGTAAATTGGTTGAAATAGGACAATGATTGTTGAAGATGTAGGCAAAAATCAATCCGTCTGGAAGACTTAATCGAAATCGCTGCCGAATCCGTATGAGATCTCCCAATTATACTTATACAGTCTTTGTATGAGATATAACAAAACAATGCGGTGGGATTGTTTGTCTTTTATAGATCTACAAAAAAGTCCGCGATGGCATAGTCTACCTTTTAAGAACTTCTAAAAAACTCTAAACCATTCCTCCATATAACTTCTAATCTATTTTATGTAATTGATATTTGGAAAAGATATTTATATGGATAGGTACAGTATTAATCATTATAAAATTAAATATGTTAACACCATACAATCTTAAGTTAAAGATCGTACCTTAAGAGTTATCGTAGGTAAACTAAAAACCACGCACGAGAAAAAAAACTCAAGCTGTCTCGCACCAAAGACGACGACGGGACTCGCTTGATGCAGCCATCCCTTTTTTTTTTTTTTTTTTTCCGTGGGAAAATCTGCGATCCAGATCCCCACCGACTATGGGGGGATCGGTGGGGTATGTGGGACTTCTACCCACGAAAAACCCACGGTGTTTCTGCCCGCGCTTCACCGACCCACAGATTAAAAAGTTATATGTCTAAAGACACCGACCTTTGTAATGCAAAATTGCACCCGTGCGATACCGAGAGGTCGCTAGTACCTACTAAAATAAAAATGAAGAGTCTTTTCTGTGCTCATTGTTGTTATTAGAGTATTACAAAAACAAAATGTCTCTTATTTTATCGTGTTAATATCGTAATTCTGATAATACGATTCCAATATTACATGTCAATCCTGATAACATTTTCACTGGTTCCTTCATACTTTTATGCTGTGAACTTTTACGAGACCGCCACCATCAGCGCTGCTCAATCATGTGAGAATGATACTGAATGACTGACTGATTTAATGAACTGAATGAATGAAAGAAGATTGGCACGTGATCAGATAGGAACTATTGAGGAATCGCTCGCGCCAAGAGGCTTAAATAATATTCCTTCTTTTATTTCCAACGGTTGTAGGTATATGAAGGCGCGAGGTAGGTATGAGTACATAATCCTAAATAGTAGGTATGCAGATACATTCATTAAACATTTTTTCTCAACGTTTGTTCGCGGCCTGCAAAACCACACGAACTGTATTTTAATTATTTACTATCTGGTGCCCGCGACATCGTCCGCGTTCTGGATGAAAGGTACCCTATGTTCTTTCTGGGTCCCAGACAACGTGTATGCAAAATTTCATGGTGATCGGTTCAGTAGTTTTTGCGTGAAAGAGTTACAAACATCCATACATATTTACGATTTTGATCAAAATTTGAAATATTTTAAACCATTTTTAATAGTTCATGTCAATTAAGTGCTAAGTGTAATTCGTTTTATCTTCCAGGTAATTACTTCAAAAACGAATCCTGGAACATCAGCAAGAAGGCAAGACGACAAAACAGTCAAGACAGTGATACAAACAAGAGCAACAGCCATCAATGCATCAATGCAAACCCAGATACACCACTTAAAAATTGTGAATGTCATAACTGCGAGTTTAAACCTATCGTGGAGCGTTCGCAAAACAACAATTTGCAGACGCACAACCGATTCGCAGAAACAGTGAACGAAATCGGCAACCTCTGCTCTAGATACACTATTCCAAAAAACATTACATAAAACAATTATAGCAATTATCTAGCGATCATTGAATAATTGCGTATTACGATTAACTTTGTCGTTGTTAGATTTATTTTCATTGAATTATACAAACGATGAAATGTTTAACTTTCAATTTATTATGACAATTCTTATTTTATGTAAGAGCAAACGAAACCCTGAGTTACTAGACAACTCGCAGACAATTAACTCGCGTGAGTCTGCGAGTTATCATTTTTATTTTTTTATCTATTATTTTGTTAGACAAAAAGTGAATATAAAAACTAAATAAACTATGTGGTTCTTAAAAGGAGGTCATACTGATATGTAAAAACTTTTAACTAAAAACTCTTACTGATATGTAAAAGCTTACACCACGCCATCTAGTAAGTATTTATTGACATTTGACATTATTATCGAGCTGTGAATGCCGTGATGATCATACACCATGTTTATATTTCATCCATAGTCCTCGCGGCTTTGCAAATAGAATTGCTTAAAAAACAAAATATCGCTACGGGACTTTAATTCGGTAACAGATATCTTTTAGAATTGTGAGAAGTTACTTAAGATACTAGTCACGTGACGCAATGGCGGATTTACACATTTGCTGATTTGCTGCCAGTAGGCTATTCAAATTTTTGCCGCCCCTACTGACCCCTGCAATTCGATACCCAAGTTCACAATCATAATAATATAAAAAAATTAACAAGGTACTCCCAGGTACTCCATCTTAGTCACAGTATCGGCTCCTGAGAGGAATGCAAGCAATTTCTGGGTCACATAATAACATTTTTCTATTTCTGTAAGACAAAAATAATTTTTTGGCCATATTTGCCGCCCCCTGAAATCTGCCGTCCTAGGTTCAGGCCTACTCAACCTGCTGGTAAATCCGCCACTGACGTGACGCTTTACGTTAAGATATGATCACCTCATCAGCTTTATTTGTTTCTATTGTTTATTAATGACACAAACGATTGGCAAGAAGCAATTTCTTCTTGATTCTTCTTTAAAATAAAAATGAGAAAGGACAAAAAGGACCTATTATGTGATTGGTATTTAATAATTATACACTTATAGGTATAGTTTAATACAAAATTTCGAATTTTCGAATGTTCATCGTTTTTTTAACATAGATATATTATAATTTACCGTAGATTACAATAGCGATAAGAATAAAATTCGATGGTTGGCTACGATGGTTGGCTTATTATTTCTTTTTTCTTTTTTTTTTTTTTTCATTTCAAGCCTACTTTATGATATATATTATTCTCATACTCATTAATCCTAATGAGTATGACAAAAGCAGCGAAATCCCAAACAAGTATTTTCTTCATTAAGTTGTTGCTATTCTAATACCTACTTACTGCCAGACATGTATTTAATATTTGTAAGTATTTGGCCAAGCGCTTAACAGAAGGTATTGTAAGTATATGAGTCGCTAATGTTTCAGTATTACCAACAAACAGGTAATGCAGCCCGTAAGAAAAGAAAGAAACTGAGTCGACATTTTATTTTTTATTTGTAAGTTTGATATTTTAATAGGTATTGCCTGTATAAATAGATTTTTATATTTATTAGATAACTGGTGAATTGTGAGTAAAATAAGGCATTGCTTTTATATTTGCATGAGCCCAAAACTAAGGTGCTCCTTTGGCACTAATTAAAACACGGGACTGATATTTTTATTCATTAAAATTAAGTAGTACCATAGAGTAAATAATACTTAACCAGTAGTTGTATGTACCTAAGCAGCTCTCTTGACCAATAATTTTCTTAATGTTCCCAGCAATTGCATTCACATATTATGCAATTTATTTTATAGTTTTAAATATATTTTTTCTACCTCATTTGAGTATTTTTGTAAGCAGTAAAGTTGCCATTTCCATCGTGATTGATAGCCACCGGCGATCAAAATTTCATTTTAATATGATAACTTCAACAGACTGGTGATGTTTTCGTAGCATTTTGACCGATTCATATAATATGAATGTAATTAAAAATTATTTTATGGTTTTAAATTATGTTTCAAATGTTATAATTTGGGCCGCTCTGAAAGTATACACAGGTTGACATAACTAGTGATGGGCAATAAGTAACGCGGACGCATAGCTAAATGATTGGTCTCGCTGCGCTCGATAGCAATAGCGATCTATCGCAGCGAGACCAATCTACTATCTTTGCGCGGACGGTAATGATAACTTCTTTGTATGACTTCTTTGTATAGAAAAAGATAAGTTACTTACTTACCTGTAGTATCCTTTAATTTTAATTAAATTTTTATGCGAACTACTGCAACTTTAAAAGTGTCATTTGTTCGTTGATTTTTATCAACCGTACTACTGCTACTAAAAAGTTTCATTAGTTCGGTCAACCGAACAAACAACCGTACTATTGATACTACACGGATTATTCAATAGCTTATGTTATGAATTATTTTTGACATTTTTTATTTTATTTTGTACAAGTTTTATATTTTAACGCTCATTGGGTTGTATGAGTTCTCTAATCTTGTTTTGGTTAAAATAATTATTAAAATAATTAAGTCTTAGACTCAGTTAAAACTTAATTATTTTAACTAACTCACGTGTAGATAATACTTACGCCTATATACAGACAAGACTTGATCGTATGTTGTTATAAGAAAATAAACGTTATTAAATGTCGTAAATCATTTAATTTATTAAACTACCCTAAACTAACTAAACTATTAATTTTAATTAAAGAAATGAACCTAGATTTATGGCTACTATCGCCAATTTACTGAAGCGGCATAGAGGTTTCTAAGAGGAATCAAAGCATCTGGCCAAAGATAACTGATTGGTCTCGCTGCGCTCGACTATATAGAGCGCTATACAAAAGCTCCGAAAATGTGGCAACTTTTTATTGTAGCGTGTGTAAAAAATCGTCACTTTTTATCACTTTTTACCCAGTTTTAATATATTTTTACACCGTTTCACTACGCAAACTGGTATTTAATTATGCCTAAAATTTAATAACCATTCGGCACATACACATCACAGACAGTTTGCAGTGTGACTGGTTCGGGTACGCCGAGTTCGGCGTACTATTTTATGCCGAATTTTACAAGTACGACGGCGGTATCTAGTCGAGGGCAGCGAGACCAATAATTTATCTATGCATCTGGCATTTCTTATTTACTTCACCGAAACAATAGAACAGGAACTCTTATTTCTTCTGTAAGGATCTAGTTATATCCACTAGACGATGTGCATAACGCTTATTCTGCGGAAGTACCCTTCCACTACAGACATTTCTTCAGTCTAAACTAAATGGAGCAGATCCAGCAAAATTAAATTAAATTCTGACATAGCAACAAAAACCAACAGACTTTTTTTGCGAAATGCAAAAAATGACATCGATTGTCTTATAACTCAAATGCATAAATAGCACTAAGTTGCTTTAGTGCTTACTAAACGTTAATAATTATAGTAACGCTCAGCAAACTCGTGAATTAATAATGCATTATACGAAGTACCATTTCGTACATATTAACGACAATACACATTGTCCCACACGCGCATTGGCTTGTCATTGACTTGTTGACAACGCGCCTTGCCGGCCGCCCATCCTTCCGGACTCCGAACAACACGACACAATCAGTATTGTTCATGCAAGGTAAGAAAGATAATTACAATTTACTTTGTCCTGCAATTTAACATTATTACTTTTGAAGTAAATGATCATCACTTTATCCTTACTTATATTGTATAAATTTAAGTTTCCGCTCTTTGTATATTCTCTAAATTCTCCTAATCAACGCAACGGATATTTGTGCGGTTTTCGAATTAGTCCAATAGTATGATAGGACGAATCCTCCTTTATATGACAGAAATAGTAAGTAAAAAAAAAACTACTTGGAGAGGGTAAATATATTTTATGAATCGCAATATCGCATACTCAACAGTAGAAGTCATTGGATGAAAATAGTAATACAATTTGGACATAATATTTCATTAAAATTATTCGAGTCTGCATACTCTGCAGAATGGGAGAACTGTTTAGTTAGACTAACCCCGGTTTTCACCCCGGTTAACCCCGATTTTATTATTGTTTATATTATATTTTTATTTTAGTAAAAAAAAAACAATATTTTGCAACCAATATTTCTCTGCTTAATTAAGGGTACTTACCAATATTTTTAATGAATATTCAGTTCAAAGTTTACTAAATTTAAATTAAGTACCTATTGTACTTCTCGAAATGTTGAAAATGTATTTAAAAGTTTGTTTTAAATAACGTCAAGGAAACACAAATTATGTAAAAACTTTAACATTTTAATGAAGTATGAGTATGTACTTATTGTTAATTTTTGACGCAATTCGCGAAATAATAAGCTTTATATCAGTCAATATAGTTTATTAAAAAACTAGCTAATGCCCACGACTTCGTTCGAGTTGAAAAATTAAAATAAATATTTATATTCAACACTTTGGACAGGCGTTTTTTATTTTATTTTAGATCATCCATCGGAAACAGTGTTCTTTATAGATGAAAGGTACCCTATGTCCTTGCCTGTATCCCTGACAATGTTTATGCAAAATTTCATGATGATCGGTTGAGTAGTAGAGGCCTGAAAAGGTAACAGACTGACAGACAGGTTTACTTTTACATATATAAGATTATAATATGGATATCGAAACTTGTAATAATATGACATACTTACAAATATTCTTAAAATGTGATTGATGGAAATACTTAGTTAAATTTATAACTAGCTGGCGCCTGCGATTTCGTCCGCGTGAAAAAAGTAGCCTATACTGTGTCCCGTACGTCGGTAAATGTTTATCTACCAAGTTTCATGAAAATGAGTTAATTCGTTTAAGAGTTATGGAGGAACATACATACATACAATACCTACACTTACAGATTTATTATTAGTATTGATGATGATTTAAACGTAAATGAGCCGTGGTTGTGGTTTTTTTTAATTTAAAGTTGTCCTTAATTTAAGCTTTTAAAGAAATTGTATTTTGAAAAAGTAATTTTGTTTTTTGAGTTTTTTTAAATCTCCAATTATCACTTTGTATTATCACTTGTATTTTTAAATACTTAATACAAAAAAGTCTAAAAAATTAACTATAGTTAATAAATAACACCAATTTTAATTAAACGGCACAATGTAAACTAATTCTAAAAACTATTTAGAAAAATGAAAAAGATTGTGTTGAAAAAGATAAATTTGAAAGTTTAGGCGGCATTTTATTTTACTTGCTTTTTATTATGATGATAATAGTATCAATTTAATTAACATACAATGAACGGTAACTTCGTGTAACCTTTACTCGGTTTCGCTTTGAGCGTCACGTAATTAAAAATGTATGTACGTTGGGTAAAGAGTGCGTTGTCATCGCACACCTCAGTAACAGGGCATGATTTCATTTTCCACGTCCATTAAATCATCCAAAAAAGTTAACGATTATCAAGGTTCACTATTAGTTTAAGGGCCTCTTTCACCAACTACAAGTAAAGTGTTGATTAGTTACTTTTAGAAATACCAATCATCCCCGGTGACCGGTGATTTAAAATGGCGGTTAGCCTACTTGACAAATGGTGAAAGAGGCCCTAAAATTTTAATGTTATTTTAATGTTAAAATCTGTCAAGTTATTTTGATGTTAAATTCATTCTTATAAGTATAATCTGTCGTGATAAACTATTTGTACCTATATTACTGTAGATTTCAATAAAAATTGACAAATGAAAGATTCTTATCGTAGGCCTTATCTTTTATATTCTCAAAATTGCCAATTCAATTCCTATGACCTTGGTAGTGTTACTAGGTGACGGTAAACCCCACCCACCATCAAGAGGACCTGCCTGCCAACCTTTATAAAAAAAAAATATAAAAAAAGGGTATTTCCAGTTAAATGTTTACATTATTCCAGTATGACAGAAGTTGGTAAAAACTTAAAGGAAAATGCCACGAATCAAGATGAAGAGAATCTGAGCAAGTCTCGGGAGGCTAACTGGCCGTCGGTGCTTTTCTTCATACATATCCACCTACTTTCGTTGTTCGGGTTGTGGGTGCTCTTTTACGAAGTAAAATGGATAACTGTTACATTCCGTAAGTATTGTTGCAATAATATATAATATGTAATGTAAGTAGTGTTAATGAGCAAGCTTTTTAATTTTGAAAAATTATAAAAAATAATTATAATTTTTTTTAAATAGTAGGTTTTTTTAGTGTTTTTGTTTTCATAATAAATTTTATATTTATACTCGCACCTACTACGAGTACATTATTGTTCAAATTATGTTCACTTAATTTCATTACTAATCGTGAAACACATTTAAATAGTCTTAATTTTAAGACTACCTAATAGTACCAAATTGTGACTTAAACTAACAAATAGTAACATGTAAAATTTACTAGTTGTAGGCACATGATAATTTGCGCAGTACCTATATATGACAAGGAAATGGGGTGAAGTACCAAAACAACAATATATAGAATTAGTCATGACATTATTACACAAATCCTAAAAGTTATAAAGTTCGTAAACAACAGTCCGTTTGCCAATGATAAATCTATGCGCGGCCGAAGGAGTATTTATGTGATGTGATTTGATGTGTGATATATTTCCATTAGAAGATGTGTTATGTTTTTTCAGTATTTATTCTGACTTCACTGGCTGTGCTCGGAGTGACGGCAGGTGCGCACAGATTATGGGCTCACAGAAGTTACGAAGCGCACACTGCACTCCGAATATTCCTTATGCTGTGTCAGACACTCGCTGGACAGGTAACAAGAAGTTATCTTCAGTTTTGTTCTTTAACGTAAAATAAAATAGAAAATAAGGCTAACGAAATTACTGTACACGTATAAAATGTCGGAAATCACATGTGATCAATCAAGTGATGACGATAGTGGGTCGATACCTACTGCATATTTTTGAACAGGGCTATAACTATTTATATACTATAATATAATATAGATTATAACCCATTCCCATAACCCAAAAATATCGCAGTATCTCTGACAACGTGTATGTAAAATTTTATAATGATTGTTTGGGTAATTATGACGTATGACTAGACGATAGCTAAGACTTTCACATTTATAATATTAATATGGTTAGTAATTAGCATTGAATTATGGATTACTAGCTGGTGCCCGCGACTTCATATGCGTGAAAAAAGTAGCCTATCCTGTGTCCCGTACGTCTAAATGTTTATCTACCAAGTTTCATGAAAATGAGTTAATTCGTTAAAGAGTTATGGACGGGAGAATAGCGGGATTTTTACATTTATTTTTACTGGTTGCGAGAGTGGATGAGTGAATGTACTTTTTTCAGGGTTCAATATTCGAGTGGGTGCGTACTCATAGGCTACATCACTCACAGTTCGGCACACTCAATGACCCATACAATTACAAGAAAGGGTTCTTCTACGCGCACATGCTCACTAGAATGCGCGATCTGAGTCCTCTCCAGGAGAAATTAAGGCTAGATGTTGACATGACCGATCTCGAAGCCGATCAAGTTGTTATGTTTCAAAAAAGGTCAGTAAAGTTCATTATTAATTAATTATCTCTATCTAAGGCGACGGTTACACGTACGGTATTTACTGTGATTCGCCAATAAATAATGATGTATCGTGGTATTTATCGAACGTAGTCTAGCGTATTGATGAATTACAATATTTTATTAATGGATTTCTAGATTTTTTAACATCCAACAAGAAATAGTGTCCTGAGGTTGATATTACAGTATTATTTTTTTTGGTTAGAAATTAAGTTAACATTTTGTACCTATATCAAATAGTATCTCTATCTTAACCATTCTCACTACGTAACGTTAATGGCACATAAATTAACATAAAATGAATATAAAAGTTATTCAATCCCTTGAGTGTACATAAGTTTGCCAAATTAATAAATCTGGCGAGGTTAATTGAAAGAGCTCCGAGTATCTGACATGCTTTTATCTTTAACATTGAAACCATAAATCTTGTTTTCAATCGTTCCATTTTAAAAAGCTGCTTTTTTGTAGTAAAAAATTAATATTCTTCCATACATCAATCTTTGTCTCTACGTGTAAATAAGGTCAAATCCGTCGACTTTTCTAAAATACAACCCTTTTGCTGTTTTGTTTTAACCTATAAGTGATGCAGTTCGCATATTCTAATATCCTACGACCTACGTGAAGTTACGTGATAGTAGGTATCTTATCGAAGGGTAGCGCACGTCTTGTATTTTAGATAGCTTGTAGTAATAGGATGGAAGCCCCTGTAAATCTCGACGGGCGACCAAATTTGTATTATTTTTTTTAATTAAGATATTCGGACTTGAATGTGGGTAGTAGACAGAAGATATATTATTTTGATGGTAATAGAGATTTTTTGCTCTCAAGTTGTATAATTTGAAAGTAAATAGGTGAATCGTTATCTACGTCATAACCCACAGTGGGTCAGACGGGGACTTAAAAGTGGGTCCAACGGGTACTTTTAATTCAGCGGGTCAAAACTAGTGGGTCCAAAGGGTCCGAAGCCCATTAAACGTGCTATTTATTTTTCAGATTCTACTGGGTTTTGTATGGTATAATTTTTGTATTGTTGCCGCTTAACGCACCACTCGAGTACTGGAACGACAGTGTACTGAGTGCAGTGTTTGTAGTCGGTTTCCTTCGCTATATGATCGTACTGCATGCTGCTTGGCTAGTGGAGAGCAGCGTTTGCGTGTGGGGGCTAATACCTGGAGAAAAGTATGTGTCCTTTAACTCCTAATATTTTATTCATAGGAATATTTATTCTTTAATTAATTAAAAATATATAAATAAAGCACCTAACAAAATAAAGGTAACTGGATGCAGTAATAGCAAGGCACACCGCATTATTTTAATAGCCCATCTGGCGGCAGTACACACTTCCTTACAAAGATCACCATGTATAACAGCATATGTGCGGTTGTGTTTTAGTAAGTGTTTTAAGCTCTGGTCATAAAGTCATAAATTGTGAGTCCGTCTGGCGGCAGTAAACACTCCCTTACAAAGACCACCATGTATAACAGCATATGTGCTTTTTTGTTTTCGAGGCAATCGTGTAAGGGATGCCAGAACCCTCATCTCTTATCCTTAAACATACTATGGTGTTATAGGCGACGGTAGCCACCTACCGTCAAATGCATGAGTCTGTCTGAATCTGAAGCCCTTAACGTAAAAAAAAGTTAAGGTCTTCAGACACTCACTGTTTGAGAAGACTGGTTTCTTTTACATTTACTCGGTTTACATTTAATTCAATAGATATTTTTAATGTGTCGTTCGAAACGTTATTTCTTAATGGAATTAAGAATCGTTGAACAAATATAGCCCATGTACGTGTTTGTCTATCTTTTTTTTTAAATAAACCTTTTCATGTAATCCAGTTTTAAAAAGAAAGTTACGTGTGTTTACGTGATTACTGGCATTATATGTGAATTTTTAGAAATGTTAAGAGGTGAACCTAAAAATTGTTTTATTCATTCAGATGTAAGGCTGATTCCAACTTCGTATTCATTATCACAAAAACGTTCTGGCCTTATTATCACTATCTCGTGCCTTTCGACTACAAATCAGGAGAATATGGCACATACGGTAAGTTGCTATAAGTTTTCTCCATTTATATATATACATAAATATAAAATAAATACGCTGTCTGCTTCACCGCTGACTTCTAAATCACCATTCTAAACTTCATGCATAATTAATGTGCAGTATAAAATTTAAAAAAATTAAAAAAATATATTAAAAAAATAAAAAAGCTAACATGAGACATAATGTTATGTGACTTTGACTTTTAAATTATTAATAAAGATGTGGTACAGTCAACCCTTTTAGCCTAGTCTGCCAAGGCCTAACGTTAAAAAAATACGACTATACTATATAAAAAGATTTTGAAACATTTAATAACTCTTTAGACAAAATAAACACAAGCAACAACGGAAAAAAATATATGGTATAAAAAGTGTACTTAGTTTGTGTTGAGGAACGAAACAATAGCGCGTGTCAACCTTTTTTTTTTTTAACGTTGGGAAATCCTCTTGGATACCCGGCAGTGTAGGGGGTACTGCCGAGTTATGCCGGATTTCTACCGGCTAAAACCCAACGACTTTTTATCAACGCGGCCATTAGTAGGCGGGGTCACGGGGACGTTGGTACACGACTTCGGTGCCCCGCCACACAGCTATCCAGCACGGGGAGACCTGTGCTCCCTCTCAGAACCTCGGCGTACCCGAAAGTGGAGGTACGCCGGCCTTCTCGGGGGACCTTAATATGGGCGGCAGTCTCCCCCAAGACCACCGCCCGGGTCCCGGTTAGGGTGGAAGGCGGCGGATATAGGCCACCCGCCTGCGCCTGAGCCTTCTCCGGCGGATTGGCTGGGAGAGGGGATCCTCTTCCCGCTGCCTTTCCGCCGCTTCCTTGCGCGACATAACGTGCTCACAGAACGTGAGCATCGCCTGCCACGCAAGCTCACTGCCAACCATCGATTTCACGACGGCCGGCAGCGAGAGATCGGCGCCCACGACGAGAGACAGAGCGGCGCGTTGCTCTGCCCATTCGGGGCATTCAGCCAAAGTGTGCTGCGCAGTGTCAACCGCGCAGCCACAATAGTGGCATTCCTCTGTGGGCTCTCTCACAGCCACCCGGTGAAGATAACGCCCGAAGCAACCATGCCCCGAGAGCACCTGCACCAGGCGGGGGGCGAATGGCCTCAATCGTCAGGTGGCCCGCACTGGGTTCCGCCAGCCTTTCCTTCCACTCTTGGAGGAGGATCATCTGGGAGTGTCTCCTCAACCTGATGACCTCCTCCGAAGACAAAGCCGAGCCGCGCGATCGCGCGTCCGCGACTTCTCGGTACACCGCCGCCAACACTTCGGCATCCAGCTCCCATGGAGGGGTGCCAGCCAGTACACACGCCGCCTCAAAAGAGATGGTGCGGTACCCCCTCACAATCCTGACAGCCATGACCCTTTGCGCGCGGCGCAAAAGTGGTCTATTACGGGCTGTCAGGCGATCCGCCCAGATGGGGGCCCCATACAATGCCATGGACCGTACCGCGCCAGCGAGCGCGTGTCAACCTGCCTCCGCAGCGACAACTGTCGCCGAATAAATAAACTATAAACTTTTTGTGACATGTTTTTTTTTGTATACAGATAGTGGTTGCTCGAGTGCTTGGATACGTGTATTTGCCGCACTAGGTTTGGCCACAAACTTGCGCACTTTAGAACCTGATACCATACAAACAGCGTTAGCGGATGCTGTGAAGAATGATCGCCCTATCCAAGATTGCATCAACGACGCCATCAAGAAACAGCACACGCATGATGAACATTACCTCCATAGGAAATGATTCCTAATAATTCCAGATGATAAAGTGCGACTTAGATAGGTACTAAATAAATTATTTTTATAAATTAATTTATGTCTCAAAATGTGTTTTCATCAAAAATGTTACATATAAATTGGATAACCTTTATTTTTGGATACTAAAAATACTATTAATAAATGTTAATTTATTTAAAAAAATTAAATTTCTAGCTGTGACAATCGAATTCTGAAAAATACTACCACAAAATACAGCATACCCCCATTTTTATCCAAGACAAAGCAAATATGTAAAATAAGCAAAATTTTACTTTTAAACTTTTAACAATAACAATATTTACATCTATAAGAAGGTAGTACAACATATTTATCCTCGTGTCAGAGATTTTTTTTTATTTTAGGTATTTTTCCGTTTTTCTATAACAAAATAAAACGTTTCACCATACGCATTCTATCTCTAATTTGCAATAAAATTGGGATCACTCTTTTATTTTGATTCTATTTTCATTTTAATAAATTCAAAAGTCGCCGATAGGAAGTAGTTACGAAATTGCGGACTTCCTTTCTGTTTTTCCAGCAGAATTCTGCAATACCTGTTGAGTAAAAAACAGTAATAGAAATACATAATGTGTAATATTTAGGTGAGAATCTTAAGCAAATCTTTTGGAAGTAGCAACCCTTTAAATGCTCAATGCATTAATTTATATTTACCTAACATAATAGCAGCACTCAAACCGATTGCCAACAAGAGAAGTGCAGATCGTACATCTGTAGCTCTAGCTGAAGCAAATCCTGGAGGAGGTGCACATTGTGGCATACTGGGTACAAGGGCAGCTTCCAATCTTGCAAGTGCACCTCCACTACGCAGCATAAGTAAGCTGCAAGTAATCATTTAGTTGTATTTCTCCAAGCACGCAGTCTCCAAGTAATGTAAGAAACTAATGACATACCTATTCTTGAGTCAATATCAATACTTCCTTTTGTACATAACACAACGGATGGTGACAAAAATATTTTATAAAAATTCTGACTTCATAATCAATTCAATGTACTCATGAATAATTTATATTCTATTCGATTGTTTTTAATAAACACTTTTATTAACTGGTAATTGGAAATTGCCAGAGCATGCTTAAGGTAAATAATTTTTCAATTGTTCAAATGTCATCAAACAATATCTTTTGAAAGCAAATCGTTATTCTCGTTAATTATGCTAAGAACTAATTCACAAACTTCGCTTGAAAATTCTCAGATACTATAAATTATAAAAATAGATTACTAAGTACACACAAAAAGGAAAATCTACAAAAAAGGTACTAAAATATAGCAAAATCGACTAAAAGAAACTAATCTTACCTATAGTATTGTATAAAACAGGGACAATTTCTTCGATGTTTCATCAATGTTAGGTAGAGATTTTAGAACAGCAAACAGCAAACAAGAAGAATTTATTCAGATTTTTGCTCTTGGTCCAGCCTCCAGCACTATAAAATAGAGCTCTGCGTAGCATAAGAAATTTACCTGACAAGGGTAGGTCTTGCGTAAGGCGAGCCTCGCGGTAGTGGAAAAGCCAGCTGTGCTCTCGTCGATGGTACAGGCAGCTCTCTTAGCGCGCACCTCCCACGTGCCTGACTCAGTGACCTGGAAACAATGCGGAAATTTCGATAATTCGGTTGACTTCAGTGTAACCGAAATATGAAAGCAGCCTCGGAAATGAGCAATAATTATTGGTTTGAAGCGATTAGTGCCCTTGGCACTTTAAGAAAATCCACAAATATCGTCTCATTGTTTCATTTCAGTTCATAAAATGTAATGATTAAAATCTATAATTTTTAAAACTGTGTTTTTACCCAATCCGATTTTTTACATGAAGGGAAAAGGCTTCCTTCTGAAGTAAGTAGATATGGATGAAGGCGTAGTAGGCTCTACATAAACACAAATAAATAAATTGCTTGCAACCAACCGAAGGGTTGATCGGGCGACTCGTTGGCCGGCGAAAAAGGCGTAATCTTGTTTTGCAGCTCTCGCTAAGCCTTCCTCCGCAGTTGACACTAAGTTTTCAGCATCCGAATACCCACGAATATAAAAAGCATTCAACTGCGCATCCTTTGTTAACTAAAAACATAAAATATAAATAGAATCTAAGAACTGCTGGTAATTAGTACAGAATATCGTATCTATATTATCCAGTAAATGAAAATTATTCGTGTAGACTAGAGATGTTACGACAATATATCACTTATATATGGTTCAGTTCATCTTGAATCTCGAATCGAAACCACATTTTTATTGACTACTCTTTGAACAGTTATTCTTTAAAAAATAAGCAACACCAGGGCTAATATACTCTACTAAGGTGTATAAGGTATGGAATAAGTTTCTTGTGCACTTATGAATAAGTACTTACAGCTCTACACGTATTATATACCTACATGCAAGAACACGCGTACTTACCATTAAATACATCTGATCTGCCCCATTTCTTATGTAACCAATTTTGAAGTTAGGAGAGTGCAACACCGCGGCGACTGTGTCCACACTGGCGACTCTAACCGAAAGTACAGACGTGATGAAAGCTGCATACGCGTTGTATGTCACCACAGCAAACAGAAGACATACGATCAGAAGCACACTGGCTGCTGAGTTCGGCGGTGTCCATGTACC
Organism: Synanthedon tipuliformis; assembly: GCA_947623395.1. Taxonomy (NCBI): domain Eukaryota; kingdom Metazoa; phylum Arthropoda; class Insecta; order Lepidoptera; family Sesiidae; genus Synanthedon; species Synanthedon tipuliformis. The sequence continues at coordinate 7,436,233 of OX392414.1, read as the reverse complement.
TCCTGAGCATAATGAATATTCATTTATTTATTATTTATTAAACAAAGCACACAGACAGAATACAATCAAATTCGTGAAAACAAGGATACATGTGTAAAATTATTAGCTAAATTGTATTCCTAATTTGAGTGCATAACATGATTACCTTAATACTAATTTAACTCTAATTATAACAATTAAGTAACTTAACTAACTAACACTAATTATTAAAAGTAAATAAAACAAATAAAACATTAGCCTACTTAAATAACAACCCTAATCTAGATTTAAATACAGAGAACCTACTGTCAAAAATGTCAATATCCACCCCAGATCCAATCACCATGTCATTGTAGGTTCGACACATCCTAACTAGGGGATTGTAATATGATGTGTTGTTCCTATACGCCTGGATGGAAAAGGGACCCGAGTGGGGAGAGCGTGACCTATATTTAGTTTTAATCCTGATCTCCGAGAGTAGATTCAAACAATCCCAGGACGAGTGCAATATTTTATGAAGACAGACAATATCATATCTCCTTCGTCGATCTTCCAAAGATAATAGGCCGAAAATCCGAAGGCGATCAGTATAACTTTGGTGTGTACGACCCAGTCCATTTCTATATAAAATTATTTTTAGAAGTCTTTTCTGCAGAGACTCAATCCTATTAATGTGAACAGAATAGAAGGGAGACCAAACATTATTACCTACTAGTAATTATTATAGCAATAACAACATTAATGTTAAAACAAAAGAATATTCATACAAATAATTAGAACTATAAGCATTTTGATAAATGCGTTTAATTTTTAAGCGTTCATTTCTTACGTTTTTTATGCCTGGTCGACAGACAGGCAGGCACTTGATGGTAGGTGGCCACAATTGCCAATAAGCACACAAGTTACAGGGGTTGAAAGGGAATAGGAAGTAGGGTACTGACATGCCCCAATGTTATTACATTTATATTTTTGTATTATGATCATTATCTTAGTCGAAGGACGTCCACTCTTAGTATCGGTCTCCCTAATAATTTTCCAACATGACCATTCAGAAGCAGCCTGAATCCACCGCCGACCCTCGGGCCTCATCAGGTCCGAGGGTTTATGACCTTTTATGGATAACAAATATTCCATAGATGTTGTAGTAAGTAATTTGTTTTGTTTGTGTATGTAGTATTCCCAGTAGTAAATCGATGTTCGTTATAATAGAATAACTTAATCTCAAGCAAGCAATGCTTATTGATAATTTATTTCATGGAACCGATCTCTAATTAATTAATGCTTATTTTAGATCTCTAACTAAGATGTAATATACAAGATGTACAAACAAAATTAAATTGGAAAATGTTACTTGGATAACCTAACTAAACTATGAACCAAAATCAAATAAGACCAACCTTGTTGACACAAAATCCCCGTAGACCAAATCAAAGCTTCGGCATAGCCCATTGGACGAGCCTCCGCACATAGCTTTGTTGTAACACGACTAATCAAGACTACTGCCAGAGATGCTATTAATGCTACGGCTACTACACAAACTACAAGCCGAGCACTAAACGGCGCCAGAAATATATCCCGCACTGTTGATGTTTCTTGATGGCGAATATAAATGTTACACCTAAAATGTTATAAAGGCTCTCAAGTTTCAATCTGACTAATAAATACATACCAAAGTATTTCTCATTGAACAAGTTTCAATCCAGAAAGTTTATTTTGAAAAGATATACTTTGATATGTTCCGACAAATAACACATCGAAGTATTAATATTCGACTTTATGTACTAAAAAACATATTTATATGGAATTTAATACATAATACACAAATAAATATGTATTGTACATATTAGAAGCATGTCAAATTACATGAGCACCGGATTGCCTATACCCTTCGTTCACGAAGGTTTATTTGCCTCCGAGTAACAATCGGCTGTTGGAAACTTATTGTACACAAATATCATGTTTATTTATTTAGGTCAGAGTGCAAATTTCTTACTTTGACACGCATATTCTCAGTGACGCAGGTTTCAGATGTTTTGATCAAATATGTTTGTTATTTGTTGATGACACTAACCCTGCCCAGTGATAAAGGTTTCAAGACTGATCAAGCGGGATAAAAGTTTGGTTATTAAATAAATATATACTCAGAAAACAAAAAATGCGCTATTTACTTATATGAATAAAATTTAAGTAATATGATAGTTTCATTAAAGTCAGAATTATTTTGAGGACTACCAAAATTCCCTGTTTTCCATATTTATTACTTATTACTAATTTTGGTGGGTTATGGCAATAGAGATATATTTTCTGGTATCTACTATCTTATTTATATACTCATTTTTAACCGACTTCAAAAAAAGGAGGAGGTTCTCAATTCGACAGTATTTTTTTTTCATGTTTGTTACCTCAGAACTTTCGACTGGGTGAAACGATTTTGATGATTCTTTTTTTATTTGAAAGCTGGTGCTTCCCGTGTGGTCCCATTTCAATTTGGTCCAGTTCTGACAATGGTATCCATGAGAAAACCATAAGTATGTGCGCGATTTCGATTGTTCTTTTTTTATTATTTGAAGTTAGTTTTTTTTTGTTAAAATTTTACTGTAGCTTAAATTTTCAAAATCGGTCCATTCGTTTTTGAGTTTTTTTTTTATTAAAAACAAACGGCGCTCTTTATAAAATAATATAAACCTATCTGTCCAGATAATTATGGTACTCAAACCTATCTAATAATATCATATCATAACAAAACTAAATCAAAACATTCATTAAATAATTAACCATAGATTTAAGTGTTTTTAGGGTTTTAAAATTTCTATGTATTAAGTACTTACATGGTTTCGGATATGGGGAATATGAAATCCATATCTTTATGTTGTGGTGCGTATGCCGTCACCGGTTCGAGAGCGATATCCACAGAATTATCCATCAGAGCACCCAAAAGACCTGTCCAAGTGCCCTCGTACGTGCGAAATCCCAATTTGTTGTAATACCGTGTCGATGAGCTGTTCGTATTTATGAAAAAAAAAATGTTTAATTGTATGGACTCGGAAATTGATTTCTAATTATCTGATGACTTTTGACTGATTATATCAGAAGTGAATGGCGACTTCTGATATAAAGCCGTTTATATAAGCGACTAACGACTTCATAGCTTCATGCTTGCGTATCCTTCATTATTAAATAAACCTATGTTCCAAATTTCAGATTTCTAGACTTAGTACTCTTGGCTGTGCTTTGATAGTCAGTCAGGACAAACTATTTTATAACTAGTGATAGATATACCTCATCATCATCATCATCTCAGCCGCAGGACGTCCACTGCTGGACATAGGCCTCCCCTATAATTTTCCAATAGGACCGGTCAGCAGCAGCCTAGATCCACCACATATATTATCATAATTTCGAAATTCATAATTGAATATTTTTAATTCATAATTAAGGATTGTTTTAAGTTTTTTTTGCGTTATTGCAAGATAAAAATGAATGATTGATATCTGTTTTCGATCGTAGCAATGTCTTTCTCCAGGATAATCTAATAAAAAGTTACTTTTAATCTTGAGATTATTAATGTTATGGAGCTGTTATGGAGGAAATAAATATGAAAAAAATTATAAATAAAAGCTAACGTATATGATTAGAAAATGGCCCAATCATTATGTATTTAACATATTGATTGCCAAGCCGAAATGCTGATCTTACCTAGATGGCCGAAATAATAAAATCATTGAATGAATTTCCCTAGTGGCCAAAACAAATACCAGAAACCAATACTTTGCGGCTGCTATTTTATTATTCGTACATTATTGTAAGGCACAACCACGCGACGTCGCGTTAATGGCTACATCATAATGTGCTGCTTCACGCGACGTCGCGTTATGTGGCAAATTAACGTGTTAAAACTCACCGTGTATTCAATTTAATTGTTAAAAAATGCAATATGTCATCTAAAAGTCCTGGAGCAGATGGCCCTTCGTCATCTAAAATTGGATGTCCATCATTTGTGGAATTGCATCTGCCCACTATTAATTTTTCACCCAAAAAATTTCGAACTTCTAAGGGATAAGGCACCTCCACTCTGGACATCGACTGTTCGCGATTCCAACCGCCTAAAGGAAAATTATTTTATAAAATAGAAAAATTCTCCAAACAAAATGCATTTTACTTAAATGAAATATATACTTTATTCTACCTATAGATGGAATCTATGGAATTACTTACCTAAAAAATGTGCATATAAAGTAGAATTTGTGCGAACTTTAAAATACTGTACAATTTGTATCATCTCCGTATTCCTTTCTATATTGTACTTTCTCCGCCAGTTATTGAACGACAATTTTAAAGAAAATTTACTTATATTTTTCATTTCAAACCCTCTCGAATAATTAAAATACAACAAGCCCGCCTGGAAAAGCGGTAACAGGCGACCGGATATCTTGTAAACAGCGTTTCTCGTTAGATTGCGGAATCTCTCTGAAGTACGATAATAACTCCTTTCATATTCTGTTTTAGGGCAATTGTTACGACTGCCATATCGGCAGTTGTAATTATTATAATGGCGGTTGTAATAATTGTTTCGGCGACCGTATGCGCCATCAGGTGCCTTATTCCTTTTATAGATAAAGTTAGTGTCGCAAAGGCCGAGGGATTGAATGTCGGGAGTTCTGTTAGGGTACGCAACAACTATATTTTGATCGAACCGAATTAGGGTTCCATTTAAAATTCTATTCATTTGCGCAAAATCTCTTTCAGAACGGGTCGTTATCAACCAATCAAATGACGCTGTGTTCATTTTGAATTCGTGCAACTGCAAGAAAGCAAAGCATTAGCGTAATATTAATTAAATAAGCATTTTTCAATTCATTTGAGAAAAAAATTATTTACCCTAAAAATACTTTACCTGTTTTATGAGTTTTGTTAGCGTTTCAGAAGAGTTAGCGGTAAGCGATGAAGTCAATATGACTACGCCAAGACGTGAGGTCACACGAACAGACTCCATGGGGTTTAGTGCCGAAGCCACGTTGTTTATACCCAAACATTTCACTAAACGGATAGTAGTCCAGAAGCAACCTTGTAATTATAAATATAATAATATAATAGTGCAAAATTAGCACTATACCCATTTCGTATGCGTATAGTGATAAAATCACTGTGATTGCATTGTATGAGGAGGATCCTCACCTAAGTACTCACTACTTAGGTAAGGATCCTTTAAAATAAGAAATAGATGAAAATACATAAATTGGAACAAAATTTATTGAGGCAATCTAGATCTAGATATTAAAAAAAGAAAGTATGTGGATGTGGGTTGTGGGCATAATTACTATAAGGCAAACCTCATCGCTTCAGGTATAAAAGGTTTTTTGTATGCTCTGGCAATTTAATGAATGAATAGCAGACTGATGAAGGGAGATATTTCAAATGGAGTTGACTTTGTTAAAATTTACATAGTCACTAATGTAAGTTCAAAACTTGAAAATATTATGATTGCAATTAAAAAAACAAAGATATCATTGTCGACATTAGAACTTGTAAACATGTCATGGCTGAGAAACATTCCGTAAAAATTGCGGTAGTAGCGGATCTATTCCTAGTGGCGCGTGATAGAAACCTTTTTGGGGGAAACGTGATACAGCACTAAGATAACAAGAAACACATTGCAAGGATAGGAAAATGGAGAACGTTTCGGGTTTAGGCCTGAAAAAGAATATATCGACTTAGGTTAATATTCATTCATAATACCCACCGATCAATGCGCTCGTTAAGGTTAAGGCAGGTTCAGAGAACCGGCCTTTACCCAGTAGAGGAAGCCTACAAAATCATGTGATAGAATAGCGGAATGCCCTTTTGATAAGCTTCTTAATAAAAAAAATTAAAAATGCCTTGTTAATACATACCTTGTTCTAGTTCAGGTGTGTATAACACAATTTGCTGCCAACCTCTCCACACGGCGTGTTCCAATACGTAAGGAAGTGGGGCCAAAGCAATTGAAGGACATTGCGTTTCAGAAGAGACAAGCGGACAGCAGCAGAATAATGTCAAACAAAAAACATTAAAAACAACCCACATAATGCTGAATTTAATTTGAGTTTATCAAAAACCTATTTATTTGTGAACATTGACTTTTACACAACTTGATTTGGTTCTCGAATAAGATAGAATAGAATAGGATAACAACTAAGCCACCGAAGGCTTCTATTACACATGCATTAATAATACGCCCGAGTAATTAATCAAACTATCGAATGGAACCTAAACAATTGTGTTACACATACATAAACACAACTCGTAGCTTTTTCAGACTTCATCAGCGTATTCAATCTTTATTGCTCACATATTTTTGTTAGGCGTTGAATATTTTATTTAGATGATCCCTCAAGAACAGTACTTTTTTCTGTATGAAATATCATTTTTTTGTATCCCTGACAACGGGTATGCAAAATTTCATGATGATCGGTTGAGTATTTAAAACGAGAAAACATATTTAATCCTCTGCTTGTTTTTTTTACCAAAAAATTCAAATTTAAGATTAGGGTTAGGGTAAATATTAGTTGAGACCCTCTGGTGTTGCTTGTGTCCTCAGGCAACGGTTGCCATCTACCATCAAGTGAACCGTCAGCTTGTTTGCCAACCTTTTTTTTATTATTATTATTATTTACACATATTTATTTTATTTCTTAATTCTAATTTTTTTTACAATATATATTATATAAAAAACAATAAATATTATAAAAAAAAACTTAAAACTAGTAGTCCGCAGGCAGTGGGGCAAGGCCCAAGCTACCGGTGGTTAGGGCTGCAGAGTGAGGAACCTCCTGACAATTCGTGCCGTGTCAAGAAGTACCGCCTTCTGTATCTGACCCTTGACCCAGCCATCTAGTGAGAGCCTCTTGAGGTGTTGGTCGAGGCTCTTCGCTATAAAACCGTTCGCCGATACGACTATAATATTAATAATATTAATATTATTAAGTTAGTTAAATTAAGTTAATCATGCTATGTACACTATTTGCACTATTTGCACTAGAATTGCAATTTAGTTCATTATCACACACACGTATTTTTAGTATTCATGAATGTAATTGTGTTTTATTTATATACCTTAAATAATATTTTTGAAAAATGTAAATATTATAAATTATAAAAATAAAGAGTCAGTCTCATGTAAAATGAGACTTTCTAATTTAACATTCGTGAAATTTGACAACGAATTTAATTTACTGATAAGAGGCCTAATCCTCACATACCTTTTTTATCGCGGCTTTTTGTTTTCATAACAACAGAATGATGAAAAGCCTTGATTGAAGGATTTGTAGGATTATATTCAAAATGAATTTATAATAAATATTGATCTGGATGGAAGTTCAACATATTTTGTACCACATACTCGTAGGTATATTTTGTAACAACCGCTATAAAATTTCTAATGAGTTCTCAAGCTCCCTTCTGATTCCCTCAGGTGATGCTGCGTCTCTAACATTGATTGTTTTCCCGGTCACTCCGTAACCATTGCCGTAACCTTGCCGTAAACAATCTTCTGTTAGTTTTGGAAGACTTTTTGGAATTAGGTGATTTTCTTCAAATTCTGCCAGACATCCATTCGACATTTTAGTGTTATGTCCGTAATGACTCATTAATACTTAACTAACTAGATAGTGGTCATTAATAGGCATTATTTGGTAAAGATTAAATAATGATAGAGTAATTTCTATTTTATACAATGCCAATATTAATCGATGCAAGTTGTTATCCGTACGTGATGAAGATCTGAGCAGTTAAAATACTCCAACTGCTATCTCCAACACGTATTTTAAACTAAACGTGACCGAGAGTCAGTGTTGCATTAGCGCGTGTGTTTGACTCATGAATTATTTTAAAGGAATTTCGTAATATTTGATAAAATGGTTATAATAATGTGAATTTTATAATAGTGATAATAAAAAAAAGGATATTCAATAAAAACATAATTATATAGTGAAAGGTAAGATTCGCCAAAATAAGTTTAACAAAATAAATTTAATGACAGATTAGTAAAGAAAAATATTAATTCTTAAATACAATTTAACATTAATTAAAAAAACATAAAATCTTAATTCCAATTAAACAATGGCTATAAGTTGAGAAGATTACTGTAACATTTTTGTGTGTAATTTTTACTGCATTTCGATTCTTCGATTTTAATCTATAACTAATGTTATTATAAAGAGAAAAGTTTAGTATGTTTGTAATGAATAAACTCAAAAATTACTGGGCCGATTTTAAAAATTCTTTCATTTATTGAAAGCTACATTATCGGCGAGCAACATAGGCTATAATTTATAAAGACTAAATTTAAGGCGTATAAGGCCTATAACATGGACTAAATTTATGCGGGCGAAATTGCGTGCAACAGCTAGTTTATAAATAAACTAAAAGTTCTTTTTATTCCTGTTCTGAGTCACATTTTTCTAATTTCATTGATATTTTTAAGACTCATCTCGGTAGCCTATAATAAGCTTCTTCAAGAATGGGGCTGTGAAATCCAAAAAGAAATTTTTAAATTGGACTTGTAGTTTCAGAGATAAACGAGTTCAACCAAAAAAACAGGCAAACTTATTAGATTTAATATTTAGTTTCAGAATATCAATTCATTTCATCGTTAACTCGCACTGGATCCAAATATGTGCATATTACTTATTTCAATAATTTTTTTTTAAATCATCCTTTCTTTGAAAATAATAATTAATTAATATTATCAAATCACCCTTCCTTTAAATTGAAATGACTGTAGAATTTTTGAAAAATGTATTGTAGGTACTTCTGCAAATAGACATTATAAAGCAGGACTACAATATTGTGTTTCATGTGTTTCCTTGTGTTCTTGTTAACTTAATCAATATTTATTTCATTACCTTTCTTATAAAGGCTGGCTTCTTATGGTGTAGGTATTGTAGTGTATTAGTCATTAATCACAGGTAACATGAATTATAACAAAAGTAGTGCTCTATTATGATTTATGGTGTTCGACATTTATATCAATAATGATTACGAAAATAACGTCATTGTATAAATCAGTATTCAGTATTCTTACAAATGACGATTAGGTACCTACGTGTTTCAAATTTTGGTTAGGTATATAGTGAATAACACTAACTTTTGAAAGATTTATTTATTATTATTAACTTGTTGGAGTTTACTCCTTAAGAATCGATTTGCATATATCAATACTAATAAAAAATCTTAAGTGTAGGTATTGTATGTATGTATTTGTATGTATTGTATGTGTGTATGTATGCATGTATATTCCTGCATAACTCTTAAACGAATTAACTGAAATTCATGAAACTTGGTAGATAAACATTTAGACGTACGGGACACAGGATAGGCTACTATTTTCAAAGAGGCATAGTCGCGGCCGCCAGCAGTAGGTATAATATAAGCCCGTAGTATGATGTCTATATTAACTCAAATTTATAGAAGCAAAATCAAAATTGTAACACAAATGTGAGCACAAATGCGTTACGTTTTATTTTTTGGATATTTTAGAATATCTGAAGAATTGCGCCATATACTTACACAATGTTTTAAAAAAGAACAATGTTGTTCTTTCGGCGTGTAAATTAAATTTTATGATAAATTTAAATTTTATGAATGTTCTGAGTGAAAGGTACCGTATGTCCTTTCTGGTGTCCCAGACAACGTGTAAGCAAAATTTCATAGTGATCGGTTCAGTAGTTTTTGCGTGAGAGTTACAAACATCCATACATCCATCCATCCATACATCCATACAAACTTTCACATTTATAAAGTACGGACGGATTGGGTACTGTTTGTTTCCTGAATAAAGAAAAAAATCGTAGTTTAGCACACAACGCATAAAAACCAAAACAGGTGCAAATAAAAATTATTTTAATATTTGTAAATGAGTTCAAAAAATTATGACCAAAAATATAACAGTCGATTATCCAGACTATTAAACTGCTAAGTGAAGACTAATTAGTAAACGACTTTCTAAAGAAATGATTAAAATACCTTATTTATGATTAGTAAGGTAGGTATTTTAATAATAATTTTAATTGTACCGAGTATTTGGTAATTATAAAACATTATACCTACGGTTTTCTTTAATAAGATTTTATACGTTTATTATACCTGGGCTATAAAATATAACAGCGTTAGAAAACAGTGGCGAAGATTTAAGTATTTAAGTACCTAAATAGGTAGTCATTTGAAACGCATAGGATCGCCAAGATTATCATTAGGCAACTAAGAATTTTTTTTCTTTACAATCGGTCATTCAATGTGAGGATCTTGATTCCTTAGCTAGATCATCTTAATTGCTACATTCCTTCGTTTGCCTTCAGTGGCTTAATAAAATTCTCTTAAAAAATAACTGATTCTGGTGAGAGTGTACCACATTCCAGAGCCGGCCATTGTTGCTAATGATACTGAGTGTGTCACGAGATTACATCACCAAAATGGCGGCCAGCCGCATTAGCAATTTGCGGGTTAGCTTACAAAAGCTAATAGCGCAATTGATATTATTTATTATAGCTTGTGCTAAGCCAGCTTTCCTTCTGTCATTTCAGATGAACAATATGCCACACATAAGTACAGTGAAGTCGTCTTTGATAGAGGAACATGTCAACAGCAAAAAACACAACAAAAATCAATGTATGGACACGCGTAATAACAATGTTATTAACGAAACGAAAGAGGTCGACGTTTACGATGAAACATGTCCAAAAAACGAATTCTATTTTATGTGCACCGTGCGTAAATTGGAAAAATTCATGGGATTCAAGACCGCACTGAGGTGGATGAACATATTACCCATAGCTGCACACCATTTGACCACAGTTGCTTGGATGCTTCATAACATAATAACGAACGAATGGTGCAAATATCAAACATATTTATTTGGTATGTACGTATACACGTATTTACAATATCTATCAAACGAAACACAATAACACGAAACACGAACACTCCAATTAGGTAGAGCCAACTTCGAGAAAGAGGTGATCCGAGACAGCTCGGAGGAGCAGCGTTAGGGAAGCCTGAGACATTTCCTCATCCGAAATTCCTCAGTACCTTAAAACAAAAGTTTTTGACCTTTGTACATAATATGTTACCATGGCGATGTCATATATTTCCACTGAGAAAAGCGAGTCCAATTAAGTTTTGAAATAGTTACCTACGTACGGTCATTTTGTCTTCCGAATTGGCGTTCTTAAGCCATACGGAATTAATTAAGACAACGATTAATGTATATACCTAGAATATTGTGTAAGTATCTACCTATTATAGAATGCGAAGAGAGAATAATAATTCTCTCTTCGCATTCTATAATAGGTACTTACACAATATTCTAAAATTAAAAATTATAATATTATAAAGCAAGTCCGCTCTCAATTTTACTCGTTTTTTCCGCTCCGCTCACCCCTTTCTCGGTGGAAACGTTACTATGTCCTTTTCAGTTACGAGTTAAACGGACTCCGTAATGACTCCGCTCCGTGCCTTCAGACGCAGACGAACTCATTTCTACTATATTTTGCTCAGTCCTTTTCGCTCGACTCTTTAGGTGGAAATTTATATAAGTAAGTACCTATGCAGTTTACTCTTACAAGTTGAAGGAGTCCGTTTCTCTCGCAGTGGAAATCCCTCGTAAACAAGCTTATTTACTTTATTCCTATAAAATAGACCACGTGTTAAAGAGTCCTATAATGTTGACCGATTTCTTCATAAAATTGTTTGGTTTACAAGAAATCTAAAGAAAGTAATACAATTTAGTATTTTTGATCGCCGCCTTCGGAGGCTTCGGTGTCACCGCTGGAGCGCATCGCCTTTGGACTCATCGCTCTTACAAAGCAAAGTGGCCGCTGGAAATTATTCTCGCCATATGCTTTTCCACAGCCGGACAGGTATGTCTACTTTTTAATTTCTATTTAACTAATTCTATTGTTATAAATACGAGTCACGGGCAGCAGCTAGTCTAAAAATTAAAAATTTAAATATTTACCGCCTGACAAAAGTGATTGAATACCTAAACCTAAATGTTATGTTAAACCTAATGTTAAAACCTAAGGCGTTATGCCTAAGAAAAAGGCACGCGGGCAAATTCGCGAGAAAAATAATAACCCGAGAATTAAGTAGATACCAATTTAATACCTATTTAGGTACCTAGGTAGTATCGAATGACAATGGGAGCCAAAATGCAAAAAAAAATATCCTACGATCCCATGGGATTCTAGACGTGGGAGCCAAGTGGAGGGAGGCGGTAGGTATACCTAGGTTATATTATACCTATACCTACCTAGTTTAATTACATAGGTTGTTTATATAATGTTTTGTAAAAACTTTTAGCATTATTTTTAATTATCAGACAATTCATCTTTCTAATAATGGCGTTATATAGGGGGAAGTCCCCGAGAACCGGACACTTAAGGAATAACAAAAATAAAAAAATCGTGTAATAGACTTATTTGTTGATTTCTCTTTAATAAACTATATACCTAATCAAATCAACACAGATATATAAGCAGTTTTAAATGTCACTTTAAATATCCTAGATAATAAGGAACATTCAACATAGCAAAACGGACGTTTTCAAAAAGGTCCCCTAATGACGGACAGCCAACTTTTCGCTTATTTTTAAACATAATCATTATTTTAACAAACAATCCATAACAATATCTATTACAATAGAACAAATCACCAATTAATCTTAATTCTAATACACTTTGGTTGTAATCAGGAACGTTTTCTATAGAATCCGAAATCTTAATTGTAGGCACCTACAACCTGCAAAAAAAATATGGACATCACTTTGGCGATGGCTTTTTTCAATATTTCATGCTTAGGAGTATTCTCACATCTCACAGGGGACTTTAAGAGTGTCCGAACTTAGGGACCCTTAGATACATACAAGAAAAATTCTCATTCACATTGTGTGTTATGAATCACAAAAAACGCATGAGTTATATCAGATTAATACAATAGCAATAATAATTAATAAAAATAAATATCATTCCATACTTTAAATACTGTTTACAGACCTCAAAAAATTAGTTCGAGCAAAATTTTTACTAACCTCAAAATTCGCACCACGCTCAACGACAAACGAGTCAGCACTGGCTATTGACACACCCTCCCCGCAGTTCACTTGGGATAAGCTTCCTAACTGTGGCACAAGCAACAAATAGGCGTGCTTCTTCGCACTGATATAAACACTGTCCGGCTTTAGGAGCCGTCCGGGCTTAGGGGACTTCCCCCTAATATACTGTACGAATCAATTACAGAATAACATTTATAATTGGGTACGAGATCATCGCGTTCACCACAAATACTCGGAGACCCGTGCGGATCCTCACGATGTCCAGCGCGGATTCTTTTTCGCTCATATCGGGTGGCTGATGATGAAGAAACATCCTGAAGTAATTCGAGAGGGGAAAAAAATTGACATGAGCGACATCTCTAGCAGTCCAATCATACAATTTCATACGCGGTAAGATATATATTTTAAAAAGAATGGATTGCAGGCGTCGATAGATTTTTCTATCGACGATTGCAGGTAAGCTTACTTGATGACAGGTTGGTATTAGCGAAACCTCTTCTATTCTATTGCATGTAATAAATATAATAATATAACTATATTGAAAGTACACCAATGCTTGTTCTCTTACCTACTCCTAGAGCAACGCGTCACGTGACTGCGTGAGGACGAGTTGCCACGCGACGACTGCGTCGCTTTGACCTCTACTAGAATAAAATAAGAACGTAAAAGCAACTACACTACGTCTGTTAAGCAAGGGTTACACAGTCAATAAATATCACATTGATGGATCACCAACAATCCAGACTTTGTCAATATTCTTGCTTATCGCGTTTAGACGTCAATATTTAGGATCACGAATATCACGATATTTATTGACTATGTAACCCTTGCCTTAGATGAACTGATAAGGAAGGGATAAAGGACTCCGATGATTCGCTAAATGGCAGATTCTGGAAAAGGCAGATTCTGGGAACGACAGATTCTGTAGATGGCAGAAATTTTACAGTCCGTTTTCTGGCATTCCTTATCGCCGAAACACAACACAGTACCAATAAGAGAAGTAGAATGTGTATTACATATCCATGTTTTGTTTCAGATATTTTCACTGGTTCAGAATTCTGTTCTGTTATTTAATCCCTGTACTGGTTCCGGTGTTCGCTTGGACCGAGTCCTGGAAAAATGCTATATATTCGCAACTGTTCCTACGATATACCCTCGGTCTTAACAGCACGTGGTCTGTGAACAGTTTCGCCCATATATGGGGTAACAAGCCATACGACAGGTACTGTTAAATTAAATAGTTTTTATATATAGATACATAACAATAACGTACAAATAACCTTCACAACTTCAAAAACTATTAAATACCTGTGTTTACCCCTGTAACACAAATAACTATTTTTAATACAAAATAAAAAAAAATGTCATGCATTTTCATGTGTTTATTTAATTTTAAAAAATCTGTTTCATATATTTGCCTCTATTCAGATGGCCTTAAGAACTAAGAAAAGGGCCAATTTGATACAAAGCTCCTTAAAAACAACGTACATTATTGGGAAGATGGCTATCATCCCCTATACACTGCAGTTTAACATCTACTAACGAGTGAGGTCGACTGCACCTATAGTTACAACTAGCTGGTGTCCGCGACTTCGTATGTATTGAAAAATAAAAAATATAACACCTGAGAATAAATATCTGATATCTTTATCTCTGAACCTATTTATCCGGGATAAAAATATCCTATGTTAATCCAAGTAACAAGCTGTGTGCCAAATTTCCTCCAAATCCGTTTAGCTGTGCGTTAAAGAGTATTAAACATCCATACATCCAACCTTGAAACTTTTGCATTTATAATATTATTAGTTGTGTTAACACGTGTCATAAATCATAAAACTAATGTCTGTTAATTGTGGATTTGTGGTTTTCAGACATATAAAACCGACTGAGAATTGGGCGGTGTCAATAGCAGCTTTGGGTGAAGGCTGGCACAATTATCATCATACATTCCCATGGGACTACAAGGCATCCGAACTTCCTTATCAACTGAACCCTACTACTTACATATTGGACCAATTTGCTAAAATCGGTTGGGCCTATGACATGAAGCAGGCCTCGTCAACCCTCATCAAAGCAGTTGCTGATAGAAGAGGAACACGTCATATACATTAAACATATATATTATATTATATAATTTCTACCAAATAAGTTTACATTTTTATAATAAAGCATTTAACTAAACCTACTAAAATTTCTTAATTTACACTTAGGAAAAATATATAAAGTTATAAGGGCCTCTTTCACCATCTGTCAAGTAGGCTAACCGTCATTTAAAGTCACCTGTCACCGGGAATAATTTAGCTGATATACCTTTGTTTGTATGTACGGGTCCCAAACATTAAAAAGAAAATAATTAAAAAAATCGCCTATCGAAGGATGCACTAAACCGAGTGCATAATTCAATAAAACATAAAATTATTTCTAAAAGTAACTAATCAACACTTTACTTGTAGTTGGTGAAAGAGGCCCTGATTCCAACAAGTTTGTAGTATCATGTAACTGTTTTTTTAGATGTCGCATTACCCCCCCCCCCCCCCCCCCTCCTATATAGCTTCACCTAATTCTATATAGTTTGATAGATGGCGCCATTAAGTGTTATATATTTTATTTTTCCACGCAGACGAAGTCGTGAGCACCGTCTAGTTATATAATATATATAATCAATCGCAAAAACTCAAGAATGAACTCATGGAAAAAGGGATAAACGGTAAATGTTTGTACATATACAAATTGCAATATTAATCAAAATAACGTTTTGAAGAAATTTTGACTAGAGTTTGTTTACTTAACTATAAGTTCCTCTATAGCTTTCCAAGGATTACAACAGACTCAATATAAAATAAAAATAGCTGCTCTAATAAAATTAACATATTATAATACAAAGCACATTTTTATATTTTATATTACTTTATATTTTATATTAACTTCTAATTTCAATTTACATCAAACACAGAGTAAGTATTTATCACAATACTATACGTAAAATTAACGTTAGTAAATAATAATATTAAGAATATAATTAACGAATTACCCATTCATTAAGTAGTTAAAAGAAAGTTCAAACAAAGAAATAAATCACTATGCAACTGAACAAATGTGCAACAATTTAAACTAAATAATAATAATTAATAAAGTAAGAATTAAAAAGTCTCGTCCACATAATATACATGAATATTGCCAAAAATGCATGCCCAAAATGCATTTAATTTTCCCATGTTTTCCGCACTTTAAAATTCACGCCAAATAAATATTTGGTGTTCTGAATACTTAATTATACAACCTTTTTGACCAAATAGAGACAGGTTCGAAATACCGAGCAAATCTTGATATTTTAAAAAGTCAAAAATTACGCCTGTTAAATAAAAGGGCCCATGCACATTACGTTTTTTTTCTGGCGCCTTCAACGCGAAAAACGTCGTGTGCACGGGCCCTAAAATAAAAAGTATCAAAAGTGATATTTCAATCAATTTTTATTTTCAAATCTGATTTCGCTCCCTTAGGTATATAACACACGAAATATTCAGAGTGCCTTAAAATATTCAAACATGTTTTTTTATCATAGTCGTTACTCTGGGACCAATGGTAGAGAAATTGGGCATTGTCCTTTAGTGGGTGAATTGCTAAATTAAACTTGACCAAATTTGGTAATATAATATATAACTTAACAATTGCACTCTCTATACATATGTACTCATAAAAAGAGCTACTAATATTTTCAATTATTGGACTTCATAGCGAAAAATTCTTTATTCATAAATCTGTGGAAAAAAAACACCATTGTACAACCAAAAAATGATAATCTCTTATTTTAAGCATGTATGTACTTTAATCTAACGTAAAAATAGCATATTGTTGTCGTTGTCAAACCAAAATATGCTATTTCCACTTTTTTTGGGATTACATTTTGACTAATATAAAAAAATTAAAATAATAAATAAAATATTAAATTTTCACGTTTAAAAGACAAATAAGTTTACATGAAACTACCCTAAATATTAAAAATACTTTTTTAAATAACCATGTAAATTTTTCAAGTTTTTGTCAATATCTCAAAAGTATACTTTTTGCACATAGCAGATTTTGGTTTGACAATGACGATATTTACTTGTCATTTTTGAAACAATAAAAAAAAATATAAAAAGTAAATTTTATCAGTCTTCAATTACAGTGAAATTATTAGCTTCCACCATATTCTGTGCACTGATAATTTCAACAACTTTGTGTTCTGTGCACAATTTTTGGTCCTTTACTGGCCTATTACTGTCTTCCTTGGCTGTTTTCCTTTTTAGACTTACAACTTTAGACGAATAGACTGTATCGCCTGCACTATTATCACAGCTGGAAATTTTTCTCTTCTTTGTCTTTGTCACCACAAAGTCAAGGTCTGATGAATCATCATCAAAAGCAGCATAGCTGGGTGCAGATCGACCACTCCTTGTTGACCTTACGGGTTGTATTCTAGTTGATTCTTCAACAATCTGTATGGGAGTTGGCCATGAAGCAAATGTTTCCGACTGTCTAGCTTGTCTATAGTTATTAATTGACATTAATTTTATGTAAACAGCAAGCGTTCTAGCTTTCTCGGCTGCAGTTATTGAACTTGGTAAGAGACTCCATGGCAGTCTCCTATCTCTAACATTTAGATATCGTCTTTTCATAGTTCTTGGTTGAGATGTAGCGCTCTTGCTGCTTGTGATCTAGAAATTTAGATAAACAATTCATTTAATACATTTTATTCAATCTAATACAAATATTGTGCTGCAGTATGATAGTATAAAATAGATGTGTATTTTGTTATGTAAAGATCTTAAGACAGGCTGACAGTCCACTTGATGGTAGGTGCCTTTATAACAAATTTCACAGGTCCTGCAAGTGCACTGCCAACCATAGTAGGATTAAGGGTAAGGGATTTGAAAGAAATAGGGAAATGGGCGCAAGAGCATTTAATAGTACTAATTAATAGTACTGCATAGGACCACATTTCCCAAAGTATGAGTTGCAATCGAATATTGGGTGAGCCCTGAAAAAATAGGACTATGAAAGTCCTCCTTCCCATCAGTATATTATACCTATGGGAGGCAGATTAGTGGCTATGGTTAATATTAAAAGTAAATGCTGAAATAAATTTGGATTGGGCATAACATTAAGATTAAAAGTAACTAAAATTTAACTATAGTGACTATAGTGACAAAATTAACGAACCACTAGCATAGTATTTTGCGTAATGCAAAATGAGACTAGTATTAAGGAGAGTTGATCCAAATAGAAGATTCTATAGTCTGTAAAAATCTAAAACTGTATACCTGCTTTGATTTTAAATCGTCTTCTTTGACAGAAGTTTTTGAAAAATTTAAAGCCTTTAAAAGATTTCTCATTTCTTCCTTGCACAAATTGTCCTCTTCGAAACCAAATGCTGGAAAAAAAATATTATATCAAAATTAGTGATGTTTAATTCTCTGCTAGAGATATAACCCCTTTATCCTAATGTACTTTAGTATTATAGATATGTATGTAGTGTTCGTTATTCCGTTAGGAATCCATTAAGATTGATTTAATTATTATTATTTCTTTGTTGTGTAGATAAATAGATAACAATGTTTACTAAAATAATTTGTGGATAAAATTATATAAATATGGTTGTAAAAATAAAATGGCTGTTGGACTTTTACAGAACTAAAAATATAAGAAACTTACCAGTTAATTGACTTTTCATGGTTTTCATTTCGAAGTCGGAACTATCGTTTTCGTCGGATGATATAATAGACTCCATTTTCAAATATTATTAAACTAGAACAGAAATTTTGCTAGGCACAGCACATAAGTGTTTAATTATCAACAAGGAGATACCGTATATCTACAAGAAGCATTACAATCTAAGATATTTTTTAGCAATACATATATTATTATTTGTGAAATGTTTGTTTTGATTTTCTCACATAGCATTTTCCATTATTTGACACTTATGTATTTGATTGCTATTTGAAAAAAACAAAACAAACTCAACTCAAATACCACAGACTATATGCGAAGCGAATACTGTAAAAGTTAACTCTTTCGTCAGTCACTTAAGCCGGGCCAAGGAGGATAGATTTAAAAAAATGTAATAATCTGTGGTGGTGGTGGTCTTCTTGGTCTACGCATAACGCATATTACTTTACTTACTCTATGATCTTCACTCGACAAAAACTCCATAAAAACATTATTGTGCATGTATGTTATTTATTGTAATGTATTTAAAAAAATCAAAACTGAAACAACCTTCTTTTGTTCAGTTATATTTTACAATAAATATTATGTTACAATGTCAGTGTTAGTTGATTAACTTAAAAATAATCAGTTTTCATCATGGAGGAGGAGTTGAGGTGTTTCTTGTGTAAAGAATTTTATAAAGAACCCGTATTATTGCCTTGTGGGCACGCTCTCTGTAGAATATGTGCGATAAGTCTACAAAATCATATCCCCGAAATAGACAATTCATCAGCGGCTTCAACAGATTATCAAGAAGCAGATAAAGCGTCGGTTACAAGTGAAACCGATAGCGGTGTAGTATGTGGATCAAGGCCTAATAGTTACGCAGGAACGCCTGCCGCACCCGCCTATTCGACCGCAAGTTTCAGTTTGATTTGCCCTTTATGTAGCAAGCAAACTTTCTTAGACGATAATGGAGCTGAAGGGTTGCCTTCGTTTCGCGTGATGCGTACAATTGTAGAGCGTTTTGGAGGTGTTACTGGTATTCCGCCTGCCGAAGAGGCATGTCAGATGTGCGAGGGAGAACGCCGTGCAGCCGTAGTACGATGCGAACAGTGCTCTGTACGATATTGTGCTAGCTGTCGTAATGAGTGGCATCCAACTCGTGGCCCATTAGCGCAGCATGAACTGCGCGCTCTCGGCACAACATGCACAGACCACGGCTTGCTGCCAGCCCAATATTGTAATACTTGTTTAATGCCTATTTGTCCAAGATGTATATCTGAAAGGCATTCCACACATGAAACACAACCACTGCCCAATGCTGCTCGTGCTCACAAGGTTTGTTTCAATTGATTTTCTTATATTTCAGGGACTATCTCTGTGCATGGCAGTTATTACTAGTTTAATATGACACGTTTACATAGTAGTTAAACTAATATTATGACCCCATTCATTCTCTTGTAGGATCTGGGCTCCTTCTTGGGCAAAAATGTACAATTTTTGTAATAGTACTCTAATAAGTAATTGTATTAAGTGCCTCAGATAATAGTGGTAAATTTTTATTATGAACTAGAAATTTAAAAAAAAAACACGTGTTTGGAAAGATTCCTCTGTCATCTTTATCCTTAAAGCACTGATGACAGTAAAAATGTAATACAAGTAGCAGTGCACAAAAGGTGACAAATGCATTGCCACCTTGATAGAATAAGGTTAGAATAAAGAAGCGCTTTGACATCTCTTCTGCACTCGCTAAAATACAACAGCACTCATTTCACATATTTCACAGTAACTAGTCTTCTGTAAGGGGGTTATTACTGCCCTGTTTATATATCTGACTTAACTGACTGTATTTTATGTTAAGGTTGTCAGACAGGCTGGTGATTCCCTTTATGATAACATTTTACATAATTTATGCTTTCATTTTCAGACTGAACTCTCCCAATCATTACAACTACTCTCTGAACAAGCCAAAGCTATGACTGAACACATACAGCTAGTCAAGGGATCAGGAGATAAAATAAGTGTATGTAGATAAACTATAATTTATATAATAAAAATTAACTATGTTAAAAATAAATTAACACTATTTATAAAAAAAAGAGTAATACATGATTTATAATAATAATGGCCACTATAAATAAACGTCGTTTTTATTTTGTAGGAATCATGTGAAGAATTGGAGAAGCAAATAGATCACGTATGTGCAGAAGTAATTCACAGTGTAGAGCAAAGGAGGGATGAGTTAATTAGAGCCGCCAGGAATACTCGTTCGCAGGCCATTAACAATATCCGTACACTGTCTTCGCACGGTGCACAGAAGCTCAGAGAGGCCACGGCTTTATTACATTTTTCTATCGAGGCTCTCAAGGAACCTGATCACGCTGCATTTCTGCAGGTAATGTAGTTGAATCTACTTACTGTTAATTTAGAACTTTACAGTATATTTAAGATTCACAATAGGAAAGTTGTGAAAGTTTGTGAGGAATGGATGTATAGAAGGATGTTTGTTATTTTTTCACACAAAATCAGCTTGATGGATTTGGATGATAATTGGCATAGGGCATTGAAAATATAGGATACTAGAAATGTGTTAGGTTCCCGAGGGATTGTCTAAAAATATAAAAATTGGGTGTCACCTTTGTCACAGCAATAATGATGTTCTATTATCTCAGGTGTAATTTTTTTTTTTTTTTTTTTTCATTTTTCAAGAATTTGCTTCAAGTTTCAAGAACCAGCTAGTTTTCTAATAATGTAAACAGTTTTAACATATATTTTTATAGTAACAAAACTTTTTTTAAAAATTAAAGATGGGTTTGCTCTTGGCCAGATTTAGCCATTTATTATTCCATTTGTAAAAAATTTGGTTCATAAATTCGTTGTCAATTTCTTTTCATCACTTTAATGGTCTCACATGAATGTGATATTTGTTTGGATATTTTTAGGTTGGCACCATTTTACGTGCGCGTGCTCAAGAGACTGCGGCTTCTCTTTGCTCCACCCTCGAGCCTCCACCGTCGCCTCCGGCTCTCACCCTAGACACGGAATTGGTGTTGCGCACTGTTAGAAATATGAACTTTGTTGAATGCATTCGTAAGTTCATTTTCACATAAACAATTCTCAATGATGATTAAAATTTTATAATTTAACAAGTTTTGATTTGTAATCTGGAATGCAGCTCCTGAGAAGGAAATGGGTACTCAAGGTATTCATGTCTATTTTTTTGTTTATTTATCAATATTTCATCTTTAAAATATTTCGTACTTTAACACTAAGAGCAACATACACAAGATGTATTAGTCACTTACTGAAAGTGACATCTAGCTAGTAGATTCAGATCTAAGCAAGTCGCCTCACGAACCGTACGCACCGCACAGTGTCAAATAGTCTGAGTTACTTGTAACTTACACCTCGGCAACTTACAGTAGACATCCACCCACAAGGTCAGACAACCTAATAAAGGCGCGGGTCAACGGTGGATCCAGGCTGCTTCTGACCGGTCCCATGCGAATGTTATGGGGGAGGCCTATGTCCAGCAGTGGATTTTCTGCGGCTGAGTTGTTGATGATGATACCATATTGAGAAGCGTCTGTTTTGTGATTGCGCTCATAATTATGTTGCAGCGCCAGGAGCGCCGGAGATGGCGGTGGAGGCGTGTGCCGCGCGCGGTTGCTCGTGCACTCTGGCGTGGCGGGCGCCTAACGCGCGCGCTGCCGCCGTGCGCGGCTACGTGCTCGAGCTCGACGACGGCCTCGGCGGCCCCTTTCGTGTCAGTGCAACTATCTTTTTTTTTTATGTTACAAGCGAGTACCTCGGCATTATAATATAAAAACCTTCGCCGTTTAACCCACTTTCCATTAGTGAAAACCGCATTAAAATCCGGTGCGTAGTTTAAAAGATCTAAGCCTATATACAGAGGGGACAGACGGCGGGAAGCGACTTTGTTTTATACTATGTACAGATATGGCGCTGAATTTTAGGTTGACTACATAGGTAAAACAAAAATTTACGACTTTAACTAGAAGAGCCTGATATTAGAGCCTATTGATATAGAAGCAAATAGTTATTATTATCATACACTTTCCGTTCAGGAGGTATACTGCGGACGAGAGACGGTGTGCACAGTGGACGGATTGCACTACGCGTCTCTATACAGCGCCCGCGTTAAAGCCTTCAACGGCGCCGGGGAGGGGCCCTACAGCGAGGTCATCGGTCTACAAACATCGCCAGGTATAAACAATGTTACAGACTTAAAAACTCCTTTAAATTACGTACTTAACACTAAAGTCTGCTTTTTAACAACGAATTTCTGACGTTTCTTTATTCGTCGTCTTGTATTGTAATAAAAAATATCTACACAGGCGCAGTCCGCGCGGTGGGCGTGGTATCTTTTTGGTAAACACTACACAGTAGGTGCTGGATTAACGATTAACGGACATGAAAAAGTTAACGGAAGTTAACGAGCCCCTTAACATTTTTCACAGTCAACTTAAAAGATAATTCCTTAGTCGAAATGTTTACTTCGTTAATTAAAGCTTAACGGATTAACGGTATATTGTGTTATAAACAAACCTCTTGAGTTGTATGTAAATCTGTTTGTTGTAGTGGCGTGGTTCACGTGGGACGCTCGATGCGCGCTCGGCGCGGCGGCGGGAGCCGGCGGGTTGACTCTGTCGGCGGACGGGCTCTGCGCACGCGCAGCAGGATGGCAGCCGCGCGTTGCTCTAGCCGACCAGCCGCTAGCTCGCGGCGTCCACTACTGGCGGTTGCGCATCGACGACTACGACGGCGACGCGGACCCGGCGTTCGGCATCGCGCGCGCCGACGTCGCCCGCGACAAAATGCTAGGCGCCGACGCGTTAGGTTGGGCGATGTACATCGACGGGTCGCGCTCGTGGTTCGTCCACGGAGGCGCTCACGGCGGTCGAGAGAGCGGCGGTGTATCGCGCGGCGCTCACGTCGGCGTACTTCTCGACCTGACGCGCGGCACGCTACGGTTCACGGTGGACGACAGGGCGCAAGGTGAGGTGGCGTTCACGGGCCTCCGCGGCGCCTTCTACCCGGCCGTGTCGCTCAACCGCGGCGTGGCGGTCACTCTGCAGCCCGGCTTGCCGCCTCCCACGCTAGCAGACCCCGACACGGAGCCCGACTTGGCTCTGCACCTCGACGCTCTCGATATTCAGTGAATGGCATGATCGACACCATGACCGACTCCAGGTGCGAAAGTGCGTGTGTTGTAAATGTCCATTTAACATGCATTGCAGAATAAATTTAATTTTGAGGCCACTTTGGTTAAGTTTTGCTATAAAGAATAGTCCCATCGCTTCGAGCAGTTCGCAGAAGATCTAGTAAATAATGATTAGATTAAGTCATCATTAGGTTTTCTTCCTAATGATGACCATTGACCATCTCTCATAACCTTAACATATTTTGCGTTTTTATGTTTCCATTTTACCTTTATTTTATTTTCTCGAAATAAATTTCCGAGATAGTAAAAAATGCTTACAATTGAGTATGTAGCATAACAAGACTTGAAATCATGACAAACGACAGTTATTGTAATTGTGTTTTAAAAGTGACTCTCTTTAAAATAATTTCTATCTAAGTTAATGTAAATGAAATTACCCATCGTAAATGTCGTGTACATTTAATATTAAATATTTCTATCATTTAACTCTATATGAAAATATCGTCTTTTTCAAACCAGATACTGCTATGTGCACTTTTTTTGAGCATTACCTTAAGGAACCTCATTCTTTTGTTTCAATTATTATTCGTAAATGGACCTAAACTATTCCACATTAAAAATGTCCAAATCAATTTGAATGTAAATATATAATATATATATTATTTATTATAATATAAAAAAAGGGAAATATCATTTTATACCCGCCCATAGAATTAAAGTAACTAATAACTTATTCAACTAAAGAATTATAGATATGCCCTAGCGCCTGCTGCAATTAAATTAGATTTAAGAAAAAAAAACGTGTATGACACTTATGGATTTACTTAATTTATTTTTTATAATTTAAAATGACATTGCTTATGATTTTTATTACTTATTTTATTTTTGTTGACAATTTTTCATTCCATTGCTTTTAAAATGCGATGCAATTTTTATTTTTGTAAAAGCAGCTTACTTAAGTCGGAACCGACACATATTTTTTTTATACTCTAATGAATTGAATGTTTATGATTTTTTTAATGTATTTTATTAGTATGTAATGTACCTTTTATTTATTTTGCTATTAATTCTTTTAAGTATTAAAAGATTTTGTGATTTTTGTGAAAACTACAGTTTCGTCTAAATTCATACACATTAGTACTCAAACCGAACGCCTGGGGCGCATAAATGAAATAATCGTCCAATCTATGTAGTCTCGTAATTTATTTATACTGAAAAAACACTATCCATGACTTGTGCAAAATTTAGACGAACAATACGAGTTTAACGAGTTTAACTAACTTTTAAAATATTTAACCATATCACTTGTATAGTAAAAGTTATGAATTGTGAATTTTTTCTTGGCTTGTTTGACTTTTGCATCAAAATTCACGATGTTATATTGAAAAAAAAAAAGGGTTTTCGCTTTAAAAAAAAAACAAAAAAGGGTGCAATTCAGCTTAATAAGGTAACTAATAGGAAAAGGAAAAGTCACAGACAAATCCTTTCTCCAATACCAACGAGTAATTTATATTATTTTCACTGCCATTTAGTATAGTGTGTCCTTATGAAGAATTTAAACTTTCAAGGGACCTGATGAAAAACTTAACTATTCCATTGTCTACCAGATACCTTCTTCACTACGCTCAAATAAGACGGCCTATGTATTTATCTATCGTTAATTCCAATTAAACTAAGTATGTACCTGTATTTGTAATCGTAATGAAGTTTTTTAGTGAGTAATAATTTGCTTATTTTTATAGATAGAAAATTGCAATCCGTCTAATCAATTTGAACATAAATTGTCTAAAAGTATTGTGCCATTGATTGCTATGAGTAATTGTTAAGTTGTGTCTTTTTTAAATTATGATGGAATAAATACAAAGATTAGTGACTCACTATCAGCAAACATCTTAATATGGAAACTGTGTCCAATGGACACACTATCACAAAGGACAAAGGACATGGTCTCATGAAGGACATAGTTGACTCTATTATTAGATACACGTCTTGATATTGGATTTTTGTTTTAGTTTTTATGAGGCCAATTCTTTAATTACATACGTAATATAAGAACATAAAGTATCTATGTATTTATTCCATCAACGTTAAAAACTGATTGTGTTCAATTAAAATTTAATAAACTATAATTTTGTGTGTATAAAATTAAAATAGTCAGAATTTTGGTTTGTTTCTTTAAAAGTTATATGTAGGCACTTATAGATCAATATAACGATTTGTATGCTGTTTAATCGTTTTGTAATAGTTATTAATTAATGAAAGTACTTAATGTATTGACTGATTTACATTGAAATATAACTTTGTATTACATCAATGAGGTTGTTTTATTTTTATTGTAATGTTTACTATTTGTAATTCAGTGACGATGCCGAAATAAATAGGTACCTGGTACTTACATATTGGCAGTTGGCAGGCAGGCTGACCTTCAACTTGATGGTTACAGTCAGGTGATAATTGTTGAAATTTACTATTAGATAGTACTGTCCGCGTTGAAGAAACAAATATAATATGAATAATATAATCTTTATGGCTGTGACGATAGTGGCGCTCGATTGGCTTGATTCCTGAGGATTTGAAAAACTGACCATTTGAAAGTCTCTGAACCTAAAATTTTCATCACCTATAATATAAATCCAGATAATAAACTATATGATCTATAGGCCTCCCTCCACTTGGCTCCCACGTCTAGGATCCCATGAGATCCCATAGGGGAGCCTAAGGGATTTTGGGGTTTACTCAAGCGCGTCAGATATTGCCAATGTATATACCCCACGTGTCACCGATAAGGGGTTGGGGTAAAAATCTAAATACTACTCGAGCGCGTCAGATGTTGAGTTAAGTGAACTCAAACTAAGCTTCCATTTAATACAGTCGATTCGGATGTAACGCAAGCTCGTGGCAAGTTTCTGAAAATGCAAGATTTTTGGCCTCCCTCCACTTGGCTCCCACGTCTAGGATCCCATGGGATCCTAAGATAATTTTTTTTTGTATTTTGGCTCCCATGGGATCTTAAAGTATTTTTTTATTTCTTTTGGCTATTTTAAAATACTGGAGCGCGTCAGATTTTCATACAGACGGTTCAGCCTGAATTCCTGATCGTGCAAATTGTTATTCTTATATTCTTACGATTATTTGGATAATTTTTTCTTAATGCAGCGTCTACAAACTTTCGAACACCTGTAGACGCACACCCCACCGTTAAAAAGGAAAACATCACATAACCTTTTTTCCTTCCTACCATCAAATCTTCAAAATCCAATAAGTCCCCAGGAAGCCAGTTTCTCCACATTTAGCATCGTGGACTCCCCTACCATTAGTATATTTCTTATTTTCTCTTATGCAAACCTGGAGGTAAGCGTTAATAATAATAACCACCGAAAGAGTTAGGGTGTCGCGTAATAAAAATAATTTCTTTTTTGTGAAGAGTTTATTTTTTGGCCAATTTTTTTTACATTTACCTTTTTTATAATAAAATGACTCACAGAACTTAAATAATCCATCGATCACAGATCACTATTGCATATTGTACAATTATTATTATCACCACCATAAACTTTTAAATTAAGAGAAGTCTAGTTGAACTGACTTACTACAACAGCATGGCTTTGAAAATTAAAATTTTTATAAATTCATTTTTAAAAACCATATCAATCTTATTATTTTACAATACATGAAAATGGAAATAAACATGTTTTCAATGAAAATATACAGTAGGTTTGATTCAGATATAACTGTATAGAAAGGAATGTAGGTACTTTATACATTGAATGCATCTAAACAACCTTGCAAAATCATTCTTCTTCTCATTACTGTAAGAGGTGTATTTTTCTCGCTAGTTTCAATCAATTGGGATTTTGATACTACCATTTCCTACTATTGTGCTAAACAAATATGTAATGCAGTCATCTGAACTTGGATTGAATCTAGCGAAATAAATTATCTTTGTACACCCCTCGCCCCTCTTTATGACATCAGTAAACATTTGCAAAGGCCACAAAAACCATAAACAAGATATATTATTAGTATGCCAATAAAAATAAATTTATCACATCAGCATCCTTCAATGCAATCAAGGTATGAACCTAAATTGTTATACAAACACGAGGCAACTAATGGATGTCCCAAAATTAACGCAACATTTGAATTTGTCTGACAAATTACAAAAGACAAAACAGTGCATACATGTGCCAGCAAAGCCGTGGAGGCCATTCTCCTGATATTCTATTCCATATCCTGTGCTATTTATGTTTCATTAAAAATCTGTTTTCTTTATTCAAATCTTGCTTAAATTTTGGGACACCTTATATATGCTTGCAAAAGTACCACTGGTTAATTAGAAATTTCAGACAAAATTAATTCGACCATGTATTACTTACTTATGTTAAATGTAATTCAAATAAAAGATACTGTTTAATTTTAATCTTGTAAATTTAAAAAAAAACTTAAAAAAAAGTAAAATGTAAAAAAAAATAAGAGTTCCCCAACAATGGATTACATCAAGGATGGGGAGAGGATGGTTCAAAAATTTCAAGACTAGTGTGGACACTGACCACAAAATATTACAACTCTTCACTTGACATCCCAAAATGATTTTATCCCCAGAGAGCAAAATGTTATGTTGATAATGAAAATTAAATAGGCTCTCGAAAATTAAACCCCTTTTAGACAGAGCAATGCGCCATGTTTGCAAGCCGGAACAAATTTGACTCATTCCTCTGCCTCGTAGAACAGTCACAATTATGAAAGCATCGCCTCCTTGTGTGCGTGTACGCCATTGTACGAGATATTACTATTTTAACTTTATTTCGACGCAGAGATGTATTAGGTACACAAACATTTTAGATGGATGATGGATCATATACTGGTGCATATTCCATTTGTGCAATTAGTACACACACACTTTTGTGAGGTATGGCGGGTTTATTGTTATTGTTGTTTGCAATTTCTTGTGCAAAAAGATTTGACTATAAAATATATTATCTCGAGTTCTCATTTAGTGTTGTCCGCCAAAACCTCCAATAGTAAACGGTTTACCCCCATTTGTGACTTTTATCGCTTGTTTTTTTCTTTTAATAATGTGATGAAATACTTGAAAGGTACACACACGGCTTGCTATTTTTACGATGTCGCTCCAAGCGGTCTAAAACAACACCGGTGATGCGGATTTAACAAATCAAACATTCAGTTCCAATAGAGAGAAAGATTTGAGCTAGACTCGCAACGTACACCCGCTTTTCAGATCCATTAATGTTTTTTAATTGAAAGAAAAACAAACCGGCGCTAGCTCAAATACATATTATAGAAGCGGGGTACGTTTTAAAATCTTTTTTATATCTGTAAGTCTACCACAATTCGTGAATAGATCGAGGACAAATCTAGGTAGCCTCCCACAGCGAATAATCAGATAAATATTTTACGATTTAACAATATTAGGAATCCACACTCAATGTCCAATATGGTCAATGCGCCCGGGACACCCGCTCAAGAGTCCTGATGTTTTTTCTTCTAATATTCCTATATACACTTTAAAAAATTAACCAACTTTTTTCAGTTGACAAGTCCACAAATATATTTACAAGATACGCTCCAAAATTTACACACTTCACATAGGTCCACCACACTCGATTAGGATACGAGACAGTCAGCCGTTCCGGGGCCCGCGGCGTTACTTGTCCGCGGGCTCGTCTTCGTCAGCGCGAGCCACATACAACGCCGGATCTATCACCTTCGGTATCGGCTTGATCTCGGTGCCGAGTTCCGTCTCGATCCTGTGCAGGTCGAACCGGTCCTCGTACGTGATCAGATTGATGGCGATACCGAGATGACCGAATCGGCCCGAGCGACCGATGCGATGCAGATAAGTCTCGGCCATGCGCGGGAAGTCAAAGTTGATGACCACGTTGACCGCTTGCACGTCGATACCGCGCGTGAAGAGATCCGAACAGACGAGGTTGCGGCAGAGGCCCGCGCGAAAGTCGTGGAAGACGCGGTTGCGGTGCGCCTGCGCCATGCGCGCGTGTATGTAGTAGCAACAGTAGCCCAGCTCCGTGATCTTCTTGGCGAGCAACTCAACGCGCTGCGTCGAGTTGCAGAATATTATAGACTGGTTTATTTGCAACTGAAAATGTTATGAAGCTTGGTTAATGTTTCAAAACGAAATAAGATACAGATTTTTTTTTTTAATGAAAACTAGTGTGACAATATTATATTATTCTGCTTCAACCTAAATCACCAACAAAGTACATTTTATTTTTGTATTAAATTTTAATAATTTTATATGTAAAAAAATACCTTTGAAAATAGTGTATTTAAACAGTGAACTTTTTGCCTCTCCTGTACGAATGCATAGTATTGTGTGACTCCCTTCAGAGTCAGTTCCTCCATGAGATTGATCTCATAAGGCTCTCTCAAGTGTTTCTCCATAAATTGTTTGACACTAAGTGGAAATGTTGCCGAGAAAAGCAATATCTGACGTTCCCTAGGTAATCTGTGAATAAATGTTAAATCAGTTTAATATATCATTTAAATAAAATCACTTGCAAAGTATAGAAAAGTAGGCTTAGTAGAGAAAATCACTTGCCGTGAGATAACCATGTCTAGCATGCCCTTAAAATCTTGAGAGAGTAATTTATCAGCCTCATCGAGAACCAGCATCCTGCACTGATCCATCTTGGCTACTTGTTTATCCATGAGATCAATCATTCGTCCAGGCGTGGCTATTATCACTTGTACTGTAATTATTAATTACAATTAAGAAATTTTCAATGTTACAAATTAGTGGTGTGCCAATGTAGATCCGTAGATACCGAAACAGATAACTCAATTGGTGTCAGTGTGAGTGACCTTGCACAACTGGCAGGACATGTTTTTGACTTGCATTATTGTTTTGTTTACAGTTTCTCAGTGTGACATTGGGCAGCATAGATAATGTCTGTGTTTGGTACATGAATTTTAAAAAAAATGTCTACAAAGAAGTTTAGTAGTGTATTTTAAAATTATTATGTGATATTTTGTAATAATTGAATTTAATTTAATAGTTTTTCATTGCTACCTAATCACCTTTATATATAGAACCTAATCACCTATCTGTGAATTGAAAATTAATAAGGAGATCCGATGAAGAAAAGTAACGGATACGGATATCTGGCACATCACTAATATAAATGAGGGCTCACTGTTTACTCAAACACATATTGTACATACCATTTTGATAAATACGCATAATGTCATCCCGGAGATTAGTACCCCCCGTAGTGACCATTACACGTATGTCTGTGTGCTTAGCTAGCTCAATGCAAATTTGTGATGTTTGGAGAGCCAACTCCCTAGTTGGTACCACGATTAAAGCTTGAATTGCATTTTTTTCAGGATCCACCTATACAAAACGAAAAAAGTTTTTCTATACTACCAAAATAATTAAACAACAATATTAAAATTATTAATTCTTGTATTCAGAATTGGTATTTTCACTTATACAAAGTGAAGGGGAATCCAAACAATATCATCATGTTGATATAAAATTAAACACATTTCTGTAGAATAGAACAAATATTTGTTTTGTTCATATCTAATCTAAAGATAATTGCTTATCTCTTTAAATACTGTGTAGTAAAAAACATTATTTTATCAAAACACTGACAATAAATTATCAAAAGCAACAAAGTCATTTCGGTGCTATTTATTTATATTGACATAGCCATGAAGTAATCAAACATTGAGGTCAGCATTATAAAGTTGAAAATTTACAAAAATCAAAACTATTAAAAACTAAAACCCTCATCACAGATTTTACAATATATTGTTATTTTCTCATATTTATATTGAATAAATAAACATACCTGTTCCAAAACTGGAATACAGTATGCTCCTGTTTTGCCAGTACCGTTTTTGGCTCGTGCGAGTACATCCTTACCACTAAGAGCAATGGGAATGGCAGCCTCTTGAATTGGAGATGGCTTTTCCCAACCCTTCTCAAAAATTCCCATCAGCAGCTCACGTTTCAGGCAAAACTCCTCAAATTCATTACCCCTTGTATCTGTTACATCCTGTCGGGCAAAGGTTTAACAATTTAATCAAAACTATGACAATTGAAAAAGCAAAAATATTGATTTCCAAAAACTAAAATTCTTATTATATCATAAAATCAGCTGTCGTGCAAAAACTCAAGAATGGCTAGACCGATTTTAATTTGGTTTTCACTTATGGAGAGGACATACGTTTGTATTTATAAAAATAGCACCCTGCGTGAAGTTGGGAGCGGGTTACTAGTCAGATACTTTTGATGTTTTTTTTTTTTTTTCTAAATATGTCCATCCTATTGCCCAAATGATGATGATGAACCATTTATATTTTAATAATGTATAATTACAAATTTATATGATTAAAATAGGTGGTAAGGTAAAGTAAAACATCCAATATATTTAATTTTATCAAATGTTTGCAAAATTTAGACACTACCTACAAAGTTAAAATTTATAAAATTTAAAAGAAATACTTAAAGTATTTCTTTTAAATTTTACTATTTCCGGTAAGAACAGACTTTTACAGTCATTTTCAAATAGGAAGTCATTTGGTAAATCAAAGACAGACTTGTTTGTGTTTTTGACAGTTTTAGTGATGTACAACTAATATTCGAATTCAGTCCCAAGTGACTTCCTGTTTGAAACAATTGAACATGTTCAAATTAGAAAATATTATACACAACTTTGCAAAATAGAGAAACTAAAAAGTGGCAATACTGTAGTGCTGTCCTGTCCTAACCATTTAGTTGGTAAGGAAGGAACGACACTACCTACTACCTACTTAGAATACTGCTTATGTGAAACAAAACATTCTGGAGTGAGGCTACTGCTACATACTTAATAAGTATGAGCCTCACAAAAGCACTAAAATCACCTTTTGAATTGGTAGATTATAAACACACCATTTTAATTGTGGCATAATAAATAAAATAAAAAACCACAACTTAAATACCTACTTAAGTTTTCGGTTCAACGGTTTATTATTTCAAATTTAAATAAAACCAGGAAATTCAATCAAGTCACTAAAAGGCATTTTAGTTGGTAGATGAGAAGTTTGTAAGGGTCAGAGATGTAATTGATGAGATCAATTTGTAGGCTAGCAGGCCTTAAAGTCTGAAGGAATTGTAATAGAAAACTCCAATATATCTGATCAGCACTCCGTATAAATGATGTGTACATCTGATACGTCTAAATCAGATAATTATAAACAAACTGGCGAAATACCTGTGTCATTAGGTCCACTACCTAATATCTGTAAGTGAAACATGGCTCTTTATTTCAAAATAGGGTCATTGCGCCGGTTTCGCGACCACCTTCAGTAGGCGACCATTTGGCGGACTAAGTTTCTTTAAATCAAGATATTAGCATTTCTGGAGTCAACTTAAATAAAATATAAATCTTTTGCGTTTTTTAAATAATTATTAAATAAGAATTCACACAGTTTCAAACAAATGGTTTAACCCAGCGAGGAAAAAAAATTGCTCAGTGCGCGTGATGACACAGTGGTGAGTGTTTGTGCTGTGATTTGACAAAAAAAATAACGCGGCGCGCAGCGCTTAATGGTAAGTTTTATTACTTATTTTATGTTGTACACACAAGTTAGACGTTTAATTAGTGCAGTCGTTAAGTGTTCGTAATTATTTAGTTGTATTTTGCTATTTTTACATTTTTACAGTAAATATAAAAATAAAATCTAGTGGTCGGTAACCGAATTGCATATTTATCAAAAGCGTTAGAATGCGACCACATGGTCGCAATCCGACGAATACAGCGTTATTTTGTTTTTCTTAGTATAATCCTAATGGTTCATACATGACTGTTACAATTTAGGGTGTAGCGATGTAAAAGTGCAAAGGTGCTATTCTTTGGAAAGCGACCACCAGTTTCTTTGAATAACTTTTTTTAATTTACCTACAAACATTGGATGCTAGATATGTGGTCATCAACCCACATAATTGAAATAAAGACATTAGTTTGCAGCCACCATAATTTAGTATGAGAGAAACAAGGGCCGTAAACAGAAATAAGTATGTAAACTTTTTGAGTATGCGACCACCTGTGATTTTTGAATTTGGTTAGTTATTGAATCGGCCGGTTGTAATCTGACGAATACTAAACATGATTATTTTTCCGTTTACATTATTAGAATTAGTCATAAAAAGTAGACACTCAATATTTAAAACTTCTTTTCTTTTAGATGGAGCTCTCAAAAAAATCGAACACAAAAAATAAGAAAAAGACTGTCTAGTACACCGAAGAAACCCTGAAAAAAGCTCTCAATGACATTCGAAAGGAAGGGAAGGGAATAAGAGAAACTTGTAGACTGTATCAGATTCCTCGAACTACAATTCAAGATCGGCTTAGTGGGAAGAGATGTGATGCTATCGAGACAAGGGGACCAGATCCTGTACTAGGTATAAAAGGAGAACATCAGGTTAAAGAGTGGCTTTTGGCCATAGCAAAATGTGGGTTCCCGGTCAAGAAACAGGAGCTGTTGGATACAGTCCAGAAAATTGTTAAAGACCGTGGAACAAAGAATCCCTTTAAAGATGATCGTCCTGGTCAAACCTGGGCACTTAAATGAAGACTTCTAATAAAAATACACCTGATGATTCGAAATTACTGAAGCTGATTATTATTTTTAATTATATACCTAATAAGAAATAAATATGATTATTCTAATAAATAAAAATGAGAAGAAACACTACACCAAATGATCCCAGCTAACTGGTCGCTAACCGGCGCAATTACCCTACAATGACTTCAACTCTAAATGGATTGACTGCACATAACCAAAGAAAAAGTGTACCTAAGAATAAAATAAAATAAAATGTTTCTTAGGCATAAGGGTTGAGAGGTGTACATGATAAAATTATATTGGACAGTTATAAATAAAAACAGTTCTAAAAAAGTTGAACATGACTGACTGTAAAACTGTCAGCACACTTTTAAAAAGTAAGTGAAACAATAAAGGCTCTTTGTGTGAACCTGTTAGGTTGTTTAATGTATAATTATAAGCACACGACCCTGTTGAATTTTTTGAACTCTTAAGTAGATTTGTGAACTAAGGTTTACAGCTTGGTCATATTTGAAAAGCATTACGATATTTGTTTAAAGTTAACTGACACCAGTTATTTGAACAATGCACAATATGCTGGCAAACAAAGAGGTAACTAACAGTGGCAGCATCATCTACAGAAGCTATGGCTTTATATGAAGCCAAGAGAGAAGCTCTGTGGTTAAAATCATTAGTTACCAACATAAATGTGGAATTCAACATGGCCTCTCAAAATAAATAAGACAGAAATCATAAATTTGTCTCAATCTAACAAGTAGATTGAGAGTCTTTCTTCTTCACACATATAAACATTAAGTTATTAACAATAGCTCTTTGTTTCTTACAAGAGTCTTATACCTTTGACTGAGCTTTAGCGTCGTTCTGTTTTAACTGCACCCCTTACTAGTAAATACGAACACACCTTTCTACTATACTAAAAGAGACTAATTAAATAATATCATTAAATACAAATTCCATCTTTCATTGCTTCCCATAACCCAATAATTATTAGTCTTTATAGTTTCTTCCTGAAGATAAAATGCTAAGCTAAGTTCAGTCAGAAGCATAGTTCAATTCTTTACAAATTTAAAACTTCGCCATTATTGCTAAAATGTATTAAAGAAACATATGTTTATTAATCAACAAGAGAATACAAATATAATCAAGCTAGATGATAATTGATAAATACAATTTAATAAATAAATCTATTTGTCTCTGATGTGTAGGGTATGCAAAAAAAACTTACACTAGTCTTGATTCTCCTGTCTTTCGGTGGTATTTTTAACGAAGCTTTCCACCCCATGTCTTCGACAATTTTATCGACATCCCTGTAAAGTTTGAGTATGAATTTGAAACAGTTACCAGTAGTACTTAACAATGAAAAAAGTGCAAGATTAAACTTACCCTTTATTCTGATTATTTATATTGTTTCCAACGTGATTACTCGAATGAATTCTACTTTCGGTCATCATTTTTACCCCAAATAATCCCGTGAGGGATATTAAAAATCAGAAACTTATAATCACAAATGTTTGTTCTGGTCCAACACTAAACAAATTTCACAACAATGTCACTCGTAAATACATAGGCTATTTGAGATTATCACGTTCAATAAGCTAGTCCAGAATATCTGATATCTGTAACAAGAGAACATTCATTTTAAAAACGGTACATCGAATAAGACGGACGCGTCAACAAGTACATAAATAAATATACAATGGCTATCACAAGACAATTTATATACAAATTATACGGGTTCGATACTACAACTAATAATTTACGAAAAAAATATAGTAGCTAAAAAATATTCTAGATGTAGTAATATTTACAGAGACGTAAGGATTGTATAGATTTATAAAGATATTATTATTCTAAGTGTAATTCTTACTTCGAAATTTAATATGGCCGCTCAAGCAAGAAGTAACAGGAAATTTACAACTAACTTTCAAATCATTCCTTTCAAGTAATATTAGAGAAGTTCTTAATTGACCAAAATTTTTTTGCAAGAGAAAACAATTTTCACAGCATTACCTTGATAAAACTTTATAAAAGACGAAGACACTCGATACTCGTCGACATCACAAAGCAACAATCCAAAGACAATACAATGCTATGATGGTATTATCTAATATCTATGCTACTGCTAGGCTACGTGCTACCCATAGATGCTACCATACCAAAGACTACAATTATTATACATACGGAAATTCTACATACTCTACAAACCAAGGACCCCTTTTCTTTAGTTCTAGAGGATACTCTCTAGAACTAAAGAAAAGGGGCCAACAACAGTGCCACATAGTCTGTATTTGGTCTGTAGAATCCGTGGAAAAAACATGAATGGGCATAAACAACGTGTAAACACAAATCTGACATTGTCTTTTATTCGTGTTTTATACGTCCATAAATTTGTAGCGTTAGTGGATATGAATATGTACAACTATTACAAGCAATAAAATAAACAATGCGAAAATTACAATTGGTAAAAGTGTTGGTTAATTCATATTTCAATTTAATCAATTTTAAAAAGATTTGTAAGAAACTACTACAATATGCAAGTTTAATTACAATATTTAATTTGTCTTACATAACAAAAATCTTATTGTCACCTTATTAGAAAGGGACACACGGCTTGTCTACTACATATCCTGCTTGGCCTTCTTTTTAGATTCAAGTAATAAATCCTTTTATAATAAATCCATGGGGCTAGGCATACAACCAAAGACAAACTGTCTCTGTGCTAGCTATCTCCCTCGGCTCGTTTACTGTGCTAGTACCTAGTACTCACTATTTCTCTGTCAATGTCAAATTGGATTTTGGTGAATAAAATAGAAAGAAAATAAGAAATCTTTTATTTTTATAAATGAAAATGATACATACATTAAGTTATATTATATTAAATACTTAATTTTATATATTAGTCAATATTCAGTACTACTTATATGGAAAATGTAAGTAGTTTTATATATACTTTATTGAAACAAGAAAATATATGAAGTTGTTATGATATATTAACATTGAAATAATTTGTTATAAATTAATTTACTTTAAAGTACTAATTTATCGATGTAACGACAAGTATTAAGTGTGATCTGAAAATTAGAACCAAAGGAGTGTTTAACAGTTTCAGTTGTGCTACAACTTAAATAGTTTTAGATCAGAGATTCACCATTGGCTTTATTTCAAGATGTAATCAATCTACAAAAGTTGACTGTTATTTTAGTAAATATTGAGAAATATTTATACAGTGTTCGACATTAAGTGTCTTAGAACCAACCTTTATTCCTAAACTATATTATGATATGACTAAGTACATAAAAACTTCTGCTTTACAAAAGCACTTCTGCAGTTTTCACTGGTTCAAAATGAGAGACCATTGGTGTTGAGATTGAACAGAGCTTGGTCCGGCTTGCCGATTGGCTTGACAGTAACTTATTTACACTGAATGCTATAAAAACTAAATATATTAGTTTTACTGTTAACAAGATACATAATATGAAGTTTTCAGAATAATAGATGGGACTGCACTTAGATTGAAAAATATTTTATTCATTTTCTTATAGGTTGAACTGTAAATATTTTTAACATATGATATAAATTTAATTCCAGGACCGAATACTGGAAGTCACAAGCGCGCAAATACTGCCAGTTTTGTAGTTGTTGGTTTGCTGATAATAAAGTTGTAAGTATTTTCTGAATTATTATCTTGCATAGGAATGAGGAGTTAACTATTATACTTACCATCAATAAAAAAATAAACTAAAATGAAAAAAAAAAGAACTGTTCATTTAGGTGTGAAATAAAAGCAATAATATAATAAATAAAGAAATAATATAAGCAATAAACCCTACTGAACCGTTTTTAAAAAAGAGAAAATGAACAACGGTAGCATAGCATCTTCACTCTTGGGTGTAACTACATTTATTCAGATCAATTCAGCTTTTGTCCATATCAAACAGCATGTGTACTCATCCATTCAGCTCCCCATATATATTTACCATTCGCGCCAAACAGGCGACAAGAGTGTATAATTTGCAAGCTAACCACTGCAATCATCACATCAGTGCTATGACACTCGACAAGTTACAACTTGCATTGATTTTCACTCATTCAGATCTGTACGTGACTGATAGAGCAACCGGTACAGTGAAGATAGTACGCAATTGAAAGCTGTACATGGCTTCAATGCCAGTTCCACTTATACATATAAGTCTAATCAAAATTGTTAAGCAAAACGCGAATAGAGATGTATAAGTGGTAGTTACCGCCTTTAATATAGTAGCAGAGTCTTACCAATTTTCAGTTCATTAGAATATGATGTCAGAATCTCAGAATGTCAGTGAGAAGATGTTTTCAGGAACGGAAGTCAGAATTCACACATGAATATATTCACAAAAGTTTTTTTTGTCTATTAACACAACTTGGTAACATTTTTTATAGTTCACATGATTTTTATTTATATTGAAAGCCTTAAATAATATGTAAACAATTTATATTCTCTGTTTCAGTCTATTTCATTTCACGAAAATGGGAAACGTCACAAAGAAAATGTACAGAAACACATATCGCAGCTTACTAAAAAGAGTGCGAAGGAGTTTAAAAAGCAAGGGAAAATCGATGACGATATGAAGAAAATGGAAGCTGCAGCCATGGCTGCATATTTGCAAGATGTGCAGAACAATGCAGATCTCACTTCACAGGTATTTTAAACTTCTTAATTTGTAACCGTGGCGACTTCATAGGGCCACGTGTGGTCTACTTGAACCCTCAATACTCACCGACTACTCAACAGCTGTACAGAACGAGCTATCTCATGGGCGCCTGCTACCTAAAGGGACATTTGGATAAAGAGAAAACCGAAAAATCATATTAATAATGTTTTACCATACAACTATGCTACTATGCAAAGGGATGAGGGGGCTTACACGATAAGAATACAATAAAAGGATGCAAAATTGCTTTACAGTCTAAAACAAGAACTCTGCACTTTACACTTTGACAAAACTGGGGTTTTGTGAAGTTGGGTATAAATTAAAGTGGGATATGAAATATTTTTTTTTTTATTATATTGGATGTATCTGTTCATTTTGAATAATCATTTTGAATAAGTTAAAATAAACAACAAAATAATTACCTACATAAATTATAAAAATTTCGAAAATATGCCCACATAGCACACATAATCAATGCAACACCTACATAGCGCTTGATTTAATATGTTAACCTGAAAAAAAAAAAAGCATGACTTTATTTTCAATGTAGCTGAATTTCTTAAATTTCAGAATATAAATGAAATGCTAGAAAAAAGTGGCACCAGTGCTAACGAAGTAACGATAGATGGCGTCGTACCACCAAAACCAAAACCACCCGCTATTAAAGTGGCTCCTAGCCCGGCTCCGGTGTGGCATGAAGTTTCCACTGATGATGGTTCATACTTTTGGAACACTCAAACTAATGGTAATTTAAACAAATCTGTATCTATCTACTATAAAATATACTTTATGTACTGATAAATAAAATTGAAGTGTCATTTGAACTGCTTTTTAATAAATGCATATCAAAGTCCAATGTTTGTTCCGGCTAATCTGCGTCAATAACAGCTGGACTGATTTCGACCAGACATTCAATGGCACATAGCAGATAGTTTATGATCTGAATTAACATTAGGATACTTTTTGTCCATGAAAATGTTTTTGTCTTCTTTTGAAAACTTGAATTGAAAATTTTTTGTCCCGAGAGATCGTCTAAAAATATAAAAAATCGGGCACCACTGTTGCCTGATTCTGTAATCTTAATCTAATCTTAGATTATATTAATTAGATAATTATATACAGTCTCAGTATGTATTCCTAGATTCGCGATAAATTTATCTTTTTATTAGGTGTTTTGATTTTTATTTGTCAACGTGGACGAAGCCGCAGTAACCAGCTAGTTTCGTTCAAGTTTCAAAATGTGTGTACACTTTTAACCTGAAATCTGACAAATTTTATTACCAGACCCAAAAACAATTCAGGTTTTTTTTGCAGAAACAACTTGGGATCCTCCCGACGAGTATTTATCTCTCGCACAACAAGAGAAGAGTCAAGCAGAGAGTAAGAAAGATGAAAGGAATAAGAAGGAATTATTGTAATTATTGCTATATATTATGTAATATTAAACGAAATATATATATAATTATTTCAATGATTATAACGAATATGGAAGTTTAAACTCCAAATAGTTTACATATAAATTAATTTCAGGAAACAAAAACAGAAGGAGTCTATAGAGGAGGTGAGAGCGCATATGGCGCGGGAACAAATGAGGGAGCTGGTAGCTGACAGAAAGCCACCGGAAACGGAAACGGAACCGGACCGGGCTGATTCCGTCTCGGTTCCGGACGTATCTAAGCCTGTGCCGGACGTATCTAAGCCTGTGCCGGAACGCTCCTCGTACGGGCCGGCGCCGCGAGCTCGACAGCCGTACGGAAAATGGACTACTGTACAACAGACGTAAGACATTATTTTTAGAAGATTCTTGAGATTTTAGTATTAAGTATAGAAAAAATGTGACTTTTTATTACATTTTTTGTACAAACCTTTAACTTTTATATCACAAATATCACAAAACTTTTATGCACACAAAATTATCTCTCAAAGCAATCGTTTAAACGAGGCACAGTAGTAGTAGATAGATAACTAATTAAACCCAAGTAAAAGTTTGTGTTGCTTTTATATATTCCTCATAAGAAATATTGATCGATAATATAATTTGAATTCAAGCTGTCCTAAGCTTCACGCGCACACACACACACACACACATACACACACACAAAATATCCTAAAATCAGCGACTGTAATGTTATTCACAAATGTGTGTATGTGTTTGTTTGCATTTAGGTAAAATTGTTGATGGTTTTGTTTTAGTATCGAAAAAACAATAGATCTTCAACTGCCAAAGTCCAAAGAAGTGGCGCCGGCGCCAGTGGTGGTGGAGCCTGAGCGAGTTCAGTTCAAAGAGAAACGCGTCGAGTCCCTCGGCGAAGGGCCCGTTCAGTTCAAGAAGCGGAAACTTAATGTTTCCAAGAGTAATATAAGACAGAAGTTGGATGATGAATAAAATTTAATAAATATTTGTATATTTTAACTTGGTTGTTTTAATTTTAA
The DNA here is from genome assembly GCA_947623395.1 of Synanthedon tipuliformis. NCBI lineage: Eukaryota > Metazoa > Arthropoda > Insecta > Lepidoptera > Sesiidae > Synanthedon > Synanthedon tipuliformis. The sequence continues at coordinate 7,394,568 of OX392414.1, read as the reverse complement.
CCTTTAATTTAAAATGTATCAATTGTTTAAGGGACTAGGATGAGCATCGCTGTGGCGCCCATTAAAAATTGAAAAAAAAAAATATCCGTCAAAGAAGGGAAATATTTGGCCTCTCCACTTGGCTCCCACGTCTAGGATCCTAGGATATTTTTTTGCATTTTGGCTCCAATGGGAGCCTACCATTTTTCCATGATAAAAAGCATACCTACACGTTGAAAGGATATAATGTAGGGGTGAAAAGTAAAAATACCTAAGAAATATGGTTACCCTATTACTTACCTACTCACTTTTTTTTCATCATGTAGAATTAAGATATTAACGCCTGGCAAAAGTGTAATAGCAATAATAATTAAAGACGTTATGTTTTTTTGTTTTTACACCAGCTAGTAGGTATAATAGGATTCATCTGTAGTGCTATGAACTTTTCCATTTCTTGTTTATCCGATGTGGTGCTGCCAGTCGAGCTAAACATGACGGCGCGGGGTGCTGTCAAATGTAAGATCAGATTCTGATTACCCGAATAAGTCGATTGACACCCCCGGTGGTCTTCTGTGAGTGGATGTTCACTGCCGCCAGACGGGCTGTCCAAATGACTGTGCGAAACGCTTTGTTCGTTTTTCGCATTATTGATAAAACTTTTAAATAGATTGAAAGAATAAATATAATGTTAAGGCGACTATGAATCCTAATTGATAAAGTACTTACCTACTCGATGTGTAGACCCTTGTTTTTGTAAAGATTAATCCTTGTATCTCCACGCGTCTATTGTTGCTATTGTGATCCGGGACCAATATGGAAATGACGCGCTATTAACGTTTAATGCGACATTGTTGTTTCAATACAAGTAAGTCCGGTATCATTGAACGTTGAGGACGCTTCTAACATCATTACTTTTTCTAATCACGGACAGGACAGCGAGCCCTGTATATAAAGGTTAGGTTCGGCGGGACACATTTAAATCGCTCCGGACAGTCTGAGAATCAGTTGACAGCATTCCTGTCTAGTGACCCTTGAGTCTAGACAAGGTTTTGGTGTTCGCCTATCTTCCTATTCCATTTACATAATATAACATCAACATGTTTAAATTGGTAAGTCAATTTTTTTTTTTCATTTTCATTTTCAAATTAGATGATAATATTTACGGGAAGCTTTTATTATTTTTGTTTTTATTGTCAATTTAATTCTGTATATAACTGTATATATAGAAATAAAGGCTAGAAATAAAATCTCTTATTATATCTTAGCACCAACACGCTAATTTTTATTTTTTGTCTGCAATAATGTTTTTTGTTTGACTTAGTCAATTTTAATTCGACTTTCACTGACGAGTAAATAACAGTTAGGTAATCTAGACTGCATTTCGCAGTAGGTATAAGAGCCACACGAATGTATAGCTTACTTATGTAAAAAAATTTGAAAATATTTCCTCCTTTATATTGATTCAATCTCTAAATGTAATGTATAAGATAAATAATTTTGCTAAAATGTGTAAGAATAAGTAATATTTATTCCTATTATGTATACATATTAGGTAATACTATTCATCATACTATTCAGTACCTAGTGCTAAAAATCTCATATCAAGAATTATTATAAAGGTTTTGGTCAATAATAAGGGCATTCTGTACCTACAATAAGTCGTTGTTTTAAATTTTGTCCAATATTGTCTATAAAACATAAGTTCTAATTATGCCTTTCAGATGTTCATGCTTGCATGCACTGCACTCCTACTGATGGGCACAGCAGTAGCGAAACCTCAAGTATTATTGGATTACGGCTACTATCCGGGATACTACGGGTCCTACAGCGCACCATTAACTTATTCATATCCCTATGCTTACGCATACTCTTACCCGTTAGCTTATTATAAGTAGAACTAACTTGTATACTTACTCGCAAGCTGCTGAGCATTACATGATTATTACGCAACTATATTTGGTGCAACGTACCCGCAACGACTTATGTTCTGACTTATGTTTCTGTTTTTGCATTGTATGCACGTAATAATGTCTTATTATTTACCATGTAGGTATCTACTTATGTAGAGCATTAAGTAAATATTTTATTTTAATTCGATTGTAAATTGTATAATATACTTGACTAATAACTGGAGTTTGTAAAGAGTTGAATTAAATATTAGGTAAAAAAGCAAGTTGTTTTATTGTTAACTAGGAAACGCTCCCGGCTTCACACGGATGCGTTTTTTTCTACAAAATATAGGTATACACAAACCTTCCTTTTTTATCGCTCTTTCCATTAGTGAAAACCCTATCAAATTCCGTTGGGTGGTTCAGAAGATGTTAGCTGAGAAACAGACAGAAAATAACAGTGACATTATTTTATGTGAAAATATATCTATACTAAATATATAATATATGTAGATAGATTTAGATAGAGCTGGATAAGATATATTATCATTCATAGAGATATATGTGATGTCATCCATTTGTAAATAGTTCTTTCATTAAATCATCTGAACGCACTTAAACGGCGTCTCTCCTATGAAAAAACATTAGAAATAATGGTCAAATCTTGGTGCTGTGATGCATACAAATAAAGAGGGAAAACCACGATGAGCAGACCATATAGCCTTGCAAACAGCACCTTATGTGTTTATCATATCGATGAATGAAATTATTATAAGTAATATCGAACGTGGCTTCAATACTAATAAGTATCTACGATTAAGGTAAGTATTTCAATTGGGTTAATACTTCAGCCTTACCGGTTGGTATATTAGTAGGTATATAACAAAATTATAATATAATATTACTAATTACTATACTTTTTTAAATATAATTACTTAATACTGTTTATTGTCCTTGTGTAAGTAGGTAAAGAAATCTTTCTTTTACTTACATCAAACCAACGTGCAGTGGATAGGCGTACCCGCGAATATTTGTGGTTTGGGATACTTAATGATAGAGGATCGACTCACGGCGGTCTTTACTTTCTACGGCGCACCAGGACGCTGCGGCGCACACTTTGGGAACCCCTGCCACAGATTAATAATAATAATAGTTATTATCTGCTCTAAACACTGACAAATGTGGTTGTGTCCTAATTGGAATTATAAAGTTTCAAATCTGATCTCACACAGATTACATATGAATTTAATACGTGATCTGTAAATAAGTATCATGCAACAGAAAAGGTACATAGGGTAAAAATAAATCCCTTTTAATACTGACGACTTTTGGGAAAAATAATAAAAATACCACTTTTTTGTATAATTTGTATTTGATTTACGCATTTTATTTATTAGTTACCTTTCTATTGCCGAACATTTCTAATTAATAGACAGGGGTGTTAGTGAATTTCGCTAATTACAATTATTTTATATAACTTAATATAATAAATTAAGATTTTTTTTTCTTAGAACAGTTTTTGTATGGGTAAATAATATTGTATAAGTACGTTATCAATATAAAAAGTAGCAAAATATTGTTTTGTGTTACCGTAGTAAATACTTAACTTAATAATAACGGAAAAAGCCCTTAGTTTAAGTATTTATTAATACTTAAATTGTTTATTTATAAATTAATAAAAAAAAGATGAACAAAACACATATTTTACTAGGATATTGTATTGTAATTTTTGTATTATTTAAAGCCATCAGGTATTAAATTATGTTCGACAAATTATATTGAGATAATGCGATCATACAGGTGAAATTTTATAACCGCACTTGGAGGGAAGGTAAGGTAACTCTAAATACTGGGATATCAAATTTTACTCAAAAGAAACATTTCTTTATTTTTTAAATGAAACGAAAAAAGTAATAAAATCTGAACTTACATATAAATTCATTTGGACAAGATAAATAACTTTTACTGAAATATCACATAGCCGATTCGATTAAAAAAAATTGCAAGCACTTTTAATTCTTTTAAAAATAATTGAATCTATCTTTTGAGTAAAATTTGCTATCGGTATTTAGAGTATTTTTTCCTATGGTTAAAAAATTACATCCTGTATTTATTACTACTACATATTTATACTTTCTAACGTTGATCGATATTTAGCCACCCCCGAGAGCTTCGACTAAGCGTTGTTTACCTTTTTGAGTCTAAAAAAAATTAGAACTAGTTTTGAAATATTTATAGAGCTTTCGTATGAATGTACAATCTCCTTATAGCTACAGTACCTTTAAATGTTATTATTATTATCATGTTATTAAATACAACCTTAAAACTAATAGAATAAGTAGATAAGTTAAATTTTACATCTTATAGATTAATATTAATAAAATACTACTTAATTTACTAGTTACAACAATTTATTTCTTGTTACTTAATCATCAATTTGTCTATCAGATATATTTAATAAAGCTTGGGATTGTTTGTTTGGTTAAACGCGTTAAACTCTGAAAATATTAGTAATATTAAAATCAGTCCGATCATCGGACTAAGTAATCGGACTATTGATACTAGGCCAAAAATAATATTTTAGTATTTGATACCCTAATCCTTAAAAACATATAGGCTATGTAAAGTATCATCACGCAATAAATACGCGGACGAAGTCGCGGGTAAAATGTAATAGATAGAGATAAACATCGATATAGGTAAATTATGCACTTATATATTACATTTTAATGATCAATTCTTACATAATGTTTACTATCATCATCATCATCTCAGTCCACTGCTGGACATAGGCCTTCTCCACTACGAACTTCTCCATAACTTTCGAATGGGACGTATGTTTACTACAGTTAGATCAAATTAAACCGAATATGGGTAATCAGGGCAAATAATTCGTGTAGTTTTGTAAATTAGTATTCAGATGAACACACTAAAAGTCCTCGATGGGTGCTAAGGGTGTAGGGTGTAGGCTATCTTTTTTCAGATTTTAGCTCATATCGCGAATACCTAAAATTACGAATAGCATTATGATTAGTACTTCTGATGAAAATGTTTTCATATTATTTAATTTTCATTTTTACTCTACGATCAATAGGTACCTATACTTAGGAGCTACAGGCTGTGTAAGTTAACAGAGTTAAGTTGTGTAAGATTGTTTAAAATGCTTTTGTTGGGAAGATGTGGATTTCTCGTATCCGGTATGTATTCAACACACCTAATGGTTTAACAATATTAAGCGTAGATTGAAGCAAAAAGAAAGATACGGTAGGTACGTTGTTGCATTATGTAACAGATAAATGGACTACATTAAACTAAATACATCACCAGAACTACAATTTACAATTCCAATATCGAATGTTTTTACATTTTTAATGTATCACCGTCGTCTATGCAGTGTCCTATGAGCGACTGAATGATACTGAGTTCATTGGACTCAGTATATGAGGTCCATACGATATAGTGAGTCAATATTCTTTCTTTTTGCTTCTATCTACGATATGACGTTGTTTTAATACTCGAACTTTTAACATTATGCGTAAGTATATGAAATGACAATATTCATAATATATCTAATATATATGATATTTAAAACACACCTAAATATTTAAAATTGGTGTAAGTAGGATATTTAAAAAAAGCTATACATAAACCTACTCAAGTCTAAAAGCAAAATAAAAGAATTCATCACTTCTGCTATATTTTACATATATAAATAAATAAATTATTATAATTGTTATGTATATAAAAAATAAAATATACACAAAAATATGGACAATATATCAAGTAAATAATTACGACATTTAAATTCCTTACTTTTCATCCATGCTTAAGATAACTATTTACAATTCTCAAAAAATCCTCAGTCAGTGTACCTAATTAATTTAAACAGTGTAGTTATTATTCAAAACTAGATCATTCGATTAATTTGTATCAATCACAATTATCTAATCAATTTATTGATTTCACTACTACATTAATATACCAAATATCCAATTGCCTACAAGTCTTAAAAGTCCTTGTTTGCACACTTTTATTATTTATTGTTCTACTATTCTCTTTTGAATACAAGACTAAAATAAATGAAGGTCTAACTTCGTTCCTGTACAAGTTTCTTTCGATCAATGGTGACCATGACAAAAGAATTCTAAATTTGAGTCAAGCGTTCAAGCTACTTCCAAATCTGAGTCAGAATCGTCCGAATAAGCGCGAGGCGCTGTTGGCGCCAGTGACTGGACTGGCGGCGAGTGAGTTGGTGACAAAGTCTGTCTTCCGACGAGCTGTGATCGGCCATACGATCTTTCCTCCTGCAATTTGCGTAACCGTTCCTGTTCCTCGCGTTTTTGCTTACGCCATTTCGCCCGCCGGTTTTTGAACCACACCTTTGAACAATAAGCAAATAGTACAATTAGAACCCACCGACTAAATAAACTAAATAGGAGACTTAACTAACTAAACTAAAAGGATGGAGGAGGAGAAAGTATTTATATGCAAAAATGCTAAAGTCTCTACGTAGCAACACTATTGAAAGGTATTTTTACCATATTCTATAATATATTCTATATGTTATGTTATGAATAAATAGATATGAAATATAATATCCATTTTGATATTATAAATGTGAAAGTAACTCTATATGTCTTTCTGTTACCGTTTCACGCCTTAGTTACTCAAACAATCATTATAAAATTTTGCATAGGTACATGTTGTTAGGAATACAAGAAAAGAATAGGGTACTTTCCATCCAGAAATAGTATGTACTGTTCCCAAGGGATCACCAAAAATAAAATAAAAAAATAAAAAACGAACGCCTGGCCAAAGTGTTAATATAGCAACAACAGGTCAAGCGTTATATATTATTGCTTATAGGTATACATTTTTGTTATTTTTCAACGCAGATGAAGTCGTGGGCATCAGCTAGTAGGTCATATTTTTTTTTAATTTGCTGCTATTACTTGAAAAGAAATCAATAGACGACGAAACATCCGATTTTTGAAAGAAATACACGAAGAAGCTCTTTCTGAATGCCATACACAATATTATACGTATTAAATATTAATAATAGAACTAATATCGAACAGTTTAAATACGCTGTTAACATATTTTAATATTCCGTGCGAATCGCGGACAATTGATCGACCGAAATTCGTAATAAGAGATGACCGCGCTACTGTGTATCAATGGATAGAAAAAAAGCAGTGTAGTAGTTCTGTTGAAACGATTTAAGGGAAACCTTCCACTCGACTAACTATGTACAAAATGTGGAGATGTTTGACTAGGCTGCGGGTGGTCCTTCGATCCGAGCCATTGTGGCTCCTCCACCGATCACAACACACCGCTGCGGCTTCTTTGTATGCTCGACTATTCATTCAATAATTTTGACATGTTATCTACAGCAACCAATATCACAATATACATACACAATGCTTACGAAATGTATCTGTATTTACATTGATTGTAATGGAAACATGCCTACTTTTCGATTTCCATAATAACATCACAAATTTGTTACGCCTGACAAAAACATAAAAATATATATATTAGCAATTTGAATAAATATTTCTACTCCTAAGAAAAAGAGCGCGGACGATAGAAGGCAAAACTCTCATAACAAAACAACATAGCAAACTTAAAAACAAATTATTATTATTATTATTACTAGATGATATTATCGATCATAGATGTATGTTGTATGTAATAACATTCTGTTATATGTGACTTTGTCCACGTAATTTTACGAAATTTAGCCAATATTACTAGCTGATCCATAAGTTTTTGAGTTTAGTCATTACAAACAAAAATACAAATATACAAATCTTCACTCTTTATAATATTAGTATAGATCAGTATAGATAAACTGTTATCCTATATCTCAGTTTCCAAGAATAGCATTGCAAAAATAATAAACATATCCGGCGGAACTAAATTTTTTTTGCAATCTTTCTTGCTAGGTATTGTTAGAGGTTTTAAAATTAGTTCGTCAACGATACGGCTATTGTAGGAGTTAATTGCATTACGAGAGTCGGTCGGTCGCTCGACAAAAGCTTTTTATTAACTTTTGGGGAGATGAGTGGCGGGGTTTTAGCACTCGGCCGCCCGCCCATTTGGCGCCGTTCGAGCGGCAAATATGGCCTCTGCCACCGACAGACTCTAGGGCGACTCCTTGCGCACCCACTATTCTTTGTCCTTATTCGCCGGCAATAAGATTAGCTTCGACGCTCTTTTGTACGCCGTTCATTGTGTACGGTTTAACTCGTTTGCTGTTTTCATCGCGAGCGACTTTTATTATTAAAAATACGAGTAAATTTAAGCAATAGGGGGAAGTGTTTGATATATCTTGCACTCAACAAGATTGTTGATTGCTTGATTAAAACAATCCATAGTAATAAATAAAATAAAATAAAAAATAATCCATAGTATTATTATAGTATAAATGTGAAAGTAATTCTGTCTGTCTGTCTGTTTAACTCTTTATGTTTTAAATTAATCATTTAAAAAATTAATTTTACCGAAATATTTTTTTTATCAACGACTTCATTCTCTCACAAAAACGAATTACTGTTTGACCCCGTTAAACTTTCTCAACTAATAGTTTGACTTGACAGTCTTCTTTAGGGATTTGAGCAAATAATACACTTATGGCTCTTTGTAGTGCTTATACCTACTCTCATATTAACAACTTAGTCCTTCACATAACACAGGTAATTCAGTACAGTAGACACACAATAAAAAATACGACGTATAGGTAGGTAATATGATGTAAATGGATTGAACCATAGATTTAGTATTGCTACCGTTCCGTTAGGATTGAACCGTATAAGACTCATTACACCCTTTTTTATATATCCCAAAATCCTAATCCTATTATGTAATATTATAAACACGAAAGCCTGTATCATATTGAAAGTTACTCAATAACGAAGAAACAACTAAAATGAAATTTGGCACACAAGTTTACTGCCTGGATTAACATAATGGGATACTTTTTATCCTCGAAAAAATGTTAAGTTTCTAGTAGATTTTCAAAAAACGGTACGAAAAAAAAGCGGAAACAAAAAAAAATTAAGTTGCTGTCTGCCTCTGTCTATTTCTCCGCTATTCTTCTTAACAAGCCGATTGATTTTGATAATTAAATCACGATAAACGAGGAAGGTTGCAGAAAAAATTTCATCCGTTAAACCAGTCCGTTGCATTCAAATACCTAAAAAATTATTTAAAAAGGGCTCGACCTATTTGAATATTTAATAATATTTTGTTCGGCTCAATGCTGCGGGTGGTTTAGGAAAAAGCAAAATTAGAAAAACCTCAAAACAAAAATAACAGCTAAAAAAGGTTTCCACGTAGTTTTCCTTATTGTGATGTGAAATTAATTTTTAACTACTAATAAGCTTAGACAATAATATACCTATACTGTTTTTGTACAAATTACGTGCCACAATTGTAATAGGTAACCTTCGTTGTCCTCAAAAGCCTTAAATTAAAATTATTTATGTTAAGTATCTCTAATCTCAGAAACGGCTTTGGATGAAATTTGGGACACATATTAGTTTATTACCTCTTTTAACATATAGGATACCTACCTACTTTATATATTCGCAAAATGTTAGGTTCCAGCGCGTACGAAATTGCGGGCACAGCTAGTATTAGATCCTACATGAAATCTCTTGAGCTGCATATTCGACTACATTACGTATGCCGACCGTATCGAGTTATTCGCATACGAGCATTATTCCCTATTGTTTTAAAGCGTTGAGAATTCCCAAATTCTATCGTGCCTACTGCATCTTTCAGCGTACCATGAATAGGTAATGGTACGGCACACAGTCTGCCAAAGACAAACAAAGGCTTTTATTGCAAAGCTAAACCGTATCGTAAATTTGTGTTATAAGTTTCTCTTTAGCTTAACCAACTTAATCGGTACGGTACAGGTAGGTACCAGTGACCGACAAAGTAAGTAGATATTGTACAATCAATATTGTAATATTACCTAAATTTTGACTGTGTTGATGGATTTTAATTAAAATTTATTGACTATAAATAATCAACATTATAAACAAAAATTTTAATAAATTAATTTATGCTTAAAACCTACTAATTGATATTTTTTTAAATATTGTGTTTTAATAATTTTATAAACTTTTTATGCAATTATTGTTCCTTTTTTATAGTGTTGTAGGTATGTGAAGAAAAAGTAAGTACCTACTGAGTGTACTTTTAGGAAAAATTAAGTAAGAATGGAGAACGCATCACAATACTCCACCAAATTAAAAAGCTATAATCATACAATATTTAATCTACTTTCTATATTTCTGAAGAATTTTCTCTCATTATTATGTTTGTAATAATAATAAACATTTTTATAGAAACCTTCAATATTTTGCAAAAGCACAATCTTTTCGGAAAAAATAAATAAATTTAATAACTTATTAGATGTCAATACTTAATACCAAAAAAGTAAAACTAAAAACTGAGTAGGTATAAGTAATTACTGACCTACATTTTTACAGTACGTAATATGTAGTGCAGTTAAAATAATTATAAAAATTTTGCTTTTGCTTAAAATTTTGCTTTTGACCGATTAACCTGATTATTTTATTTTATTTTTTCGTGAACACGATACGGTCACGTCATCAGAAGAAAAAATTAAATTAAAATATTTAATGAAAAAAAATTAAAATATTTAATGAAAAGAAATTAAAATATTTAATGAAAAAAAATTAAAATATTTAATGAACAAAAATTAAAATATTAAGACGGAAAGGTTAATACCTAATTGTGTTAGGAAGCTTTCGTAGCATCGTGCAAGTTGAGTTCTACGAAAACGCTGCTACGCGTGCTATACAGTATAGCTATTCTTCATGGATATCTTGTACGACAGACGAGAGTAAGACCAAATGTTTGTTAGAGAAATTTTATCCGGAATAATAATCCTATCGATTAATATAATAAAATAGCGAGTGTTTGTTTTTTAATTTTAGTAGGTTCGAGTCCCGTGCGAGTCAAGCGAGTTTTAGAAAATCTTTGAATGCAGTTTGGTTTCTATTTAAAAATAAAGGAATGTCACCATGTAAAATGAGCCAACTTAAGGATAACCTATATAGAGGTATGTCTGTCTAAACTAAAAAAAGTCTGTTGTCCAATTGTGAAAATTCACTTTATCGCATCTAGGCGCTTTACAAATGTGTAATAGTGAGTTGAGGGTTTCCCTCGGTGCCTCGGTGTGATAATAGGAGGTGTGGGAAGAGGAGCAGATGAGGCGAAGGGCGGGGCAGCCGGCGGCTACAACCACGCCTCGACGCCTGTGCACCGGTGAATCACAAACATTCATCCTTCCATACCAGACCAGTACCACTGTTGCACTAATTGATTCACAATCAACTGAATGCGTTCTTTTATTTAGAAAATACTCATCTCTGACTAAGAGTGGTCTTTATTTAAAGTGTTGTTAAGTCGAAAATTTATCTGTTGATAGTTCTTACTAATATGTATTATAAATGTAAATGTGAGTTTGTTTGTTTGTTACGCTTTCACGCAAAAACTACTGAACCGATCACCATGAAATTTTGTATAGGTGCACGTTGTCTGGGGCACTAGAAAGAACATTGGGTAACTTTCATCCAGAACGCGGACGAAGTCGCGAACACCACCTAGTTATTAAATGTTTAGAGGGCGTATTTTTGTTAAATAATTAAAATTATTTTAAATTATATCTTCTTCATTATCATGTTAGCCCTGGTTAGCCATATGTCACTGCTGGAGTTAGCGTAAGGAAATTGACCAGTGGGTCAATTTCCTTACCTACTCGTCAATTTCACTAATTCACCAGTTTACTAATTAGACACTGTCATATGATAATGACTTAACGTATAAATAAACTTAAGTAAATGTTAAAAAATATATCTAAGCTTATAAAAAATCCCTTAAAATTGTCTTAGAATTTTTTGTTCTTAAAGGATTTATAAACTGTTCTAAAGGATAGGTACTGTCATTTTTTAAGAATCTGTGATCTGTGATCTAACGTATTGATTATATTATTAGTATTGATTCAATAACGTCTAAAAGCTGCTATTCGAGTTAATATCTACGATAGAAATTTACAAAAAAATATTGTTCTTTTCTTCAAAACCGGAAATCTCCGAAGGTACCTTCTTTATCCGCGATCACCATGAAATTTTGCATACACGATTTCAGAGATACAATACAAGCGTAGATACCTTTCATCCAGAAACAGTATCTACTACGAGTATATATGAAAATGTTTCAAAGACTAAGATGAAGTCGTGGGCACAAGTTGGTATTTTTGTAAAATGAAGACAAGAAAGAAAGCAATGAAAGGAAGGAATGTGTAGGAAAGATCGTGTGAACTGTAACCGAGGATCGGGCTTGCACGGAAGCCGCGCGTCGGCCGCAGCTCGGCTGTGAACCGAACCCAAACTTATTGTAATAATGTTGTGAGAACAAACACCGCCCTCCCTCCGCCTTGTTTGAGATTACAATTACGGTTTTAGCGAACTGATTTATTAATGGACCGCCTGATCCGCCTTTGATACTTTAATGTCGATTTCATTTAATTAATTCCTGTTATCTTAAGATAATTGGCGCTAATTAAAAATTTTAAATAAGTTTTTTAAAAATACCTGTATCATAAAACTAGCTGAAGCCAGCCAGCCACTGACTGAGTTTATTCCCATCTCGGCACCTTCCCATCTCGGCACCCACGAATTTATCACAGACTATAAGTACGTCAGTGAATTTATATGATAATATTTGTTAGGTACAGTTATTTAAATTATAGAAACACAAATGTGGCTTACTCAGTGACGTCCCAAGGTTGCCATAACAACGGTCAACGTATGAAAAAAAATAGTGGGAAAGCAAAAAGCGTCGCGGTAGTCACTTTGTGGGAAAAACATAAAACATATATCTACTTAATTGATAAATGAATGTTGCTTTTTTTAATATAAATATATGCAGAATTTAATTATAGAAAGATAATTTTAAATTAATTTTATATGAAATGAATGCTCAAATAATAGTCAATTAATTAAAATTCTAAAATCATTCACAAGTGTAAGGTTCAACCGTTAAACTTTGATTTAATAAAATTTATTTGAAGTTTGTGTGCTAAGCCGAGCGATTGCACCTGTCGCATTTCATATCCCCATTATCCAGCAATGCATTAGTCATTATTAAAGACGCCATCCGCGACTATAATTCCACAAAGGGCACTCCAAATCACACCCACCTATTTTCGGCTAATGTCAAAACATTACTCCTCTCCATGGCCGGAGGCTGGATGAGTATCCCCTCGTTGTGTCACTTTGTATCAATTACTGAGAGCAAACAGCCGTGTCCACGTACCTACAGCGTTACCATAATGTCCTATCTGCACACAATGCGCCATGCGAATAGAAATTCAATTGTCAAAAAAGATTGCCTAATAGTACCGCGAATCCGTCGCAAATCGAAAAAGTATTTTATCGTGTTGCTACTCTTTTAAAATAACACTTAAAGCTATAAGGATAAGTGATAAAGTGGTCGGGCCTCGCGGTCGAGCACGAGGCCCTAGAGGGTCGTTCTGTAAACATCGCGCTCCCCTAAACGTTATACTTTGAAAACAATAATTTGTATTGCGTATCGAACGCGTTTATAAATAATAGAGTGATACCTATTCCCACTCCGCATCGCCACCAATACAGTTGCAATGCCAAATATAATTCATTTTGTGGCTAGTAATAACTATTGGGCAAGTAGTAAATCTATCTATACAAGGTCGCTGACTGTTTCAACGCTAACGTCTTCTAAACGTACACCTATTGATATGGTTATCACTAACGAGGAAGGTTTGTGTTAAGTACCATAATGTCCATATAATATTAAGTACCATATATTATTATATTATTATATATTATAAATGCGAAAGTTTGTATGGATGTATGTGTGGATGTTTGTAACTCTTTCACGCAAAAACTACTGAACCGATCACCATGAAATTTTGCATATAGGTACACGTTGTCTGGGACACCAGAAATGACATAAAGTACCTTTCATCCAGAACGCGGACGAAGTCGCAGGCACCAGCTAGTATTATATAATTTCCAGAAAAAAATGTATCATGCGAAGCCAGGAGCGGGTCGCTAGTAAATAGTTAGTGTTCATTTTTTTTTTAGAATAATCATTCTGTCTGAAATCTTCATTTTTTATAAAACTTCTGGACCTAATTTTCGTCGGGTGTCGGGGGTTAAGAACTAATAGGTTACCTGCGAATCTACCTTTTTATGTGCATCTTTACTAGGTAATATTATAAATCTGAATGTGAGTTTGTGGGTTTGTTTGTTACGCTTTCACGCAAAAACTAGGTACTCTATCTACCGATTTGAAAAATTCTTTTGCTGTTGGGAAGCTAAGTAGTCGCGGGCACAAGCTTGTATTTTATATTTACGCGAAAATAATATTTTACTAAAAGTAGGTATAGTTACAACTATACTTAATTATAGTTAGTTAATCTATAGTTTACTAGAACTAGTTACTACAACTACAACCAGTTGGACTAGTTTGTATCGACTAATTAATTACTAATTGCTATTAATCATTCCTTATCTATTGTAAATATGTTTACATACAGGTAAGTATGTGAAATAAGCCTTTGAAAGAACGTAGCTAATATTATATACCTATATCAAACGTCAAATAAAAAGAGTAAAATTTGTGTCGACTTATATTTCGATGTTTCGTTTAATATAATCAAAGAGAAGCAACATCCGTGAAACACGGACGCACTCTTTGATCACCTCATGCCGGATCGCTGCTCGACGCTCATAAAGCCTTTATTGCCTTCAGACGACTTGGAAGCAGAGACAAAATGGCGCCGCTTTATTACTTAGTAACACATTGCGAGCGTATCTGTTTTATTATAGCTACCTATTACGGGATAAATCCTGTCGGGGGGAGGCTGCAGGATGACAAGGAATCTGGTTCCGGCGGCCGCCCGAGCACTGGGCGGAGCGACACGCCCACTCTTTCTTGTTCATCCTTGTCTATGGATGTTGTAAGTACGTTTGTCATTTCGCTCCTCTTTCCCGACGCGATGAACCTTCTCGCTTTGTTACAATATTGCCTTCCACTTTGAATACTTTTTCGATATTATTCATCTAATGCGAATTCCACTTATTTTACTTTGGTAATCCAACCCCGACACACACGTCGACTGTCACGACACGGATGTTAGTAAAATGATGTTTAATAACAAAAATGAAATCATTTTGTTTTTTGGCATGATTGGTATCTAATGATAATCTAGGTGCAAAGAAGTACAGAGAGCTAAAAATTTAATACTAATTAAAAAAACGGGATATTTTGATATTTTTCGTCCCTCGTGAAAAAAACCTATAGGTAAGTAGGTTAGTTAGTTTAGTTTGAACACTTAAAAAGTGGTGAGGTGTTAAAAAAAGTACGTTTCATGGTGAATTTTAAATTCTTTTTACAACATATTGTGGCACTTATTCGCCCTTAATTATCTCGTTTCCTTCAAATTTTATAGTAAGTAAGTATGTACCTATTATTATAATTCGAAAATGGGAGATAAAAGTGATAAAAGTCAGCAAAATTGTTCCGCTGCATAAAAAAGGTTGCGGCTAATATTTCGTGTCTCCGACAAACATGACTCAATCGATATTTCAAAGGACCTGGGCGCTATCAAGAGACCGGTTCTGACAATAGAAAGGTCTTGTTCTGGAAAAACCAAGAACATTAGGAAATCGGAAATTTTGGTAAATTTTTAAGAAAACCCTAGAAGAAATAAGAAATGAGCAAATGAGGCTATGGACGGTCGGGAGGAACCAATACTCAACGCTGCCAATACATGCACTGCCAAGCCAATACACGATGACCGTCCAAAGACTATTGACAATGAATGTAATGAGCACCGAGTTGCCAGGCTTAATCCAAATCCTGCGTCATAAAGAAGATAACTTTCTGTCAGATGTTTGAAATGAATTGAAATTTTGGCATGACTGATCATTTATTGCCCTTTTTTTTTTGGTACAAGCAAATGTCGACTTTAATGTGACGAACCTTTTCTTACCCCCGACTGTAAGTAAAATGTTTAAACACACAGACGTCGTCAGTTGACATGTTTTTCATAAATAACCGACTAACTCTATATTATGATTTCATTAGGAATGCTAAACAAGTATAACAGTATAACGAACAATTGAAACGAACTGAAGCCATCCAGATTTAATCAGACAGTGTACTGAATAAAGATCAACATTGACATGGAGGGAGTGCGCCCCGAGGCATGCCGCTTCTCCGGCGACTTCGTCAAATTAAGATTACACCTCGCTTAATAATTCATTTGTGTAAAGAGTTGTGCACAAAAGCTCACAATGGATCTCTGCAAACCGTTCTTGTCTTTTCGTTAGCCATGTTTGTAATTCCTTCAGGAAAAAGGAGTTTATGCAAACCGCATAAGTATTATATATCTAGGGATCTTGTACATGTGTTATATCTCAAAGATATTATCTGGTAGATTTTAATTCGCAAGCACATTATCTCATGTTATTTTCTATGTGTTCATAAGCCTTTCAAAAAATAATTTCTTTACATAAGCAATTAAGGTTTTTTATTTAATCAATTTCGATTAAAATAATAATAAATAAATAAATATCTTTACACATTCCATACATTATACCATCTAGTTTCACAGTAAGCAACTAATGCTTGTATTATGGATATCAGACAGTTGATAACTCTACTAAATAGATACGTTTTTTTGTAAATACATATTATAAATACAAAACATCTATGAACTCGCAACCGTTTGGTAAACAGCTAGCTAATAGGGTTACTAGCCACTAGACCAAATGTGTCCTCAATGGCTTCAATAGTAATATTGAATTCTATTGGCTTCAATAATATATTGAAAATTAGACTGTGTACTGTATTAATACTTAATTATTACGTGACCATGCAGAGCTCTTTAATAGCGCTTGGGCAAATTTCGGTTGACACAGACCAACCCTTATACATAAAATATAATTACCACAGAATTAGCAACTTAGCGGTAACCATATCCCAGGCGTAAAGGTAAAGGAAGCTTTGCCTCATCAGGTCTCATCGTCTTGGTGTATCTTACACAAAATCTTAAGAAAATTTTACATAAGTTAAGAAAACATATTGCCATCATTACTTACTATGAAATAATATTAAGAAAATTATGTGACATCAATAGTTTACAAACGGCTGAGACATTGCGACCCTCATGTAAAAGCCAAAGCAATCTCTCATAACAATGAAACTAAGTAATATACAAAGTAAATAAATATTACCAGATGAAGCCGCCTCTATATAATATCAACAGATTCATATTTAATAGCGAAATTCACGTAGGTGGGTAAATTTCAATCGAATACAGAAACAAAACATAATAGGTAGAGGGAACTCGATTTTGGGCAAGTGTTGTTGTGGTGCCTAAACAAAAGCGGTTTAATAATGCACTTTCCAATTGCCGCTGCGCAAATAACAGGGGCCGTACTCACTGAGTACAACGTGGTAGGTTTCTACCTTTTTGCGAATGAAACAAAGTTAACAAATGGTACAAATGCATTAAATCTTTTTTTAAGCACTACGTTACCACAATTTTTTTTTTGTTTAGAGTTTAGAGTTTGGATAATCTAGAGTTGCTAATGTTTGCCTTAAATCTATAAAACAGACAGTTGTATTCCAACATCTCAAGCCCTAATAAAATACTCAAACATACAATGACATTCCAGCAAATATGGACTCCAATTTCGTCACCAAAGGTAACGAAAGCCATATATGTTTTCTGTAACGAAAACATACTTGACACTTCTTTGGTTTATAAGACTTTTTAGTTGAGTTTATTTTGGCAGAACACAAACATTTCATGTAAGTGTTTTTATGATAAACAGCGGAACGCTGGCTGACGGTAACATACAACTTAAGCTACCGTCATCTAAAATCATAAGTAACGATATCATGATCATCATCATCAGTAAATCCTAGAGTTAATGTCGTGATCCCATTTATTTTTCTTCCAAAATAAATATGAACTGCTGACTCCATTTACACTTTCTTCTTCTCAGAATCAAATTGGATTTAGAAGTTTTCAAAGCACTTCCTCGTACCTCAAAACCTCTCAGAAATGATCTAGCGTTTACTGTGTTTACCATCCGAACAATTACAATTTGATTGAAAATGTAATTTTATTATAATTGTATACAACAATACGAGGAGTTAATAATTTCAATGACTACTAATAAAATGCACTAAGCGTGGTATTTAGTTTATTAAGTAAACCAGAATATTTTTATACCTAAGTACATCTATAGGTACCTACTATAATATTATAAAGAGAGAGGAGTTGTATGTTTGTAATGAATAAACTTAAAAACTACTGGACCGATTTTGAATATTTTTTTACCTGTAGAAAGTTACATTATCAGCGAGGCTACACTTTAAAAAGTTACACGAGCGAAGTCGCGTGCAACATCTAATACAATATAAGTAGGTATGTTTTTTTAAATAGATGTAGATTATTGGAAAATATTTTCCAATTATTTTAACTGTTTGAACTTCAAATTGAAGGATGAAGTGTCATGTTAACATAAATCTTGTAGTTAACACGTTGGTGGTTTCTCTTATCAAAGTCACAAGCGATCTAAATTCAATGAGAACATAACCCGTATAGCTGCTTAATTAAAAAAGAAACTAATTCCGTTCGCAAAAACGCGGCCGTAATTAAATTAAAACAACAGGGTTTCCTCAAAAAATAACTATGATTAATCAAACCGTAAGTTACGCAAATCGGAAAAACTCTGTTATCCGTAGGAAAGCCGTAAAAGTGACCCTCATTAAAGGTATTGTTGTGCTTTTATCGTTTCGTCAGCCCTCCGTTCTACTCGGGCCAGTATAAATAAATCAAAATTAATTAACTCAGATTAATTTTCGCGGCGCGGGTTACTCTCACCGACAAACCTCGCCTAGGGTTACCAGATGAAAAATTTAAAAGTCCAGAGAAAAGCCTGATTTCTTTCAAAAAATCCTGAGAATTTGTCGCAATATCAATTTTTTTCTAAAATAAATTTACAATTTAAAAAAGCATGTTACAAAACTGTAATTAAAAGAAAAGAGCTTTCATAATAAACTGATAAGTTTTCATAGATAAAAAAAGTGTTAATTTTATTTTTGTAATTAACATTACCTATACCAAAGTTGATTTCTCATAATTCAATATTACTTATGTATAAATAAGATTGTTTTTTATTTGTACTTACTTTGTGAAAAAAAAAATTGATAAATGAAAAAAGTTTTTATTGAAAGTTCTAAAAATCTGAATATTTCCATATTGAGATAAGTGTAAAAAAAATCTTTAAATCTCAGGACAAATCTTGAGATATGGTAACCCTAACATCGCACGATTCAGCGCCCATTTTATTTCTCCTAAGGTAAAATTGTACTCCAACGAAAATTCAACTAGATGTGATTTACTATGGATTCCTTAATAAAAAGTTAACACTGGAACTAATTTTAAATGTCGCCAATTGCTCTAAGCGAGGAAGCCGTACGAACACAAATTGCTTTAGCGTGTAGATCTCCAAAAATGTATAAACCAACAACTCTACTAAGATAAATTGAGATTATTATCTTACTGTTGGTATGTATGTACGAGTATTTTTTTTTATTTATTAATATAGTAAATTATAATGTTACATTAAAATTGACACCGGTGTAAACATAAACTCATTAGAGTTTTACCGCACACCTTGTTCAGTTTACATATGTATAATTTATCAATATATACACATAGACATATTTATTATATAATTATAAATATACACAGACAAATACATAATTATAGATTTATTCAGATACCTATTATTCCGATCACGAACACTTTTGGTTCTTTAGGATTACCCACTTTAGAATTTTAGTTACAAATTAGTTCTTAAAAATTATATATATCTGTAGTTAATTGTAAAAAGTATTGTTTTAACTTATATGTGATGTTTTAGTGTGTAGTAGAAATTATTTATTGTAAATTTTGATGTTTTCCTTAAATATATATAAGAATATATAATCGCTTTATCGTTTATTTTAAGACCGTTTCACCATAAAAATATATTTTATTTTAAGTATTTTTTGTAACTACTTTAGGACAATATTTTGGAAAAAAAAAATTTTTGTTTGCTTTTGCTTGTTCCTCCATATTGCAAAAACGGCTGAACGGTTTCTAATATAATATTGCACACATATAGTTCATTATCTTGATTAACATATGTTAGTTTGCTCAGGTATCGTCTAATATAAAAAAATGTAAGTATAAATAAGTTTTGTCTGATTTTTTTAAATTTTTTAACGCGGTCGAAGACGCGGGCATCAGCTAGTACTATATCACTACATATATAAGTGTAGAAGAGTCTGTCCACGCATAGAGACACGAAGCGAAACAAACAATGTTTAGACACGGTGACGTGGTCCGGTGTCCTCTTGGGTGGCGAGTAGTCGAGTGGTCAGCACACACACTCTTAACTCTAAACACCGGTAGCTCACAAACATACCACGACTTACTTTCAAAATCCTACATTTTAGAATCGAGAGCACTTGACTTTTTTTTGTGAACCAGATCTTGCTGCACGCGTATAGGAATTAGGACTAAACCAACCGTTCAAATTTAAAGTTAAGAGTTTTCCAATGTACAAACAATGAAATTGTTCTTTAAAATTACTTATATTCTTAATTGTTTTTTTTTTATTTGAAAAATTTGCTTTCAAAAATATTAAATGACTTAATTTTTGTGTTCGCTTGCGAAATTTGTTAGAGGTATTATTTGACTCAAATTTTTCAAAAAATATATTTTTAAATATTTAACAAAAAAAAAATCTAAAATGAGTAGAAATCCTGTGAAATAATCCACAATTTGTATCTATCTATTTTCCATTTATTTTCTATTGTATTTCATACTCCCGTTTTATTTATAGGTATTAAAAACGCAAAAATTTCAGAAGAAATCTTTTGTAAATTAAATATATTTACTTATCATGTTATATTTATCGTTACATAATTAGATAAAGTTGAGAGTCGTATATAAACCTACTTAAAATGTAATGTGGTAGAAAAAACTTCCTTTTCATTTATTTCCAAACTTTCCAAAGCTAATACTGTAAGGACAATACTTAGCTGAAAATAATTTACGATACAATTCCATTATGTAAGTACCTTAGAGAATTTGTGACATTTCTACAGTTTGGGTTATATTACTTGTGATTTATCAAAAAAAAAAAATCCCATAGGAAATATCGAATCCAAATTAAGGAATTGTCTCAATTTTATTACCTCTACCGTAAGCGAAGTGAGGCCAGGCCACCCACATAGGTACTCGTTGGTTTAGAAAAAAATGTCATGTCAGCATTATTTACTCATTGGAGTTCACCTCCTTTATTGCCGAATGTTTAGCGTTATATTATTACAATAAAATTTGACATTATTAAATTTTTAATTTGCTTTGATGAGATTTGTTGAAAATGATTGATAAATGCTTTAGACAACACATACTTAGCTAATATTTATTGATACCTAGAATGCCTCTATATCTCTTCGAAAAGCTATTATAAAAAGAAGTCTGTATTTAAGCGATTCTGAGCTCATACTATGTTTAGGGTCTCTTTCACCATCTGTCAAGTAGGCTAACCGTCATTTAAAGTCACCTGTCTCCGGGAATAATTTAGCTAATATACCTAGATTTGTTTGTTTCACGAAACTACAACTAGTTATTAATTTCTATAGGTACTACTAGGTACCTCCTACAGCAATTAATGTTCATAATGACATAAAAATTATAACCATTTATTAATCTCATTAAATACATTTATAATGTTTTTATGTGATTTTTTTTAATGTTTTTTAACCGCAAGTGCGCTGACGATCTTGATAAGATAGAGGTTAAGGAACTAAGAGAGGATATAGGCAATGCTATGCTAGGCTATACCGATTTTAGAATACAGATTTGAATCTGTATTCTAAAATCGGTATGATAATATTGAAATTTATATATATCATAAAATTCTAAAATAACTTAATTCCACAGCTTTCTTTGAAGTTATTTTCCGAATTACACATATACTCGTAAGCAAGTGTATGTAAGATTTCTACAATCATTGTCATCTTATCAAAGCCCTTAAGAAACCTCACGTTAAAGGAAAACCTTCATTTTCCTGTGTTTTTCAAATAAGTAGATTTATTGTACTCTTTGTATATTAATATTTTATGTGTTTGAATGACTTTGGTCTGTTACCAAAATAATCGATCTTGATTGTTTTATTATATCAATCAATCCTAATAATAAATCTGTAAGTGTAGGTATTATATGTATGTATGTGTGTATGTATGTTCCTACATAACTCTTAACGAATTAACTTATTTTCATGAAACTTGGTAGATAAACATTTAGACGTATGCGGGACACAGGATAGGTTACTTTTTTCACGCGGGTGAAGTCGCGGACGCCAGCTATTTATAAATATATTCTATCTCAGTTTCTCTATGGTGTATCAGATCAGGTATTTTCTACTTTAGGTGAGCTATTAAATGGCCGCGTAATTTAATTACTATAAAATATTTGAACTATTTCCGTATTCTATGTTACAAAATTTTTAATTAAAATCTCACCTCTACTCGCTCTTCCTTGAGGTCTACCCTTAGCGCGAGCTGTTCCCTCAGCACGACGTCCGGATAATGTGTTTTGTCGAAAGTGCTCTCGAGTTGTTCCAATTGTTCCTCAGTGAAGATGGTCCTATGTCGCCTCTTGCGCTTGGGCGGAGGTCCAGCAAGGCCGGCGAGGGCTGCCGCCGCATAACCTCCGTAAAGGCCTGCATAGCCGCCGGTGCCACTAGACACTGATCCTCCTACACCGCCCACTCCTGTACAATTACAATATTAATAGGTTACCAACATTTTCAATTTTACATATCGACACAACCTTACATGGTATAAACTAGCTGTGTACGCGACTTCGTACGCACTGTAGTTTTTTTCTGTAGTCTAAAGAAAAATGTTAGGATCCAGATAAAAAGTATCCTATATATTAATCAAGGTAATAAGCTATCTGTGCGTCAAATTTTATTAAATTCGGTTAAGCAGTTTCTGAGATTAGCGTGCACAGACAAAGAGGCCAAAGCTCTAAAATTATTTTTATGACCTCGGTAACA
Organism: Synanthedon tipuliformis; assembly: GCA_947623395.1. Lineage (NCBI taxonomy): Eukaryota > Metazoa > Arthropoda > Insecta > Lepidoptera > Sesiidae > Synanthedon > Synanthedon tipuliformis. The sequence goes on along the minus strand of OX392414.1, from coordinate 7,371,476 downwards.
TACTTCATGTTACAACGTATTAACAATTTATTATCATTGTATACAAGTTAGGTACAAGAAACGTCCACTGACTAAGTAGGTACTTAGGTCATTTTAATTTTGGAAAAAGCATTCAACCGCAAAAGAACATACGTATTCGTGAGAAACCGTTTGACAGATAGGGTTTTTTTTTAATTTAATTTGTATTAAAACCTCACTTCGTGCTAGAAAAGATATCCAATGCGTTTATACACAGAGGTATTGTAAGATAGATAATAATATACCTAGTGAACCTCCCTATAAAAGCAACGTCGAAAATTCAAAAAGGTTGAATATTCGTACTCTTCGATGTACGCGATCAACCTCTTCCCCTAAGTAACAAAAAATGTTTCTTTCCAAATATGAAAATTTAAAAAATCAATATGATAAAATCGTAAGCTAGCTGTGCTAGTGCTGTGGAGTCGGATGTGTCATCGCCGATCAGAGTTAATACTCCGAGAAGCTTCTGGCGCGTGAATATTCCGAGCTTAGAGCCCCACCGATCCCTCCGCGAAAGATTCACAACAAAACCATTAAAAAACTGCGCCAAATAAAAATTGTATATTTTGCATACCAGCGGGAATGTTGATAAGGTTATTACACTGTATTACTTCCGGCAGGCTTACCTATAATATGAAAGCTTTTAAAGGCGCTGCTGTAGGTAGTAATGCTAACTTATCTTACCACATTATAGCAAGCAAATACTTATACCTACCAAACGTGGAATTTATTTTTAACGTTATCAACACATACTCAAGTGCCATATTTTACTGACACATAAGTTATTTGACTTATAGAATAACTAAGTAATATATCATTATGAAATCTAACTTATCAACACATTATTTTATTCTACAAGCTCAACGTCGCTCAAAGATCTATGGAGAAGGGCTATGCTCGGGGTTACCTACACTGCGAGATCGAATCAGGAATGGGGAAATGCCTAAATGAAGTTAGTAAGTTGAAGCACAGATTAAATAATAGTTAGTTGAAGTCGCAGTAGGCAGAACAAAGAAAAGAGCCTAGGTATAGCCGCTGAGACCTACGAATAAAGACGGCCACGGACCGGCAAGCGCGCATAGGATGGACAGTACGTAAATTAGTGTACTCATATTTTGTACCTAGAAAGCGGGTTTGAATAAAGTTATTCAAAGTCGAGTAATAAACACACAGCAACTAAGAATGTCCCAAAAGACTTTTCCAGGCCGAACACCATCCTTCACTACTTGGAGAGGCATCGCAAGAAGAAGCTAAAGAATAGGTAAGTTCTAACTTCTAAAGATTTAAATTTTTAAGAAATTGGTTTCAGAAGAAGTATTTAATGAAGCAACATAATTTGATTAGGAAATCCAAATCAGATGTTGCGATTAAAAATTGCGTACAATTAGAATATCGATTAGTACCTTTCTTCTAAAGGGAAAATATTTTTGTTTTTACAAACCGCTGAACCTTTTAGTCCTTGGGGATATTTTTAAAATTTTAAAATCTTCCCTCAGATAAGGGGAACAATATAATAGATAAAACCCTGTTTACATCCCTCACGAAATCGACACAGCGCGTCGGCGGTCGTAGGAACGCAGTAGGAGCGTCATGTTATGGTTTTTAAAAACTATTGAAAACTTTTAATTTACGGAATAAATTAAAATAAATAGAACTGTTCTATATACTTACAGAGATACTTATTTTGTCTAAATATCTAGTAATATCTGGTTCTACAATACCTATACTTATATAGAAAATATTAGAGATTAAGCGTAAACAAAATTCGTTACAGTAACCTGATAGGTATTATGTTCCAAGAGTAATAAGAGTACCTAAATGAAATGATATCTGTCAAACATGTTAAAGTTTTCACAACAGGGCGATGTATTATTATATATTGATTTTCAAAAGTCTACTGCCATTGTTGGTCATACTTACAACTAACTATTGCTCGCGACTTTGACCATTTTTCTTATTAAAACCTTTATTCAATCTTTATTGCTTACATATTTCTGTCAGACGTTGAATTTTACTTATATTTATTTTAAAATCATCCCTCGGGAACAGTACTTTTTTGGATTAAAGGTAGCCTGTGTCCTTTTCTGTATCATTAGCAATGTGTATGCAAAATTTCACGATGATCGGTTGAGTAACAAACAAACAAACTGACTTCAAATTTATAACATCAGTTAAGGTTGCTATACATATTTTATAGTCGGGCCGGCACATTTCATTCGGCAATGTCTACCGCCCGGATTGCTAATAAGTAGGTACCTAATTATAGTAATTTTATCTGTCGTGGGAAGATCGTAGAATTGGGCAAATCGTAAAGTATGAAATCAAAAATCTTTCACCAAAAGTCAAAAATAGGTGCGACGCGAGGAGCGGAGCGAAGCAAAGCGAGGAGGACCGTGTTAGGTTTACATGGAAATAAATTTGGGGAGCCGAGCGAAGCGGAGCGGAATGAGGCGACCCTCTCAGTTTTAACAGAAATATGATCTGCCCAGGAATATCATGATATGCCCAATTCTACGATGTGCCGACGACATTATCAAACGTTCATCTACACATATTCGATTCTACCGCACGGCTATGACGACTATAATATGTATAACAACCCTAAGGAAATTAGGATGACTGAACAATGTATTAAACTTAGTTTAAATTTTAAGTTAGAACAATTTCACAATAGTGTAGCCGCGTGGTGACATGTTGTAGCCGTTTACGGTAAGGGTAAGTCTATTATCCAGACCAAGTTACTTAGCGGTGAACTTAGTTCAGCATTCTAAGGCTTCCGGGGTTCACCCTTTTAGACAATAATAAATAAGAATTTCTAAAGACAATAATATAAGTATAAAGTTTTAAATGCATGCACAATAATTTCACATGTTTTATAATTTACTATTATAGCGACTCGCTCCTGGCTTCGCAGGGACTACTTAAATTTCATATTTACACAAATTTTCCTTATTTATCACTGATACATTAGATAAAAATGTATCAGTTAGCAGAGTAACAGAGAGAAGCGGATAGCAAATTTATTTTATAGGTAACTAGCTGTTGCACGCGACTTTTAACTGTTGTTTCCTTTTAACTAAAGTGGTACAATATATGGGCTTCGTCAAGTCAGGCTGTACACAAATTCTTACAGGGTCTTCAGACCACTTGCAACTTCTGCACTTTTTGTGTTGTTTGTGTCCTTAGGCGACGACGACGGCAGCCACAAGTTGACTATCGGTCTGTTTGCCTATTATGAAAAAAAAACGCATATCCTTATTCCTTCTATAGTAATTAACATATTACATAAATGTTACTATAGGATGTATTAGAATTTGTGTCCCTACTCTACAGCCATGTGATTATGTTAATAAAAATTTTTCTGTCTGTGAGAGTAAAACAACTTCAGCAGGTATGAAGTGGTTGCTTTATTAACTTCAAACTTCGCCAAACGGTAGATAGATATGTGTATGTAACTCTATATGTACCTAATTTATTGTAAGTACAGTTTAGAAGAAATAAAGAAGAAGAATACGTTCTAATGCTTGTTGATATGGCACACATTAACATAGGAGCGCCAGGTTAGGACAGTTGCGTCAAGAGGCATGTTAGCATTGTTTCCGAACAATACACCATCGGAAGTAAAAGTAAGGGGAGATTTAAACACCGCTAATGCTCTTTACTTGATATAGTTTAAAAGTTTGGTGAAGTTGATAGATAACTTTATTAACACTAAGCTCACCAGTAATCATGAACAGCTTTGCGGACGTACCAAAGAGATCGTGGGCTCTGTGAAAAGGCGTATGCGCCAGGTGATGTAGTTGCAACGGAGGTATGGAGGGTTGAGGACGCGGGGCCAGTATGCTGTCTATGGTGAATAACGGTGCTGGCGGCCGTTCTTGCAGCGAGCCCCCCAACAGCAGCGCCGTGCTTAGCAAAGCTGGGGCCTCTCGGGGCCAAGCGCCCCCCGAACCGCCCATACTGTCGCGCGCGCCCTGCGGCGTCGCCACGGCGCCGGCCCCCACACACTACAACTGCTCACTTCTTACTAAACTTTGCTTCATACTAATCCACATATTGTTCCACTGAAACTTTTCACACGTTTACTTGTAAAGTCCAGGCTGCGTCTGACCGATCCTTTTGGTGGCCTATATCCACCAGTGGACGTCCTACGGCTGAGATGAGTGTAAAGTATTTTTAACTGTCAAAAATTTTATCGCATTTAAAAATGTTTAGGTGATTAGTAATATTAGCGCGCTAAGACGAGTGATGCGATAGAGAATAATCGTTTTATGATATATCGCGCCGCGTCCCGAATGCTCTGAGCGGTGTCGGTGCGTGTGTGCGCCGCGCAGGGCGTAAGCTCTCCAACGGGCGTGGCTTAAGCTAACTCCGCCCCTCGTCCAGCTTAATGGATGTGACAATACGACGACGCTTCTGAACCTTTATTATAGTAATCCATCCCTACAAATAATAATATCCTCTACGCTATGTACATAAATCTCATGATATGTATGTAACCCGTGTATTGCTAGTATGGAAACGACATCTCGTTACGATTTTAGTTTTCTGTAGACCAATTAAAAAAAATGTGTGTCACATATCTAGTTATTATTTTGTGCTATCTATAGTCAAGTCATCTTAGAAATCAATAATGAATCAGCTTTGATTATCGTCGTTGTCAAACTAAAATCTGATACATGTGCACTTTATTGAGATTCCAACATCTTGAGTTTAGTGATTAGTTCAATGCTTTATATCTATCGTATAAAAAACTGCTAAGTGCTTATTAGCACTTTTATTTATTTGTCAAACTACGACCTTTTAATAAAATATGCTGTGCAGCAGCTAGAATTTGTTATCGGCAAAATTTACACATTGTATCAAAATAATAAAAAGACTATTATAATTTCATGTAGGTATCTAAATTTACGTAAAACAATCACAAGTTTCAAATAAAATATATTTTTTAAACCTTCATCTAAAAATTTTCAGGAAACAATAGCTCAAAAGTACCTATAGGTATACTTTTTAGTATTTTTTGTTTGACGACAACTGCTACTTTTTGTAAAAAAAGTCGTGAACTGTGGTGTTTTGGTTAGTGAATAGGTAAGGAATTTGAAAACATATTGTTCTATCCATTTCTAATGTTAATTAATGCTATATTATGGACGGCAGATCACTTTTGCAGTAGGTAGGTTATGTGTTATATGTTATTGCTTGTGTTATATGCTACGGTGACCATCTAATACCTATCAAGTAAACCATCCGCCTGTATGTAATAAAAAAATATGCTAAACTTATCATGGTAGGTTTTTTTTATGAGAGATGGGTTTGCTCTTGGCAAACAACCAACCATGTGGTAGGTATTTTTTGGGCGCCAATGTAGCACCTACCTAATTCTATTTCCCACTGTAAATTCGAGTACCTACCTAAGTAATTAACATTAAAATATAATTATCAGCTCAGGACATCTAAATGGATATTAAACATGTGTTATTAAAAAAAACTTGACAGGTAGATATACCTACTATTAACACTAACAGTAAGGCAGATAGGGATGTCACCTGTGACATCTTGATCACCACCTACGTCGCAAGTTGCGCCTCTTTACTTCCAGCGATGGATTATCCCCTGCCATCTAATTCCCGTGGGCGTTTGTCTCTTTCATAGTATGATATCACAACGCAGTCTTTTTGTTCCGATTGTCAAAGGAGCCTAAGGATTAACGAATAAATAGTCGGTAAACAGTGAACGAATTGAGCAATGATGTCGTGTTTTGTCGTAACTTACGCCCCGAGCGTTTCAAGACGTGTTCGCCTTTTTGCAGCTTATGAGATACCTACTCTTACTTTTTTAACAATACGTAAAAAACTTGCTCAAAGTTTCTATGCGATTCTGTGCAGGTATATATACTTACTTGCTAATCTAATCCATACTAATATTATCCAAACATGTCTACACTAATATTATAGGTATAAATTTGAAAGTAACTCTGTCTGTCTGTTACCTTTTCACGCCATAACTACTCAACCGATAATTTTACAACGCGGACGAAGACGCGGACACCAGCTAGTACATATTTAATATTTTCACCAATCTCATTTTGAAAATAATCTTTTCTATAATTTATCAGTTTCATTTGTCACTTTATTACTAATATAGATTACCTAATTTAGTGAAACTTATATACTTACTCCTTCAGGTACCAAAAGCAATCCTAATAATATTATAATTGTTAAAGTTTGTGAGGATTGATCCTCACAAACATCCGTTTCTTTCACGTAAAAACGGCTTAACGAATTTATATGAAATTTGGCAAACAGATAGTTCTGGATAGGTACCTATGACGATAAAGATGTTAGACGTTATATTACTCATACATAATTTATTTTCAACACGATAGAAGTCCACCAGCTATTTTAAAAATATAAGGTTCCTACTTTTTTAAAATGAGTGTAAATATTAGTTGCGTATAAATAAATTAGAAAGGCAAACATGTAAGTATTATGTATAAAAAAAAACGATCAAATTATATCGATTCCGTCGCCACCGGGAGGAGACGGCAGAACAGGCCAGGGGCCTATATAGATGGGCGCGCTCGTCGGGACAACTCTTCGCAAATATTGACAAAGGTGGGAGCCACGAAACCCGAGCGCTGTTCTGTTTACCTGTGATTGATGTAATTAGTCGTGTCGGCCAGCTGCCCGCTGTAAAACCTCCGATCGAATGTTTGAACTGTTAATATGATACTTTCACGGACCGGAAACATCTTAACGGTGTACTGTTCCGACAAATATTGGACGCACTCGACGATGCGTGGCACTAACACCCTCTTTCCACAATTACCTACAAAACAATACTTGCGTCAAATCAATTGAGTAAGTCCTATTGCACTGAGACAAAATCAAAGCTGAAATGTTGATTGTTCAATAACAAATTTGTAATTAAGTATTTTAAGTGTCTTAATAGATTTTTAAGGAGATCCATTAATTTTTTTTTTGCTTTCTTAGTGGGAAGCATTTCAAAAAACTGATGATGACATACTATACTATACTATAGATATTATCATCATAGTACTTACGCTCAAAGAAAATATTACTCGTAACGTACTTACCTACACGTATTCTCGTAAAACACACGGCAGTGTCCATAATATTACCGTAAGTTCCTATTAAACGCAGTGGTGCATTCCACTGCCTTATTAGAATAAAAGATAAGTGATTAAGGCGTGATAGCTTAACAGGCAAACCTTACTTTACCTTACTTAGTAAGTAACCTTACTTACTCATCGAAATTTTTAATGTAAATAGTAGACATGCTGTGTTTTCCCTGTGGTCTTCTTTATGGAGCAGCACCGTCACAGCAGTAGGTATAGTATTATTTTACTGTGATCTTCTATAAGATGGTCGACATAGAAATTTAAAGATATTTTCAATTAGCCAAGCACTATTACAACTACAGCTATTACAATTTACAAGAGAAACGTCGTAGGTACAATGAAACAGACAATCAATGTTTTCAATGACAAATCTTTATGCAAAATCTGCGCAGACGGTTGCAATTTGGTCTTGGTGCGACAAATGTTTCCATTACAACTCTTTATGCAAAATCTGCGCAGACGGTTGCAATTTGGTCTTGGTGCGACAAATGTTGCCATTACAACTCTTTATGCAAAATCTGCGGAGACGTTTGCAATTTGTCTTGGTGCGACAACGAGCGCAGCTGCTATCGCGAATCCCTTACGTACAAGCTATAGGAAAATTAACTCTATATAATACGGCGATTATCCGCGTATGACTTAATACAGGATGGTCATACAAAAGGTATAAAGCATTAAAATAGCTAACAATGGTCGGGATTATCCGGGGCTAACCTCCCATGCGACTACAATATGCGACCCGTCTACGCGCGGGCTGCACATGTCAATTCTAAATTCAAATAGGTATACATGTTAAAATAGGTAGGTATATTGTAGGCTACGAATGTAAAATAAAGACTAATCAGTTTATCACCTAAGTTCTTCAAGGTCGTGTATCTAACTGGTTTTTATGTGGTTATCAGGTTAATTTTACTTATCTTATCTTGATCCTACGGTTCTCACTAAAGGGAAGCGATAAACGACGGGTTTGTGTATACTTAGGCAAAGATAATTGATTGGTCTCGCTGCGCTCGACTAGATAGAGCGCTATACAAAAGCAATACCTCCGAAAATGTGGAAACTTTTTATTGTAGTGTGTGTAAAAAATCGTCACTTTTTATCACTTTTTACCCAGTTTTACTATATTTTTACACAGTTTCACTACGCAAAGTGGTATTTTATTATGCCTAAAATTTAATAAAACATTCGGCACGTACACATTACAGACAGTTTGCAGTGTGACTGGTTCGGGTACGCCGAATTCGGCATACAATTTATGCCGCATTTAACAAGTACGACGGCGGTATCTAGTCGAGCGCAGCGCGACCAATCATTTATCTATGTGTATAAGTATAATTTGTTAAAAAAAATGTATCCGTACAAACCCAGAGGCGGGTTGCTAGTTTAAAATAAATTGTAAGCAATTAATACTATTAGAAGTATACAACACGAGGGGAAATTATTTGATGTCCCTATGTCAGGACTGATGACATAATACCCTATTTACAATGAAAAAAATACATGACATAAATTCTTTATTAGGTATTAGATACCTAAGCTTATTAGACAAATAATTGAATAATAACAAAGATTATTGTAAGACATATTTATAACTTATAACTAGAAACGGATAACATTACAAAAGTACTTTACGTACGTAAGTTACGTACAAAAGTAAGTAATAGCATTTGCATAGTGCAGTGGGCTAACAGGATACGAAGCTAGCCTTCTTACCGCGTAATACCTCTAAGTATGACGCCCTGAATACAGCTAAGAGTATTAGTTGCTTTGTTTTCACTTAGACACAGCCAGTTAATATATTATTATAATACAGGGCAACTACTGGGGTAATGCGGCTGTATCTATAAGTACATATTATAAAATAAAATAAGTTGCAGAAGGTCTTCTAAGCCAGGCACGAATTTTGATACGGTTTTCAATAATGGAAAGATCAATAAACGAGGAAGATTTGTTTATATAATTTACAGAAAAATATTGTATCCGTGCGAAGCCGGTTTAGTAATAAAATTAAAAACCATTATAAAAAAAACTAAATAATTAAAAGATTCAATTCATTTTGGATATAATTTACTTTTAAGTATATTTTGTTTACTTAGTAACACTTTATAAATTCAATTTCTTAACACCTTTAAGTAATGTAATATTTATTGAGTATCTAATTGGTTTTAGTATCTATTTGTCCCTATTCTAATCCAGAAGTTTTTTAAGTTAATTTATAAAGGCAAAAACTATACACAAAGCCCGTCTCATTAGCTACTGCGTCACTGTTAAACCGTCCAAGCAGCGTTAGATTTGGAACAATTCTGTCTCACCGTAGCCTTGAAATCTCTTCGAGATCTGTTGAAAGCGAACCTTTAGAAAAGTCTCTAACAGACCGTGTCGATCGTGAACTTATTTTGAACAATTGGTTTGTGTAACACTCGAAAAAAAATTATATTTGGAATATGATTGTATAAGAATGCTATTAATAGCCAATATGTATATAATTGTAATATTAATTTATTTTACTAATAAACCAATCTTAGATATCTACCTGCTTTCTTATTATAAAATTATAGGTAATGTGAAGAATGAATAATATATTCCGATATTATTCGACCCAAAGTTCGATCAAAGTTAGATTTAATTCAAAGTAAATGTCAAATTCTAAAGTGATCAAACGGCCCGCAGTTGGCGATAGTAACCATCCGCTTACAGATGATAAGCGTGAAATAACCGCACGTTGAGCACAACATAGCAGTTGTGTTTCAGTAAGTGAGTAAGGTATGCCAGAGACTTTCCCTATATGAAAGATTAATAAAATTAGTAAGTAGATTTTTGCAGAAGGCGAGTTAAAAAATAAATATGGCTTGTGCCAACAGGCGATGGTAGCCACATACCATCAAGTTTAGTGAACCTGACAGCCTATATGACATAAATTTACATAAAAAATTAAAAATGTATTGGACACAGACAAACTAATAGTCGAATTCTCTCTTCTATTCAATGAACTCAATCGAATTTCAAATAGTATTTCGATCAAAGAAGTTCCAATGCTTTCAAATATACAAAACAACGGCATGCATCCATTTTTTTTTATATTACTGGACCATTTATAAACTTATAAGCATATATAATCGAACGGAATACTTACTCAAACGAAATCTGTTTTACACAAAAATCCTCTCCGGACATAAGCCAACAAGGGCATGGATTAAACGTGTGTAGTCATTTGGAAGAATTGTTTAACGCTATCCAAATAGCGGTGTTTGCAACGCTTAGGGATTTACTAAGCCAGATAATTTTCAATCGATTCCAACATGTAAGCTGTCAATCAAGTGTGCCGTGTTGAATGGGAGATGCACTAAGACGTGGCGAAATATAACAATAGCACCATTGGGATACCGCGGTATACCTCCTTCGGATATAATAGATCAATAACATATCGACGTATATATTATTAAGAATATTAATCTGTCATATGCATGTGATATGTGAGAAATGTTGAGAAAATAATATACATTATTTAATATTGAAAAAAAAAAAATATTAAATTTCAGTTATTTGTTATTAAATTAATAAAAATATTCTTTTTGTTAGTGCTAAATTTCAACAGTCTTTTGAATTTTCCACAAATTCAAAATGAAAATTCTGTTGGGAAGAACTGGCAAGAAACCTCGTATTTAGTTGTATCTTTTCTACATTAAACTTCTATAGGTGTATATAACAGACGATGTGTGTATGTATGTATGTATGTTGTGGCTATGGCAAATGGCTCCGAAATCTTGGAAAAAACTAACTAGCTGCTACACTCGACGAATTTTACATTATTATTAGCGAATAAAGTTTATGCATTTTAACTACCGAATATAGTTTTTAATAACGCCTTTAATTTGCTTAACTTTATTCGATAGTAAAAATGGAAAAAATCGCATAGGTATTCCTACAGTAGGTATACTGAAATACAATTAAAAAAAAACCGTTCGATTTTCAATATCGTCCATGAACTAGCGTAGTTTACAAGTTGCGGAATAATTTCTCCACCTCAGTCAGATCGACTTGCTGGTCGCTAATATAAATAGGCAATGACGGTTTTGGAGGTCAGTTACCAATGAAGTTCCTTCCGACCGTCATCTAGTAAAACATTTTAATCATGAGAGTGCTTTTAGTGCTAGGAGTGCTGTGTTTGGCAGCAGTATGCTTCGGCAAAGAGGCAGAAGACCTCGCCGTCGCTGCCAGCAAGGGCCACCATCACGAGCATGGAGGCGGCCATGATCATCACGAGCATCACCACCACGAGCATGGCGGTGGCGGCCATAAAGGGCATAAGGGACATCATCATCACCACAAGGGCGATCATGGACATCATGGCAAGCACCACCATGAAGATCATCACCATGAGCACGGAGGCGGCCACAAGAAGCACTGGGACGAGCACGATCATCACGGCCACCATCACGAACATGGTCATCACCACAAGGGAGGCAAACACGGCCATCACGAACATCACGACAAGGGCGAACATGTTGACGGCTACCATAAGAAGCACCACAAGGACCACTTCCACAAGGACCATCACTTCCATGACGGCCACCATCACGAAGGCAAGCACCACAAACATCATCATCATCACGGACATCATGAGAAGCACGGCGGTGGACACAAGAAGGGAGGTCACGGGCACCACGGACACCACCATGAACATCATGGAGATCATCACCATCATGACAAAGGTCATCACGATGAGGGTCACCACGATCATAAGGGACATCATGGTCATGAAGAACACCATCATCACCACAAGGGCCATGGCGGCAAAGGCCATCATGATGACCACAAGGATTGGGGTTTCCACCATGGCAAGCACTAAAGATGAAACTTCAGTTTCTGATTGTTATATTTGTTTGTTATATAAAATGAGAATGTTGTTGTTATTTTTATATTTTTTACAAAGTAAAGTAAGCTGCTAAAAGCGGTATAATGAATTTAAAAAAAGTTTTCTCTAACCATATCCTATCCTATCGTTATTCATCTACCTTTAGTCAACATCAAACGCTAGACTTCATTATCACTAAACTTAAAGCAAACCTAATGCATAGAACCTGTTACAATCAAAACAGTCAACGGAAAGAGCGGTGTAGTTCAACCGATATCTATCTAATAATATTAATCATACGAGTATACGTTTATCTTTTCTATCAAGTTTTCCATAACTAACATTTGAAATTTCCATGCATTAACAATTAGTTTTTCTTTAAATTTTAAAATGGAATATAAGTAATAATATTTTACACATGCATGCATTTTATACATATCTACATACTTAATAAAATCCTCGGTACCATGCCGAGGGCGCCCAATTTTATAGATATTTTTTAGGCGTAGCTATTTATTTTTAGATTTTGGTTTAGTTTAGTTTTATTTAGAATTAATAATTGTATTTTAGTTATTAATATATTTTCAACTAATATATTTAACTGCTGTTAAGGTCTTGATAAAAAAGCAAAATATATGATATACTCGCTATTATTCGTAGAGCCCTCGTACCTATCTGTCAAGACATACCTAATTACCTATGACTCATTATTTGTTTTTAATATTCGATTAGGTGATTTTGTTTCTTAAATTTAATAGCAAAAGCATTCAACATAGGATTTTATATACATCGGAAACAAATATCATTTTGAGAAGGTACTTTTCTTATCGACACACCGGCTGATATAAAGTTAAGTAAAATTATGTAAGTTAAGCTACTTAAAAGTTAAGTACATAAAAAAATGAATAAACTCGAGTATGCGGCTGGAATTTTTTTTTCAACATTCGTTTTAAAGTAGGTACATACGCGAAAGGTTCTTTTGAAAATTGGAAAAATTTCCCGGGAAAATTGCATCTGTGCGAAGCCTAGCTGGGGCGGATCACTAGTAATCGATGTTTCGAACCCATAAGTAGTAAGGTCATAGTGCTTTCGTCATTCTAGGCTTTAATACAGTGCCAGACAGGCTAATTTTATAAAATACTAGCTGGTGCCCGCGACTTCGTCCGCGTTCTGGATGAAAGGTACCCTATGTCCTTTTTGGAGTCCCAGACAACGTGTATGCAAAATTTACAACGCCATCTAGGGAATTCTGTTTGAAGCAATGTAGTACTCTAATTCATCTAATCTCACTTCGAATAATGGAAAAAGTCTGTTAACAGATGGCACTACATGTTAGTTATAGTTTATAAAATTACTTGTTAATAAAATTAAAGCTGCTGCCCGCGACTTCGCCCGCGTAACTTAGTAAATTATGTACTTAAACCTTCCTCGAGAACCACTCTACCCATTAGTGAAAACCGCATTAAAATCCGTTGCGTAGTTTTAAAGATCTAAGCATACAAAGGGACATAGGGACAGAAAAAGCGACTTTGTTTTATACTATGTAGTGACTAGCGACCTGCTCCCGGCTTCGCCCGCGTCCGATCACTACCAAGCTTCACAGGATTAATCTCTGGACTAATCTGAAGATAATACTAACGACCCTCTCCCGGCTTCGCCCGCGTCCGATCGCTACCAAACTTCACAGGATTACCCGCTGGACTAATCTGAAGATAATACTAGCGACCCGCTTCCGGCTTCGCCCGCGTCCTTTCGCTACCAAACTTCACAGGATTACCGCTGGACTAATCTGAAGATAATACTAGCGATCGGTTCAGCGGTTTTGGAGTCCATAGGGAACATACACACACACTTCGCCTTTTATATATTAAAAATTTCGGCTTTATTTTTGTTAATAGAGCCTATGTTACTCGCTGATTATGTCTATATGTGAAATATTTTTTTTAAATCGGTCCAGTAGTTTTAGTGTTATTTGGAATTTTATATATAATAAAATCGAATTAAGTTTTTTCCTGGGCGAAGCCTGGAGCGGGTCACTTAGTATTGTATATCGCCAGGGGAACACGGAACCCCCCGACCCGTTTAACAATAAGAAAATTTCAAGATTTTGGGACTAAATTTGTAAAATTGAAATATACGGCCCGTGGGGGTGGGGTAACCCCCGGGGTAAACTAATAAAAAAAAGCTGACTTGATCGAGGTGGTTCTTCAATAAAAAAATTATGAAGATCTTCTCAGGAGTTTGAAGATCATCAGGTCATTTCCTAACTGCCAAAGGAACTTACTAATTTCCACAGGTTCGATTCAATTAAAATTTGGTGAACTGCTACTTCGATGGTATTTCCTTGACATAGTAACCTTGACATGATGTCGCAGCATCAAATAGTCTATGAAACACCCAAATTCTCAACAACTTGAAGCAAATATAGCGTTTTTGGGCTCAATAGAATGTTGGCGGTTAATTTATAATTTTTAATTATAGCTTATTTTCAAAAAAAAGTATTTCGTAGCTCCTTTAAAACCTGCGCGTTTAGATACATTTATAGATTTTTTTGATTTTGTTACATCGGATAAACACACTAAAACACACTTACTGTTTTAGTGTGATAATTTATAACACACTAAAACAGTTTAACTGCATAACTTAACTAACCGGTGCCCGCGACTTTGTCCGCGTTGAAAAAGAAAATATATGAGTAATAAATATAACGCCCAAATCTTATAATCAATTCATTTTTAGACGATCCCTCGAGAACCTAAAATTATTCCATGATAAAAAGCATTCTAGGCAACAAACTATTTGTATGGCAAATTTCACCTAAATCCGTTCAGCCGTTTTTGCGTGAAAGAACAACAAACATACATACATACATACATACATTCTAGCAAACTGTCTCGTTTATAATATTAGTAAATAACATATACATAACACTTAAAAATATTCTTTTATTGTCAAATACGTCTAAAAAAATTAATAGTTTTTATACGGTTTTTTTTTCAAACAAAATTGGGTAAAAATTGAAATTTAATACGTTACAGTATAAAAACTTGATTCTACTTCGTAAAAGTCTGTAAACTGTGCAACACAAAAAGCAAGGATGTTTTTTTTAATCTAACATTATACCTATTCTACAATGATTTTACATCTAATTTCGACTGTGAAAAGTCTGTAAAACAGTTAAAGAGATCGACAGTTTCCTTATTGTGTTTGCATGTAGCAATTAATTACAGAAATTAAGAAGATTTTGACATGAGGGTGCTGTTTTGCAGTTCTCAAGCGGCGGGACTCTTGCGGAACGATTTCTCCGTTGTACTCAATGCTCTGCCAATTGATAATATAAATAGGCAATCCACGTTACACAAATCATCAGTTACCGCTAGTGTTCCTTCCGCTAATCATCTAGTGAATCGAACGGAAATTGGAACCATGAGAGTGTTGTTGGTGTTAGGAGTGCTGTGTTTGGCAGCAGTATGCTTCGGAAAAGAGGCAGAAGACCTCGCCGTCGCTGCTAGCAAGGGCCACCATCACGAGCATGGTGGAGGACATCACCATGACGAGCACCATCATCATGAACATGGTGGAGGCGGCCATAAGGGACATAAAGGTCATCATCATCATCACAAAGGCCATCACGGAGATCATGGCAAGCATCATCACGAAGACCATCACCATGAGCATGGTGGTGGCCACAAAAAGCATTGGGACGAGCACGACCACCATGGCCACCATCACGAACATGGCCATCATCACAAAGGAGGCAAACACGGCCATCACGAACATCACGACAAGGGTGAGCATGTTGACGGTTATCACAAGAAGCACCACAAGGACCACTTCCACAAGGACCATCACTTCCATGACGGCCACCATCACGAAGGCAAGCACCACAAACATCATCATCATCACGGACATCATGAGAAGCACGGCGGTGGACACAAGAAGGGAGGTCACGGGCACCACGGACACCATCATGAACATCACGGACACCACGGTCATCATGACAAGGGTCATCATGATCACGGTCATCATGATCACAAGGGACATCATGGCCATGAAGAACACCATCATCATCACAAGGGACACGGCGGAAAGGGACATCATGACGATCATAAGCACTGGGGTCACCACCATGGGAAACATTAGTTTTTCCTCTTGTTACAACATGATGTTGCTAATGGTGAATATGTTTTTTTATTGTTTATATTTTTATAAGGAAAATAAAATAATTTTCTAATTATTTGAAAAATGCATATTATTATTTATTTCCTGTTTTAGGTCTCACCTAAAATTTAAACCGACTAAAAATTAATAAAATATTGAGGACGATCTGTCATTGTCCATAAACCCTTACAATTTTATTTAGAAACTAAGGAGATAATATTGATAGGTATACTACCTTATTAGGTAGTATTAGGTATTAGGTAGTACCTTATTAGGTAGATGATATTTCATCGATGATTAATATTCCTAAACATTACAAAAAAATTACACATTTTGTAAACGAATTAGCATAATGTGAACTTAGGTTACATTATATTTTAGTCAAAAATAATTGATAATAAAATCTGTATTAGATATATTAATTCATACTATATGCATTAGGTATATATTACGTCGTTAGGAATTTTATTACCTATAAGATATGAAAATCTTGACTGTACCAAATAGAGTAATATATAATTTTACTACGTAACATATTTACATCACAGAATTATTACGATAAAAAAGGCACTAAGGAAATTGCCTAGTTTTAATGAATATGTAATAATTCTAGAAGTTTATAGACAATAATACTTACTTATAACATTATCTGCATTTGGACTATGGTTATTTTCAAATTATCCCGTCACTAAGTTCGTAATACGAAACAGATCAAAATAGTCGAAATAAAATTACTAAACGTAAACTATGAACATTTTCTAAAACCTAACTTAGTGTTCTCACTTGTCATTAGTTCAAATTAATTATTTAGATACAATTTTTGTTATATATACCACTATAAATCATTTCCGCTAATAAAGGTATTATAGACCTCTAAGGTCAATCCTTACTAATATTATAAATGTGAATGTGAGTTTGTTTGTTTGTTACGCTTTCACGCAAAAACTACTGAACCGATCACCATGAAATTTTGCATACACGTTGTCTGGGACACCAGAAAGAACATAGGGTACCTTTCATCCAGAACGCGGACGAAGTTGCGGGCATCAGCTAGTATATTATAAACGTGAAAAAATATTCGAATGGTTTAGAATGATCTTTGATTAAAATGTTCTTGGTGACTGTTCCAGTTCCTATAGGACTAAAACCATGCCACTTTAGGGATGTTTTGGTGGGTAAAAATCCCATAATAAATATAATGTATTTACAATGCATGAGGCACTCACTTCTTCACATGGTACCTATACTTTAAAGATTTCTAACCTCGTAAAATTCTGAAAGTTAGGTACTAATAAATGGCGCCATTAACGCAGCGTGTATAACTTAACCAAGTAATCCTTAATAATATTATAAATGTGAATGTGAGTTTGATTGTTTGTTTGTTATGCTTTCACGCAAAAACTACTGAACCGATTTGAAAAATTCTTTCACTGTTATGAGGCTATATTTTATAACTATATTTTTGCTAGATGAAAAATTCAGATAGAGAAAAAGTACTTTTTTCTGGGTGTTCCTATGTCTTTTTTTTACCATGGACAACTTACAAACTTGTACAAACAAACAACTTTCGCATTTATATTATTTTATATTTTCATGGTCCTTGCCTACTATTTTATAAAGTATATTTTCACTATAATACAACAATAACAATTAGATATTTTATAAATATAGGATTCTTACCTAGGGATAATTTTTCATTGCATTTTATTTATCGCGCGAGAAGAACCGCATCATCGGTGACAAAAATTATATTAACACTAGCTGGTGAAAGGTGGGTACCCTATGTCATTTCTGGTGTCCCAGACGACGTGTATGCAAAAATTTTATGGTGATCTGTTCAGTAGTTTTTGCGTGAAAGAGTTACAAACATCCATACATCCATACAAACTTTCGCTTATTAGTAGGTACGGATAAAGTTTTACCTGCTACTTACTATGAAAATAAATAAAAAGTTAAGTCAATGAAGGATATATATATTATGTTTTATTAGAAAAACCAAATAAAAACATTAGAAAAACTTAGTTAAGTGTAGTTTTTATAGGTACAACTTTTTTATTACTTTTTAAAAAACTAATGCAGATATTAATTATACAATATAAAAAAGGCAGAAAGCGCTATTAGACTCATTGATACTCCAAGAGCAAAATAATATCGGTTCAAGAGGTTATAAATATTATATTTATAGTTGTGACGACCGCGGCGCCGCCACATTTTTTATATTTTTAAATGATCCCTCAACCACAATACTTTTTTGGGTGGAATAAGGCGTGAAAAGGTATCATACAGATACTTATAGACACTCATTACTTATATTGCTCAGTAAGCCTGGCACATATAAGTAACATCATTTTTTTAACAATTTTCAGAACATTTTTATTTTAAATGACGGTAGACAAGTTAAACTTTCAATTGATGTTGATTAGAAACTGTACGTAAATATATTAACGAATGAGTATTAGACGAACACAGTTGTGTATGTAGGTGCGAATATATTATATCATTAATTGTTATCATTAGTGTTTAGTTAGAATTAAGTTTATCATGATATGCACTTAATTTAGGAACAATTTAGCTAATTATTACACACATGTTATCTTTGTTTTCATGAATTTGATTGTATTCTGTCTGTATGCTTTGTTTAATAAATAAATAAATAAATATCCACTGTAAGTAGTTCTTATAGAAATTTTCAGACCAAAATTAAATATATTAGTGGACACATGGTACTAAGTCATAAGTAGGTACTTAGGTAGCCCATCTGAAACATGTACTTAGTTGTGTTTTTTTGAGTAAGAAAATTTGGGACGACAGCGTTCGCATCACTCTATAACATTACCTAATCTTTAGTAATGTGATTTTAGCCGAATGTATTCTCATGAATATCACATGGTGGTTTGCCTACTTCTTTTATTCGAATAAGTATTTTAATAAAATCTTGATGGTTTTTAAACCTCGACGGCCGACGCAAAAATGGGGTGTTATAAGTTTAACGTGTGTGTCTGTATGTGTTTATGGGCGTATCAGTATCTGTACTTCGGTATTCGTATTCGGTAGGCATATGCCGCACAGCCTGTATTCGCCATTCATTCCGTACAAATTTATAATGTCAGTATTCTTTAACCAACTAACTTTAATCTTAACGAAAATCCAATGTGTAGTTAAAACAGTATTGAAACAGTATGTTACCAGTTAAACAGTTTAAGGTTTAAACAGTAGATCTATACTTACCTATATAAGGCTTGCTAAGATTTGATATTGTAACACCTACTTATGAAATTTTTTATTCTAAACACAGTATTTTAATTAGCAATACTTGCGTATACCTACTCTTTCTTTTATTATATTTTATGAAAAATTGTTTTTGATATTTTCTATTACAAATATTATTAATTGCTTATGATTTACGTATCGAGTAATACATTCGATAAATAAAAATGTAAAAGTTAAAAGCTTGTTTATTTAAATGCTGTACTGTATTGGTTTGGTATTGTGAATCGATTGGTTACGACTGACTTCTTATTGGGTATTTGGTAAGAATTTGTTAACTTTATAATTTTGTTTTATTTTTATCTATTTATATAGGTAATCTTATTTCATAAACGCTAACAGATGTATAATTTTACATTAAAGCTTTTGAGATATACCTATATGATTAACATAACATCATTAAATTTTGGTAATTATCTACCTAGTAGTTTTTGCGATACTAACGGTAATCAATCGTTAGTATCGCAAAAACCAAAGAATGACTAAGTAAACTGGGAAGGTTTGTAGGTATGTATAAATAATACCCGTTAGCGGGTTAATAGTAGATAATAAGTAATTATATTTGTATTTTATTATTGTCATAAGGTAGAGATAGCATTTTCGTACCTAAATTTTAAGTTGCTAACTTTAAAATTAAATATTTTTGATGGAAATTGAATATTTTTTCTTAATCAAATTTAAGCTCTGGTAACCGTCTTTTGGCTTCGCACACCTTGTATCCTTATGATCAGAAGTGTTACGAATAATTTGAGTGAACCATTACCTACTGTTGCAATACCTACTGAATGACAGATTGAACAAGAGACGACGGGCTGAAATGAACTAGGCAACAGTGCAGGTGCATAACTTATTAAAAGTGCGTTGTATTTCTTAGGTATGTCGCAATGGTCAGTGTCTGCAATTAGGCGTAGCGCGTGCCAAGCGCTGTGGCGTCCTTGCCCGATGGTTTCACCAACAACAACCCGCAACTTTTATAGTGATATAAATGCGATCTCGAAATAGTCGAAGTCAGTTCAGTCCTGGTATCCAATCATTCAACAAGAAACAGAAAGAGTTACAGAATGAGGACGCTCGTCGCCCTAGCATTATTAGGATGTGTTTTCGTAGTTTGCTCTGGCCGCGAGATCGGCCAGAAGGAAACGGACTTGGTGGCTGCAGCTAGCCATCATAAAGGCCACCATCATGAGGAAGGCGGTGGCAAGGAGCATCATGCTCACCATCACCACGAGCATGGAGAGAAAGGCCACAAGGGGCACAAGGGCCATCATCATCATCACAAGGGCGAACATGGCGACCACCACAAACATCACCATGAGGGACACCATCATGAGCACGGCGGTGGCCACAAGAAGCACTGGGACGAAGATGACCATCATGGACACCACCACGAGCATGGACATCATCACAAAGGAGGCAAGCATCACCACAAGAAGCATCACGACAAGGGAGAGGAAACCGAAGGATACCATAAGAAATATCACAAAGACGAGTACCACAAGGACCACCACTTCTACGATGACCATCACAAGGAAGGCAAACATCATAAGCACGGACACCATCACGGACACCACGAGAAGAAAGGAGGACATCACAAGAAGGGCGGTCACCACGATTCTGGCCATCATGAACATCATTTCGGAAAGAAGGGTCATCACGATAAACATCATTACGATGAAGATCATAAGGGCCATAAAGGACATCACGGTCACGAGGAGCATCACCACGACCACCATGACCACGGCAAGAAAGGCGGCCATGAAGATCATAAGCACTGGGGATTCCACCATGGCAAGCACTGAAAACGTTAACCTTAAAATAATTGTTATTCTATTTTGTTATTATGTTGTATAAATGCCAATACCTCTTTGTAAATAAAAAATTGAATAAGTGAATAGAGAAATACGCTTTTTCATTATTTACCTATATTACACTATCAAATGTAGGTTGCATCTAAATTAAACAAGAAAATAAATTAAAAAAACGGGGTCACACAAATCAAAACTAATTAGTTGAAGCATTTAGGCGGTCTGTAACGGAACTAATTCAGTTTTACCGTGGTCCGATGTCGTCACCGCAGGCCGTCGCGGAGTCACTCGTCCAGAAATCTACAGCAATATGATTGCTAAAGATCGCTCTGTAATCGACAGTAGATGAAAGCGTTCTTTATCTATAAATTCAACGTGCGGAAACGTTTGTGACACTTTGTGTTTTTAACTCAACAAATGAACACGCCCCAACAACGGGTGCGATAGTAGGTGTTTTATTTTTTTTATTTATTTTTTAAATTGTTATATACGAAATAAAAATTAAATAACATATTGAACTTTTTAATTTACAGAACAATGAGGCTCGTAGTATCGATAGGGTTGTTAGCATGCGTGCTAATATCCCAAGCACGCAATGTAGCAGAATTGAAGAAGGAAGATAAAGCTGTGGAACCAAAGGTGATTGCAGAGGTAGTAGCTCCTTCAGCAGTAGCCGATTTATCTGCTGCAGGCAGCGAGCCCGCTGATCAAACGCCAGCGAAATCCGATCACAAGCAAGCCAAGAGCACTCATCACGAAGAAGGCGGTGGGAAAGAACATCATGGCCATCATCACAAAGAACACGAGGAAAAGGGGGATAAGGGATACAAATCGCACCACCATCACGACAAGGGCGACCATGGACATCACGAAAAACACCATCACGAAGGACACCACGACGAGCATGGCGGGCACAAAAAGAAACATCACGACGAGCACGATCATCACGGCGAACATCACGAGGCTGCGCACGGACACAAGGGGGGTAAATTCGGACATAAAAAGGGCCACAAGAAAGGTTCCAAAACCACCGGTTTCCATCACAAGTCCCATAAGGATGAGTACCACAAGGAACATAAATTCTACGACGACTTCCACAAAGGTGGTCACCACCACAAACATGGCGACTTCCACGGCCACCACGACAAGAAAGAAGGCCACCACAAGAAAGGAGGCCACCATGAAAAGGGACACCACGAAAAACATCATGGCAAAAAGGGACACCATCACAAGGGACACTACGACGAAGATCACAAGGGCCACAAAGGACATCATGGGCACGAGGAGCATCACGCTCACCATCACGACTATGGCAAAAAAGGAGGCCATGCGGGCGGAAAGGAACACGGATACAGTCACGGGAAGAAAGCTTGAGCTTAATCAAAGCTACCTTTACTTGTTATATTTTGGTTGTTATGTTATGTCAATGAAACAAGTCATTTTTAATATTTCTAAGTTTTTTATGAGATAATCATTAGTAATAATAAATAATTTATTACTAATATGATGTTGCTTTTATATTTCACTAGCGACTCGCCTCCGACTACGCAGTAGGTAAGTATGCAGTTTCTTTTTGGAAAATTATATACACAAACTTTCGTCATTTATCGCTTTTTCCATTAGCGAAAACCGTATCAAAATCCATTAGGTTTTTAATGAATCAGAGAATTTTTAAAATATATATATTTTTAGTGTAAATGTGTTGGGATTTATTTTAATATAAAAAATTAGGAACGACTAAAATTAATAAAAGCCCCCAATTCAGTTCATGCAAACGGTCTCGAATGTGACTATTCAGTAATTTGTGCTCAACCTCATTCTTACTTAACTAAAGCGAAGCTCAGTACCAGTACAGTAGCCGGTCCACAATTAATAATATTATGTAAGATTTAGCCACACCTTTAATGATGAAACATGTTTTACTTAATTTAACCTATTTTCTCGCAATGTTACTGTTTCTTGCGAGAAAAAAATTACGTGATTTTTGTCGAGATTATACATAATAAGATAGAAATATTTAAGAGGAAATAAATAATTTTAAGTTTAATCATTCAAACTTATACTTGTAAATTCTAACTTATTGCCAAAAATGCAACAAAATATTGTATTTAAATTTAAAAATCCAAATTTATATCTTTTTTTACAATTATATGAATTTTAAATGAGGGATACAGAAACTGTGACACTCCAGACGTCTAGAGTCTTGCTTAATTTTCAGTGAAATATTATAGCTCACATAATGAAGCTTTTATAGTATTATAAAATAAAAATTAACTACCTATAAAAAAAGATAGTGCTATTATTTTGTAAATAGCGAAAGCCATGCATTTACTTTCTATCTATTACAAAAGAGCAAAGAGAATTCCCTGAGACCTTAAAGTGACACTGTATAATATAACAAACTTTGTGGTAATATTAACTGTATTCTTGGTGTAATAACTAAAAACATGTAGAGAATTAAGGATTAAATTTTATTTAAAAAGTAGAGGAAATCTACAACAATGCCATAAGAGGACCAAGGTGGTCAAAATCAATCTTCTCTGTAATGTTTTTCGTCTTAATGTTCTCATCTTGATTTGCAATGAAAATGAGATTGCCTTCATCCTTCCAGCCATACTTTTTGACCCAATGTTTCAGAGTTACATCTGGAACAATGAAAATTAAACAAATTATTTCCAAATAAGAGCTAACAAGGCTAACCAATACTCAAAATAAATCAACTCTAAACTTAATAGCCTTATTACCGTCAATTCCTCCGAGAAGGTTGCCCAGATTGTTCTTGTCTATTGTCTGAAAAGTGATGCCAACCACATGGCAAACAAACTTCCTGATGGAATCATGGAAACCGCTGATGCGGCTGCATAGCTCTGGCATTTGGTGGACTCGGTTCCAAAACTGAGCAAAATCACATTGCTCCAATATATCCGCTAAGTATTTGATTTGGGATATAGTTTCATTCTCTACCTAAAAAGTATAATAAAATATCACTGTAAAATCATAAATTTACACTGAAAAGTTAATACAGTAGCATTATTTTTTAGGTTTTCATAATTATATTCAACATGACTTCTTGTTACTATAACACTTTGGCCAGATGTTACTTTTTTATTTTATTTTGGATGATCCATTGGGTGCTTTTATAATTATGGATGGTAACGATATATCATTGTCGTCGACGGTTTTTTTTTACCGCCACGATCCGAGAGAAAGCGAGTTTTTTATGAGGTGTCATAGGCGTGCAAAGTAAATCATGTCATTAGCGTTGCACGCTACGATCCCCGTAAGCTATCGGCCAGTAAACTTAAATATGTGGTTTATGTCTACAAGGCGAAAAGTGTGTGTGCGTATGTTGCTGGCTTACGCCGTCGTTTTAATTCTTCACAGATATGTACAAGAATATATTAGTGTCAATTGATAATCTAATATATGTAATTTAAAAAAAATTGTGTATCTTCCTTTAATTTATTGAATAATGTGTAATATGTGCCTTCTAAATATTTAACTTTTAATAAAGGATGCCGTCAATATCTTCTAATTACCTATTTGTCTTTTCTTTCGTCTTAAATACAATAAGTACAAAAGCGACAATTTTTCAAATCGGTTCAGTAGTTTTTGCGTGAAAGCGTAACAAACAAACAAATTCACATTCATAATATTAGTAAGGATAGTTTGGATAAGCAATACCTAACTGAACAATACAAAAGCTGTCAAAACAGAAATATTAAAACTTACCACTGATTCAAGAAGTAAACACTTGCATAAAGTGAAATCCGTATGTGGGAAATTTGTAAGTGCCTTCAGAAGAATTTGACAAGTTATGTCCGCGTTGAATCTGTCCGGATTAAATTGATAAAGCTTGAGAACAGCCAAGTTTGCTTCTAGGTCATATGTATTTTCACGAGACTGCATTTCCACGTATCTTTCCAGAGTTTGAAGATTTGCTGGATTGTATCTGAAAGAGGTCAAATTAATCTTATTGCTATTGAAAATATATACATAATTTATAAAAATTGCGTTCATATTTTTGGTTAATTCATAACCTATATTTATTGTAAGAATTATTGTTAATACCTTTCAATACTTTTCAAAATACTAGCTACAGTCTGTTTCATAGTCTCCGCCATTCTAATATTATTAATAGAAAAATAATAAAATTTTAGAATTTATTTTATGAAGCATAAACGGACTACACGTACACAAAAAAACTATGAGTTTTCCTCAGACTGAGTTTTCGGACTTTTCGGTGCCGGTGTCGCTAACAGTCTGTGACACTAGTTAGTCTGTGAGCAGAGTATTGAAGAGTACTTTATGTATGGGAATTGAAGAAGCCATACACTATAGGCCACTGACCTGTAATATCGGAACGGTAGCAATACTAATCTATGATACCGCTGGACATGGATTTAATAACCATGGACATGGTCTCATACATGGATTTAATATAATAATAAGGATTTATAACTTGCGGCTAAAAAGCGGGCCAAGTAGGATATATAGAAGAGGAGCCGTGTGTCCCTTTCTAATAGGGTGACCATAAGATTTTTGTTGTATAAGACAAATTTAAATGTTCTATTTATTTATTTTCAAGGAAAACTTACAGTGATATTTATACAAAAAATTACTAATATATAAGGTACTAGTAGTTTCTTTTAACATAAACAATAATAAATAAACACATAAGCAATGGACGATTACTAAGAAATGTATCGATGGTTATTCGCTAAAGACACTGCCCATCTATCCCCGACGGTCTTGGAGATATCCCGCTTTGAAAACTCCAAAAAAGTTGTATGGACTGTAAAAAATCTATGAACGGGATGGGATACTCTCTATGACATTGTGCAAACCCTACTTTTCTATCCCTGATACGTTCCGAGGACCTTTCACCAACATTTTACTAGATCGGTGTACTGAGCGTCCTGGTTAAATATACTAACGATGAGTGGTATTTGATATTTCAGCTTTAAATATAGTAAAGTAAATTACAATAAATATGTAGTAAATATAGGAAATATAAAGTAAATTGCCAAAACAATAATTTGTTTGTACAAAATGGAAAATGACTTTTTCGAAATTTTTTTCTATACAAATGGTACGAGTTTTGTTTCTGAGGCGGCACGAAGTTTGCCGGACCAACTAGATTTACTAGATTAACATTTTTGTACATAACCATATCCACCAACGTTACAAATTTATGGTTAACATAGTTGGTAGATTTATTATTATGTTATTTTTAGCTTACCTGTGAAAAGATATATTGCAACCACCATAGAATTCGCTCGGACAAGCATACACGCAACACTCTTTCACCATTTTAACTTTAAATTTAATTTCTATGAACGATTTTAAAAAACAATATGTAAACTGCTATTTAAAAACACCGCCATGACATTTCATAGGGATGCCAGTAGAAAATAAAATAAAAAATAGTACTGTAAATATTCTTTTGTAATTTAGTAATATATCACAAAATTAATGTTATTATAATAATTTTTAAAAACTATTAAAATAATTGAACTACAATTAATATACATAGTGTTTGATCTAAGATTTTTGAATCTAAGTTTTTAATGAAATACATTTTTGTAATCTGGCAAGATGAAAGAAAGGGACACAAGGCCTTAGTTTGGCTATCTCTTTTTTTCTCGGTTTAGCCCATGTGTAAGGCGCAATGAAAAATATACTCTAACTATTGGTAATACAGTTAATTTTTTAAAAGCAATTTTTTGAAGTTATCAATCCTGTTATATTATTAAAAAATCCTTGGTCCCATACAAATGACAGCCTATCATTTCGTGTACCATTTTGAAACGCAGCCCTCGGAAGCAATCAGAACTAATTTTGACGTTTGCGTATTACCATGTATTATACTATTTTTACTCCATAATATACGGATGTCGGAATTTTAGTTCCAATTACTGTCGCTCCATAGCCACTAGACATAAAAATAATTTGACAGCAGCCTGTCCAGTGGTATATATTACAAGCATGGATATATTATATAAGGATTTATTACTTGAATCTAAAAAGCGAGCCAAGCAGGATATGTAGTAGAGAAGCCGTGTGTCCCTTTCTAATAAGGTGACAATAAGATTTTTGTTATATGCGACAAATTTAATGTTGTAATATACTTCCATATAGTAGTAGTTTCTTACAAATATTTTTTAAAATTGAAATATGAATTAACCAACACTTTTAGTAATTTTCGCATTGTTCGTTTTATTGCTTGTAATAGTTTTGCACCAATTATACATAATCATATCCACTAACGCTACAAATTTATGGACATTTACCGTAATGTCACTTTAAAGGGATGCCAGTCGAAAATAAAATAAAAAATAGTTCTGAAACTATAAATATTATCTTTTTGTATTTTCGGAATATATCACGAAATTAATGTGATTATAATAAGTTGACTTGAAATTTATTAAAATAATTGAAGTACAATTAATATACATGGTGTTTGAACTAAGATTTTCGAATCTAAATTTTTAATGAAATAAATTTTTTTAGTCTGGCAAGATAAAAGAAAGGGACACATGGCCTTAGTTTTGCTATCTCCCTCTTTCCGGATTAGCCCCTATGTAAGGCTCAATGAAATTTTTTTTGTAATACAGTTCATTTATTAAAAGCAATTTTTTGAAGTTATCATTATATTATTAAAAATCCTTGATTACAAGTCAGTGCTATAGAAAAATTGCGACAAAGTTTTAAAAGGACACAGAGCATAAATATGACACAGAGCTAGAGACCTTCCGTTGCGTCCTTTTCCAGATCGATAATTTCATATAGGCGGGAACGAGAAGTGCGTAAATTGAATGTGTGAATAAAATTATTTTAAGCATTTTTTCGGCATTTCATCAAAAATTACTCTAATAAATAAAATGTTTTGAAACATTATCTATATTACCTATAATAAAATTACACAAAACTATGTATCCTCGGCTATGGACACATGCGGGGCTCTCACATTTTGCCCTCCATCCTTGATCCTACCAAATTCAAGATGGTCGGTCCCTCCATCTGGAATAGTTAGGGCAAATTCACTGTGTATATGGATGAGGTCCACATAGGGAACTTTTGATTTTGTAAAATCATTGTTTTATATTAGACTTGCTGTTGCACGTGACCTCGTCCGTGTAAAATAAAATATATCCTATGTTACTCGCTGATAATTTAGCTTTAAATAGGTGAAAAAAATTCAAAAATTTGTCCAGTAGTTTTGAGTTTATTCATTACAAACAAAATACAAATAATTTTCTATTAAACTTCTATATGATTTAAAATTAAAAGAGAAATATATTATATATAACTACATATCTAAAAACAGCTACCTATACCTACTAACCTATTAAAAAAGTATTTTTTAATCATTACCTTCCTTTAAAAGCATTGAACTATATTTAAAAGCAGTTATTTTTGACTGCCTATTATATAAAATTTCATAAAACTGCTGTCCATTAACTAGTTTATTCTGTCCAATGACTGTATATTTTGTTACTTCCTTTTTTTTAATGGTATTTTTTCGCGTTATTATTGTAAAATATTGTTATTAAGAATATATTTTAAAAGGAGGCATACTAAACTAATAAAATAAGAATTTTAGCAGCAAGCTTTGTAAATGTGTTCATGAAACTAGTTCCTATTTAGGAACACCTTTGGATGCACCACATGGGGACCATAAAATAAAACAAAATAAACACTAACATCTTAACTTTATTTATACACTTAAATATATAAAAGTCTTGGGAAAAGGATTATTGTTTTTTGAAGCTTTTCAATATAGGATAAATATTATCAAATGCTTCATATATTTCCTGACGAACTTTAGCACCTGTTAACACTACTTTTCCAGACACAAAGATCAGTAACACTATTCTTGGTTTCACCATACGATAGATTAATCCAGGAAATAGTTCTGGTTCATAAGAACTAAACTGTCCATGGGTAAGGACAAGCCCTTCAAGGCGTATTGGAAACTTCACATCGCAACTTCCAACCATATTCTGTATTTTAAAGTCTAAAAACTTGGCCTGAAAATAAAAACAAAAGTATTAGGCGGTAAAAAGGAAAAAGTTGAATGTCATACATTATTAATATTTAATAAAAAGAGTGGGAAGTTGGGAGTAAACCGATTAAGTTAAAAACCTATATAGCTATAATATAACTAGCTGACCTGGCAAACATTGTCATGCCATACAAAAAAATTATTTGGTAGGCCACTTATCACTTAGGGTATTAAAATATTTTACGAGCTATTCTCAAATCTACCAAATATAAACAAAAAAAAATTATAAAAATCGGTCAAGCTGTTTCGGAGGAGTTTGGTTACAAACACTGTGACACGAGAATTTGATATATATAGCTAATTTGAACTTACAGTAAAACCGAGCTTTTGAATTATTCTTGCATATTTCCTAGCTGCTAATCGGGAGTCCTCTTCACTTTTAGCCCCGGTACAAACCATTTTTCCTGATGAAAAGATTAGTGCTGTAGTTCTCGGTTCTCTTATTCTCATAATAACAGCAGCAAAACGTTTTGGATTATATTCTGCGTTGCGAGCATGTAAAGCAATTTTTTTCAAGTCCAATTTACAGTTAAGGTTAACGGTTGAAACTATGTTCCTAAAATAAAATAAAAAAGATTAATAAGACTGAAGTGAACTGAAGATGCTACTTTACAGTCCTTATATTCATACTCTGACTGTATATTCACTTACTGCAACTGTGGTAAAATACCAGGGTCGGCAGAATGGGGAGTCATGGGGGTCATGGGAGCTGGACTCGCTTGACTTATCAGTTGTTGACCAGCTATGCTACTGCTAGTTATCATTGGTGACATCATATTTTGCTGAAAAATAAAATTACAAATAATTAGAATGAATAATAAAAGCCAAACTCTATATTAGGTAATTTCTTGCAGTCTGCATTCTTACATAAGTACATTATATGATAAGTAATCTATAATATTATAAATAAAAAGAGATTTGTATGTTTGTAATGAATAAACTCAAAAACAACTGTACTTAAAAACTTAAATTCTTTCACCTATAGGAAGCTACATTATCAGCGAGTAACATAGGCTATATTTTAAAAAGTTACGCAGGCGAAGTCGCGTGCAACAGCTAGTATAATTATAAAATGTACAATCCTACAAAATTAACATAGCTGTGAATAGTAATTTTATTCTCTTCCATCTGTAATAAAGTCACATCAGTGAATAATAGGACAATCTATACTATTAAACAACATTTAAGATGGTAATATATTTACCGGAGTCTGAGGCTGCATCATCTGTTGAGGTGTTGCATAGCTAGCCGTTGGTGCATAAGTATGCATTGACCGTTGAGGTGTTCCTATGATTTGTGAGCCAAATCCCACCAGTGGCGAGGATCCAATAGAAGCCAATGAAGGCATTGGTTGCTGCTGTTGCTGTTGCAATGCATTTGGTAAAATTTGTTGATCCTCTTCCGGTTGATGTAATGGAGTACCTATGCCAGGTATATTGTAAGGACTAGGAAGCATTTGATCCATCTTGATGTCCTGATAGGTAGGCACTAGATTAGTTAATAAAAAATTCTAGCCGTCTGAATTTGTGTATAATTCTTCTCTTCTCGTGAGTGTAGGTATACACCAAAGTTGTTTTAAATATCCACAAATCTAGTTCATTTTAAAATAAGACAAAAACCACTAAAAACTGAAAATACACAACATATGAACATACACATACATACAACAAGCCAAAGAGTATATATGATATGATATGATGCAGTCTCGATACAGTTAAGCAAGCGCCGTACGTACGCCGTCCGTCAGAGACCACAGAATAGAACAGAACGGACAGACAGAAGAGCAAAGGCAACTTTAGGCAACGGTCAGTCGTAAAAGGATTGATAGAATATTGAATACCAAGGTGATTGATTACACTGTACTCTGTATAATGAATATGTGTTGAATGTGTAAATAATAAACAATATTACTACATACTGTCCACAGATTATAAAGTTATATGTCTAAATACTGTCACTGTCAATTTCATTGTTAATAGTTTTCATTTTTCAATTTCACTTTTCATTACATATAAATTAAACTATTTTTAATGAGTAAATAAAAATATTGTAATATGCAGGATTATAACTTATAAAAGTGATTAAGATTATTAAATTACCGGTTAGACTAGACATTTGTATACTCATGTCTAGTGATTAATTTTTTAACTTTGCCGACAGCTATTTTATACTGATTTTATAAAAGAAATAATATATACGACTTTTTACCAAGAGAATGTTTGTTATACATTCCCTTCTACATATCGGTTTTGTCCGTATTTAAACTATATAAAAATGGGAATAGTGAAATCTGACGTGGAAAAAGAAGCTGGTGCTGATTTGATTAAGCTATACGACCAATTTTTCAAAACACAATATCAAGATTTCTTGTGTATATCCAACAATGAAACCTGGCAAGAAAATAAATCCTTCTTACCGATACAAGTTACGATGACAAATAAAGAACAAATAAACGTAAATGAACTAATAACATCAGATAACACTTTAATGAAAAAGGTTTTAAGTGTTCTTACTTCTCTGTGTATTGAAGTAAATGAATTAAAAAATGATGCTTTTAAAAGGTATTTATAGGGTATTTACATGTAAAAAAATAATATAGTAAAAATGTAATTACGATTCAGATACATGTCACCTACTTTATATAATGTTTATGTATATATTATTTGATTTCAGTTATTTTCCATTTTTATCTGTACATGAGGAATATAGTAACAGTGATATAACTTCACAAATGGAAACAATTTGTCTGTTATCCGCATTTACCGGTCGATGTGATGATGCTCTACGTAATCTATGTAGCCAAGTATTTGCCATTTTCACCAAGGGTGTTGTCAACCTATGTAAGGTTTATTACTATATTTAGAATCAAATAATAATACTTTAGGGTTTAATTTTTGAATGCATATTATTTTTTCATATATTTATAAACAACGAAACTAATTTCATTTAAAATTTCAGCTGGCATTCAACTACATTATGTAATAAATCACATTGGTGAATTGTTCACAATAATTGTTCTTTTGGAATTATTAATTTTCAACACATCATTGCCTACAAAATGGAATAGTTTTTGCAAAAATCTCAAAGCTATAAATGTTCCACCGGAAAGTCTAGATGCAACTGAAGAAGGATACAAAGCGATGTTAACAGCTCTGGACAGTGTGACCAGTAAAATAATGAAAGATGATATAGTTCAAAATACACTTTCTAACATTTTAACTTTGCGAAAAAGTCTGATAGATAAAAGCTGCTCGGCAGTTGCAGTAGAATTCTCTAATTATCTCAAACAGGCCATTTCAAGTTTGGACAAAAGAATTCAAGACAAACCTAATGTTGAGAACATGTACAAATGTATTAAACTCAATGCTCTATTTGTTTTGAGTTCACATTTATTTGGAATTAATGATAAGAAAACTTTTAGATCTCTGATTGAGTTAAATACAAAGGTTTGTACAATATTTACATTAATTACAATATTTAAATCAATGGCCATAAACTTCTTTGGTCAAGAGCCAATAGAGACTAAATAATATATACATTGTGTATGTACATATATATATTAATGATCTTTTTTTAAATTCATTTATTGCCTATTCAGTCTAGAAATTATGTATACTAAATAAAATAAACACTTCTTTTACTTTTTGACACATAATTTTCTGAGATTTTATATCTTCTTAAATATAAATATATCATATAATATAAAATGATTGTCCCATATATAAAGTATTGAATATTTGTGACACTCATAGTACTTTTTAAAAAAGCAAGATATAAAGTTATCATGGTCCATTATTTTTGTTATAAATTTTTCAAAATTACTAACAAGAAAATCCAATTTTTTATTTGTTGCTGTTATTGTTGCTATGAACGTGATTACTATAGTTCAAATAGTAATTACACCAAATTTTATAGTTATAAATTATTAACTCACTAGAAAATAAAATTTTCTCTGCAGGCTCACAGCATTCATGTCATTGGTACAACAATGTGGTTTCCGGAACAATTTCTTCAAAGATATGTCCCATCACTTTGTGCAAGCTATGGAAAGTTAGCACCGACAATGCAAAAAATGAGACATGCATATATTAATGCCAAAAAAACTTCACTTGTACGCGAATTGAACATACTGCATACAATTCGCAACCAATGGGTCGGAACCATGGAAGAATATTTTTCTATTGAGCTTCACAATATGAACGCTGCAAACATAAGTCAACACGTGAAAGCATTTTTGGATGGACTTGAGATTGTTTCGAGTACCAGTTATTCAGTATTGACATTAATTAATTTACATCTCGCTCTCGGTGTGCCATTATCAAAAAATATTTTACTGACATTGTTTGAAATTATTGATATCATGAAAAGCTTGCAAAATATTGTCATCCGTAATAATAGTCAAATAGTTAGTTCTGTGAACATGGTGACCCAACATTTGATATTTCAAGCGACATTTACTATTTTGGAGGTGAAAAAGTCACTGATGACTGATAAAAATTTCGCAAACAAAAGATTAGACGAACTTACTTGCATAGTAATAGCCGAACAAGCTCTCAAGGGAACCTTAACTTTAGAACGCAATATAGTTGCAAACATAGCTTTGAGCTTTATACCGGATACAACATATATAGACGATTCCTATGCAAGGCTTGGAAACCTTCTTGAAAAAGTCAACATATTGTCCAACTTTACAAGGTCTATTGAAGAATACTCCAACTGTCATTGGTTGTTATGGCATCAAAATATCATACCAGTTTATTTTGATCAGAATTTTAGTACACATCTAAACGCTTTAAAAATTAAATACTTTTTGATGGTCCTAGAAGATTGTGTTCTTGCGTTAAATGAAACTGATAAAAAATATGGGGTTAAAAAGTCGCAAGACTTTTCTGAATACATAAAAAATCTTGTTGAAGAACATATACTAAAAACGACAAGTCATAACATTGAAACCAATTTACGGTTACATATTCACTCACATTTGCAATTGGATGTGATAAATCCGTTTACATACGAAATGACAAAAAGAGTACTGCTATTAGTAGACAACTTGAGAATGAAGGAAATTTACCTATCAGTTTTCCCAAGTGTAGAACATTATCTTTCAACTATGTATTATAATTTAACAACAGTAGTGTTATCAGACTGGAAGACGTATGGAGAAATGCGCCAAATGGCCAAATTTAAATTTAACCTTAAAACTGTACAAGACCATCTACCCACACAAACTTTGGAACAAGGACTGGATGTATTAGAAATCATGCGAAATATTCACATATTTGTTTCCAGATATCAATACAATCTAAATAATCAGATTTTCATTGAGAAAAGCAGCAATAATAAACATCTGAATTCGATAAATATAAGACACATCGCTAACTCAATAAGAACCCATGGCACTGGGATCATGAACACTACTGTCAATTTTACCTATCAGTTCTTGAAGAAAAAATTCTTCACTTTCTCTCAGTTCATGTATGACGAGCATATAAAATCAAGGCTGATTAAAGATTTAAGAAATTTTAAAGAAACCTCAGAAGTAAATGGAAATATGTATCCATACAAATACGCTGACAAATTTAACAAAGGCATAAAGGTGTTGGGCTTGGCCGATGATGGCCAAAGTTATTTGGATTTGTTTAGAGATCTAATAACTCAAATTGGCAATGCGATGGGATATGTGAGAATGATTCGATCTGGGGGTCGACACTGCTGCTCTGATGCAACTGTTTTCTTACCAACCCTTGAAAGAACTGAATGCTTCAGCGATCTATGTCAACTTAATTCTCTCGGAGCAAAAGCCATACAATCTTCTGAAAACCTAGACCATATTATCAATGAACTTGTGACAAACTTCATACAGGGGACTGAATATTTTAAATTGCTCGTTGAAGTTTTCGCTCCGGTGTTTCGCAATCCAAAAAATGTTCACTTGAAAAACTTTTTTGTCATTGTACCCCCTCTAACATTGAATTTTGTGGAGCACATGATTTTGTCAAAGGATAAAATGTCGAAGAAAAATATAGTTGGCGCTGCATTTACTGACGATGGATTTGCAATGGGCATTGCATATATATTAAAATTATTAGATCAGGTAAGATTTTTTAATGCTATTATCACAGAAGATTTATTATTTCACACTCCGCAGACATTGTTATTTCGGTTTCACAAAATGTATTATAATATAAATTTGCATATTTATTTCAGGATTCCAGCTTTGAAGCCCTGCATTGGTTTAATTCTGTTTGGAAACATATAAAACAAGAAAGAAAAGAATTAGAGGTACAAAAAAATAAGGGCTCAGCGCAACTACAACAGGCTTTAGCATTAACGGAAAAAAAGATTAAAACTATTGAAGAAGAATACAAACTCTTGTACTACAGCCTCACGAGTGCAAGAATATTTTTTAGATAAATTTTAACAAAATATATAATTAATATACAATTAAGAATACAAATAATTTGTAATAATTTATTAACTTCTAAGAAAAACGCTTGTGTAATTATGACTTCTAATTTAAAAATAATTGGCTCGATCAAAAACTGTTGCACTTATTTTATAATAACTATATATTCTCGTTACATAGATATTATTGTTATATTACTTAATGAAATAAAACATGTGAACTAAATTTTTTTTTATTTTAACTTGTGCTATAAGAGTTCTTTTGAAACGGGATAGAAATCCCACATCAGAGAGTTAAACTACAGAACATGGCGTCGGGTAGAATTTTATACAAAATCACTAGTTCCATAAGTTCATATTGGTAGCAGTAAGAGTTGGTCTTGCTTAGTACCAGATACAATTTCAAACTTGCATGTTTTTTAGTTATTTCTATTACCTTCATTACCATTACAGAAGCTTAGTTGAGTAAAATGTTTTAAGGTGACCGTACTAGTGTAGTGGACTTCTAGTAGTTGAATCTACTTTCGTATTTTGCCAAGTTTAAATTGTATACAATATGAAATCTATTCAACTACTTAAATAAAGTAATCAAAATCACTGTGAGGAAATCGAACCGTTTTTCTTATGTTTTATTCACTTAAACACCGTGTATTTTTTAAAATTTGTTTATTAATATAGTACAATAATGTCTGCATAACAGATATAGTAATATACATAAAAACAGTCCTTAAATTTATTCAATTTGTTAAGCATAAGTCAAAGGTTTCGTTTTAGACGAAACAAATAATCATAGTAAAGTAAGTAGGTACCTATATGTACAAAAAAAAAATTGATTGAAAAAATCAAATGAACTGAAAAAGTTTGGGATTTCCATTAATTAAAAATACTGTTATATTACAATTCCAAACTACGAATAAATAGATTCTAAAGTTGTGCAAACCGTAGACTTTAAAAAAAAAGAAAATCATATTTTGGGCGTCAAACTTTATCACCGATCTGAAATAGGCGTCAGGTGCGTCGCAATAGCACCCACTATTATATAAAATTTACTGACTGAGAATTGAAACAACAGGACATCAGGGTGTATATAGTATTTTCTCCCGTGATAAGATGAATTTACAGTAAAGGCACTAAAGGGTGAGGGTCCTTCAGTATTTCCACAGATAATTAATTTGAGAAATCTTACTGAAGTGCATTTTAGGCCAACGCCACACGTTATTGACGTATGACTCGATGCTTATTGCAACAGGACTGAGCATACATCTTCTACATGGAACGGACATGCGAACGTTGGCGCAGACTCCTTTGACAAAACCGACACGCGGCGGCCAACTGCCAACACTTGCTCCACTGTTGGGGCCAACGCTTGCGCCAACGTGTGGCCCCGGAGCTTCAGTCAGTAATATGTAGCCAATAGCAATGACGTTAAGACACAGACGATTAGAGAGACAGTGCCTCTGTTTCAGAACGTTTATAAAGATAAACGCGTACATATACAGAACAATTAGGTAAGTGGAGACAGACTCACAGGGGCGATGACGTCACTGTGAGTGGGGTACGCGTTAAATATGTGAACGTGTGTGACGCGACGTCAGTCCGCCTCTTGCGCGTGCAATTGCTCCAGGAGGGCCGCGCGACGCGACTCTAGCTCCGCGTCGCTCCACGTGCCAGACCTGGCGAAGCACACTCTTCTGGGTCTATTCTAATTTTCACACTTAGCCTTAACTAATAATTAAGAGGGCAGCTAAACGACGCATTATATTAATTAAATATCGAATGAAAAAAGGAATGAATCTTTCTAATTTTGGCCAGATTTATTGCGTGGAAGATTTGTTTAATTCGTGCGCTATCATGCGTCGTTTATCCGCAGTTGTAATATGCCTGAGGCACAGTTGATTAGTATAAAATAATGATTTGATATTTTAACAATCAAATCACACATGGGATTGAACTCGTTAATATTTAATTGTTAATATGAAAAGACTATGTGACAATGACTATGATGTAACCCTGGTTGGTTGTCATATTGTCATTGTTTAGGTGTTATATTTATATAGTGGCCTGCAGGTTTGAGCATTGTTCTAATCATTATTTAAGACATATTGTCAGTATTTTTATACATATAGCCTGTGGGTCCAATATAACAACCTCTTCAGAGTGAGGCTGCCGCGCTACTGTAGTGCATCAGCAGAGATGTTTGCCAATGCATCAGAGATTTCAGACATTATTTTCATTTTTCAACGCAGGCGAAGTCGCAGGCACCGCAGGTAATATTAATCAAATATTTATAATATAGTTTGTAAATTAAAACGCAAATACCTACTTCTTATGCAATTATATTCTACTTTGGTATAATTGTCATTTAGGGCCGGCGCTGACTGACGGTACGGCTTTGCACGGCAAAGCAAAGGATTTTTTTACTAAACATATTATTTTTTACCTTATTCCAATGATAAGGTCAACGCCGGCCCTCAACTTTCAATAAATTCATTAAGAAATTACATTCTATCGCTGTCCTTAGCTGTCAAAAGGGGCCGCGAACGTACCGGTCCTTTTTCTCCTTCTTGTCCTTTTTCTTCTTTGGTTTGTACGCGAGTTCCTGTTCTCCATCTGGACTCGAGGGCGCACTGCGCTTCGACTTCTTGCTCTTGTGTCGCGCCGGCTCCTCCTCGGACAGACCGCCCTCCTCGATGGAGGGAGACCTCTGCGGCTGCAAATCCACAACAAAATACATATAAAACAGACTGTTGGAAATAACATAAATTGTGTGGTAATCATCTGTGCTGGCCACAATAATACATATTCTAGAATTTCTAGATTTAATTCTTGTTCATTGATTGTCAAAAGCACGGATAATATTTATTATTTATTTAAAAAACATTTTTGAAAAATTAGAAAGACAAATACGCTTGTTAAAAGCTAATTTTCATAATTTTAGATGATCCCTCGGGAACATTACTTTTTCTGTATGAAAGGTACTCTGTGTCGCTGACAATGTGTATGACAGACAGTATAAGTATGATTTTTTAGTGACCTGTGGCGAGTGCTTGCGGTGCTTCTTCTTGGGCTTCTTGTGCTTGCGAGCTTCGTCCGAGGTCCAGGAGGTGGGGCTGGGGGCGTGGCTAGGGGCGTGGCTGGGGGCGGGCGAGGGCGAGCGCACTGCAGCGACCGCGGGAACCTCGCCCGCCGGCGACGGAGATCGCGACAGCGACGCCGAGTGCGAGCGCTTCTTCTTCTTGGAGCGCTTCGCCTTGCGCGGCTTCGGATGGTGGTAGTGCATACAACTGTCCTCTTGCTCGTGCTGGAAATCCTGTCGCACAACCAAACGAAACGCACAATCACTTTCCCATTTCCCTTCTATTCGTACGGTAAACGTGTTAAGTGCATTCACAGGCAGTTTAAGCTAATAGCTAATTTATATCACAATAACAGCAAACAAGTGTACTAAGACTATTAAAACCTAACCTATTAAAACTACTTGTTGCAGGACACAGACTAATTTATTTTATGCATGAACTATGACTACTATATGATTACACAAATAGATTATTAACAGAGTACAACATACTTATTTTAATACATAATTTAACAGTTTTCAACCAGAGATTTATCATCTACAGATAGGTCATCATCCGCTTTGAAAAATAAAGTAATTTATAGGCAGGCGTTAGTTTTTTTATTTAGCCTACGTGACTTACCATGTAGACCCGCTCGCGGTCCTGCTCGTCGGGCAGCGCAACCAGTTCGGGGGCTTCTGGGTCGAGGCGTTCGCGCACCTCGCTCCACGGCTGCGACGAATCCACGCCGGATGTGCTCAGCCACCATTTGAACGCGCTCTCCACTTTCTTCTGAGCCTTCGACTCCTCCTTCAACTTCTCCTTATTCCTGGCTTCAGCCTTCCAACAAAAACAAATTCCTCAGTAACTCAGATTTTCTACTAAATTCTTTTCATTCGCTTTTCGCGAAGAAGTCTAAACATTATTTTTTGGTTGTTAAAAAATATTTTTAGGAATTATTCTTTATTAGAAATTATTTTTATCAATTAACCAAAGCGCCATCTAACGTCAATCAATTTTGTATTTCAACAATATAAATATTTTGAGGCAATTGTTAACGAATTAGTTAACGACATAGTTTAGTTCTAGACAATTAACCGAAGCGCCATCTGACTTCAAAGAAGTTGGGCGACGCTGACGTCATCTTGCAAGTTCAGTCAGTGTTTTAGCCGTAATGTGTCCAACGCGCCTAAAGAAGTTTTCACTTTAAAAAATACGAGAAGTTCTCCTCACTGCATACCTTCTCGAGCAGCGAGTTGTAGGTGAGCTTGACGTTGCCGGCGTCGAGGGCGGCCGACTTGCTGTCCTCGCACACGATGGTGGCGAACTCCTCGAACGTGGTGTCCGGTCGCACCTCGAACTCCTTCTCGCGCAGGATCTCCTTTATCACCTTCTTCTCGTCGTGGAAGCGCGCCTTCAGGTTCTCCACGTAGAACTTGAACAGGTCCAGCGGCGTCGACCCGCTTTGACCTGCGTACGAGCGTTTTCATGTGAAACATCTTTCGTTGGCGAGGCGACGCCAACATTTGGCCAACACTTATATTACTCGCGAAGTTCCTCGCCGAAGTACTCGTTGAAAGTTACCCGAGTACCTCTCGGGTAATTTTTTATACCCGAGATAAAAATTCTACATATAAAAACTCAATCGCTCACATGTTTAGACAACATGGATGACGTGCAAGTGGCAGCTTGATTGCATTGTGTACTCTTACGTATTGCAACTATGTGCGTACATATAGCACAAGTAAAGTAACCACATTGTCATCAAATATGAATATAAATTAGAGCATACCCAACATAGCCGAGAACCGCATATCTGCTGATATGACTGGATACAGCTCCACCCATAGCGACATCGATGTGAGCTTCCCTTCTTCGTGCAACCCATCCAACAGCGCCTGGGAAAAGCAACTAATGTTTTAAGAAGCTATATAAACATTATATACTTTAAAAATAAACACCAGCTAGTATTTACATATAAAAATAATTAAATATGACAAGCAAAAATATTGAATTCATACCAAAAAGTTGTCCCTATTCTTCCGTTGCTGACGTTTGTTCCTTTTCTTAACTTGTTCCCTCTCCTGCAAATACTCGGCCTCTAAATTTCTGATATGTTGTTCGAAAACTGAAAGTAATATTATATTAAGTTGGTAACTAACCAACAAAGACAGTAACTTAATAATTCCTTTCTTACCAATTAGTGCGTCCTCCTTATCCATTCCCAGCAAGCTGACGTCGTTTTTGAATGCGGAATTTTCCAAAAGCAAAACTTGCGCTTCACTCCATGTACTAGTATAGGAAATTTCATTCATATTTTCCAAAACCTAAAATGCAAATATAAAAAGAGACTTCATCAGTACAATATTGAGAGATTATAAAACCCAGAAGGGTACAACTAATAACAAAAAAAGCGCTTATATGAACAATAGTTGAGGCTGTTTATGATTACAATTAGTAAAAAAAAATGGAAGTAATGCGAAATGCCTCCACTAAAATTAACTGAATTACGAAAAATAGGAAATGTGAACATTATTGGATTTTATTTAATTACGTAAAAATAACATTTCTGGCATCTGCGAAGACCTTCGCGAAACAACAGCATGTCTGCTATTTATTTCACGGCGGTTAAGGTTAATTGAATTAAATTGTTTTAATATGAAAAAAAGTTATTTATA
This sequence comes from Synanthedon tipuliformis, assembly GCA_947623395.1. NCBI lineage: Eukaryota > Metazoa > Arthropoda > Insecta > Lepidoptera > Sesiidae > Synanthedon > Synanthedon tipuliformis. The sequence continues at coordinate 7,330,022 of OX392414.1, read as the reverse complement.
CCTGCGCCAACATCTTCATATTACGTTTTTTCAGTGTTTTAGCTTCCTCTTTCTCGCGTTTCGTGATTGCAAATATGCTGTCTTCAAATATGTCCCTGCGATCAGATTCGGGTACGCATCGCCATATCTAAAACACAAAAAAAAATTATATACTACAGGACCTTTCTTCTTTCAACACTAACCATTATGTCTGATCAGTAAAGAAAGTGCTTCTTTCTACATACTATAAATGTGTATTTTTTTACAGTAATTTTATAAATTATTAACAGTGTTTAATTTTTGATAGCGACTTATTAATTATTTATTACAAATAATGACAAGCACATCATTAACTGTATGCAGGCCCTTTCCAAATTATATGCTCCAAAATCCCAATTGTTTTTAATAATTTGGAAATAAGTAGAATTCACTGACCTCAAGATTGGCAAACATCTCCTCACATTTGTAATATTTTGTTAGCGATGTGACACGATCGCAACCCAACAGAAACTCCTCCAGGTTCTCTCGGTTCTTCTTGGTTTTCAGCCTAAAGGTTTAACAAACAAACATTACATTATAAAATATTAGAGAAGTGATTTTTTTCTGAAAATATATACAAAAGCTTTCCTTGTTGATCACTCTTTCCATTAGTGAAAACCACATCAAAATTCTCTGGATGGTTTAGGAGTAGTTAGCGGACATACAGACATTTATACAATAAGGATTACCTTAGTTCTTCTCTTTCGTCCTTTAATTTTTGTGTTTTGTAAGCGTTGAAAGCTTGTTTCTTTTCATTGAGCTTTTTAAATGTTAAATATCGTGGATCCTTTGATATTATTTTCAAACAATGATCCCAAGTAGCAGTTGAGGGCACATTCTGTAAATTAATTGATAGTAATTATAATATTGTTATGAAGAAATTATTCTTTTTAAATATCTTAGGAGTGTTTTTTTTTAATTGTAAAAAATTAATTTTAATTTTAAAAAGTTGGTAAGGACAAAAGTTTCTTCATATTTCAATATACAAACTCAAGACCTTTTTATTACAGTCTTATTACAATTATAATTTAAATGTGCAGCGTTTTGCTGGATAACTTAATAAAACGAATGAACTATCTTTTAAATTACAATTTAGAAGACAAATATAATGGATTATAGACTTACTCTGTCTCTCAGGAGCTCTTTGAAAGCCTCGATAGCCTCTTTTTTGTCCTTATATTGTGTTTCCGGTTGCTCTGAACTGTCCGTCCCGTTAGTTTGAGGCGGAGTCACAATCTCTTCTGGTTTTACTGAAATTAATTTATCATATTGTTGTTGTTAAACCAAAATTTGCTATGTACAAAAGGTATACTTTTGAGATATTGACAAAAAAAAGTTTTTCTGAAAAATTTTACAAGATCAAAAAAAATATGGTATTAAAAAAGTACTTAAAGAAACAGTCTTAACTTACTTTCTTCTGGCACCGGTATGGAGCTCGTAAGTGATGGGTCTATTGACGCAAGTGTTTTAGCCATAGCTTCGTCAAGCGCTGAGCTACCTGAAGGTGCTCCCGCTGGAGAACTGGGCAGTGGCACCTCTCCAGGCGGTAGGTCACCGTTCAATGCTGCCCTAAAATTATTGTTTTAAGCTACATGACTATTACATTAGATGACACCAAATATACCATAGAAAGGGATAAAGATACAATTTTAGATTTTTTAAGAACGATTTTTTTTAAGAAAAAATATAATAAGTCTTACTGTGCAGCCTCCTCAGCAGCAGTTTTATCTTTAATCTCTTGAAGCTCTTTAGGTATAACCCAGCTTGACTCTTTTGTTTCTATATTGTGATAGTAGACTCTACCTGCATCTGTTGTGTACTCTTTCCAAACACACGAAGACAACAATTTCTGAAAGTATTTTAAAATCACACTTTACATGTCAATGAAAAAAAAAAAAAACAAAAGAAATGACTATACATTTCTAAGTTTCTCGCTGCATCTACTACTTTTACAAGAACGAGAGTGCCATTAGTAAATCTAGCGTTATGCTTTTCACCATTTATTTATAAATAAATAAATAAATAAATATATTCACACATTCCACACAGCACCGTCTAGTTCCAAAGTAAGCAACTTAATGCTTGTATTATGGATACCAGACAGTTGATATACTACATACATTACTTTTTTTTTGTAAATACATACATATTATAAATACAAAACATCCATGACTCAGGTACAAAGGTAAATGTTAACACATAAACATTTGCCCCTAGCGGGATTCGAACCCGCGGCCGCTTGGTTAACAGCTAGGGTTACCAGCCACTAGACCAAATGTGTCGTCATTATAAAACACTAGCTGGTGCCCGCGATTTCATCCATGTTAACGGTTAACGGGTAAAGGGTTAATAATCTTTTTGCAAAATTATTACAATGACCGCATGACTTCTATGTTAATATAAACATTAATATATTTTCAAACTAACCTCAGCCGGTGTTTTTAAGTCCTCAGGTTTTTCCCAAAGACTTTGTTTTGTGACAGAATTGTAGTAATAGATGCGACCATCGGGTGACTTATGTTCTGACCATGGACTGCTCTGATTCGCCAAAGGTGCGATGTCTGGCGCAGGTGCATTAAGATCCTGAAATTTTTACAACAAATTACTCTAATCGTAACTATTTTTTGAATTCACAAATTAACAATTGCTTCTCAATTGCCGCCGCACGAAGTAAAATCAGCAGGTAATGTCACTAAACACAACTTTTACTTTATACACATGGCTTGGAAAGTATCTTACCGTTTTAAATGTAGGAAATCCTGGAGGTGGCATTGAGAAAGGAGCCATCATTGGTGGAAAGCCCATTGGCGGTGGAATACCGGCCATGTTTGGTGGCATCCCAGGTACTGGGGGCATAGCTACAGCGGGTGGCATAGGTGGAGGTATACCGCTCATCATTGGTGGAGGCAACAAAGGACCCGGTGCTATAAGACCAGGAGAACTGGTCCCTGCGTTGGGTTCCTAAAAACAAACATTTAATTTGTATTAAAACCGTTATTTATGTAAAAACAGTCGTATTAATGTAATTGAAGATAAAAACATTTCATAAAATTACCATAGCTATATGTAGTGTTATCAAGGTATATCTATCCCCTGTATTTTTATAACAAGCACTGACGGATTTTTAAATAAACCCAACAACAAAAATAACAGATTAATTTTAAATACGTTTATAATTGGATTAGAATGTACAATACAATCTAAATAAAGTTTTATTTGGTTAGAATTGAATTGTTTCTCGACAAATTAACCACAGATTATAATGGATTATAAAGTTATATGTCCAAGGAACATTATACACACGGCTGGTAATCTTCAAGGAAAATTCACTAGACATAAGAATTTCATAGCCTGTGGTAATAGCAAAATAGAACATGACATTTCACCTCCCTTCTCATCGCCTTGATTGCCTTATAGCGATCTGTACTAAGAGAGGAAGCCATTTTGTTTTGTAAGGTCATTGTTGTTTATATTGTTGCGTCGATTAATTTCCGCCTTTTTATATATCTACTAATTTATTAATAACAATCTTTGGATACATTTATTATATTAAGTATGTATTATAAGTGCTGTGTGCCAGAAAATACAAGTTCGTGACAGGACTCAGTGGCTGTGCAGTGTGTTATAGTGTAATGTGTTGAGTTTATCGCACACTTTGTTAGTACGGGCGTTATTGTTCTATTTATTTCTATTCTAGTTTCTATTTAAGTCGTATATTAAGTCCATGTTATGTTTCTCTATATCCTAAAAAATAAATATGTACGCATTATTTACTGTGTTTTAATTGTGATATTTCCTTACTTAAAAATAAATTCAAGGACTAATAGCCCGTAAAAAAACAAAGGGGTGAGAGGCTGAGAGGTGCGGGGAAGTCAAATGTTCTATTTTGCTGTCATAGCAAAATAGAACATTTGACTTCCCCGCCCCTGATTTAATCAGGTGAAATTAAAGTACTCGAGCTCATGTCCAGTGCATTTGTACTGCAGATTTCCGTCTGATACGTTAGTATCTACTATTTAGTTTGTGGATAAGCGTAAAGCGTTATGCTTAGATTACATTATCCGATTTCTTACAGTCCAATCTAGGAAATCGGATAGTGTGATCGCAGTTAGAAACAGATCGGATTCGATTTGGAGAAATTGAAGGTCCTTCAATTTGATTTCTAAACACTACGATTTAGAAATCAAATTGAAACGTCAAATCGGATAGTGTAATCGCGATCTCTCTACCAAGGTCTCTAAATTAAATCCCTTAAATTGAATAGTGTAATAGACGCTTTAGTGTACTCATGGATTTATTATATAAGGATTTATTACTTGAATCTAAAAAGCGAGCCAAGCAGGATATGTAGTAGAGAAGCCGTGTGTCCTTTTCTAATAAGGTGACAATAAGATTTTTGTTATGTGAGACAAATTAAATGTTGTAATATACTTGCATATAGTAGTAGTTTCTTACAAACATTTTTTAAAATTGAATTATGAGTCGCCCAACACTTTTAGCAATTGTAATTTTCGCATTGTTTATTTTATTTCCTGTAATAGTTTTGCATAATCATATCCACTAACGCTACAAATTTATAGACATTTACCGTAATGTCACTTTAAAGGGATACCAGTAAAAAATAAAATATAAAATAGGCTTGAAACAATAAATATTAACAACATTAATGTGATTATATGTTGACTTAAAATTTATTAAAGTAATTAAAGTACAATTAATATACATAGTGTTTGAACTAAGATTTTTGAATCTAAATTTTCAATGAAATACATTTTTTAATCTGGCAAGATGAAAGAAAGGGACACATAGCCTCAGTTTGGCTATCTCTCTTCTCGGATTAGCCCCTGTGTAAGACGCAATGAAAAATATGCCAGAACTATTGGTAATACAGTTCATTTTTTAAGTTAGCAGTCCTGTTATATTATCCAACGTTCTTGGATATGAATGAATGATGGAATGAAACAATTCCACAGTCTCCACTCAACACATCACTCAATCACAGAAGAGTTATTATAACTTTTATGGCTCTATGGTTTATGACCACAATGCCCAGTCATTTTGGTGCGTCCATCCGTACTATACATATAGATAGTTAGTTAGTCTGTGGTCTCCAAGCTTGCTGTAATTGATTCATTCATAATTTATATCGATTTTCGGTTTTGCCAATTCGAACCGATATTCTGATCGATAGATAATAATAATTGTACTGTACACATACACTAGCTAATTAATAAGTTTTAAAATATATAAAAGCATTAAATATGTCGAGCACATCGCAAAAACACAGAAATTTTGTAGCAGAGCCTATGGGCAACAAGCCAGTTACCGAACTAGCCGGTGTTGCGAATGTACTTGGAAAAAGACTGGAAGATGCAGGCTTTGACAAGGTTAGCTTTCATTAAAGTTAATACACACACAAGAATTAATCGGGACAACTAACTAACTAACTGTGGTGATAACTTGTAGTGCCTGAACTTTGAATGTACAACTTTGTTATTATTTATAATATCCTAACCATTAATTTTCAAAACATGTAGCAACTTGGTTCTGTTTGGACGTGAATATAATTGAATTTTAATTGATTGAACAAGCTATAATTAAACTAGCCCCCCAACTTTTTAACTAACTAGCAGATAACTGCCCAAACACAATATATCTGCTGGAAGTTAGGTGTCAGACTACTTAATAATGCTCCACATCAGACCAAGGTTACCATGTCGTGGAAGTACCACTGAAGTAACAGTATACGAAATTTCACATCTATTGAACTTCTGGAAGTTAGTGAAATCCCTTGGTCAACTAGGAAATGGGCTGATAATTTTGAAACGCCTAAACAGATCAGATGATGGATACTGCCGCCTATAACAAAGGCAATGCTACAGGTGCTGCTAGCTATAGTAGGATTAAGGATAAGAGACAAGGAAGTGATAGTGTATTGGACTCGCTCATGTCGCTACCACACCTGTCATATGGGTTTGCACCACTAACAGAACTATACAATGCCAGTGATCAAGACTTGGGAGATGTTGAGCCTGACAATCTCATCGAAAGAAGCGGCTGCACACAGGGTGAAGAAAAGCTCACCATGGCAAGCCATCACTATTTTGTCACATAACCCACTTTGCTTAGCTCACATTAGTACCGTGAAATAACAGCATGTGTGCTATTTTCAGGAAGGGAGTAGGGGATGCCAGAACCCATTTTCCCCATTCCTTATCTTTAATCCAACTATGATTGGTAGTACTTGCAGTACTTGTGTTAATTCTTAATATAAGAGGGAATTTAATTTTGTTTAGCTTCAATATCGATATAGCCTACACTTTAAGGATACATTAACAGGGCGCATTTATAAAAATGAGTGTTAAGATTCGAGATAATAGTGGAAAGGCATTCCACGTAAGTGAGCAACCTGTCTGGCAGCCTTCAATGAGTAAGAAAGGGATAATAGAGCCTTTCAACTATCACTTATTTTTTTCGTTTTCCTTAATCTCAGTTGTTTTCCCCAACGCTTAGCTTTTAAATATGTTAGATATTGCAAATTTGGACTTATATTGATTTTGTTCCAGGCATACGTTGTTTTGGGACAATTTTTAGTCCTCAAAAAGAATAAAGAATTATTTCAAGAGTGGATGAGAGAAACATGTAGTGCAAATTCAAAACAATCAGGTGACTGCTATCAATGCTTAAATGACTGGTGTGAAGAATTCTTGTAAAGAGGACAAGTCTCTATTATGAATATACTTACCATTTTAATAAATTACAAATATTTTTTGAAGCATATGGGTCTAACAATTGACAAAATGGTAAATAATTTAAGGATTCATGATATAATAATTATTTTATTTTACAGAGGATATATATAGTGTTCAACTTATAATATTATGTGTATGTCTAACTATTGTCCTGCTGGTTCCAGACTAAACTTTCTATGTAATATGTTTGTTAAATCATCATAGTTATAAGCTTCTTTGTTTCTTGTGCAATGAAGTATTCTAATTTATTTAACAAAAGTTCAATACAGTTTATGAAATACAAGGTTAGGTAACATTTAAATAAAAATATATATACTTTTGTACAACTAAAAACCATATTTGATTTATTGAAATGAGCAAAAATAAAATAGACAATAATTTTAAAGATGCATAATTATGGAAAAATCAATTGATAAAACACTCTGGAGCATAGCATACACAAAATGTACAAAGTGGCCCATATTCTCACTAGCTACAAATGATTTATAGTCGAATAAGGAATGGCTTATGTACTGAAAATTTAAAACTATATTTTTATACTTGTCACTATTAAAAATATTATTTTCTATGAATATTTTTCCACTTTTTCATACAAAATGAAAAACTGAAAACTATTTTTTTCGGTATACATACCATCTCAAACCTATATAACAGTTAAATTAAACCCAAAGAGTTTTTTTAAAGTATTTTTACTGAACAAGTAGTTATTATCCTTGTAAATTATACTTATCAATTTATTATTAAAAAAATTCCACATTTCTAAGTTTTCTTAATATTTTTTTTGCATTTTTTTTATCAAATTTATATATAACATCTTTTATTTCTTCAACAACTCATAAAAACTCGTTGGTTGTTCTTAAAATGTTGAGAATATTCTTTCATAACTTCACTTCAGATGCAGAAAGAAAAAGAGAAAAATTTTTTCAGCTGCCAGTGTGGAACATAGCTTAGACCTTTTTGAACATTTTGCATTTTGTACATTCCTGAGCCACTAACCACTCCCATTATATCCATTACATTTTATAAATAGTATGGAAATATATTTGTTTAATTAACTAATATCATTAAGTAATTGAATGTTGAATTTCAATTAAGTAAGCAATAATTTTATTCATGACTTTACTGTGAGGAGTTTTTTTTTCACTGTAAATACGTTTAATTGTAAATGTCAGACTAAAATAAATAATTATGACAAAAAATTAAATTTTCCATCATTTCCCCTAGTTCTATTCTTCATTTTATCAAGTGAAATTTAAATAACCTTATATTAATCTTTTGTTTAAAAACCTTTTAAAAATCAGTTAAAAATACAAAATTTCAGACCAGCATATAATTCAGGACAAATAAGTTGATTTATGAGAAAATACCCTTCAATTAACGTTAATATTTTATAAATGAATATGTGGGTACTCTTTCATTATAAAGACGGCTCAATTATTGATTTTTTAAAAATCTATAAGCTAAATTAAGCCATAACCACTACAAAAAATATGAAAAAGAATATAAGAACTCCAAATACTTTAAACATTAGAGCTCTGTTGCCAGTTACACTTTGGAAGTATTTCATTATTTCTCTATGTCCTGCTTCCACATTCATCTCGGCTTCTTGGATATTAGCATCAATCCTACCGATAGCTTCGTCTTGCTCCTTCACCATATGAGCTAACTGCTGAAATATACCTCCCAACTCGACTATTGTGCTTTCAATGTTATGCATAGTTTCTGCTCTTTGTTGCACATATGTGTCTGTGTCGTCCCTTAGAGCCAACTGCTGTGTTTGCATCATCAAACTCTGATTTGGAGCGTCACCCAGATCTATGCTCACTTCATCTTGTTGTAGCAGTGATGGTATCTCTTTAACAACGGGTGCAACTCTTGAAAATTGTTCCCTTCTATTATTTTGTTGTTTCAAACTTTCAGACCTCACTTCAAGAACCTAAAACAAACCATTGTTACAGTGTAGCACAAAAGAAAACGAAGTTATAAATAAATAGTACAATAAAAAACCAGTATTGACCCTACAGAAACCCAGATTTTTTTTCAAGCCTTGCAATGGGTTTTTAGGCTATATTTATTACTAACTTTGCCCGCAACTTGGTATGCATGGGATTTGGTTATTTAATAACAGGAGAGGTCTTCTATGGATGGGAGATACTGAGGTGATAAGCGTCAAGCGTGACAGAAACGCGTTTCTAGAATAGCACAACAGATTAGAATAAAATAAGAACCAAATGTTATGGGAAACTTGCTATAATCCATCAGTGAAAACCGCATTCAAACAGGTTAATCCGTTTCTGAGATTACCATGCACAAACATACGAAAATATAAAAAACTATATTTTTGCCCTTTGTTACAAGTACGTATTTTTTTAAAATATTTAAACATTGTCACTACTGACAATATCTCACAAGTATCCTATTTGTACATAGATGGTCGACAATGTTAATGGAAATAATAAAAGGCAGTCTGTTTTTTAAGAAAGTCCTTTACCTGTTTAAATTGGTTACTCATAGAAGCGAGTCTGGACTGTAGCGATAGTACTACACTGGAGGAATGGTTGTGCATGCTTCGGCGACCTTTTGGCATCTCTCCTAATCTTGCAATTTGCTGATTAAGTGCACTCAAATCACCTTTGATAATATATGTTAACTCTTGGATTTCGGTAGGACGATCATCAAACAGGGATTTCTTCTTTGCCACTGCAGATAAATTTTACATTTTAAATCAATAAATGAATTAATTTTTATCACATAGAATATTCTCTTCATTTTCTTTTTTGAATTTAATAGATAAATGTAAATATATAATTTTTATGATTCTTTAAGCCTATATAATCTAAATAAATAATAAAAAAAAGAATATTGAAACATATTAAATTAAAGGATTGAAAAGGCTTACCAACTAGACATACTTAACTACACTATACATACACAATCCTCACAGAAAGGAAAATTATAAGTATGAGTTTAAACAACTATAATTCATTCTGGCGAAATCTGCCAGATTTAGGACAAGCTTCATATCTAAATCTGCAAAAGATTGCATTGATCAATGCAGATGTCTAAGTGATGCAGAAGTTAAACATTTCCAGATGCAAATATCTACAACTGTGAAAAGAACTATATATACTATTGTGTATGAGCACCTCAAACACTGCTTAAATAGTTAATAAACTCTAAATACCAAAAGTCTTATAGGAAGAAAACTATACACATAATTGTTAAATGTTACTTACACAGGGCCAGCTTTTCAAGCTTGGCATAGGTCCCTGTAATGTTTTTGCTTATTACTTTGGCCATACTCATAAACTGTGAATATGTTGCTAAAACTGCAGCTTTGCGTTCATCTCTAATAACAGGCCTTGCCAATGTTCTGCCTTGAAGGCTTCGTACTGTAGCAACAAATTCATTTGTTCTATCTCTTGCAGCCATCACTACTATGGGAACTGGTTCGTCTAAGAAACTAAATGATATTTCTGATTCTTCGAATTTTTGTTTAGACTGTTCTGACACGAACGGATAGCCAGAGTTTGCAGATGGGTATGGCTTAGAATATCCTTTTTTTCCTAACTTGTCGTAAGAATCTTCGTGTTCTAGTAAAGGTGTACGGTCTGTTGCACCTCCAATATTGCGTCGACGAGGTAGCATTGCATGCTAGACTTAAATCTTTTCCAAATATAATTTTTCCACTAAGCGTTTGTTTAATTAAAATTTATGTTACCGGGTTCTATATAGTGTTAACTATGTGCAATTTATGCTTTCAGAGAATTCAATTTTATTTAGAAATCAAGTTACAGTTTGCACTTTCTTCTCTTTTGCTTTCTAATTCTTTATGTCCTGAAATAATAAAATTGAAAGAAAACACAATAATTACTTGATAACTTGGCACTTGATGAAGTGGCTAGCTAATGTCATATTGTATTGTCATCCGTCAACCTTCACTTCGTCGTCATAGATTATAAGCACAGACTAGCTAGCGAGAGGGCATTATAAACTCGCATATGCGTGGGGAAGGGAATATTAATTAAGATTTTTACCTCTTCTTTTGTTGATAGTTTTCAGTAGATAGAGGTAAGGCCGTACTCGCTAATAATGATCTATATAGCAAGTGTGGGCATTATAAACTCACACTAGAGCCACTGTTTGGTAGCCAATCAAGGATTTTTTAATAATATAACAGGATTGATAACTTCAAAAAATTGCTTTTAAAAAATTAACTGTATTACCAATAGTTAGAGTATATTTTTCATTGCGCCTTACACATGGGCTAAACCGAGAAAAAAAGAGATAGCCAAACTAAGGCCTTGTGTCCCTTTCTTTCATCTTGCCAGACTACAAAAATGTAATTCATTAAAAACTTAAATTCAAAAATCTTAGATCAAACTTTTAATGAGAGAAGTGAAATTATACGATATAATTACTGTTTAAATAATATTTATTTGTAGCACACAACTTTACACAAGACGACATATTTTTCTACTTTTTCTTTTTCTCATTACAAATGTTACAATCGACACAAGACCAGTGTCGGTGAATAATATAACCATAGAGGTCGATTAACAATATTATACAACCTCAACACTCCCCTCAAGATTAACTTAACTATCTTAATTAATCTTGCATTATTAAAATTTACATAAACTCAATATTAACATTATTACATTATATTACATTATATCATCATTATATTACTTTATACTAGGTAGAAGATAAAACTAAACATTAACTACCTACTTATATCTAATCATGTTATATTACAATAAAATTTTAAGTTTGTTAAGAAAATTATTGTGTTTAATAACACCTAAAGGTTTCGTAAAAATATCTGCTATGTTTTCATTGCTAGACACATATGAAATTGTAAATATATTCTTTGCAAAATGATCTTTAATGAAATGAAATTTAATATCGATGTGTTTAGTTCTTTTGCTATTTTCGTTACATTCGATCATCTTTATCGCACTCTGATTATCTACAAGCAAATGAGAATTTATATTACTACATCCAAAATTACACATTACACCTTTTAAGTAAACCAGCTCTGAGGTAGCCATGGCTGCTGCCATATATTCTGCCTCTGCCGAAGATAGAGCTACGGTCTGTTGCTTCTTTGTGAACCAAGATACTAAATTACCACTAAGAAATATGCAACACCCACTCACGCTTTTCCGGTTCTCCTTGTCGCTTGCCCAGTCTGCGTCGGTGTAGCATAATAATTCCATTTTGTACAAACAAATTATTGTTTTCGCAATTTACTTTACTTTCCTATATTTACTAAATATTTATTGTAATTTACTTTACTATATTTAAAGCTGAAATTTCAAATACCACTCATCGTTAATATACCTAACCAGGACGCTCAGTACACCGACCTAGTAAAATGTTGGTGAAAGGTCCTCGCAACGTATCATGGATAGAAAAGTAGGGTTTGCACAATGTCATAGAGAGTATCCCATCCCGTTCATACATTTTTTACAGTCCATACAACTTTTTTGGAGTTTTCAAAGCGGGATATCTCCAAGACCGTCGGGGATAGATGGGCAGTGTCTTTAGCGAATAACCATCGATACATTTCTCAGTAATAGTCCATTGCTTATGTGTTTATTTATTTATGTTTATATTAAAAGAAACTACTACTATCTATATATTAGTAATTTTTTGTATAAATATCACTGTAAGTTTTCCTTGAAAATAAATAAATAGAACATTTAAATTTGTCTTATACAATAAAAATCTTATGGGCACCCTATTAGAAAGGGACACACGGCTCCTCTTCTATATATCCTACTTGGCCCGCTTTTTAGTCGCAAGTAATAAATCCTTATTAATATATTAAATCCATGTAGCCAATAGATATGTCCAAATGTGTGTGCCAATGTCACAATTATGTTTGATGTATTTAATATTGCTCTGTGATACAAGAAAAAGTAAACAGTAAGTGAACCAAACCAACAGTTAAATATTTTTATTTTTTTACCACAAATTTAAAACTGTTAAAGGGAAATTGCGTTAATTTTTGTGTCGTTAACAACTCAATTGGCATATATTGGAAAGATGGATTTTGATACTTTATAAAAATGATTTCGTATGTGAGCAATTTTATCAGTTTAATTGTTGCGACATTACAGAACTTATTCCTTATTGCTTCATTTATCGGTGAACTGATAGTTTTTGCGACTACTGAAATCTCAACTGCTATCTACAACATTGTCACAAGTGTTTTCTACTTTCTTCAGATTGTTTATGAGGATAATGTGACAACGTTTACAGAAGAATTGCCCAGTTTCTCTGACGATTTGTTTAATAGTATTACACGCCAAATTTTCAACATACAAAGTGGATTACATATTATTTGCAACGACATAACTAGCAGCATTATTGAAAGCCTGAGTTCCATTAAAACCTTATTTACTTCCACCTTCATAGTGATTAATGAAGTATGTGTACTCTTCAAGAATACCATAATATTTATTGGTGATGTGGTATGGTTCCTAGTAACGTTTATACCTCTACATCTACCGCTGCTAATAAAGACTATTACATTGTTCATAATTCATGTTATCGGAGATACCGTAATAAATGGATATATGTCTTTACTAAAAGTTACAAATTTTTTAACTGACGTGCCTTTGCAGTCTTTCACCGGGATTGTGAGTGCTGTTCTAATTTTTAGGCTTAGTATACATTATAAAGACTTTATAATAAGTATAGTGCACATAGTCTATTGGACATTTTATACCAAAACATTATATTTATATCACACCATTCGCCATCGGTTTAGCTCTGACCCTGACATTAGAGAAATTGCCAGAGCCGGGGGTGATGGTATTATCAATGCTATAGACTTCATGCCGGATGATGGAAATGATGCTCTTTGTGTGATTTGTGCAGAACGCCAAAAATGTGTGTTGACTTTACCCTGCAGGCATGTGTGTTTATGCGCAGACTGCTGTAGACGCCTTTACCGCTATCAACGTACATGCCCTATTTGCAGGACATTTATCTATCATTCAGTAACTATATATTTATGATAAACAGAAAAATTGCTCATATGTATTTGTATTTACTATCACAATCTCTTGACAACCCCATTACACTTCACTACTTAAAACATTGTGGATATTTTAATTGAAAAAATAATATTCTAGCTGAAGTCAGCCATGCTCTGCTGTGACTAGTTCTTTTTTTGTTTCCATTGGAGCTTCAGAATAAAAGTATATATAAACACTTCTGTAGAAGTAAAATGTTGTGTAAAAAATTCAAGTCTATCTATCGCCTAGTTTTGTAGATATAAATATATTATGAAATCTAAATTTTTATTTATAATGATTTCATTTATTTAAGTAGTTGTTACTTTTGGAATGTATATTTAATAAGAATTGTATATAAATAATAATACTAAGTAAAATCAGAGTTCCCACTGGTGGGCACCACACCATTAGTGGTTTAAAATTAAAATCAGTTTAAATTTGATGGGTCTCATGGGCATTTATGCAAAGCATTTAAAATGCTGTTTTTGTGTATATGTATTTTGATATTACTGTGTATAAATAACAATAAATATAATCAAACAATTTTTACTTTGCTTTTACTGTTTTATAAATATAGCCTTCTTTTACATTGATTACATCATTCTTTTAATCTGTCTTAATATTTATTTAAATTCTACAATAACCTTAATTGTTTGAGAAAAATCATAATATAACATTTAACAATACTGAATAATCACAACCTTAAAAGATTCAAACACAAATAAAGCTGATGTCAAATATATTATATGTATCTATGTACAAAAATAAATAAATAAATTATTCTACACAAAAATTATGCTTACCTATGTATTTCCTGCAGTTGTTCTGAGTGAATAGAATTACAAAAAAGTGGCTCTAAAAAATATTAAAAAAAATTAAATATGCAATTTTACTACAATTATAAAGAAATACAGTAATCTTTTAATGAAATATTTATAATAAGGTTTATAAACAATAACCTTTACTTTCCTTCATTACATTGTAAGGAATTGTGTAAAGATTTATTACTAGACTCATTTGTACATATATTTACTGTCAGGAATTTCTGGCTAAACTGTAGTGGCTAGAATCCATTCTCACCTCAGTATCGTGTAAATTTCTCCTATGTCTCGCATTTAAATTCAAATCTTTAAATGACAGTGGAATATCCTTAAATATGTTAAGCATAAATATAGCAACAATTATTATGAGAAAACCACAGATGCAACCCAAAATATCTTCGGCTTTCATGTGCTTCCATTCTCTGAATAATATTCCTGATGCCATTATAACTAATAATGTAAACATTACATAGTAAACTGGTGTAACAACACTAGTATTAAATACATCTAAAGATTTGTTTAAATAATTCATCTGTATCATAATGCATAGGATAGAAGCGATAATAAGTAGCCACAACATAAAGTTAGATAAATTGTTGATATTTCCACCGATTGATTCCTTGATACCCAAAGCAGCAGCTTTGCAGAAAACCACAGTTAAGCTTCCAATAGCAGAACATAGTAACAAGTATACAACTATGTTTGTATTGCCAAACCTCGGCACAAAAATTACTTTTAAAATTAAACTCATTACCATAATGGTACCAACATAAGTTATAAACAAATAGTCACACAGTTTGTCGACTAGTTCTCTAAAACTTTTTATTTCTTCAGACTTTGGTGAATGTATCACAATTATTATTGATCCAATAGCACACAGGAAACACGAAATCTGCAACAAATTATTTGAATATTCTTTTACAATATATGTATGTATGTATAATATATAGGATGGGTATGTAACTCCATCCTATATATTATATAGGATGGAGTTACATACCATCGAGGTAGTGCCAAAGTTACTATGAGTTTCAAGCATTTTCTTTAGAAATGTTATAATAATATAACATAGGTAATAAAGTAACAAACCTTTCCAATGAAATTGAGTTTCTCTTTGAGAAACTTTGAAGACAGCACCGCTGCCACTAACACACTTAGAGCTCCCAAAGGAGTGACCAAAGCCGCTGGAGCAAATGCATATGCCAAAAGATTTGTTGCTTCTCCAATGCCCACTAAAAATGCCAAATTTAAATTATTAAATTTAATAATTAATTCATATATTTTCATAAACAAAAAGAAAGCAACTTAGGATATAAAAATATTATTTTAATAACAGTCACTTACTAGTTACAAGTCCAAGCCACCAAGTCCATTGCTTTAAATACGCTAAACCTCCTTCTGATGCTCTTACATTTCCCGATGAAGTAATTTTTTTTAATGCTACTTTTTTAATAATGAAGCTAGATCCAATGAAAACGCTGGAACATATAGCGAGACATAACCCCATGAAGAACGATACATTATCATATTCAGTGCCTTTAATAGTGAGATGTGCAGGATTCATGTTTCCAAGTTCGGGCAACATTAAATTAAGTATCTTCGTTTAATCTTGTTAGGTATACCGTAACCTTTCGGGTCTAGTTTAATAGTTTTGTTAATTAGTATGTAGGTGTAGTCTCTATTTATAAACATGTAAATAAAAACTTTAAGCATTAATTTATATTATAACATCTTTTTCCATAAATTTGGCTATTATTTATTTCGACCTTTTAACAAGTTATAGATAAAATAGAAGTGAATTGCAATTACACATTTAATTAAACGATAAAAATTATATCTTGTGTTATCGTGTATTATCAATTAGTCAACATAGAGTAACTTATTTAGTCAATTATCCGATCCGAGTCCAACCAATATCCATCCATCCGCCCGGGTAAAGGGTACACAGAACTTCGTCAATCAATGTCAATTGAACTTGACCACAGATCAATTTAATATTCTGTAGTCCACAGGAATGTTAATGAATCTCTTATAAAATAATCACAGTTCACAGTATTTATAATGGTTTTTATTGCTTTTGATTGACTGTCCAATATTCCAAATAAAACTTTATGATAATACCGATGACTGAATGAATAAATAAGTGGCTAGCCAAATTAGCGTCATCATTATTTTGATTTTTTTAGAGATGTTTTTATGCATACGCATAACAATATGTACAAACGGCAACACACTTAACTGCACATTCAAGACCCAACTGAGAGAATGTTTGAAAGGGATAGATATAATATTGTCATTTTCAATATAGACCATGGATTTAATATAATAATAAGGATTTATTACTTGCGGCTAAAAAGCGGGCCAAGTAGGATATATAGAAGAGGAGCCATGTGTCCCTTTCTAATAGGGTGACCATAAGATTTTTGTTGTATAAGACAAATTTAAATGTTCTATTTATTTATTTTCATGGAAAACTTAGTGATATTTATACAAAAAATTACTAATATGACGGCGCTTCTGCCAATGTCACACATCAGGTTGACGTTTAGCTGTCAAAGTCAGCCTAGCGAAGCGTCATTGCCGATGGTTAGCAGGGCGGCCATCTTGTCCGGAGGGCACTTATGTTCGAGACGGCGGCCCGAAACCACACGTTTGGACGAATCGCTTTGAACTGATGATTTATCTGTCCACGCCCGCATACCCACATACTTAATACACAATGAGCTCTGATAAAGGCCCTCGTGCCCCTTTCAAATATATAGGTAGTAGTAGTTTCTTTTAATATAAACATAAATAAATAAACACATAAGCAATGGACGATTACTGAGAAATGTATCGATGGTTATTCGCTAAAGACACTGCCCATCTATCCACGACGGTCTTGGAGATATCCCGCTTTGAAAACTCAAAAAAGTTGTATGGACTGTAAAAAATGTATGAACGGATGGGATACTCTCTATGACATTGTGCAAACCCTACTTTTCTATCCCTGATACGTTCCGAGGACCTTTCACCAACATTTTACTAGGTCGGTGTACTGAGCGTCCTGGTTAGGTATATTAACAATGAGTGGTATTTGATATTTCAGCTTTAAATATAGTAAAGTAAATTACAATAAATATGTAGTAAATATAGGAAAATAAAGTGAATTGCGAAAACAATAATTTGTTTGTACAAAATGGAAAATGACTTTCGAATTTTTTTTTTTATACAAATGGTACGAGTTTTGTTTCTGAGGCGGCACGAAGTTTGCCGGACCAACTAGATTTACTAGATTAACATAATTGTATATAACCATATCCACCAACGTTACAAATTTATGGTTAACATAGTTGGTAGATTTATTATTATGTTATTTTCAGCTTACCTGTGAAAAGATATATTGCAACCACCATAGGATTCGCTCGGACAAGCATACACGCAACATTCTTTCACCATTTTAACTTTAAATTTAATTTCTATGAACGATTTTAAAAAACAATATGTAAACTGCTATTTAAAAACATCGCCATGACATTTCATAGGGATGCCAGTAGAAAATAAAATAAAAAATAGTACTGAAACTATAAATATTATCTTTTGTAATTTAGTAATATATCACAAAATGAATGTTATTATAATAATTTCATTTAAAAACTATTAAAATAATTGAACTACAATTAATATACATAGTGTTTGATCTAAGATTTTTGAATCTAAGTTTTTAATGAAATACATTTTTGTAGTCTGGCAAGATGAAAGAAAGGGACACAAGGCCTTAGTTTGGCTATCTCTTTTTTTCTCGGTTTAGCGCATGTGTAAGGCGCAATGAAAAATATACTCTAACTATTGGTAATACAGTTAATTTTTTAAAAGCAATTTTTTGAAGTTATCAATCCTGTTATATTATTAAAAAATCCTTGATATAGACATAAGTTTTCCAGGTAATAATTCTTAATTTGGTCGCATTGCAATGCAGCTTTTCTTTAACGATCAAGTTGACAGTTATTCATAGTTTATTCTAAACTTCTTGGTTCATAGATGTAATCTATCCTCCTTGGATGTAATCTAAATTTAAAAACAAGTATTGATTTTCTTTACTCAATTCTGTCTATTTGGCACAATCGTAGCTGTTTCAATATAATATAATAGAATATTCATTTAATTCCATAAAACAACGCGGTCGTCAGTGGCAACGCATCAACAACGACTTGTCACTGATAGACTGCAATGGCAATCTTTTACGTTTGTTTCTCACCACAAATGAAATTACAATATTTATACATACTAACTTCATTAGAACTAAAAACAATATACTTATATGTAATTAGCTCAGTAGAACCAAAATTTTCACTTTTGGGAAAACTGGTGGTTGTCGAGTCGGCTTAATTGGGTTACCAACTATATTTGTCGCCTGTTTATTATTTTCCGGCCATAATTATCTGTAGGTCATTTTGTTGGTCAAATAACACTATATTAATAGATGAATGATTGGTCTCGCTGCGCTCGACTAGGTACCGCCGTCGTACTTGTAAAATGCGGCATAAAATAGTACGCCGAATTCGGCGTACCCGAGCCAGTCACACTGCAAACTGTCTGTCATTCGGCACGTTGTGTTTTATAAAATTTTAGGCATAATAAAATACCAGTTTGCGTAGTGAAACTGCGTAAAAATATAATAAAACTGGGTAAAAAGTGATAAAAAGTAACTATTTTTTACACACACTACAATAAAAAGTTGCCACATTTTAGGAGCTATTGCTTTTGTATAGCGCTCTTATATAGTCGTGCGCAACGAGACCAATCAATTATCTGTGTAAGCAGGCGTAGGTCTTACATTCTTATTTTAAGTCGCGGACACCTAGTTATAAATAAAGGCCTATTCAGGCCTGCTGCTGATTATTTAAAAGTAGCTAAAAATATTATTTTTTTGTAAATGTAAACTTTATTACGTTATTGATTTTGCAACGCCATTTGTTAAAAGAGCACTATACACTATCTTTGACTATATTATTTAATATTTATACGAGTCGGAGCGAACCGAGAACCGAGCTACGCTTCGCTCCGCTCAATGATGACGATTTTCATATGATACCAATGTTTTACGAAACTAAAGTAATGTGTAAGTTTTGTGTTTTAGTTTATATGTGTTTGAGTTAAAATGACAAATGTAAATAAAATAACAATAACAAATAATTGTTACCGCATTGTAATAGTAAAATTGCGTCCCGCAAAACGTTAAATGCGTCTCGCATGTCCATACGAGTATAATAAGTGATTTTCATTTTCAATTAGATTTTTAAGTAGGTATGAGATGTGTGTTTGCGCAAAGTATGCGCTATGCATGTGTATGGACATCGGAAAAATGGTTACCTACTTGAAACGTTACGGGAAAAACATAGGCAAAATAAAGTTAAGTTGCGTATTAACTAAAAAATAAAAATAAACTAAAAAAACGGGTGTTTTTTTTTATCCGTGATCACTACGAGAAATATGAAGTTAAAAAACATAACGCGTCGCTTCGCTTCGACTCTGCTTGTGTGAGTTGAGCCTAACAAATTATTAATATCATTGTATATCATAGTAAGAAATAAGATGTTTAAATGACATCACATTAAAGTTTTACCGCCTAGGTAAAACGAAACGACTCTACCCGATTTTGCCCGATTTGATAATTATCCGACAAAATTAAGTTATGTTACTCAGCCACTGGCTAGGGTTCATAATTGTCAACATCAAGTGTGAGTCGATATTCTGTCGATATGACAGAAAAAAATTGTGTGCAGTTAAGAGTGGCGTCGTTTGTACATATTATTTCATTTTATGTGGTCTTTGTTTTGTTCTACAAATTATTGGATATGGATAAATACCGTAGAGTGTGACAATAATTAGTAGTCTGCGGTTTATATTTTTTCATTTCATTCATTGCATTGGTATCAAATCATCATTCATTTCATTCATTGTTCAAAGACGTTTCGAAGATAATGAAATACATACATACATACATAAATAAATTGATATTGGAATTGGATGGATTTGTTTTTGTTGATTGATTTTGGATTGGGTAGTTAGGTGTTACTTTTTCCTTAATATAAAAATAGCAATGAAGTTGCAGTACATATTATATTAATATCTTTTGTGGGTTTATGTGAAGTGCTCATTGTGTTCTTAGAGAAAATATAATTGCAAGAATCTGCCTGCACACTTCTCTCGAAAAAAATAAATTTATTGGAAACAATTTCTCCTTTAAATAAGGATTCAATTGTCAAACATCATTGCAGTTTACATATAATTTTAATGAAATGTCGTGTCAAGTTGAACAAATAGCAGATTGTGGTGCTATTTCGTCTATAGGGAGAGCTCTTTATTTAACTGAAAGAGAAGGTAGGTCGATATTAACCAATAGTATTTTTCTGTTTGTCTTAAACATTTTTATAACTGTAATATTACACAATTTCAGATCCAAATTGGTTAACACAATGCTCGGTGTCGTTGTCGTCTTGTGGCAACCTGCTTGCAGTAGCCTACAAAAGTCGACTTTGTTTATTGACATCACAGTGGATCAGTTCAACTGATAGCAATAGTTATTTGATATCCTGGAGTGGTTCACTTCCAGGAGATGTTACAGCTCTTTTGACTTTAGCTATTTGTCCAACGCAACATTCGTCACAGGTATTTTAATTATCTTTAATCTAATAGTAATTAAGAGATACAGCCAATGCTCACTGATGCAGCCAAGGCCACTGTCACCGTTATCGAGCTCTCAGTCCCGACAAAAGACTAAAATGACTCGATTGATACTGCTCAATGCAAATTAAATTTTTTTGAGCCACCCATGTTGTAAATGGTGCATGGGGGTATTTTGTCTAATGTTGAATTAGCATAATGAAGACCTTAGAGTTGCATCAATTTTATACAGCTCCACAACCCAAAAATTATATTAGAATAAATATATAAGTAATCAACTTAACAAATTGTTTACAGAATTTTCCTGATTGGTTTTGCATAGTTGTTGGTTTTAATACTGGTTACGTGAGCTTCTATACAAACACAGGCCACTTATTAATTTCTGAGAAGCTTGAGGATAAACCCGTCATGAAAATATCATGTCACACTGGCACATATGGACTCTTACCAGATGACATTGAAATATTATATCAAAGTTGTGAATGCATCATTACTGGATCCAGCTTGTTTCAACTTCTCAGAGATGCTAAATCACAAATTGCTAAAGGTAGGTTTAATTTTTTCTCACTTTCTCTATAAAAGGTATGATTTAATCTTGTCAATGTGCTACACAGACTGTTATGGATGGATGGTGCTATGTTAAAACATGACGAGATATGTTACATGAAAATCAGACTGGAATCAGACAGACAGACTCTTATTTTAGCTGAAGGGGCATAATATACTTGAATTTAATATCAACACTTGGGAACTAAATGGGGATAAGTGATTGTTTTAACAAAAACAAATAATAGGCATTTCTAATGTATCCTTGTGAATATAACTGAACTTAATCTAATACCTATGAGTGGTTAATTATTTTTGATGATTTTGATTTGTTATCATGGTAATTTTAATTTTCGGAATTACAAATAGTTAAAAAAAAATTTAAAAAATAAAAATAATATTTGCATGTACAGTTAAAAGCCATTTCATGAAGTCCTTTCTTACACAAGCCTACACATTAAATATTTTTTATAATAATTCTTACAAGAAAACTCAATTTTTAAATGTTAAATATATTTTTCTTTAATGATTATATGATAAATACAAAAGAATCTCTAAACACAAGAAGTATATGTATAATAAACTTACAGTGGAAGCTGGTGTCCAAGAAGAATTTATTATAGACATTCGAAGTATCCAAATAAAGAAGTTAAGTTTCACCAATCCAGAATCAGTTACCGATGCTATTGTCGTTGGACTCGAACTCAAAAATACCTATGACCATTTATTGGCTGCTTCAACATATGGTGGATACGACACGTGGTAAGACAATTTTCATTTCATTATCATTTTAGTAGTTTTTTTTATATTATGAAAGGTGGCAGACAGGCTGAAGGAATAATATTTGTGAAAATTAGATATATTCGAATCTTCAGATAGCGATAAAGGAACCTTTTAACGACAGTTATAACTCACACACTCTAAAATGTATTACGTCTAGATTACTGAATAAAATGCATTAATTTTTTTTTATAACTATGTACTAAATTTGTTTGGTTATAATTTCAGGTACCGCTCTGTGCCACCGATCAGCACGTTGATTCTCACTGCTGGAGTAAAGCCGTACATTGGGTTCCATTACGCTTTAGAAGGTGGTACGACTCCACCTTTGCAGGATGTTGCGAGAGTTGTGGCCAATAAAATTAAATCTGCTTTACCGTAAGATTAATTTATTTTTATTTATATATTTTGCGATTGGTCCGTAATATTGATTATTTAATGTATTATTGATGTCTAAAGGTTTGATTATAATAAGCGAGTGTACAAGTTAGTAACTAGCGAGTTTACAAGCAGGCGAATCGGCGTGTGCGGTAGTGATGGGGACACACAAAACTTTCCACCGGTTCAGTAACCAACTACTAGCTAGTTGGCGAGTTGAAACCACGTGTTGTTTTGTTTTTCTTGGTCATATGACTCAGGGCGAGTTTTCCAGCAGATAGTACATAGCATATTGTCACTGGTGCGATATGGTTATTAACGAAGTCGACTTTGGTGCAGCGGTTGGTTGGGGGTCGGCGGAAGCGGAGGGTCGGGGGGCGCGGCAGAGCCAAAAGCGCGCGTGCGCGCCGAGGCGCTGTCGATGCGCTACTCGATCGGTGACCACAAGCGCCACGGGACTCGCGTGGCCATCTCGCCCGACCGCAGACTGGCCGCGTTGGCGGACAATCTCGCCCGAGTCGCCGTCCTCGACCTCACCAAAGGGCACATCATAAGAATATTCAAGGGGCACAGAGACGCTCAGGTTGCTTTTGTGCAGGTAATAATTGATAAAACTTTTGGGCCTTACTATTTATATAAGTACCAGGATTCGTCATCCATCTGTTTACCAGACGAAAACTAGATATATTTTTAACTATGAGAAAATAAATTGCGATTATGTTGCCTATTAAAATAGGATATTAGATATCCTTAAATAAAAAAATAAAAAAATAATCTGTGATGCTGCGTCCTATTATTATTACTATTACAAGGCTTTGAAATTTGAAAATTGGGCAAGCCAAGATGTGTGACAGATCAGCGTTAAGCATAATATGCGGAGTATGCAGTGCAATAGCTAGTTTTTTTTTAAAATTAAGGATATCTCATAGACAACAATTGATAAATTATACTTTTCCTCTGATAAAAAGATGGTTGAAAGACGACTTCTCTTCGAATCTTAAAACATTTGTAGATGTACCTATAGTAATTAATACAGCAGTAATCATGTTATCTTTTTGTTGCTTCCTCTTAATTTATCCATGTTTATCTAATGCGCTATCCTACTTCAAGTAATTCATTAAATCATTGAGAATAGCCTTTCACACCACAAGTATCGTTTATATATTATGTAAAATATTATCCCCACAGCTGGTTTCTTATATTTTATTTTATTTCAGATTTTTGAGCAAGACGGAAGAAAACTACATTTGACATATATTAAAGAATTCAAAAGAGCAATCTTCCTCATTATTTATAATCCAAGAAAAGGTCTTATAGATATTAGACTTATGCAGAGAGGGGAACGGGTCGCCTTATTCACCGCTACTAAAAATGGCAAACTGCTCTATAGCACTTGCGGAATGGTGGGAGCGGAAAAAAGTTATACAAATAGTAAATTGAACTTGCCGGGATTTCAATGTGTTTTCATGGATCCAGATGGAAAAATAAAAAAATTCAACATTCCCTTTTTCTACGCTTTGGAGGGTGAAAATTCAACACGGTCGAAAGACTTGCATATTTTGCGAGAATTAAAAGAGTTCATAAAGAAGCAGACTGATTTCTCGAGTGAATGTAACGACGAGTTGATTAATAAAACTTCTCTTTTAAAAACATTGGACCTGAAGAAACACTGTCTCGATTTGTTAGTAAAGAAATATGAAATACCCTTAAAGACTGTTGTCTCTTGCTTAAAAATATTCTGGGATAGTATTGCAGATAAACAAACTAATGATGAAGTAGAAAAAGTTAAATGTTATTTTAAAAATATACTCTTATTAATACTGTTTTATAGAAATATTAACAATGAGATGAATGATGATATGAAAGAAATGCTTTCTCAAATTCAAGACGCGTCTGATAAATCAGATTTAAATGTTGAAAATAACGAACCAAGTCTTAAGTTTCATCTTCTCCAAGACGACAACTGCATTTTAGAAAGATTACTAATATTAGCGCACGAAAACAATTACAAAGACCATCAACATCCGAAAGTAACATTCGCCGAAGACAATACGACCACATTTAAAGAATACGCTAGCTGTTTTAATCTCTATGAGAAATCGAAACACATCCCATTGAAATCTGAGCTGAGTTCAGAAAAGAAAATTAACTTGGCAGCTTCTATGTTTAAGAGTATATTCAAGATGGCCGATGTGAGAATGCTAAGTAATTTTACGAGAGACAGTCGTATTGATCCAAAGGACATTATAAATTTATTGATTTTACATATGATGAACATAAAGATGGAAGAAATTACGATAGAGTTGATAGAGAAGTTGATTGCGGTCATGTATTACGTTTGTCGGGTGTCGGAGGAAGCCACTCATGTGGTGTACAATGAGTTCTCGCCGTGGTGGGAGACGGTGCGAGCCAACCTTGTAGAAATGCCGTGTCCATTGAGAACGATGGTGGTCGCGATGGCATGTAAAGCGGTTGTCAGCCTGTTCGAGACTAAAGGCGACGACGATGACGATGCATGGGTGTCCCTCACAGACGAAAGTGCCAAATGGGGGATATTTATTGGAAAATTGGAAGACATATCCCTCTTGAGTATCGTTTTATTGTACAAAGAGACCTTTAAGGGAAATCCTTTGCCGCAATTACAGTTTAACGACGTGAATATAAATTTAAAGTACATGTACACGAGGGGAAGAGGATGCGTGAGCGAAGTGGTGGCGAAATGGGCGTGTTCAGTAGGCGTGGCTCCGCGGGTACTATTAGCCTATCAGCTCGCGGAAGAGGTCTCCTCTCGGCGTCCCTTAGATGACCCAGATATGGATTCGGACGACGAAGATACGCACGCTTGCCTTATTTACGAAACTCATCGCGATCAAGTCGAGCAAAACCCGAACATATTCAAGTGGTTTTCATTGCTGCGAAGACAATTTCCGTACAGCACTTCCTCTGACTACGTACTCGCTAATATGTGTTGGGAATACGCGATGTCTTGGCATAAGAACATGAAGAAATCGGATCACATCATAGCGGCGGTCGAGTGTATGAACAACATTTCGGATTTACATTTAAGACTAGGTCTCTTCACGTTAGTGTGGTCGACGTATATAAATAACATTTTCGAATCGAGTTGTCGTCTCGTGAACAAAGTGGGCAGGCTTCCGAAGGAACCTCTGAGTTTACAGGCCGTCGGTCTAGACAGTGCGGACCTCATTGGTTTTCTCGGCGCTACGACGAAATACTTTGAAGCATTCGTTGACTGCTACGAAAAAGCATCGGGACGGGAGAAACAGAAGATTAAATTTGAAAAAATTTGGGACGGAAACATTCCTTCCCTGGTGGAGGTGGCCCAGGACGCCAAGACTGTGAATAGTGATATACTCATTTTAAATTATCAAATATCTTGCACTATATATTACCAGTGTCATTTTAATTATAAATTTTCAAAACCGCTCGATACACTGTACGACATCGATTACCATTACATATTCGAGGCTCTCACTGGAAACGTGACCACCAGAGAAATTAGTATGATTCCCTCGGAGAAAATAAGGAACCCTAGAATGAAGTTTGTGACGAAAGTGATCCGCGAGGCAGTGAATACGTTGAGCCGCACGAGCGAGCCGGGCGATTTCAACGAAACGTACGACTTTCAGGAGTACAACGCCTGGATTCAGAATGCCACTACTCTAGCTGAATTGTGGCGCATAGATAAAGACTTCGTTAGAAGACAGCAGGTAACTAATTTATATTAGGTACTTATTTTTGTAATTAGTCTGAAGATTAAACCAACATCAAATTAGAGCTCATACAATTTTGTGTTCTAAGTCCGTTATCTATAGTTACTAAATCGAAATATCTTAAAAGGTTCTTAAGTTTTTTTAAAGTTCTTAAAACTAAAAATGGAATGGAAAGGTAGTTGTAACGAATCCATAGCTTATCAGCATTTTTCCTTTTTTGTACAGGAATCTTTATAATTGACACTCATGTAATCAACTTCAAATTACCTACTGAAGTTCTTTGTTATAATTATCATGTAAGCATAAAAAATAATGTTATTTGATTCAGACGGTAGCTCTCTATCACACGGGCTACGATGATTTAGCGGCGAGTGAAGTTGAATCGTTAAAGGAACCCGAAATAATCCTACGACCGCTAGTGGCTATATCTATACAAAGAATGAAGCGAAGTCTCGAGCACTCGAGCAACGTGCCAGAATGGATAGCGACGATGCCCCCACACCTTTATAGACGCCTCAAGACTACGGTTAGTACTACATGCCTATACGCACCAATCATTTATTTTTATTGCACTTTTAGAGATAATTAATGAGAATAATTCTTTATTTTTAAATGACATAGTTAATGTTTTACCGACAATAATTAAATTAAGTCTATCATCATCATCATCATCATCATCATCATCATCCCCCAGATTTGCTGTTTCGTCTAAAAGATATTTTCAAAAATACCTACACACCTGGGCTTGTCAAAATTAAAACATATAATATCTTTAATAAGACTATTGTATTCAATTTGATGGAACTCTGTTTTGAATGTACCTAGACACTTTGTTTTTACCTAGCAAACAGTCTTGTCGGTGTCGTTTTTTTTTATTTCCTAATTTGTAGTAGTTCCTAATTTATCAAATGATTAAATTTCCAGTATTTTTTGTGCCATTTTTTGGCTGACTTCAAGATTCGACTATGAACTTTATCAGATTATATATTATAC
This sequence comes from Synanthedon tipuliformis, assembly GCA_947623395.1. Taxonomy (NCBI): domain Eukaryota; kingdom Metazoa; phylum Arthropoda; class Insecta; order Lepidoptera; family Sesiidae; genus Synanthedon; species Synanthedon tipuliformis. The sequence continues at coordinate 7,302,303 of OX392414.1, read as the reverse complement.
ATATTTGTGTAGTAGGCAAGCTATCATAGGTTTATTATACTAGAAAATAATCGTAACATGCTTGGAATATAATTTCAGGAACTAGACACATCAATACCGGCTCACCCGTCCTTGTCTACGACGATAAAAGTGCTACAAAAAATGATTTATCGAATTGATAAACAAAGCGATGGATCACCAACAAATGTACAGGACTTCAAATTAGCTAAACTAATAATGGACAGTTGTGAAGTTTTAGTTAGACGGAAACTTTAATTGTACCTAATTTGCTTGCCCCCAGGCGTTTTGTGGTTACCATTTTTATAAGATAGGTTATGATATAATGTATTGCTTGCTAAACGGAATTTTAAATGCTTAATTAATAGATGTTTTAGATAATGTAAAGAAAAATAAGTCGCATTCTAAGAATGTTCTAGAAAAAAAACCATATTATTATATCAATCTATATTATTATGAATTATGTGACGAATGAACCCTACAAGTCTTACATAGCATAGATAGATAAATGATTGGTCTCGCTACGCTCTACTAGATACCGCTTGCGTTCTTGTCAAATGCGGCAATAAATACTACGCCGAATTCGGCGTACCCGAGCCAGTAAATTTTGGGCATAATAAAATGCCAGTTTGCGTAGTGAAACTGTGTAAAAGTGATGATGTTTTACACACACTACAATAAAAAGTAGCTGCGTTCACGGAGCTATTGTTTTTGTATAGTGCTCTATCTAGTCGAGCGCAGCGAGACCAATCATCTATGAAGTCTTACTTAAAATTCACTGCTATTATACAACTTTATTTAATTAGGGCCGGCGCTGACTGACGGTATGGCACAGAATTTTTCTTAAACATTATTTTTAACCTTATTGCAATTAATTTTAGCCGCTGCGTTCCGCGGCATGTTTAGTCACGTCGCGGCATCCTGTGGCATGTCGCGGCAAATCTCAATCAATTATTTTAACAAATCATGTTATCTATAACCGACTTAAAATTAACAAAATGCTAAACTGAATAGTTGATTGAAAGATAACGTCTGTTTTTGGCACGACCAAGCAAGCGGTCCTTCTGTGGGATGCCATCACGTGCCGAAGCATGCCTTGACATGACATACCGTCAGTCAGTGTCGGCCCTTAGCTTCAGTTAGAATTAAGGGCCAATGTTTGGGAGAATTCTGAATTGTATTAAGTATTTAAATAATATTTGTTAATAAAATTTATTATGAGAAATAATTTTGGACATTTCTTAAAAACACGAGATAAATCCGCCTTTTTTATAGTAATATTCCTGTAACAGACAGACAGTTGCCGCATTATACTTATTGGCACATGGTCTCCATCGCTTACCATCCTACTTAGGGACAAGACAATCCAGGGTAATGCAAGTGCTGCTCACTCTGCAAGAATATATTTACGGCTCTCAAAGAACCCTATGTTATAGCAAGTGAAAATACCTGTGTAGCCAGTTTTTCAATTTACACCCATATAAGTTAAGTCTTCACCTCTATAGTCGCAACCAAATATATCCTTATTATTATCCTTGGTATATAAATACCAACCATTTTGACAAAATTGAGTAACTTGCAATATCTATTGATAAAATATATAGAAGACTATCTGGTGCCCGCGTTCTGGTTGAAAGGTACCCTATGTCCTTTCTAGTGTCCCAGACAACGTGTATGCAAAATGTCATGGTGATCGGTTCAGTAGTTTTTGCGTGAAAGAGTTACAAACATCCATCCATACAAACTTTCACACAAAGATAATTGATTGGTCTCGTTGCGCTCGACTCGACTAAATAGAGCGCTATAAATTTGTAAAACATCGTCACTTTTTACACAGTTTTATTATATATATATATATATTATAAGAGATGGGTTAGCTCTTGACCAACAACCAGCCATGTGGCAATTTAATATTACATTAGTTTAATAAAACATTCGGCACGTACACATCGCAGACAGTTTGCAGTGTGACTGGCTCGGGTACGCCGAAATCGGCGTAGTATTTTTTTGCCGCATTTCACAAGTACAACAACGGTATCTAGTCGAGCGCAGCGAGACCAATCATTCATCTATGTTCTCGCATTTATAATATTAGTACGGATAAACTATATTAATTTAGCCCTAACGGGGGTCGGTATGTCCTTGAACACGTGCTATGAAAGAACGAAGAGCGCTTGCCATTTTGTAATTACACGTGATAGAAAAGGATAGATATGAAATTGCACGTTCTATAAACGATTTTTGTTTAATGTTTACTAAAAGTCCACGCGTATTTTGAATAGAGTATAGACAATTCTATCTCTAAAATGAATTTATTCTATGTTTATGTTCGGTATACGTTACAAGTATATAATGTTCTGTGGTTTTTTTAATGACTTGTCTTGTCACTCACTTATGTACTTATTTTTGACATTTATTTTATTTTACATTGATTCTTTTCTTTGTGGTGGTGGTGTGACATTATTAATTGTAATGTATGTAATTTTATATTAATTACGTAGTTTTATGTGAAATTTAATCTTTGGTGATTTTCATTTTAAAAGTAACCATGCAAAGAGAAGAAAAGCAGTTAGAAGCTACGTTGCAAGCCATATTGAACAGAGTTAATGATTTAAAAACTGCAATACACGCGCTCATTAGTAAATTGGAAACCGAATATGAAACTATCAACTGGCCAACGTTCCTCGATAATTATGCTATATTATCAGGACATGTAAGTATAAATAAACTAGTACTTAGAAGTATTTAAATAAAACAGTTTTACTAAGCCAATACTAGTTCTTCCATACTAAAACACCCCACTAACCCCGTTTTTAAGGGGTATATCAGGTTAGGCTAGGTTTCATTCAATAATTTAATAATGTTCGACATTAAATTAAATTTAATATTTATAATAATTTCAAGGGCTTGTAAAATAAAAGAATATGTGCCTATACTAATATAAAGAGGTTTTTCTTTAACTAGCTATTGGATGCAACTTTGTCCTTGTAACTTTATAAAATACTAGCAACCCGCTCCGGTTTCGTGGTTGAAGTCACATGAGCTAGTGGTTAATAGTTTGATTTTTTACTACTCGGGTTATTTATTCCCTAGTGTGTCCCCTACAAGTGAGAGGTTCTTTTATGATTAAAGATAATACTCTAAATGTAACTGTTAATTTTTCTTCAGTTAACAGGTTTAAGCAAAATAATGCAAGCTGAAATGGCTCCGCCTCTCAGGTCCTTAATTGTGTTGCCATTGCAATTAGGCTGTGAACGTGATGAAGCCCTGGCTAGACTGACTGAAGGACGTGTTCCAGCGTGTACACATGACCTAGTACCAGATTTACTTAGAACCAAACCAGAGCCACAAGCAGAACAAAGATTGCAACAGTTCAACCACAAAGCTAGCACATTAAGCTATGAAACATCTCAGGTATGTCACCACTCTCTATTCAATAGGATCTTAAGGGTCTTATCTGAACATGGTCTTTTTATCTGTCTAATAACTTTAAGAGAGTAATTCTCCGCTCCAACAATTTGGATGAAATTTTGAAAGCAGATAAGGTTTTGTTTTTTATGTCTATCTATTAGTTATTGTAGTTCTTTTCAAAACACAATTTTACACAAAAAAAGTTTTTGTTGGACTCAAGGTCACTAAGGGCAATAAACAATTTAGCTTAGGGCCTCTTTCACTAACTACAAATAAAGTGTTGATTAGTTACTTTTAGAAATAACTTTATGTTTTATTAATTTTTGCACTCCGTTTAGTGCATCCTTTGATAGGCGAATATTTTTTATTATATTCTTTTTAATGTTTGGGACTTTTACCATACAAACAAAGGTATATTATTATAAATTATTCCCGGTGACAGGTGACTTTAAATGACGGTTAGCCTACTTGACAGATGGTAAAAAAAGAGGCCCTTAGCCTACTAATTGAAACTAATCGAAGGTATCTGACTTCCAACTTACATATATTTTTTAATTTTGCAGAAACAAGTGGCACAATTTACTAAAGTAGTAAGTCATGTTTGGGAAATAATATCAAAGGGCCGTGAAGATTGGGAAGGGGATTCAATGAGATCTGGAGGTATAAATTGTTATTTTTTTCATAATGTTTATGAATTTCTATTGTAAATAAAATATTTAATATTCATTTAATATTCATTATATTTTTTGGAATGTATAACCAATGATAGTCCAGTGGAAGCTAATGTCAAACTAAACTGAGGTTTGAATTAATCATCTGTGTTGGCACACAGGCAATGGACCTGATGGTGATTGTTCACCATTTGTTTCATGCGCAGCCATTTTTCAAGGTACATTTTTCATAGTAGACAGATCACAACACAGTCCATTTTCAGATTTTAAGTGGACCATGAGCCTGTCTGCCAACCCCAACATAAAAAAATCTTAATAATGTTGTTTCAGGTATGCAACCAACACATAGTATTGCAGATACTCACGCTCTCGTGACGGCCGTGGGAACAGGCAAGGGCCTACGCCCTGGTATGCCCGCAATGGTTCCCGCGGGAGTGCCGGGCGCTGGGATGGGCCCAGCTAGAGGGCCCACCCCACTCGGACCTGCGCCACCCACAATGCCCAAGGCACCTTCAGCTATTAAAACCAATATTAAAGCGGCCAACCAAATACATCCATACCAGCGATAACATGTTTACCTCAAATGTATATAACTTCAATAGAAAATTTATATGTCCAATGTATTTCAAAATAAAAAATATATTGAGTTTCCTGTTGTTTATTTTCAATTTGCATCAAACTCAACGATATTTTATTTTGCATGTCTATTTCTGGCAAGGTCTTGTCATGAGGTTGAATTTTGAAACAGATAGTCAGTTGTTAGTCGTATAAAAAAATAATTTGGAAGAAATAAGCCCTTTTTTTCTAGAAATACAAATAAATAATTATGATTATTTAAAAACTTGATCTAAACAGAAGAACTAGCAAATAGCACAAGAAATTTGTATTGCATCTGTACCTACTATGAATTTGCATTCTCAATTTATAGAAGCAAACCGCTTCCGGCTTTTTTCGCAATTTATACTTATAGACCAACTTCGTTTATCGTTTATCACTCTTTGGTACAAACTGTATCAAAATCCGTTGCGTGGTTGAGAAGTTAGCGGAGAAACAGACAGGTGGACAGCGACTTTATTTCAAATCAAATCAAATCAAAAATCAAATCATTTATTTATTTATAACAAATAACAGAAATAAACAGTAAAAAAAAAAAAGAAAGACAGAGACAGTATAAAGGAAAAGTTATTTGTTATAAAAAGGTCCCTACTCAGTATTTGCTGACATATAATATGCCAGCACTGATCTTCCGCAGGAACCCTACCTAACACACACACAGCCATACACCAATGCAAATTGCTCCTTAAAAATTAATGTACTTATATAAAAAAATAAAAAAAAATAAAAAAAAAAGAATTATTATTACTATTATTATTATTATCCCATTGCCAAAAACACAACTGCTTGTCAATTTATAAAAAACTACTATCAATTTCATAACTAGTTGTTGTATGCGACTTAGTCCGCGTAACTTTATAAAATATAGCCTATGTTATTCGCTGATAATAATAATATAGCTTCCCAACACTGAAAGTTTTTTTTTCTGAAAGAATTTTTCAAATCAGTCCAGTAGTTTCGGAGCCTATTCAATGCTAACAAACAAACCAACAAATCTTTCCTCTTTATAATATTAGTATAGATGTGTATAGGTAGCTGTTATAAAAAATATACAGTCTTCTTATTATTTGGCTATTTCTGCTGTTCTGAATTTCTGATATTGGAAATCCATTTGTCATTCGTCTCACAAATACATTTGCCTTTTAAGTGCTTTAATGATTTGTAGAAAAATTCCAGGGTGAGTAATTTTTTCGAATATTTCGTGGATCATTATCGGAATTGGTTCATTTAAATAACAAGCTCATTACTATTCGAAACGTTAGCAATACTTACATAAGATAATCAGAGATTCTTATTGTCTTGTCTCTAATCTACATTTAGTGCTTTCGTCCTCTTTTCTGTGCTTGTTATATCACAGTGGCCTTCTGTAAGGACAGTTCTTCTGTCGGCGTTATATTATACTAGCTGCTGCCTGCGACTTCGCCCGCGTAACTTTGTAAATTATATACTAAAACCTTCCTCGAGAACCACTCTATCCGTTAGTGAAAACCACATTAAAATCCGTTACGTAGTTTTAAAGATCTAAGCATACACAAAAAAAATAGGGATAGACAGACAGCGGGAAGCGACTTTGTTTGGTTTTATACTAGTAGTGATAGTGATTGTCATTATAATGGCCAGAGCTTTTTTTAGCTCGACAGAAAACGGTTCACTTGGTTTCAATTGTCATAGCCTCATAGGTCATAAGTTATTAATTAATTTGTCAATTGTTAATACATACAATTTGTATAAAAATGAGATAGGTTCAATCTCGCTGTAGGAGAGTCTATTTTAAATCTACACATAAAATCAAAGTCAATGGGTTTGCAATATCTTTACGTTTTTTATAAATACCTACATAATTTGAACTAAGAAAATATTAGTAAGGTGCACGTAGTAATATTGGTCCTAAATTGAATTTAGCGACGTTGTGAGTGCACTCACCTATTGCAACTAGTAAGCGGTTAAGTCTGCCGCACTAATTGACGTATTTGAATTTTCTTTTCAAAGACCCTTTGCAAATGCACTTTCATTAGTCGATTTACCTTTGCTTAGGAACTTCATTTGAATGATAAAGCTTTAAGTCAAAGTGCTTACGTACAACCTAGGTAGGTACCTATTTTCTTGTTAAGCTTTTTGATTACTTAACTCATGTTTTAGTTATTATTTTGTTGAATAGGCTTTATGGCTGAGTATCTCGCACCAATTAGTGACACTATGCTAAAATGAAAGAGAATTTATTAAGAAGTTTCGTTATGCTACATCTCTTTGTTACCTACTGCCTATAATTTTGGAGTTTAGCCATAGAATCGATTTGCATATATACATATTATAACTAAGTATATACAAGCCCGTGGTATGAAAATTTATGGGAGTAAAATCAGAATAGTCACACGAATGCGTTATGTTATACGTTATAGTTACGTTTCTAACGCCTCAACAGATCTTCATAAATTATAGCTAATAAGGGTCACATCACCTTTCAAATAAAATAAAAACCGGATCAAAATCGGTTCATCCGTTTGTTGGGAGCTAAAATTCCACAGAGACAACTCTCTCTCTCTCTCTCACACACACACACACACACACACACGTCATAACACCCCGTTTTTGTGTCTGGCGTCGGGGGTTAAAAAGGGTGGTTGGTAGGTAGGCCGACGGTCAGTCATTTGTTTTACACACTTACCGAAACACATGCTGTTATTTCATTACTATCACTGACACGATATTATGCTCTCACACTATGGAACTTGTACTTAAATTTGAAAATTCAAATTTATTTCGCTAGGCTGGCGCACATTGATGGTAGGTACTCGTATATAATTTCTACAATATTTAGTTAAATTATAAATATAAAAGAAAAACAGTGAATCACTTTTATGAATTGCCTCCCAACTATGACAACAAATTTAAAGACGCAGACAGATGAATTTAATCTAATTGTCATAATTATTGCTAGTGAAATTTGCCAAGATAGTAATTTAAAAAATAAAATGAAAATTGCTTCAATTATGTCCTAACGATATCTGAATTGATTCAGTTGATAATTTGAATAAGTGAGTAAATTAAATCTCTCCTAAAATTGGCGAAACGCGAACCCCTGGCTATAATTTTCATTGCGTTTTAAAAGAGGCGGGACGCAACCGAAGTCGTTGGCTACATCTGTTTGACAATTTACGCTTTTAATAATGGCTGACACAGCCTTTGAATCGGTCGCGCACGAATTAACAACGCGCTAAATTAAAGCCTTCAAACTTTTTGTGGTGCGAACGGTCCGATACGGCCGGACCTCGATTCGTTTTGCCCTTATTTTGCCGCAGGAGAGATTTGAAGGATATTAGAAACGTTCGGAAGCAGATTTTCTACAATCACATTTCGAAGAACTATTATTGTGACATGTTGTTGTAATCATTTTTACCTATATACCGAGATCTATCATACTAATTTTACTTAGTTATTATACCTAAATGCGAAAGTTTGTGACGAATATTTTTTATCTACTCGTTCACCCAAAAACGGCTTGACGGATTTAAATGAAATTTGGCACACAGATAGTTTATTATCTGGATTACAAATTAGTCCAGAGCAAGCAGGCACGGCGATATGAAAAATCTGCGCCATTGACATTCTTTTTAGTATCCTTAGAAGTTGTATTTTTTTTTAGATGTGCGCCGCCGTTACAGAATATCTTTTTATTATGTTCGGCAGGCTCTGACGAGCTTAGTGAGATTAGGATTAGAGAAAGGAAATGGTCTCTGGGAATCTCTCACTCACATACTGAAACACAATAGCACATATGCTGCTATTTCACGGTGGATAATGGTCTGTTACGTTGTTTTAAGCGACATTTGTAGTTAATTAAATAGTGCATAGAACACGCCATCCATGTCCCAATATATCATGGACGTAGCACCATTCAATTGCAGTTCTAAGCCCTAATTACGGATCCACGGCTAGTAATTTATCCTTTCACGATTCCTATTTATGTATTATTCAAAGTTAAGGGTTAGCTTGAAGCGCCATTTTGCATTTTCTATTGAAACAAATATGATTATTGTTTCAATGCTTCGATATTTAGGTATAGTTGTGATATAAACAAAATAGATCAATATGTTTATGTTTAATATATGAATTGCTCAATCTATATAGGTATATAAAAGGCGATGTGTGTATGTATGTCCCCTATAGACTCCAAAACCGCTGAACCAATTTTGATGAAACTTTCAGACAATTTTCAATCTTCAGATTAGTCCAGCGGGAGTTCCTGTGAAGTTTAGTACCGATCGAAGTCGAGGTCAAAAACACTGTATGTGCCGTGAATGAAGAGGGTATCTGGTATCAATGAAAAAAAAAACACTGGAAAAATAAGCAACCTTGGAAATTTTGGAAACGGAAGCTTATGGCAGAAAAGCGTTTCTTTTTGGTCGCCTGTTTTGACTTCTCACAAGTTAGTAAAAATACAAAAATACAGTGCATAATAAACTATATTGAAAAAAGTTTGAATCCGGCAGATTTATAAAAAAAAAAATTCTGACAAAAAAAAATTGTAAAAAAAAACTTACTATTCACAGTAATAAAAAATTTCCGACTACTTTTGTTTTTAGGCTTATTAATTAACTTACGTTCTACACTAAAGTTTGAAACGGCTACTTATTTCTATTTTATTTCATTTTTCATATTTTACACAATAATTTTAAATCTGTTCGGTTGTCACAAGGAAGCTACAAAATTTGTTGTGCAAATTTACACCTTACTCATAGGATATTAGGTTGCGCTCATTTTGGTAAAAATTGTGTTCGGTCTGAGGTTAGTCTTTGTCTTATTTATTGATTCTTAATTTCCCTTAATTGAAGTACAAAATAAGTAGCATTGTGAGAAGCTGGATACATTTTCCTTTGGAAACTTACATTTTCCAGATTTCATATGTCGCATCTTTGGTATGCGTAAAAATACATTATCCCGCTGTATTAATCATCATCATAATTTCAGCCGTAGGACGTCCACTGCTGAACATAGGCCTCCCCATAATTTTCCCTATATTAATTTTGTATAAATGAAGGAAGGATTTTGCCAGAGTGCATTGAAACGACGTGTAATTGCATAAACGGAAATAATGTAGCGCGTTGCGGTTTGTACCGCAACAACACATACGTCTATAAGGATAGGTATACCTATATAGTACTATCCTAATATTAACATGGATATTGATTCAGTTAGATATTACAGCAAATGTTGCGTTGCCTTTGTTGTGTGGACTTAACTGGTCAGCAACTTAGATCCTTACAGAAATATGCAACTATCATAACCTACGAGTATATACACTTTTGCTAATATCTATACTAATATTATAAAGCTGAAGAGTTTGTTTGTTTGTTTGAACGCGCTAATCTCAGGAACTACTGGTTCGAATTGAAAAATTCTTTTTGTGTTAGATACTTAGATCATTTATCGAGGAAGGCTTTAGGGTATATAACATCACGTTGCGACTAATAGGAGCGAAGAAACAGTCGAAAATGTGGAAAAAACGGGGAAAATTATTCATCTTTGAGGGCTACCGTTGCGTGCGCTGCGAAAACCGTTCGAGATACCCAAATGATTCCCAAAATAACTATTCCACGCGGACGAAGTCGCGAGCACCAGCTAGTGTATACTAAAGCTGAGGAGTTTGTTTATTTGTTTTGTTTCTTTGAACGCATTATATACCTAATCTTTGGAAGAACCAGTCGGATAAGTGTTCTTGACTATAAATTAAATGCAGTCGCGGCACGGATCCACCGATCTCCAAAATAAAGAGTATCCAAAAAAAAAAAAGTGCCATGGCTTCTCGATGGCACAGTAGACATGAATATGTCTCATATCATAAATGAAAAGAAAGATTTAAATGGTCCCTATCCCTATCCCTATCCCTATCCCTATCCCTATCCCTATCCCTATCCCTATCCCTATCCCTATCCCTATCCCCATCCCTATCCTTATCCTTATCCTTATTCTTTCCCCTTATCCTTAATCCTTCTATGGTCAACAGGGATAATATATATATAAACAAACGAACAAACTATCCCCATCCCCATCCCCATCCCTATCCCTATCCCTATCCCTATCCCTATCCCTATCCCCATCCCTATCCTTATCCTTATCCTTATTCTTTCCCCTTATCCTTAATCCTTCTATGGTCAACAGGGATAAAATATATATATAAACAAACGAACAAATTATAATTAATTCATTTACGTCATGGTAACGATTTTCGTGACACACATTCTTTCGAATAGACCCCAGAGAAAAGACATATTCATGTCAAAAATGGTCACCCAACCCAGGTCCTTATCCAAGCCTTAATATTAAAATAACTTCACGATGTAAGCGTGAAATACATAATAATAATAATAATAATAATAAATAAATATATTATTATTTCAAAATCAATCGAAGAGAAAGTTCTTCAGTAACAAGTAATTTTATCATAATAATAATTAATAAATATATTATTATTTCGAAATCAATCGAAGAGAAAGTTCTTTAGTAACATTTTATATATGTATTGGTCAAGTACCAACTGTAAACCCTTCACTTTAGGCATTTTGAATAAGTACCAAAGCTAGGGCCTCGAAATTCGAGTTAAAAGTAACGTTACGTCCTCAAACTTATTGACCATCGTTACTCACTCTAATGCGGACATAAATTGTGGCGGCCGCATCGTTTTATTGAACTTCCATTCGTATTGCATTTTATTATTAAAAAGTAAACTTCTCTAAGCTATTAGGGTTGTCGGTCTCCCTTCCTTTTTATTTTGGAACTATTTATTTACAAATTTCTTTTTTAATCAATAATTTCGAGGGAAATATATGGCTGGATGACTTATATACCTGCATAAATACATAATATGCGGTCAGCGTAATACCGAATTCATTGCACGGGCATGAATTCACACGAATGAACGTCTGAACATCAAGTCAAGTCCCGCCAGTTCTCTCTAATATCGATTTCTTTGCAGACAATCAGGTAACGTATTCTCTTTCTTTAAATACGAGTGACTAATATTTAGTAATGCTTAGATAAAAAAAATTACCAGTTCGAAGCCGGGAGCGGATCGCTAGTAAATAATATATTAATAGAGCGATCAATATGTTTTAATATTATTGATGTATAAAGTAGAGAAAACTAATATTAGATATTAAATATTTTTATATTTTTCGATAAAAACGTGCATCGCGAGGCGTCGCGTCGGTTTCGCGGTAGTTTTCTGTTCTTAAGGTAAGTGATAAAAAAAATGATGCTATGATTTATTTTTATATCTTTTATTCTATGTGTCCAGTTCACAAACAGTACATATATCGAATATTTTATCTAAGGTCCATATTTAATAAACAACATTAACTTTCAAAATTCAACCCTATTTCAGGAAAGTAAGTACCTACGCGAGTCATTTCATTTACTGTTTGCTTAGACGAACTTATTCAAATATTCAAAAGACTTCGGAACTAAAATGAAAATTAATTCTGCTAATAATAAATGCACAAGTTGTGGGGATATTTAAGTTACAAGCAATTGAGAGCACAGATTAAATACTGAGTCTTGCTGGTCATTGACGACATGTTAGCACTCAGACACAATTGCACTACTTAGGTTCAATTCCTGGCAAGGTAACCACTATGGAAAGAAACTCATCAGTCATCAATTAACTTATATATTATAAATATCAATGAAAATATTTTTAAATAATTATTTCTGTGTTCTAGCGGCCTTACAAAGAAACAATCTGTTTTCTACACCTCATTTTGATATGATGGCATCTACATAAAAAAACTAATTAATGGCTATGTGCTTGTGGCCTTGGAAAGAGGCATTAACGGTTTTTAATTTTTTTTCAGTAAGTTTATATGCAATCAAAAATATATGTGAAAACATTGATCTTTCAATGAAAATGATGATGATTTTCATTGTATATTTTTTGATTTAATATTGAATGAAATAATAAAAAAAATATTTCTTTTCAGAACTTTATACTTTTTCTTTTCATTATGAAAATAAAAATAACAAAAACAAAAGTTTGTAAAATATCAACAAATAACAACGAGTTTGAGATCATCGTATTAATGGTGTCCTTTATGTCCCCAGTGCTTATGGTCTTCATGACCACCCTTCTTGCCATGGTCATGGTGATGATGGTGATGCTCGTGGTGACCGTGCTCGCCGTGGTGACCTTCGTGATGATGATGATGTCCTCCCTTTTCATGGTGACCCTTCTTGCCGTGATGATGGTGATGATGATCGCCGTGCTTATGTCCCTTATGGAAATGACCACCTTTCTTGTATTCGCCTTCATGATGGTGTCCACCATGGTGTTCATGATGACCTTTCTCACCGTGATGGTCGTGGAAGTGCTTGTCCTTTTTGAATTCGTCGTGTTTTTCGACTCCATGGTGTCCCTTTGTGTCGTGTCCCTTGTGCCAGTGACCGTGTTCGTCATGTCCGTGACCGTGATCACCCTTTTCGCCGTGATGATGATGGTGATGGTAGCCTTCGTCGTGATGGTGGTGCTTCTTGTGGCCGCCGTGCTCGCCATGATGGCCCTTATGGCCTTCGTGGTGATGATGGCCCTTATGGCCATGATGATGTTCATGATGGCCTTTGTGTCCCTTATGGTCATGATGACCACCATCATGGTGATGATGTTCGTGGCCTTCATGGCCGCCACCCTTGTCCCAATGACCGCCGTGGTGAGACGCTGCAGACTCCAAGTCGGCGTCCCGCTTTTCTCTTATCTCTCGAGCGGAGACGATGGCCGCAAAGGCCACCAGCCCGAAGACTACAACCAAACTAATTCTCATTGTGTGTTTCTCGACTTCGGTTCCTGAGTGATATCTAAATTATTGGCAATGATTTTATATAGCAGCCGCTACCGCTGTTGTGTAAGATAGTTGCACGACATTGCATCGAGGTTCAAGGTTGTCGCCAATACGAGTAACAGAAGAGATTTCCACTTCCCCTGCCATTGAGTACATTTCTTGTATCGATACAGATTTCGATGTAAAAAAATTACAAAGTACACCTATAAATAATACATTCTACTAAAATTATAAATGTGAAAGTTCGTGAGGATGGATGTATGTTTATTACCTACTCTTTCACGTGAAAATGACTTAACGGATTTGGATGAAATTTGGCACACATGTAGTTTATTACCTGAATAGGATATTTATATATACTTAAATAGGATAATTTATCCTGGAAAAATGTTAGGTTCCCGAGGGATCGTCTAAAAAGTCTAAAAATTGGGCGTAATAAAGATGATAAAGATATTTAGGTAAGTATTATATATATATATATATTCCATTTTTTAACGAAGACGAAGTCTCAGGCACTAGCTAGTATTAAAATATGATTTCAGTGAAAGTGTTTGTTTGTTTCATTACTTAGTCAAATTAAAATTTTAATACTTTAAAATATTTTTAACACTAATTATATATTGGAAAGTAATTATTTATAAAACAATTTAATTACTTGTAAGTAATAGTATATGTAAAATACATTGAAGTTTACTTTAATGAGTTGGAAAGTTTTGCAATCAATATTGATTTAGAATGGAATATCTAGGCAGTACATTGCCAAATCCAATTATGAGGTTTCAGTAACATTTTCAGGAAGTCTCTGGTTGGAGTAGGTAAAGTATATGTAAGAGTATATGTAAGATGTAAGTATATGTAACCTTAAGCAAATAATTAACATGAAGAACACAATGAAGTCGACAAACCCATTTAGGGATGGTCTTAAATAAATCTTACTTTTAGGGATTTAAAAAGAATGACCAAGAAACGATGAATCTAAAAAATATTTATATTCAGGAAATCGCATGTAATTACTAGAAACTTAATTTCTTACAAGATTCTTACATGAAGAATATACATGAATTAAGTAATATGTATTTTTTCATGGAGAAGGTTTTGCTGTCACATTTAAAGGCGCACGAAGCGCACTGGGTACTAAAATGAAGGAAGAAATTCAGTGATTTAACGCTTATTAAAATTATTTGTAAATTGATTATTTAATCCTATTCAATATCCTATCTGAATGTATGTTCTCTCTTTAATTTTTATTATTCGCATCTCGAGTTTCTCCAATGACATGGGTGTAACCCCCTGAGGCTGAGAGCGGGAGGTTTCGTTGTCTGTTGTACATAAGCTCGGCTAGGCGAGCTCCTTCAAGAGATCCTCCATTTCGGAAAACCGATATGCTGGTCATCACCCGTTATAAAACCATTATTAAGGATAAGAGATTAGGGAGGAAATGGGTTCTGGCATCCCTTAACTGCCACTACTTGCCCAACTTTGGAAAGTTCATTTCCAAACTTGGCTCTGCCCGGTCTCGAACCCGGTACCCTTGAGAGAAAGAGCGCTAGGCAAACACCGTAACCAATAAATAGCGTACCAAAATGCTATGCTACATTTTAGTGAAATTTGGTAGAAATTGTTTGTTTTAAAATAGGTAAATACATGTAAAATAGGTAATTTATATGTTATTTATTTATTTTATTTTAGGGAAACTTACAGCTATTATTACAAGATAACAGTTTAAATAGATAGGTTACACCTAATAAAAAATTTCAAAATAGTCTAATAATAACGACAATAATTCATAACAGTGTGTGATTACAGTTTATACTTAAACTAGCTGGTGCCCGCGACTTCGTCCGCGTTCTGGATGAAAGGTACCCTATGTCCTTTTTGGAGTCCCAGACAACGTGTATGCAAAATTTACAACGCCACCTAGGGAATTCTGTTTGAAGCAGTGTAGTACTCTAATTCATCTAAAAGTTAACAGATGGCACTACATGTTATAAAATTACGTGTTAATAAAATTAAAGCTGCTGCCCGCGACTTCGCCCGCGTAACTTAGTAAATTATGTACTTAAACCTTCCTCGAGAACCACTCTACCCATTAGTGAAAACCGCATTAAAATCCGTTGCGTAGTTTTAAAGATCTAAGCATACAAAGGGACATAGGGACAGAAAAAGCGACTTTGTTTTATACTATGTAGTGATAGTGAAGTGATTAAGTTATAGTAGGCCATTACAGAATACCTATATATGTGTGATAATATATCAACATAAAATATATGTAGTGATGGTATAAAATGTAGAGGAGCCTTTGTTGCATTTTGTTCAAAGCGGTTCATGCCAATTAACTTTTTGTTGGAACTTTTGCTTTGTTTCGTTATATATTCATTTTGTATTCGTGCCACTAAAACCCACTACAGTTTCATTTTATTTTTATTTTTGATGTCGTTAAAATTGTCTGTCTATGTCCACTAGCTAGCAGGTCATGGAATTATTGAAATTCTAATATTGCCTGAATAAATAAAATTGAAGCCAAAATAACTGCTTTTCACTAAATGTATATCAAAGTATATATGGAACCCTAAGATAAGTGATAATAAATGCTGGTATTTAGGTCTTATGATATGATGACGCCAGAGTCTTATCCCTTCCTTATATCTTAGATGATATATCCTTTTATATCCTCCACTTATAATCATCCTTCTAAGGTCGACAGCGCACTTGTAGAACTAATAGCGTTGCTTGTACTAATCAGAGGCGTCTCTAGACCATAATACACTTGCCACACTCGACTCTGTAGAACGCAGAGCTAGGAGACTCATCGACATTACTCTTTTAAAATCTAAGATGCAGAGCCTGGCCTGGCGCAAAATTGCTAGTCTGTGTCTTTTATAAGGTGTACCTCAGAGAGTGTGCTCAGGAGCTGCATGAGCTCATACCGCCTTCCCCTTTCTTCCATCGGACATACAGACGTACGGCTTTATTTTAAAATATAAATTACAAATTAAAACTACAACACCTACAACCATACAGTGGACCATCTTCATATTCTCCTGTATAATTTCTTTCTGATATTACGCTAAGAAACCGTGAATCAAAAGTAGGTATCAATATATCTATACTAATAAATAAAGCTGAAGAGTTTGTTTGTTTGTTTGTTTGAAAGCGCTAATCTCAGGAACTACTGGTTTGAATTGAAAAATTCTTTTTGTGTTGGATAGATCATTTATCGAGGAAGGCTTTAGGCTATATAACATCACGTAGCGACTAATAGGAGCGAAGAAATAGTCGAAAATGTGGAAAAAACGGGGAAAATTATTCATCTTTGAGGGCTTCTGTTGCGTGCGCTGCGAAAACCGTTCGAGATACCCAAATGATTCCCAAAATAACTATTCCACGCGGACGAAGTAGCGGGCACCAGCTAGTACAATATATTTGGATTTACTATATAGACTTATTCATTTGGGCTTACTCATTTGAGTGAAATAGAATGAATTAACAATAATAATTATTTTCTTTTCTAAATCGCAATTCGTAAGTAGGCACTGGTTACATTTTTGTACTCATTAAAAGTTACGCAAAAAGTGTAGTGAAAAAATTATATTGTCCTCGAAGCGCTTTCCATTATTTGTTCTGTGTACTATTGCGGTATCGATTGAATACCTACAACGTGAATTACTATTACAATGGCATGTAATAACTTGCATGTGCTTTGTAATAATCAGATTGATAAATTATGATTGAATTTTGACGAGCCCGTTGGATAAGTGGTTAGAAGAGTTGCTCTATCACAAGGGTTCCGGGTTCGATTCCCGGCTGGGTCAACTTTGGAAATGAATTTCTCAAAGTTAGCTCTGGTCTCGATTTTGAAAGTAGTTGCAGTTATTTGGGCAGCTTGTCTGGCGACAGTAACCATATAACAGTATATTATGTGCTGTTGTGTTTCGGTAAGTGAGTAAGGGATGCCAGAGTGCTCCTTTCCTTCCTTATCCTTATATTGAAATCCTTATTTTTTTGTGGTTATTTATTTATTTTGGTCAATTTATTTGCAGAAAAAATTTTTACCCGTGACAAGCCGGTGGCCTGTCGCTAGTTTGTAATGTATCTTAGTAGTAGTTAGTGTACAAAACAGACAAGAATTAAGCGCATGCGTAATATTCCCAAAGGGTTATCGCACAAGAAAAACATTTAGTCGCCACGAGGAACTGAAAAAGTGTGGAGTTGTCCGATTTCGTTTACAAGTGTTCGCGTATTACTGCTAAGTTTCAAATTAAGTGAACAATGGATTATTCCACCCAGCTCGTGTTGCTTGTACTGTGCACCAGTTAGTATCGTGCTTAGATATTTAATTTGTTCGTAGCTTTATTTAAGTATACTTAAACATTAAAAAATTAAAGAAAATATTACTTATGCAAACTTTATCTTGTTCTTCACAGAACAACAGAAACGTTAGATTAGAATTCAAATCTAAACTCATTTTAGGATTGATTTATGGTATAAGTTTACTTATATTATAAAATACCAGCTGCTGCCCGCGACTACGCCCGCGTATCTTTGTAAATTATATACTAAAACCTTCCTCGAGAACCACTCTATTCATTGGTGAAAACAGCATGAATTTGGTTCAGTAGTCTTTGAGTTTATCGCGAACAGACAGACAGACAGACGCGACGGAGGACTTTGTTTTGTAACATGTAAGGATTTTTATTACACAATATATTTGGCAATAAAGCTTTATCAATATATTTTGGCAATAAAGCTAGATCAGAATTTGACGAATTTAAAAAAAGTATTAGTGACGCATTGTTGTCGAATGATGGTCCTCTGGCTAGCTGGGGGTGGACCTCTGGCGAGCCAGAGAGTTGTGTTTCAGTAAGTGAGTAAGAAGGAATGCCAGAGCCAATTTCTCTATCACCACATAAAATATCCTTTATCCCACTAAGACAAGGTCAGCATTGCACTTGTAACACCATGATCATGTCGGTCAAAGCCACATACCATCAAATGGCCGTCAGTCTATATGTCAAATAGTGTTAATAAAAATGTTGATTTTATAGAATATTATCAAATTAGGTAGCCACAGCAAGCGTAAGTGGGAAAAAAAGCCCACACGTTACAATTACAGTAATTTATATTTCAGTAAGAAAAAAAGCACCAATTTCAGGTCAATATCTAGAACGATGTTTTATAAATATTAAATTTGTATGTCGTGCGTGACTGAACAATCTATGTATATATTTACGAATAAATGGTAAAGGCATTAAAGGATAATATGACGCGTAAGTTTCATTTGATAATATAATTTTTGGACATACATAACACTAAAAATATATATTTTATTGATTCCCCTTAAAAAAACTAAAAAGTAGGACTGTACGTCAGAAGTGAAAATTTACTAGCTTCATAACTCATTATTTTTCGCTTATTTAGAATTATTTTTTAGGAAGTAAAATATATAGCCTGGCCTAGGCGTTTTGATATATAGAGGTATGTACCTGTGTATTTGAGTGTGACTGTTACGCGAGTTCAGTGCTTTTTGCCCATCCCAAACTGCCTAAAGAAGTTTTCATTTTAAAATAATATCTACATACAACCGTGGTAATATATAAATTCAATAGAGACCTTACTTTATGGTTTTTAATAAAACATATAAAACATCCTGGGTATTTGACCCAGGAATAATCTTATTTCTTTTTGAGAAATGAAGAATACTTATTTCTACTTGAAGGCACTGATTTGGTTGAAATTTGGCACACAGATGGTTCATTACCTGGATTAACATATAGGATACTTTTTATCCTGAAAAAATTATTTTCAAAAAACGAACGAAAAAATTTAAACTAGCTGTACCCCCTAGCTAGTTTAAATTTTTTTTAAGCTTATTATAATTCATTGTGGGAGAATCTTAGGTAATTTAAGCCTGTTAGGATATAGCGATAAGACATTAGGTATTTGTAACATGAGATTGTATTTAAAACTTAGTAATTCACGTTAGCTAAAGATATCAGTGGATATGAAGAAGTATCGTCGAACTTTACACATAAATCACGCTGAAAAGTCCTCGTTTGCGATAAAATTAACTCCTATTCGAGAAGTTATAAACTTTATTTTCTAAAATCACTATCATTTTTGAGCCTTATGTGAAATCCATTTAAAACATATATCTTTACATAAGTTAGAATGCCTATCATATGGTCTAAAATGTTTAAGTTGCTAAGATAAACATATATGTAGTAGCTTATGAAATAGCCGTAATGACAACTTTTCATACTTAATACTTACTTACTTGAAAACAATGACTTCATTAATTTGGCCACTGTAACAATAAACATTTTGTTGACAATGTCATATGGAAATTAGCTATAAATAAGAAAGTTGTGAATGTAATTTTTAGAAAAAAATTGCATCCATGCGAAGCGCCGCCGGTCGCTTGTTTTGTATTACAAACATTTGTATAATCTACGATTTCAATCCCAATATTATAAATGCGAAATTAAGTGTGTGTATGCTTTTTTTTTAAATGTTTCCCCCAGGGATTACGCCATGGGCCGTTTATTGTCAGAAAATGACAATTTTTAATTACATTTACATTACAAAAAAGTTACAGTTACAATTACAATTTTTTACACTTATATTTATTACAAAAAACAGTAAATTTCTGAATATCTGAGGGATTAAAGCCTCCGACATAATCAGAGAGAGGTTGTATGTAACGCTTTGCAAGGCTTAAATACTCATCCGATTATTTTTTTCATATGCATTTTTCATTTTGCATACACGTCAGGGATAACTTCATCCAGGAAAAAAGTACCTACTGTTTCCCGAGGGACAAAATAAAATATAATAAAAATAAAAATAAAAACCTAATTCAACGACTGAAAAAAGATTAAGAGGCGCGGACGAAGTCTCAGGCAGGAGATAGTTATTAAAAAAAAAATTAATGATATAAGATCATTTACTTTTTATCTTGTTTTTATATTCTTCTATTTTATTAAAATCAGTTTTTGCATATCTATTTAAAGAAAATAGTAAATGTAAAAATGATGAATTTGTTTAAAAATTTGCATTAAAAAAATATGTTACAAGAAACTGTCAACGCAATTGGTTTGAAAAAAAATAATGTTATACTTAAACATGTGAAGAACAAATTGTATTGTTTAGAATTTCCATCGAAGTAGTAGAAACCCCACAATAAAAGTTAGCACATAAGAAGAATTTGACTTATATTGATCAAGTCATGATCATGTTAGTAAGTACTTAAAGAACTTGACAATTTGGTAACGTATCCCAGATAAGTATATATATATATATCAGTCGTCTGAAACTACTGAATTAAGCTGTCAATTAAAAACAATTTGATATGGTCTCCGCAACAGCAGACAATTTTCGTAAAAATCCGTTGCTGAAATCTAATTGTATACATTCCAAAAAAAGTCCAATAGGTAAGTAAATTGTCAATGAATACAGTTAGTAAGGCGTCTCAGTTTTTTTATCTCATCGAATTTAATTCGTATTTTGTATTACATAGTATAAAATAAAGTTGTATCCCGCAGATAGACTTCGTCTGTACGTATGTACGCTGAAGGCCTCTTTCACCATCTTTAAGTAAAGTGTCAAGTAGGCTAACCGCCATTTAAAGTCACCGGTAAGAAAGCGTACTAGTTTCACCATCTTCGAGTAGCATTGCTCAAGGGTAATTTCAATGAAATTGACATAAGATACTCGTAACATTTACTCGTCAATTAGCTTTACTTGAAAAGTAACTAATCAACACTTTACTTGTAGTTGGTGAAAGAGGCCCTTAGATGTTTTAAACTACGCAACGGATTTTAAAGCGGTTTCATTATAAAAAATACATTACTAGAAAATCAAATATGCCTCAACCCTCTAACAAAAAACTAACTTCAATAAATTTTCCTTGTCAACTCAAATTCTTTTCGAATCTATTCTAAATTTAAACTCTAGTTTAAATACAATTTCTTTTTAATATCATTACCTACATTTCAGCCAGTACCATTGAAGTTCAAACCTTTAACAGCTAGTATGATTGTAAAATATAAGATAATAAAATTAGGATTATAAAGTAGTGCTGTTGTTGCTGTTGTGTTTCAGTGAGTGAGTAAGGGATGTCAGAGCCTATTACCCCATCACTTCCTTCCTTGTGACCGTCGCACGACTTTGACAGTGACTGTCGACCTTAACATTAAAAAAAATATAGACGATTTTACAATTAATTAATTTCATTAAAATCTAACCAAATGTGTTTAGTTTTTTTAATGTGTAGGATTATAGAAATGAGAAATGTAGGTATATTAAAGCGTCTTCGGACTTCGGTTCTCGTATATACTAATATAAAAAAAAATATTAATTTAAATTTAAAATATTTTAATTAAAGAAAATAAAGAAAAACAGTTCCAAAGTTGTCTTAAGTAGACAAGTATTCTATGTATTTTGTATAATTAATTCGTTGTATAATTAATGTAAAACAATTCGCTATAAGAATGGTGCTGAAGTCTGCAAAAACAATACAACGTATTCCAATTTCACTGAAAGCCTTCTTCAAGGGTGTATGCCCTATATTATGACAACAATGCATTATTCATACACCATTTGAGAGAGATAAACTACGAAAACAAATATATTCAACGTACCTAATATCGTATTATGATGCAAATATTATATTTCTTTAGGAATTTTTACGAGTAACAAGTAATTTTAGTTAAGACGTTCGGAGGAAAATAATATACAGTAGAATTTTCATCGAAGTTTATTTGCATGAGAATAAGTTTTTATATTTTTATATCACATTGAGTAATACTTAGCGTCATTTTACTCAGGGCCTCTTTCACCAACTACAAGTAAAGTGTTGATTAGTTACTTTTAGAAATAATTTTATGTTTCATTAAATTATGCACTTGGTTTAGTGCATCCTTCGATAGGCGATTTTTTTAATTATTTTCTTTTTAATGTTTGGGACTTTTACCGTACAAACAAAGGTATATTAGCTAAATTATTCCTGGTGACAGGTGACTTTAAATGACGGTTAGCCTACTTGACAGATGGTGAAAGAGGCCGTAATATAAATATGTATTTTTTGTTCACAGAGTGTGTGGCAGTGAACATAAAACGTATGGACGTACCGTCGTCAGTAAAAGTAGGCACGGAATCAGTGGTGCTAGATTGCGAATATGACATAGAGCCAATGTCACCGGCTGGTCTGGTGGTGAAGTGGTTTTTCAATGGTTCTTCTGGCCTCGTGTATCAATGGATACCGCCATTACAGCCACAGGTTATTGGACTCCTGAAAGGAAAAGTTGACATTAATTTTAAATTTTCTGGTAAGTGGTCAAAATCTGTAAATTTGTAAATTTTAGGATGACAGTTTTATAAATATTTTTGTTAGTTCATATTATTTTTTGAATTTTTGAAATGGCTGAACCTATTTCGACAAGATTTTCATTGGGTTCTTATTATCAGCATATTTCTAAAACTTCTAGTTTCTAAAACTGTGGTCGGTAGCGCACTTTACAGCACCTGTGGCGTTGCTTTGAGTTATAGGCGACGGTAGCCATCTATCATCAAGTGAAGCGTCTGTAGAGGTTATCATAAAAAATGCTTGGCCATCACATAGGCCAGTACAACAACCGCAAATTGTTAATGCGCCTAGCAGCCATTTTGGTGACGTAATCTCGTGACACATCAGTTTTGTTAGCTGTAGTTTTTCGTAGCGGATGACGTCACGCGGATATTAATGAATAAGTTCCTGCGCATTAAACAATTTGCGGTGATCATAGAAGGGATCTCGCCTAGATCTATATTACACAAGAGTGATAGTAGCCCTTCAATTGCACAAGAATCAAAAAGGGATAAACAAGACATACGAGCTATACTAATGCACCCTATCAAAGCTTGAAGCTTACTGCTGCCAGAAATATTCCCTGTCTGTGTTATACCTATTCTATTTACTTATTTTTTGTAATTATTTAGAATAAGTTTCATTTTAGAGGAGCCCCTTCAAGTGTACAGAGCAATTAGAATACTAAGGCCTTCAACAGATCTGAGTGGAAACTATACATGCGTTGTGTCCACGTTCATGAAGGAGGATCGACAAACAAGACCTATGGTTGTGTACAGTTAGTATTTCCTTGTTTAGAGTTTGTTTAATCGTCGAGATGGGACACGCGAATTGTTTAACCTTGACTATTTGCATACAGGTACGGGGAAGAGCTTTGATTTCGTGCAGGAGAAGCGATATGTGTTCTTAGTCACCCTCGTTTGCGTGGCTGTAGATTTGTATCCTAAACCTGTCATCGATATTTCGTCGCAGGGGTGAGTTGAGTATTTCTTGTTTACAACAAGATCGCATATTAAGGCGACCTCTAATAAATTTGCTACTATTTTATTACAAACATGTTCAAATATTCCTTTGAAGTCACATAATATTATGTCACGAATTAATACAAAAAAATATTATAAATGCGAAAGTGAGTTAAATTTGTTTGTTGTTAGACTTTAACTACTAAACCGATTATAATGAAATTTTGAATAGACGTTGTCAGGAATACACTAAAGGCAGATTTGAAACATCTGCTTTGCCTATGAAATTATTTGTGAATATAATTTGAAGGAAAATAATGCATTCGTGCAGTGTCAGGAGCGGGTTGCTACTGTATTTATATACGAGTAGGTATATGCAAATACAGAATTTGGATAAGTATAAGTTTCAAGGTTAAATTCTAATATTTTTTTAATTTTTTGGTTCATAGCATAATCTTGCATTTTTTTTTCAGTATTCCACTAAAACAAACTGAATCGGAATATGTAATGAACT
Organism: Synanthedon tipuliformis; assembly: GCA_947623395.1. Lineage (NCBI taxonomy): Eukaryota > Metazoa > Arthropoda > Insecta > Lepidoptera > Sesiidae > Synanthedon > Synanthedon tipuliformis. The sequence goes on along the minus strand of OX392414.1, from coordinate 7,277,962 downwards.
CATGGGGCCTTTATACGGTGACGGCAAAAGCAGTGGTGCATGACGACGATGTACAAATTCCTCACGAACAATTCGTTTGCACTTTAACTTTACCTAACACCAATTACACAGCAAACAGATCAACCATTTATTACCCCGGTTAGTAGATTTGTTTTCGGTGGAACTTTTTTCTATGTATTGTTTGTTCACATATTTATGAGAGCAACCTTTATAAGCTCACGTATTTGCGGAAATAATCGTAAACTAATATTATAAAGAGAGAAGATTTGTATGTTTGTAATGAACAAACTCAAAAACTAGTGGACCTGTTTTAAAAATTCTTTCACCTATAGAAAGCTACTATCAGCGAGTATCATATGTTTTATAAAGTTAAGCGGTTGCAACATCTATTAAATAATAAATAATAAAGAAAAATTATAAAGATATTTAAGACGAAGTATGGAAAAATACCTATTCAAATAATAATAATTTATTGTTATAATTTTTATTTACTAATATTCAGATACATTTAAAATATTCACTTATTGACTTGCACGAGAAAAACAGGGATTTTGTTTCAACCTTCCAGATTAAATCGCTTCTCAAATAGATTTCTTCTAAATTCAAAATATCCTATTCCTAATAAAAATATATTTCTTTGTAATAATCGTATAAGTTTAGTATACCTATAATTGTTTAAAATTTTCAAATTTTGCAGGTTTAATGCCCACATCTTACATTACAGCACTAGAAGTCGAAAAACCACAGGAGCGACTTGGAAACGGTAAATATTGAAGAGCGTGCTTTAATTTATTTATTTTTGGAAATCCAACAATATTTACAATAGTACGAAAACTTTCAAAAAACAGTAATTAACAATAATGTTTATATATGTAAATTTAACATTTTCGTCTTTATGTTGTATATTTTGTTTACGCCAATTTTAAAAACGAATGAATTGTTGTCATGCTGTTTTCACTTGCACATTATTAAACTAAGCTTAACAAAGACTAGCGGTCTTACTACAAAAACATTACAACACACTTTAATCAGGCTTAAAACACGTGTTAAAAAAAACTTTACTACTAAAGAGTGTCTAGGCATTGTTTAGGGTTTAACAATGCTTGAGCATTATTTAAATTTAACCACCGCCATATGCTAGTTTAACGAGTGTCTATCTAGTTAACGGCCTCTCTTCCTCTGACGTATTGTGTCAAATTTCGTTTTGCGTATACTTAATAGTTAATATTAAAGATTTCCTTTGATTTTATAAATGAGTATGGATATTTTAAATTTAATTGACATGGAGGATATGGATTACATGGATAATTTTTGAGATAGAATACATCGTGAGAGAATTAATCCATTCGAATATATAACTTTGGTAACAAGATTATTTATTTAATAAAGGATGATCTACCATGTGATGCTAGAGGTGGATCCTCAAATAAAAATTTTATTTAACAATTTTAACAAATCAAACTTTACATTTGACCACATTTGACAATTACGTCAGTGTTAGTTACGTTCCATTATGCTCAATATTTTTTGATATTACGAAATTTTATAAATAATCTAACGTATTTGTTGTAATTTATTACTTATTCCAATCTTATAATTTGCTGATATCATTAACATAGTCCGTAATAATAGCTTGTGAAAACCAAAATTCATCATTATACGCCAGATCAGATCTGCGTAAAATGAAAACGACATGAATGCAGGGCGAGTGACTGAATGAATGTTTGCCAAGGTTGCCATAATTCAATAACATTCACGTACTTTAACACTGTCTACCGAAATAAGCGCTAAATAAGGTTTTGTGGTAGGGACATTTTAAACGCTCGCTGACCAATGCTTAAATGCTTAATGCTTGTCTAACTAAGCATGTGTTTGAACAGTGCTTACTGAATCTTTTGTAGTAAGACCGTTAATGTTGCGCACATTTAATTTGCCCGCGACTTCGTCCGCGTCCGATCGCTACCAATTTTCTAAGGAACATCCGCTACACTAATCTGAAGATTGTCTGAAAGTTTCATCAAAATCGGATTGGAGTCTATAGGAGACATACATACACACATATACACATCGCCTTTTATATAGGTATAAGATTTTCAAATTTGTCACTTGCCTACTTTAACAAATCGCACAGCAATCTGGACTTTTATTGCATGGTTCGAAAGCTTGGATCGTTTGAGTACAAATATAACTTACACTAGCTGTTGGTCGCGACTTCGTCCGCGTAAAATTCGGTTATATCGTGTTTCTCTTAAAAAAACTTCTCGATGAAATCCAGCTATAACTTTTCTCTGTAAAGCGATCAGTTAAATCTCTACGTAAAATTTCATTAAATTCTTCGCGAGCGAAGTCAAGGGCAGGAGCTGGTATATTTCTATTTCTATTTGTTTTCGAATGCTCCCTCTGGTTTGTTTTTATTCTATATTTTATAGAAAGTGAATAAATAAGGCGAGGTAGGTAATTAAAAATATTTTTATAAATTAAAAATGAAACAATAAAATAAAACAATTGTTAAAAGTTTTGTCGTCAATACCAGAAGAAAGATATAGGGCTAAAAAGAATCTTATCAATATAAAATAGATATATTATATTTCTATTTTCTTTTCAGATTGCTCAACACTAAATTCATCCAAGGTTGTCATGTTATCCATTGTGATATCTATCTTAAATTATTTCACACTTTTGTTTTTCACATAATTACTTACCTAATTGATTAATGAGATTGTACTGTTTTATACTTTTTAATGTAAATAGATACCTATATTATGTAATCATTAGTAAGATGAGCCTTTAATTATTTGTTTATTGTCGCCTAGTCTGGTTAAATTTTCTTTCTAAGAAGTTTTTGACGAAGTTTAGTCTGTTTATACAAAAGAATAATAATTACGAAGCGGGTTAAATCCATTAAAAGCTAGCATCAAGATGGATTGAAATAAAATTGTATATAATATGTAATACGAGTAAAGTGGCTTAAGTTTAACATTTTAACTATTTAAATAAAAGTAACATTAAATCTGTGATAAAAAAAAAGGTTAAGAAAATTACTTACATAGTGCTTGTACACTTTGATAAAATTAATTCTTTTAAATTATAATAAAATAAATAATAATAAAAAATAAAATTAAAATCTTAAATTGATTTAATCGACCATCGTTGGAGGGGACACAGTCCCTTGAGTGGAGGGTACAACTTCTTGAGTGGTCCCCTCTGCCATTAGGTCGTCTACATCATAATAGAAATCGTTGGCCTGAGTTTATTCGTGCGTTTTGAAGCAGTATGAGGAAGTCCTTTTTCCATTTGTCCATGTTTGGGCTGGAGGTTTGTCTGTTTATGGTGATAATCACAAAATAAAAATACACTTATCATTGCGTGTATATGTGAGTAAATATTTAATTTATATTAACTAATAAATAAGACAAATGTTAGAGAATATATTATTAATTTTGCATACTTACTTACACGAACATTAATTTTAAGAAATGTAAATAAAATTTTTGAAAAGCTACTCAATATTTTAAAATTTTTGCACTTAATTTTAGAGTAAGACATTCTGATGTATGTACGCAAAGAACTGTTAATTTTAAGAATTTCAATATAATCATAAAAAATTATATTAAAATATTTCTTACATTTTAACCTGTTTATTTTGTCATTTAATTTTTCCTTTTGTGCAACACTTTATGAAGAAAAAAAAAGAAAAGATATCCAGAGTTTATTTTAATTGGGAAAATATATATACACAATTAGATAATTAGGGATAGCTTAAAAAAGTACAATATATTACTATATTTTACACAAGTTAAAAATAAAAATATGAGACTTAGGGCCTCTTTCAACAACTACAAGTAAAGTGTTGAATAGTTTATTTAAAAAAAATTTTATTATTAAATTATGCACTCGGTTCATTATGCAGCACTTCTAGACGCATAAACAGAAGTATGAGAGACTATAGCCCTTATAACAAAACCTACAATTGTTTTCTAGTGGGTGTTCAGAAGCAACTAACAATCCTACTTATAGAACTCCAAGATCTGTATGAAGTGACGTCACCCTCATGTATTCTACGTTATGTATAAATAAACTATATTTTAATATAAAATCTATTTCCCCTCCATTCTTAGCTCTTAGTGGAGCTACTTTTGTTACATTTGGATATACTTAGATATAATTTATTAAATTCACATAAGTTAACGATCATCTGTCTATAACGGAGGTCCTGTTGACGACAATCGTTTTAATGATAATATATAAATAAGATTAACCGAGAGAAATGTTTAGGTAAGTATATAGAAAAAAAAACTTGTACTAAGTACTCGACTTTTTAGTGTTTTGGGAGTTAATCTTTTAAGTCATTAATAAAATTAACGAATTAGTGCGTAAACAATAAACCCAAAATAACTTTCGCATTTGTTGATACTAATATTGAAGTGTTTTTTTTCAACTTTTATTCTTGCGAGGCGATCGGCACTCGCTTAAATAAATTACTATTTATTTTTCGGACATAATTCTTTAGGTTTTCTTGCAATGTTTTGGTTCTTAGATTCGTTAAGAGAAGGTGTATCCAGTGATAAGTTTGTAATTGCAGTTTACTTTGCGGAAATGGAGAAAATGGACTTGGTGGGCGGGCACGTATAGCGATGTACGTGTCTTGAAATGTACCGAGCCATTCAGTTAGTCGCACACAAGGGAGTTTATTTTGTCGAACATTGTCTGACTTTATTTTTATGTACAATCTGTATATCATGTATCCTATATTCTATAACCTCACAGGAGTTTTTTGTATACTGTAATGAATGTAAGCTGTACATTCGATCTCTTTGGGCACCCAGATGTGAGATGACGCTCAATTTAGTATGACTAAGGTGACATTTATCTGGTGACTTTTACAAACGAAAAGAACTAATTATATGGTTAAAATAGCCATGGATTAGCTACAATTTTCTAATATTTATATATAAAAATACCGAAATATACAATAGCTGAAGTACCTATGTATTGACAGTATATTATTATATTTTTTTATGTATAAGTCGTCACACGGTGCACTTGAGGGTAGGTGGCTACCGTCGTATATTAAAACAAACAAGGATTATTAAAGAGTAAAGGAATGCACACCTTGATAGTGAACGTGCAATTTTCTGCCATGCTCTGACGTCGAAAAGCGATTTTGTAAATCCTATTTTGAATAAAATGTTTTTGAATTTGAATTTGGTTAATAATAAGGGATTAGGAAGGGATAGGTAAATGGTCTTTGACATATTTTTCTCACTCCCTGAAACATAACAGTATGCACGTGGTGTTATTGTGCTGAATATGTGCAATGAGGCGAATACGGGATGCCTTGATGACTACGAAAGCAGCGTGCCCCTGCTACTACTTGGATGACCAAAATCAGAGCCCGGAATCGAACTCTGATTAACATTAACCACTTGAACACAATGGGCTCGTCAAGCAAGATATGCTTAATAATAAGATAAGATTAAGATGTTCCATTTCTTAGTTTTAATAATTAATAAATTTTCGTTTTCATATGTAATTTACTAGGTCAATGTTCTTCAGAGTTCACGCAACTCCCTTAGTTTAAAGAGGTCGCGAGTGCTTTAGAGAGGTGACAGGCTCACTGGGTGTACAGCAACATAATTTGTTGATTAATGACTAAAACGAGGACAGTAAAAACAGAAGTATGACATAAAAATGCTTAATCGTGCAGTTTTTGTACAAGATATTCCCCTTTTTTCTTAAGTGTTAAAGACTACATTTATTCAATCTTTATTGCTCATATATTTCTGACAGGTGTTGAACTTTTTATATTATTAAACAATAAATAAAAATAAAAAAATAAAAAAGCCTTATATTTCTATGCAGTAATTACAAATTTTTAAAGATATTAAAAAATAACAATTTATAAAACAAATATATTTAGTGTAATTAAGTTTCTGCAAGAACCCCTCTACAGGTGAAGGCCTCCTCCAAAGTTTGCCAGTCTTCTCTCGATTGGGCTTTTTGAATCCAGTTGGTGCCAGCTGTACTTCTTATTTCATCTTCCCATCTAACATAAGGTCTTCCTCTCTTTCTATTGCCTTGTGGGCCTTTTCATATTGTCACCCTTTTGGTCCACCTCTGGTCTTGGAGGCGCGCAACATGTCCAGCCCACTTCCATTTTGATGCCAGAGCGTGTACTACATAATCTGTTACTTTGGTAATTTTTCTTATTTTTGTGTGTCGTATCTTTTGTAGTTTTTTTATGTTAAGCATACTGCGCTCCATTCCTCGTTGGCATATGGCGAGTTTGTTTTTGGTCTTATTATTGAACTTCCATGTTTGACAAGCATATGTGAGGCAAGGTAAAATACAAGAGTTTAACACTTTAGTTTTAATTTTTATGGACATGTCGCTTTTGAAAATTTCTTTTAAACTCCAGTATTTATTCCACGTTAGCTGTGTCCTACGGGCTATTTCTTGTTCGTTGTTTCTTTGGTCGAAGCTAATTTGTTTACCCAGATATATGTAATTATCTGTATACTTAAGGATCTCATTTCCAACAAAAATTAATCTTTTGGTGCTGTTTGTCATCAGCATTGTTTTGGAGAGATTCATTTCTAAACCAACCAACTTGCCAGCTTCATTTAATGATTTTATCATAAGCTGAAGTTCTGTTCCTGTCTCTGATAACTGTACAAGGTCATCTGCGAACCGCAGGTGGTTTAGGTATGTATTTCCAATCCTTATACCATATCTTCTCCATTCGAGCTGACCGATTAATGATTCCAGTGCCGCAATATAATTATTAAACAATACCCAGAGAAAAATTCTTTTTTTTTGTATAAAAGGCACCTTATGTACTTTTATGTATCCCTGACTACATGTATGCAAAATTTCATGACGATCGGTTGATTGGTTAAGGCGTGAAAGCGTTACGAACCAACAAACTCACTTTTGAATTTATCATATTAAAATATTTACAAGAAAACATATTATTAAAAAACGAACAACTGAGTGTATTGTGTAGTCAGTCTTCGACGTGTGTTCGCGATCGAACAAAAGCCTGAAAAGCCTCCTGATGCTAGAGATAGGGAGAAAATCAATGCAAACACTGGTTGTGAGCTCGCCTCGATTTCACTTACCCGTGTGTAAACGACGCGATCCTGATCTGATTGTTACGAAACTTCACTTATGTTTTCGCAGACAGCGGATATTTCCACTTAAAAGTAAAAGTGGATTTTTTTTATGTTTCTCTTAAACATTTTATTACTAGCGACCCGTTCCCGGCTTCGCCCGGGATGACATTTCTTTTTATAACCTTCCTAGTTTGTACATCTTTCCATTAGTAGAAACCGTAGAAAAATCCTTTGGGTGGTTTCTTTGATGAACAATTATCAAAGGGTGTAAAAGTACCAACTTATAAATTAGCGGAGAAACAGACAAAAGCGGACAGTTTCGGCTACTTGCTTGCAAAAAAAAAAAAAAAATACATCCGTGCGAAGCCGGGTGTGGCTCGCTAGTATGTTATATAGGAGCAAAAGGAAAAGAATAAAGAAAATGAACTCGGGCAATATTTACTCTCGCATCGAATCACAACAGCACACGTACGCTTCACGGTCGCTTTCTGCATTGAAAATTTCACAACATTTGCTTGTCGCTGCTACAACTAAGATAAGGTGGACAGTTTGTCTCTGTTCTCGGCAATTATATATTAAAATAACTGTATTATTATTATGTCACTAGCTGGTGCCCGCGACTTCGTTCACGTTCTGGATGAAAGGTACCCTATGTCCTTTCTGGTATCCCAGACAACGTGTTGCAAAATTTCATGGTGATCGGTTCAGTATTTTTTCATAAGAAAAATTGATAAGATTAAATTATTGTAATCATCTCGCCAAAAAATTAATAAATATTACACTAAGCAGTATAGGCCCTATATAGGTAATTTTAGATAATAACTGCTTATTATAAGCTTTAATGTTTACTTACACAATGTCTGGATAGATAGGGAGTTGAAGGCTAAAGCTTCAATGTAAATAAAACAAAATGAATTTGTTGATGGAATAAATCTAAGAATCAAATGTCCCAGTAAGTCTAAGGCTAATTGAAATTGGACTCCAGTCAAATCCGTTTAGTTTGTGTAGTCGATGGAAATTATTTTGTCTGTAGTAGATTTAATTAGTGGTTTTCGAGACATCTATTTCATTCAGTTCTTTAAACTAAATACAGTTAATTTTGTTAAATTCTGAATTTAAACCTATGTAATTGAACTATTTCTGACTAAATTTTATTTACCTGCAGGCTGCAGACTACAAAATGGGTTTTGTACACTACAGACAACGATATAATTTTTCTCTGGATTACGAGTTGTGGATTCACATATGCAAATATTATCATTTACTTTATCTTTACTTTTATTTTTACAAAAATATTCTATTCAGGCTCGTTTTTGAATCTAAAGATTAATTAAGAACAAGTTCTAGTGCAATGCAATTAATTTCAAATAAACACTTCTTTTCATGTATGCAATTATAAAAGTTTCTCAGTTGGAATAACTTGAGAGTTAAATATAAATACAGTCCCTAATAACTTAATTACTTTGATGTCATATGAGCTGAAAACATTTCCAGTTTAATTACGTCTTCAAAGAGTTATTTTTGGTTAATAAAAATTACAGAAACCACTGGTTTAATAAGGTATAATGGAAAAACGTTGTTCAAAGAGTAAAGCTGCCTTACGACTTACTTTGACGGGCCGTAATATAGCTGGGAAGAACTGTCTAGTAAGTATGTTTGGTTCTTTTTCTTGCATTTCCTTATTAGAAAACAAATGTAGCCGCACATACACGTTGGTACTAGGTAATACATTACATTTATCCATGTCAATAATAGATGGGTTTTATTAATTATTATAATTTATTAAAGATGGGTTTGCTCTTGACCAGCCGTGTAGCGAAGATGGAGCGAGCTCACCCAGAACCCAGACAGAAGATGCATATTCACTCGAACTTCGAAAAGATTTGGGTTATTATGAAGGAGACAATATATGCATTTTCTACAAAAATATAATTATTAGTAACTGCTGAAGAAACACTTTGTCTAATGATGATGATATAATAATTAATATTCTCGTAAATTCCTCAAGTTGGTTAAAGGTTGAGTTTCTGTATGACCTAATATAAATATATAATATATAAAAAAAAAATATGTTAAGATTTTTGTATAAGGGGAAATACGTACAAAATGACATATATGTACAAAATGACATAGGCGGGTTATTTTGAATTTGGCAGACTTTAACACGAAACTGACAGTGACACCACGCGGCCATAACGGCACTCTATAATCTGTCAAATTTTGAACGCATCCATTTCCTTCGTCTCGGTGTCATAGCCGATGACAGGTATTCACACGTTACGAGTTTTTTCATATTGACAAAGTTTTTGTTCGAATGGTAAGTTTTTTGCTATTGTATCTATTTATGTAGCATTTGTTTCATTCCTCAAACACTTATCTTCAAATTAAATAACTTATTTTTAGAAAAAGAGCTCTTTGTATATTTATTTACAAATTTTATTGTTTTAAAACGCTCTTCGGACAAAACGACATACATATGTAACGGACAAAATGGCATAGGTATGTCATTTTGTCCATAGATTTTGTGTTATATGTTAATGTATATTTTTCAGATACCAAAATGCCTCGCGATTATAAACGAACGACTGATCGACAATCTTGGAGTACGGAGTCAATGAAGAAAGCCATCGAGGCAGTTCGAGATAAGAAAATGGGCTGGTTATTGGCCTCAAAAACATTTGGTGTTCCTCAAGCAACTCTTCGCAGGCATGTTTTAGGCACTAATAAAACTTTGGAGTCAAATTCAAAAGGCCTTGGTTGTTGGAAAGCTACCTTTCCACCTGATGTGGAAAGGCAATTAGTTGAGCATATAAAATTCCTTGAAAGTCGTTTGTTCGGATTGACACGAGCATCGGTACAAGAATTAGCTTTTCAGATGGCTGAGAAAAACGGTTTCGCTCATAAATTTTACATCCAAAAGCAAAAGGCAGGACAAGACTGGTTGGAAGGATTCCTAAGACGTAATAAAGATATATCTTTGCGCAAACCAGAAGCTACTTCAGCAGCTCGCGCTCAAGCTTTTAATCGGCCGCAAGTCCAAAAGTTTTATCAGTTATACGGAAGCTTGCTAGAATCTGTTGGCTATGGACCGCACCATATTTATAATGCTGATGAATCTGGGCTATCTACAGTACAAAAACCTGAAAAGATTTTAGCTACCACGGGAAGGAAAAAAGTCGGAGTTATAACTAGTGCGGAGCGTGGAGTAAACACTACTGTTGTTTGTTGTGTTAATGCTGTTGGAACTTTCATCCCGCCGATGATGATATTTCCTAGAAAAAACATGAAAAACGAACTTGTAGATGGAGCTCCTCCTGGCACTTTAGGTGTAGCTCAACAATCAGGCTGGATGACCACCGAAATATTTATGAAATGGATAAAACATTTCCAAAGTTTTGTAAAAGCAAGCATTGACTATAAAGTAATTCTAATTGTCGATGGACATGCAAGTCATAAAGGCATTGAAACTTTGGAATATGCGAAAGAAAACGGTATTCATGTTATTTGTCTGCCTCCACATTGCACTCATCGTATGCAACCTCTTGACGTCTCCTTTTTTGGGCCTTTGAAGACCTATTATAGATTAGATCTAAGCCCGGAGAAGACTGGTTGCAATGCTTACAATGCTCGCTTTGGGCTCACGCTTCTTGCGCTGATGTTCCAAGAAGAACTAAGCGTTTCATCTGCGAATTATGTCTATAATTTTATAGCTATTATATGTATGTCATTTTGTCCATTAGCAATATGTCATTTTGTCCGAAGCATATGGACAAAATGGATTATGATTGATCTCAGTTAAATATTTTTTGTTTTTTTTCCTGTAGATTTTTTGCTAAAAATGTTTTTTTGTTTCGATAATTTAAGGACCAAAGATGATTAATGTAAGCTATGGATGTGCTGTGATCTCCCAAAAAACAGTTATGATACAAAAACAAAACTATATGTCATTTTGTACATATTTCCCCAATATGTTTCTTATTGATCATTAAAAATAAAATAGGATGAAATATTTTATCCGTAAATCGTCAATCAAACAAGATCCACCAAAATAAAGGGTAAGGGCATTAACTGATTAAGTACGTACACAGTGGTACCCTTTTCAAAAAGGGCTCGCCCGAAGACAGCAAAAACCAAATCCCTCCGGCCTTCGGGATCGTGTACCTAATAAGTCTGAAACTTATTCCTTCCAATAACTACGTACAGAACCAATCTGCATTTGCCTGATTTTCATTCAATTTAAATATTAAAAGCATTAAGGAGAGCAATCGTTTAAAATTTCTACCACTAGATTGAACTAAGGTTTAAATACGTATACCTATTATATATTATACGTATTATTACGTTGTGATAATATTCGCATGAACGCTTATTACAATACAATTAAAATGGTTGCTAGTGTTATAGGCGATTGGCGACGGTAGCCACCTACTATCAATCAAGTAAGCCTGTCTGTCGACCTTAACATAAATAAGTATAGGTATAGGTCTAACCTATAGGTATAGACTAAAAAGTCATTCACCACGTTAGTTAGCAAGACTTAAGTGTTTCAAAAGGTGATAGTCTTCTCAAATAAGCGCATTTAAACCGAGCTGAACACTCGTTTTGAGCTATAAAATTTGTCTATTTTTGTATTTACCTAAAAATAAACTAAGTAGTTAAAATACAAGCGAAATTGGACCATCAATTTATGAAATTTTAGTGTGTGATCCGTGGTCGGTGGCTGATTTGTGCACAACGGTGAGTTTGGTAAACGCTGGAGCGATGCGATAAGCGTCCCCATACGTCACGAGAGCTCACTTCTGAATTTAGTTAGATTGTCCACTTAGATTAACGTGCCACGCCATTTTAGGTCTGAAAATAAAGCAATCAAATTTTCGCGTTTAAATAATAAACCATAATAGACAGAACGTGTTCTTAAAAAAAAAATGTTGTTTCATTACCTACTTAGTACTTACTTAATATATGTATTACTTTTAAATTTTTTTTATTTACACACAGAAAAATACAACTGGTAGTTATATGTATTTAAATACTGTATTTATATAATTAAATTATAATACTGCAAACATATCATGTTTAAAATTTTAAAAAAATATTAAATATTTAATCACAGCATTTTACACAGCGAACTTGAATGATTTTACTGTAATCATACCTATAGAGCCAATCATTAAATTACTAAAACACTAGGTGTTGCGTTTACTACTAATCTTAGCATATTTCTATTATTAGGTAGGTATTCTATTCTACCCCTTCGTAAACCCCAATAACATTCAATAATTTTCAAGGAAATGTAAAATTCGAATACACTGCCATCTGTCGACTAAAAATGAAAATGCGTTCTAATTTAATAATTATCTCATTCATTGTTATTACAGTGCATTTAAACAAAATATTGGGCGAAGATGTTCTACGCGTCGAGGCTAGAGGGCGCTAAAGTTGGTGCTTTTATTCTACTTATAAAGCTTTGACATAGTCATGTGTCGAAGAAGTTGTTTCACGTTTTATCATTAGAGGGCGCTAAAATGTTCTTAATTCTTAACTATCTGGAATTAGAATTAATATTATAACAGTAAGGGCCTCTTTCACCATCTCTGAGTAAAGTGTCAAGTAGGCTAACCAGTAAGAAAGCGTACGAGTTCCACCATCTTCGAGTAACATTACTCAAGGGTAATGAAACAAGATATCTTAAGATCTTAAGATAACAAGACTCATAACATTTACTCGCCAATTAGCGTTACTTGAAAAGTAACTAATCAACACTTTACTTGTAGTTGGTGAAAGAGGCCCTATAAGTAAATTAAACAATTTTCTCAATTTTAACATTTGATATTAATTTTAACAAATTTTCACTGGAATACTACTTGCCTTTGCAAATATGTACAAGTATATTACACAAAAAATATATATAACACAAGCAATCCTGTGATGTTGCTTGTCTTAAGGCGACGGTTTGCCGTCAGTCTGATTTACGACTATTGCATAAAAAAAGGTTTAAACGACTTTTGCTCATCAAAATTTTTCTTACATTTTTTAAACCACAAAAAAATCATAATATTATTCTCTAAACAACGTAGCTTTTATTTCAACCTTTTACTATTAACCTCAATTCTATGTCTTAAGGTTCTAAAAACAGTCGCGAAAGTTCGCATTTTAGGTCAAAAGGTTAATGAATACAAGTTTTATAACACAGATCTATAATAGCAGCGGTATTTTAGCAAGTAGACAAACAATGAACCGTTATTAATTAGGAAGATACCTAGTAATCGTAAAACATGTGCCTATTTACGCATCTAAAACATACTTGTAATAGAAATAATACATCTATCTTCTGTATCCGTATCCATACTTCCGTACTAATATTATAAATGCGAAAGTTTGTATGGAGTATGGATGTATGGATGTTTGAAACTCTTTCACGCAAAAACTACTGAACCGATCACCATGAAATTTTGCATACAGGTTGTCTGGGACACCAGAAAGAACAAGGGTACCTTTCATCCAGAACGCGGACAAGGTCGCGGGCACCAGCTAGTCTTCTAAAATAAATAAATAAAATATAAGTAAATTATATAAAATTCTCGTGTCACAGTGTTTGTAACCAAACTCCTCCGAAACGGCTTGACCGATTTTTATGAATTTTTTTTGGTATTTTCGGTAGGTCTGAGAATAGGTCGTGAACTATTTTTTATATCCCTATGTGGTAAGGGTGGCCCACCCGAAAAAAATATTTTGGCAAAACAACGTTTGACTGGTCAGATAGTATTAGTATAGATATTAGACATATGATTTTAATTTTAGCAATATATAGATATATTATATTTATGTGAGTTCTGTTTTCGACTGCAGGATCACATACCTGCGACTTGCTAACAGCTTTCTTAGTCAGTATTTTTATGAATCAACATGTTGACATTAGTTATTTAACCAACAGTTAACAGTATACTGTTAAGTTTCGCAGTTCAATCTCTTGTTATCGATTATGGCCCGAACGACTCGGGTGCATTGAAGATCGAGATACTGAAGTAACGGAAAGCAAAGTAAACCGCTATGCAGCTTATTTCTTTTGCTTTGTTAGTACAAACAATATGCACCTTCTATAAGAAAATAATTTATATACATATATAAATGGGTAAATAAAGACAAAACTGCTCATATTGTTCCCATTCATAAGAAGGGTAGCAGGTCCCTGGTGCAGAACTATCGTCCTATATCTATTCTAAATGTACTTGGAAAATTGTTGGAGCGTGTTGTGCATAACCATTTGTATCCGGTGGTGTCAACTTTGATACCGCCAGAGCAGCACGGCTTCTTTAAAAATCGATCTACAAATACAAACTTGGCTATATTTACAAATGACGTCTTGATTGGTATGGATGGTGCCTCTCAGGTTGACGTTATATACACTGATTTTGAAAAAGCTTTCGACCGTGTCGATCATGCACTGCTTCTTAAAAAGCTTGGTGAGTTGGGTATAAAGGGGAACCTCCACAGGTGGTTCGAATCTTATCTGCGAAATAGGTGCCAGGCGGTGGTCTTGGGTGGGTATCGTTCAAATTATGTTAAAGTTCCATCAGGAGTGCCTCAGGGATCTATACTTGGGCCATTACTGTACTCCTGTTATTTGTACGATATTTCGCTGTGTTTTCGATATGCTAAATTCCTAATGTATGCAGATGATATAAAAATTTACAAGAAAATAAAGAACATTGGTGATTGTCGCGCCATACAGGATGATTTAGATAGATTGAGTGTGTACTATAATGAAAACAGAATTAATGTCAATGTTAATAAATGCTCCTTCATAACCTTCAGTCGGAAACTAAAGCCTATAAAGTTTAATTACAGTATCAACGGTACAGTTATCCAAGAGACAAAACGGATCAGCGATTTAGGTATTCTACTGGATTCTAAATTAACGTTTACAGACCATATTGAAAAGATAACATCCAAAGCCTTTAAGAACCTTGGCTTCATTATGCGAGTGACTAGACCTTTTACAGACATACACTGTTTAAAGATTCTCTACTGCACATACGTTAGGAGTCACCTTGAGTATTGTAGTAGCATATGGAATCCTCTATATGTTTCGCATATACATGGCATAGAGAAAATACAGCGAAAGTTTCTCAAACAAATGTGCTACCGCAGCTTTCGTACATATTCGGACTACAGAGATGCATGTAGCATGTACCGGGTAGTGTCGCTTGAGGATAGACGTACTCTCCTTGATATGATGTTTTTGTATAAAATCTGCAATGGCATGGTTGACAGCACTGACTTGGTAAATAATACATTGAATTTGTGGGCACCAGCGGTTGGAACGAGACGCTCGAGACTTTTTAATTGTAGGTTCGTCCATAGTAATTATGCTCAAAATTCGGTCTTGCGCCGTCTTCAGAAGTCGTAAAATGACAAATTTTCCTCAGCAGACTTGTTCTGTTTGTCGTTGGTTTCATTCAGGAATAGCATTGTCAACATTCTTGCAGGCTAGCGATTATTAATTATGTTTGTTTGTTACAATTTTTTAAGATAATGTGCACTGGCAGTTGGGATAAACTTGTGTATATGTGTATGTATGTATAATGTATATAAGTATGTATGTATTTTTATTTTACTTTTTTAATATGTGATTTATATAATTGTATAGTTTTGTTATATTTTATATATATGAGTATATATTATATTTTTATGTACAATTTTACTTGTTATTTTTATAAATGTAAAATCTGT
This sequence comes from Synanthedon tipuliformis, assembly GCA_947623395.1. Taxonomy (NCBI): domain Eukaryota; kingdom Metazoa; phylum Arthropoda; class Insecta; order Lepidoptera; family Sesiidae; genus Synanthedon; species Synanthedon tipuliformis. The sequence continues at coordinate 7,262,114 of OX392414.1, read as the reverse complement.
AAATGGCTGTATGTTTTTTTGTATCTTTTTTGTGTGTAAATTCTTTTTTGAGAGCTGTAGATTTTGTCATTAATAAATAAATAAATAAAAAATAAATGTGGAAATTTCTCTGATTCAATCTAAATTAATATGGGCCTCTTTCACCATCTGTCAAGTAGGCTAACCGTCATTTAAAATTACCGATCACCGGAGATGATGGTGCTGATATACCTTTGTTTGTGCGGTAAAAAGAAAACATTAAAAACATTAAACTTCGATCGCCTATCGAAGGATGCACTAAACCGAGACTATAATTTAATAAAACATAAAATTATTTCTAAAAGTAAATATTCAACACTTTACTTCTAGTTTGTGAAAGAGGCGCTGAGTCTAATATTATTTTTTCTTAATAAGAATAAAAGAAAAAATAAACATGAATTCTAAAACCTTTTAAGTTTTGAGAGTTTGAATTATTATTTCCTTTTATTTCTAGTGTGATTATTAGCAAATATCTGACCTACTCATTTTACTAGATCACATTCTGAATACTCAAACACCTTTTTTCCAAGTACAGTTTTAAAAGCGACGAAGTAAACAAGAAATACTTACTTAACATACACTTTTCTTTGACTTTACTCAAAACACTGCGATCGAAACCTACTTACGTCAATTGAGATGTAACAGTAGTTAGACATAATTGTGGATATTTTTTTCGACTTTTCAAAATTGGTATTACATTGTTGTAGATGTGTTAGTTGTTTTTTGTCGCAAAACACGCCCACATTCATTTACATAAAGTAATAACTGTACATCCCAACAAAGAGCTATTAATTTTATTGAAGCGACATACAAGATATTTGCAATTGTAATATCATGTAATGGCTGTACGCTCTGTCACGCCTGTCATAGACGGTTGAACGAATGCATTATTTATTAGAACCCTTTCAATATTAGTGGGTAATGTTATATAATGATTGTAACTTAACATCAAGGACTAAGACAAAGTTTAATAGAAATTTGACATTTCTGATTCTAGATAATGAACTACCTGTGTGCGAAATTTCATCCAAATCCGTTCAGTAGTTTTTACGAGAAAGAACACAGAACCTAAACCATTGTCTTTGAGAAAGAATAACAAACATACATGTAACAAAGTTTTGCATTTATAATATTAAGTAGGTATTTATTAATGAAAGAAAAAAATATCACTAAAGAAAAAATCAAAACCAAAATAGGTCAAATTTATTGTCTCACATTTGATTTAAATAGGAAGCCTTTAAATATGAACTTATACATTTTATATAATATTTTGAATTAATTACTAAAATCAGCTCCAGAAATCCCTTTTATATATAAATGTTTATAAACAAACAAACCAGCATATTTCTGATAACACTACTCAAGTTAACGCTATCCTTGACATTGGCGTGTGTCGACATAACGGGAAGTTCAAGTGCTTGGTCAAGAATCGCGCGCGCATTCGAATCCGGTCAGTACACAGATTTGCGTCTTCGTGAAGAGACGTCATGTTAACATAATAAGATAAGAGGAAAAAGAGTTCGCTGGACGATAAGACTGAATGGTATGTATAAACTATGTTCTGAGAGACAATTGCATTTGCCCGCGGCATTCTTTCACTTAAAAAAATTGAAGTAGAATAGGTTACGAAGTACAAGATTTTCCATTAAAATTTATATTTTAAATTGAGATTTGAAAACATTACAAATATATTAATACAATTATAATTTTAATTTTAAATTTACAAATATACAATTTTAATGTAAATTTTATATTTTTATTTTTCCTGTATTTATACACGAATAATAAAGAAATGAATACTTGGAAATTTGTTTAAGATTTAAGTTTGTATTTGTAAAAAGAAAATTTGGCATTATTAAATTTTCAGTAACGTGTGAGTTCCCATCAAAATAAATACAATCGAATAAACTTATTTCTAACGCCGACCAACTTAGTGTCGTTTTACTATTTTTATGTATTTTATAATGTATGTATAATAAGTATATGTATTTGATGGTCGTTTGAGATATTAAAGCGTGAAAAGGTAACAGATAGAGTTACTTTCACTTTAATAATATTAGTATGGAGTATGGATATATTTATGTATTATTTTTCAGATAAAATGGGAGGCTTTAAAAAGACTGTTTTAATTTTTCTTATATTACAATTAATTTATTTAACCAATGGAAGTTTAGAAGACGATGAAATAGCTGTTGTTGAAGATGAGGAGTCGAATTATGTTGTGGAGCCGGAAGTGGGTCGAAATTTAAATGGAAGAAAAGCAAGAATCTTATGGCCCTATCCGATAGATAAAATAAAACACAACGAAACACAAGACACTGTAAATGAACAGAAAGAAAAAGAAGAGAACAGAAGCAAACGACTTCTATGGTCGTATCCTCAAAGCCCTTTAGTCGACATGATGTTGCAGACTGTCGCTATAAATTACTATCCTACGAATCCTGGTGATCCCTTCGACTTCTTGCGGGATACATATCCATTGCCTAAAGGTAAGTTGTTTACATCAATATATTTGGTTCAATTGATTTTTAATTACGTATCAAAACATTACGTTTATGTAACATAACGTTTCAATTCATAAAATGAATATTCATAAAATATGTCTAATAAAATTCTGAGGGTATGTTTATGAATAAGGCATAAGAGTAATATTATAAATAAATAATCCCCATACAAAGTAGGTACAAATTGAAGTAGCTCACCTCGTCTGTTTGTCTCTATAACCACTAACTCCTCATAAACAAAAGAACGGATTTGGATGCGGTTTTCACCATTGGTTAGTTAGAGCGTGACTGTTTTTCTCCCACAATAAAAAAAGTTTTCATTTTAAAAATATATTTATAAACTCTTTTTTCATCACTTTTGTGGTTTAGACCTCTTTGGTGGTTAGAATTATTGGTGTATCGTGAAATTCGTGTTTTTCAGGTTACACTCAACCTCTGGAAGAATACGACTACATAATTATTGGAGCTGGTACAGCTGGGTCTGTCCTTGCGGCACGTTTAACCGAAGAGAAGCCTAGAGCCATGGTATTGGTAATAGAGGCTGGGAAACCAGAAATGCTCCTATCAGATATTCCTGCGTTAGTTCCATACCTTCAATTGACAGATTATACATGGCCGTACAGCATGGAACATCAACCTGGTGTTTGCATGGGTAAGAAATTTATGTAAATTGTTAAAAAATATTTAAAATTATGCATCTATACAACTTTTCCTTTTTGAAAACGTAGGTATTAAAAAGCATTTAAAATCTTTAAAATGCTAGAAAAACAGCACAACTAAAGATATGCATATAATATTTATCTGATATACTTACTGACTATCAACTCACAGCCAAAACTACTAACAAAACTGAAATTTTTAACATATTGGACAAAGACCTGTTTAAAAATATATTTAAAGCGATGCATATTATTTCATTTATTAATTAAAATGATATGTTATATAATTTTCTAAAAAAAATTTCAAAAATACCGACCGAAAGCTGTAATTTCCAAGAGATTTTTGAAAAAGCAACCAAACTTTATGTTTACTCGTACTTGTACAATTTCATGTTATTTATTACCATAATTATGTTGAAATTTTACAAGTCAGTACTGTATATTTATGTAACGTTATGTTACTGTTAAGTGTTAGAGTATATCTTGTATAATACTTGAACACCGTTATAATGTGACGCAGACAACATTTGCTTTATTATTTATTAAAAAATATTGTATAGTATATGTAAGGCTTTATTAAAAAATATAGTATCATTACAATGTTTCCAAAAGACACTTGACCGCCTTAAACCAAACTTAATGTTACTTTCAGTTTAAGATACGCCTAATTAATTCATGGGTTGAAAATGAGGTAATAATATATATCTATAGATACTAATATTATAAACAGAGGTTTGTATTTTTGTATGTTTGTAATGAATAAAATAAAAAAGTAACTATTATACTTTTACCTATAAAAAGCTATCAGCATCAGCGAGTAACATAGGCTATATAAGGGCTATATTTTATAAAATTATGCGGACGAAGTCGCGTCCAACAGTTAGTTTATTACTAAAAAGAAAGCAATTTTTATAGGTATTAATTTTCATAGATCCATATTATGCCACATTATTAGTTTAGTTTCAAGTGAAAAATTGATTAAGAGAATTCACTTAGAGCACAGACTTAGAGGCATTCAGACTTAAGATACAATTTTCAAGTCGATAAATCAAGAAATGTCTATGAAATTACAGGAAGCGATGAGCAGCGATGTTATTGGCCTCGGGGTAAAGCGGTCGGTGGAACCAGCGTCACTAACTATATGATTTATACAAGAGGCCGCCCTCAGGATTGGAACAGAATTGCAGCTGATGGAAATTATGGATGGTATGATTTCCTAAAGCAAATTAAAATTTTATTAATAACAATTATTGTGAAAATGTGCCCCTTTTTTGTGTGGTTGCTATTGACATTTTCTAATAACCTTAAATATTTCATTGGCTTCTCACTACTTAAAATAAATTCGAGTCAGTCAAAGTTCAAAGAAAATCTAAAATTCAATACTATTATTTTTTATTTTAAGATCGTCAGACAGGTTGAAGGTCATATGCAAGATATGTAAGTCTTGTAATAAATACAATATTTTATTATCATGTAAGAATCATATTTATCAATAAAACCTCTTATCATTCTTATCTTTTAGATTTCTTAATTTAGAAGAGTAAACTCTTATAGTTAAATCTAGGGAATCTAGTGGTATTTTCTATATATTAAGACAAAATTTTACACGTTATTTTTTACAAAATCTTTTAATTACCAATTTATTTTTAAAACTTTTTCAGGTTTTTATATTTTGCTAGGGTGCTTTTTTATGACATTATATATTAATTTCCAGAGAATAAATTAAATTGAATTAAAGGTCTGTAAATTTATTTCAAAAATATATTATTTCAGGTCGTATGATGAGGTTCTACAATATTACAAGAAATCTGAAAGAGCAGAATTAAAAAAATACAAGAGCGCTCCGTACCACGGCCGTGACGGTGAACTAACTGTCGAAAATGTTCCTTTCAGGTGAGGTAACATTGAATAAGTTAAGTCTATTGTTGAACGAACGTTTGTGTTATAATTTAATTTTTAAATTTCAGAACCGGTCTAGTTGAAGCTTTTCTTGAAGCCGGAAGAATTTTAGGTCATCCCACTGTAGACTATAACGCTCCCGATCAGTTAGGCTTCGGCTATGTGCAGACAACAACTAATAAAGGACATAGATTGAGTTCAGCTAAAGCGTTTTTGCATCCTCACAAACGTCGAAGAAATTTGCACATTCTCTCTGAAACTAGAGCCAGTAAAATAATCGTCGAACCACAAACGAAGAGAGCATATGCCGTTGATTACATCAGAAATGGCAAAAAATACAGAGTACGCTGTCGACGAGAAGTTATTCTGTCAGCAGGACCTATAGCATCTCCTCAGTTGTTGATGTTGTCCGGTATCGGGCCCAAAGAACACTTGCAAACTCTTGGTATACCTGTTATAGCAGATCTTAAAGTAGGCAAGACTTTATACGACCACATCGCTTTTCCTGGTGTAGTTTTCAAACTCAATAGCACTAATGCTAGTCTACTGGAACCTAAAGTAGCTACTTTGCCTAATCTCATGCAATGGATACAATTTGGAGATGGTCTCCTAACGACTCCTGGAGGTGTCGAAGCTATCGGTTATTTGAAAACATCTCTTTCTGAAGATTCAGACTTGGTACCGGATATTGAATTAATAAGCATGGGAGGATCTTTGACATTAGATGGCGGAGGTGCATTGCGTAAAAGTTGGAAAATCAGCGATAAAACATACATAACCGGTTTTGGTTCATTGAGTGGATCCGACACTTGGTCAGCACTTCCGATGTTACTGCAACCAAAGTCCAAGGGATATCTAGAACTACGTGACACGAGTCCGTTCTCGCACCCAAAACTTTATGGAAACTACTTTACTGATCCTAAAGATTTAGCCACGCTAAAGGAAGCTGTAAAATATATTATAAAATTAGGGGAATCGGAACCATTTAAGAAATATGGTGCCCAACTACATCTGGCACAATATCCAACATGTGCGGGTCATCAACTGGGTTCGGACTCATATTGGGAGTGCGCCTTAAGGACAATGGTAATATCTCTTCACCATCAGATTGCTACATGTAGAATGGGACCGCCAAACGATCCTGAAGCTGTCGTCGATCCTGAACTAAGAGTATTCGGAGTGGAAGGCCTGAGGGTGGTTGATTCTAGTGTCATTCCGCGACCAATCGCAGCGCATACAAGTGCTCCAGCCATTATGATTGGTGAAAAAGCCGCAGATATGATAAAGAAAACTTGGACTAACGTAGTCTCATAAATCTAATTTATTTACCGAGTATATTTAAATAATAAATGTATGAATACAGACTACAATTATTATCCACAAACCTAAAAAAAAATCAGTCAGTGAATTAAATTCGCCTATCGAAGGATGTACTAAACCGAGTGCATAATTTAATAAAACATAAAATTATTTCTAAAAGTAACTAATCAACACTTTACTTGTAGTTGGTGAAAGAGGCCCTAATACTAATTAATTAATATAGTTAATCTACGCTCGCTCAATGTTCAAGTACGATTATTTATGAGCCATACTCAACAGCATAAAATCCAGGTCAGTGCAAAATCTTTGGGTCAGTGAAATAAATCTTAAGGTTTTGTTAATTAGCATTGCTAGGTTCAGAATTGAAATAATTCAGGATTTTATTAATATTGCATTTTGTATAAATATGTTCATATCTATATTCCGCTAAGCGAGTAGTAAGTACCTATATAACTCGTGTTTTTTACAGAAACGGTTATCTTAGTATTTTTTATTATATGTGTAGATTTGATTATTTAATTACTAAACAAATATGAGTTGACTAATTTCAAAGGCGGCAATCTGACTGAGAATTTTTCGTAAATGAAAAAGAAAATTCATTTTTATTTTTATTTTGAGTTTGAAATAAATGTTTTAACCTACGAAAAGGGGGGGGGGGAGGGGGGGGGGAGACGAAGTCGCGGGCAGAAAAAAGGCAAAAAAGCACAGAATACCGCCTTTAAAATTAATCAACTCATATAATAAATAATGTCTAGACTTGTCCAGAAGTCCACTACATACCTATATGTCAAATACAGAAAGTGCGATTGTTGCTTATTATAGGTAAGTTAGTATTCTTCAGGTAATTCGTGTATAAACTCAATAGTTGTGGTATTGTGGGCCGTCTAAATTAGGAAGTATGAAACCATTACCTAAATGACGAAGCATTATGTAGCACGATTTCTCTGGAGACGCAGGTACTACATTGCTAGACATGTACCAATGTACGAGTATATTAATACACACATATGTAGTCACAAGGCTGAAGGTTATCCCTATTGTTAATATAACCTTTGTTATATAACCTTCTTAGTAAGTCAAATATAAGAGTGTGTTCTTCTTTATGTATTGTATAGAAATATTTTTAGTATTTTTAATTTAATTATTTGTAAAGTTTAATATGCTGAGGGCCTCTTTCACCAATTACAAGTAAAGTGTTGATTAGTTACTTTTAGAAATAATTTCACACGGTTTAGTGCATCCTTCGATAGGCGATTTTTATTTACTATTTTCTTTTTAATGTTTGGGACTTTTACCGTACAAACAAAGGTATATCAGCTAAATTATTTCCGGTTAAAGGTCAATACTGTAAGTCTCAAAAATTAAAAATAGAAAAAAATCGCCTATCGAAGGATGCACAAAGCCGAGTTCATAATTTAATATAACATAAAATAACTTCTAAAAGTAACTAATCAACACTTTAATTATAGTTGGTGAAAGAGGCCCTCAATTTAATATTATATTTGACTTGTTTAGACGTTTCTAGATGAAATCGCTATTGACTATTAGAAGGTGTTATACAAAAGAGATGTATAACACCTTCTAATAGTCAATGGCAACCCACGCAAAGCTCCCCACTTGTATATCACACCTACGCCCGCCCGCTGCGTCCTAACTATGGATTTTCGAATTATACCTACCGACTCACTACTTTGTTATTTTACAATACATATTACCTACATATAGTTGAAAATGCCTTTTAAATGTGAACGTAATTTCCAAATTAACTATTATCTGAGATTAAGGCGAGACGTAACATGAAAAGAAAAGAAAAGAAAAGAAAAGAAAACACGATAAGTGATAAATAAAACGATTTCCAATTATTTTTGTTTGACTTATTTCAATTTATGAATTAGGCATAAAAATAAAATTTTAGAAAATATTTGTCATAAGGCTAAAATTATTAGGCTAAAAATAAGGCTAAAAATATCTAAATTTTCGAACAATAAACACACAAATTTCATCAAGTTAATATATATTAATTATGGATATAATTATCTTGATAGAGCTTCATTGTATTCGTAGTTAACATTCAATATTTAAGACTATAATATCACAGTTTTAAACTAAAAAAATCTTACAAATATATTTGTTAGAAAAAATATTTTAATGTGTATTTTTTGTTAATTTTTCACCCAAATTTTTCTACATAAAATCTTTTGCTCAAAATATGTATAGATAGAGTATAAATAAGTATTCGTAAAACACTATTGCGTTTTAATTACTAATGGAAAGGTCAAATTTGAATGGAGAATACTGTTAGTGAAGTAGAAAATTATAACTTGTATATTCTCGTAGTGCATAATGTATGGGGGTGAGTCGGGAGCGGGTCCACTGAATAGGGGTTACGTGGAAATGAATGGGCGGTAAGCGCAGTCGTCTACGTTCAGCCGAGCGCGCGAACGCTGAAAACGCTACACGCGAATTAGCTCCAACAAGTGGGGACACTTTACCTGCAAAAGCTTTACGCGCGTACCTACTAAAAAAAAAACGAAAAAAAAAATGAAGTGTAAATTTTCCAGTGTTTTAAAGTGGAAAATATGAAAGTGATATAGTGACTTATGAACGTAATTCTCAACTCTACGAACTGAATTAGGCGGTGGTTACATTAATTATTCATTTTAAATCCTTCCTGCTTTATAAAGGTTTACACTGATGTAGGTAATATCGTTTAATTAAACATTTCAGCCAAACATTGTACACGGTAAAAGGTACGGCTAATAAATTTAATATACGAGGTAGGAATTCCTATTAAATGATTTTGATTTTTTTTAATAATGAGTTTAACTTAATATTATTTCAATAAAATAATAAAACTTAAATCAAAGTAAGTTTTATGCTACTGAATATTTTTATTGCATCATTCTTTCTAGATCTAATTCAGAGAAATTGTTTTACAATTTTAAAATAGTAACTTTAAATTTTTAGAGGAAATAAATTACACAAAAGTAATATTTTTAAAGAAATTAAACATTACACTTAGAGGAATGTCTAAGTAAATAATATTTTATATAAAATATAAAAATCACTCAACTGATATTAATTCTGTTTTTTTTTTTTTATGGAAAGAGGGATAAACGGGGTAGGTTTGTATGTATAAAAATTGCACCCCGGGCGAAGTCAGGAGCGGGCTACTAGTTAATATATAAAAACATTATGTTTTGAATTTTACGAATGCAATATGAATTTTCATGTAATAGTAACGCATTATTTATTTTAATATCCAAAACAAATTTATAAATTACTAGCTGTTGCACGTGATTATATAGCCTATGTTACTCGCTGATATGTAGCTTTTAATAGGTGTAAGAAATTTCAAAATCGGTCCATAAGTTTCTGAGTTTATTGATTACAATCATACAAAGCATAGACTAGAATAAATAAATACAATTGAAAATTAGATTCTATAATTTTAATAAAATTTTATTTTTATATTAAAAAAAAAGATTCTTCAATTCTTCAAATACAATAAATAATATTACTGAAGAAATAACAACGTAGATGTTGAATAACAAATTGCGAGAAGCAAAAACTCGGGTTAGTATTAATGTTTAAATGCGCCAACTGGAAATTAATCCCAGCTCTGGGACAATTGGCGGGACAATTCCGCGACACATTTAGACACATAAAATTGTAATTTCGCTTTTTATTTATGAGAGGTCACTGGTACAGGGTATAGCGAAAAATATTCTTATTAACTAGCAGTACCTATACTTATACGACACGTTTGGTCTAGTGGCTAGAACCCTAGCTGACTAGCTGTTAACGAAGCGGTCGCGGGTTCGAATCCCGCTAGGGGCAAATGTTTATGTGTTAACATTTTACCTTTGTACCTGAGTCATGGATGTTTTGTATTTATAATATTATATATGTATGTATTTACAAAAAAAAAGTAATGTATGTAGTATATCAACCGTCTGGTTTCCATAATACAAGCATTAAGTTGCTTACTTTGTAACTAGATGGTGCTGTGTGGAATGTGTGAATATATATATATATAAAAATTAAATTCAGTCTCAGTCAATTAAAGTCAATTAATTAAAGACTTATGTTGCTATGCCATAGTAACATAAGGCACCGGGTACCGTATGTTTGCTATTTCATAGTATATTTTCCTTTCCTGGACGATAGAAACAATTACAGTTAAACAACTTAAATGAGTATTAAAATAAATAGATTTTTTAAAAAAGGTCAACGCTGGGCCCTATAGGGTCTAGTGACCAGGGCGGCAAATACAGGGCTTGAGAATAATTTTTTTGGAATCAAAAATGCTTTAAAACGTATGCAAATTACTTCATAAATACATATATGATTTTAAAATCTTCATTTTCGTGTAGAATATAATATAAAATGTGTGTAGAATGTGTGTGTGTAGAATGGGGCGGCATTTTTGACGGTGCCCAGTGCGGCACAAAGGAAAAATCCGGCCCTGAAAAAGGTTACCTACTAACGGGCAGCATTTTCTTTAAACACTTAATAGAATATCACAGGAGATATTCTTTAGTTATTTCATGTTCGTTACCTAAACATAATGTAGCCACGTCGCTATTAAAAAAAGGTACTCAGCATAAATAAAATAATAACCACTCGGGAACGAATGTCGGCACGTTTCAGTGAATGAAACAATAAGAGAATGCAGTCATTCGCACTAGGTAACCTTCCGCTCGCTAACGAACCCAAGCAGCTTTCATAAAAGTGTTTGGAAATAATATTTTAACATTTCTATAAATCCAAAGCTCTCTCCGAATAACTTTTGTTATCGGATCTTAAGATTAAATCTTCAATAGCAGTAATGATCTATTATTACCCCTTTATCTCGGGCGTTTAAACGTTTAGTCAAACTTCGTCGCTCATTTATTTTTGTCAGGCGTTGAGTTTCTTATTTTCATTTTTAGACTAGCTGGTGCTCGCGACTTCATTCGCGTTGGAAATTGAAAAATGTAACACCTGAAAAAATATATGAGTTAATATAAAAAAATAAAAATATAAAAATATTTGAGTAATTAATATAAAGCCGAACATCTCTGTCGCTGTGACGACGGTGGCACTGCCACGGCGACAGTGACGCCCTCTTTTTTATATTTTTAGACGGAATCTAACATTATTCCAGGATAATAAGTATCCAATAATTTAATATGTTAATCCAGATCTGTTATTTTTGGTTAAAGATAACAACATCCATACATCCTAATTAGCCCTCGCATTTATAATATTAGTTAGATTATTCCCCGGAGAAAAAGAACAGCAGTTCTGGACGAGCAGATACTGTACCCAGCTGAGAAAATGTATGTATTTCATGGTGATCGATAAAGTATTTTGGGAGAAGTGCTGGTTTGAATGAAGGAACATTTAATTTATATTCATTACTTACTATAATATACATAGATTTTCACAAACGCTTGTGACTTTCTCATGTTCCATTAGCATAACGATAAGTTTCTATAGTAAGCTTTTTGACTTGGCTATAGAAGTGTCACAATATCGCAAGTGTATATGTGTATTTGTATAGAAGTTGTGACGTCACACGTAATTGTCATGAAAGACACGCACACTCCCCTAACACATCTACAGGCATAAAGTGTCATGGCGCTTAGCGTTCTTTGCATTCCACCTCCACACAAAGAATATCACGCTGAAATCGAAATAACAACATGAGTGTACTATTGTGTTTCTTTGTATATGCCGGAGCTCATTCATCTTCTGAGCATTATCCCTATTTTGATCTGTTTTTTTTTTTAAAGATATTTTTAATTGATTTGTTTGCTTTTACTTATTTATAGTCATTGTTTTACCTCGTTAAAAATATACTACATTTATATTTTTCCATATGTAGTATATTCCACCATAGCTATCTACTTTTGTACGACACTGTACTTTTATTTCAAGTTTCTTAAGAAAATAATGCACACATGCGAGATGACTACATATTAAAAGTAATGTATTATTTAGTGCAATTATTTTGAATTATTATTATTTAAGGTGTTTTTTTAAATGGATTAATCCACTTTGACAAGCTTTAAATGATGTACTAAAAAAGAAGTCCAGTTTACAATTATTGCTTATTCAACAATACTCAGTCGTATACTTACAAAAAATAAAAGATACACATATATCTCATCTTAGACCCTCGTCTCACAGATCAAAAGTGGCTCATTGTTCCTGCAAATACATGTCAGAAGTCAACATTCTCCACTAGCAAAGAGACCAACGATATGTCTAAAAAATTGGGTAACTTAAATGTCAGGTGTCACGATTTGGGAAAATTGAGGCAAAAAATTTGAGTGATGTGTTGGAATTGCTTTCAACCGGACTTTAGATGGTGACCCCTTTTAAGATACTTCGACTGAAGACTTATAGAAGACCTACTAGAAGAGATTTATACTAAGAGAATTTTAATTTACCGAGAGAGAGAGATACATTATGTTCATGTCATAAATTTAATGTTTTTTTTTTATTTTGCTCGAGATCTACTCGTATTCCATAAGTTCAGAACTAAAATGCTTTTAAAGAAAGTTTGAAATTCAATTATTAATAGGTCCTCATTACCTACTCTACTGGAAAGTGTGGAAGCTAAGCGAAATAAAAAAATGCTTTTGATTCAAAATTGTCTCAATCGATTCTCAACCAAATTTGATCAAAATAAAACATAATATACTCATTAATATTTTTATCGCATTTGTGTTCGTGTATGTACATGGAGAAGACGTAGTTTTACCGGCTACACTCTGCCGTCCACAGAGCTCTATCTTTAGTTCTTATTTTATCTATGAATATACGTATATTATATGGGTAGAAAATAATAGTCATAAAATATGTCAAAAACAGACAACAAAAAAATGGCTAAAAATATTCGCAAAAATACTTATCTTCTAATGTTGGTACATGGCTTTCTACAGATTATAGCTGTCAAGGTTGAACTTGCGTCGTACGTGAAGCCATTACCACGTACGATGTGAAATACGACATAAATGTACGAGTTACGGCGACGGTTCTTTATATCGGCCATATAATGCCCCTAGTCGCGATAAATTGAAATTGCTACGTTTATCATCGCCATGCTGTGATTGTATTCTTTATTGAAGCGTCGAATGTCCCATAAAAAGACTGATTATATCTGTTTCACATTTGTCCCCATGTCGTGATTGATGTTTACCTTGACCCGTGCATACATTACTAAAGGACTTCGTGAAAGAGTTTCATTCAAATAAGTATGTTAGAATTAATATCCTTCGGCTCTTTGTTTCTTATTTAGAAGTAACGTTAGTATTCGTAGGTACTTAGCATTTAGAATTTCTAAAATAAAATTAATTGTTTTTTTTTTCACGCGCGAATTAATGCATTTCAGTGTCCATTATTTTACATATGCACTTAATTCTAGATTTAAATTGTCTATACAACTTGCCAATACCTGGAACTACATCATCATGATCTCAGCCATACCAAAGGACTTTCCACTGCTGCTGATAGGCCTCCCCATATTTTTGTAATAAAACCGGTCAGAGGCAGCTTGGATCCACCGTCGAAACGCTGCCATCATCAGGCCTTCTGTCCACATTGTGGGTGGACGTCCTACGCTGCGCTTGCCGGGCTGTGGCCTCCACTTGAGAACCTTTCATCTGGTTCTCCATACTATGTGCGCAGCTCACTGCCACTTATAATAAACTTACATAGTTATATTAAACCTATCTAAGTGTATAATATTTAGCTTCAACATACGCCTCATAATATTATGTTCGACAGGGCATTTGCTGGTCCTGGTCCTGGTCATACAATCAAGTGAACTGTCGAGACGGCTTCTCTTTGTTAAAAAATAGCACCTCTTGAGAATCGTAACCTTTTTCTTTAACTAAAACCGTGTCACTTGTGACGCCATTTTATACACCTTTTATATTGAAATATACATTTTAATTTTTACCTGTTACATTCAAACATAATGACGTCACCAACAGCGATTAGCATTTATGATCGCGTGACCCTTGCAACAAATAATAATTAAATTAAGTCGGTTATGTTATGTTGGAAACTTATAGAATTGAACTCACCATAGGATTGCGACTAAAGTTGATAGAACGCCAAAGCATTTTTACGTCTTATCGTACTAGCGGCCCGCCCCTTGCTTTAGCCGGGGTTGCAATTTATATTTACGAGTATATTAATCTTTCCTGAATTAAAATCGGTCTATACCCATTCTCGAGTTTTTGAAGCGTACACAAACCAACTTAACATTTTTATATTATACTTAAGTATATAGGTAAAGATTATTTATCAATTAAACTCGCTTTTATCTGTTATCTGTTTTTACGCTAGCTTCTTTTAAACCACTCGACGATTTTGATACAGTTTTCACTAATAGAAAGACCGATAAAAGAGGCAGTTTTGTGTTACATAACACAATCTCATTAAACTAAAACATTAATTTAATAATAATATTTCTATGATCACATGAACTAGTTAAAAATAAATCAATATGTGTAAACAAACTATTTTATATGTACATACGCATAACACGATATAATGGTGTGCTATTAAAAGATTATAAAGTTACTTTTAATAGAATCTACTATTTGTAAGTGAACCGTGCCCTAAGCCTATCAGAATAATCTAATGGAACTTAAGATTGACTTTGTTCCGCTCCGTAGCGATTTCCATTTCAAACCTCGTACCTATTCCTGCATAGCTATTATTCAAATCAATGCTGCACCACTATTTACTTTATCTATCAACCTACTACAGTTATAACTACTGTAGAACATCTACTAACATATGCAATTAGCACAGAGAAATGTGCAAGCGATCGGAAATGAGCTAACGAGGAAAGCCGACATCACGCCGAGCTGTGTATCTCATAATATATTCGTAGAAGTTACTGGCACACAACAAGAGAATAAACTGACAAAGTCACAAATTCAAATAACTATTGGAAATTTATATATATAAGTTTATTTAATACTTAGTTAAAACAACATTAACAGCTGTTGTTTAATTCCGACGAAAAAACAACAGTTAAACAGTCCAACGCGGTTAGGGACTCTATTTTAATAAAGTTTAGACATAAAACCCTCGTTTTATATTATAATATCATTGCATAAAACCGTCATAAAGCCTGCCTGGCATCATTAACCACTTCTGTCGTGGGTAAATAGTGTGCTTTTGTGTTAGATACGTAGAGAAAGCTAAGAGTGCTTTTATTCTTTATCGTGTCAAGGTAAAGTTTAGTTTAAATATATTAATATTAGAATATATATATGACAAGTTCAAAAAATATGTATTATAAGATTTGTTTTTTTTTTTTGTGAACAAACGTTTTTTTCTGGCACCGACAATCGTCAGCACGCATTGTTCGCTGGGACGGTAAACTTTTATTAACTTTGTGTAACTGTTAACTCTGTTTGTTACAATGTGAACCAGTTACGTTAGCACTCTCGGTTAAAATTATGTTACTATTTTGGACAATTTCTTGACTATTACTGCTATTGTGCAATAAAACCACCCTACACCACCTCCTTGCAGAAGACGTTGTTTTTTTACGCAAAAACTCGGATGGATTTGGATCAAATTTGGCATACAGATTAACTGGATTAACATATAGGATACTATTTAACCTGGAAAAATGTTATATTTCCGAGGGATCACCTAAAAATGTAAAAAAATCGGGTGGCGGCGCCAAAGTCGTCACGGCGATAAAGATGTCAAATATTTTTTCAGGTCTTTTATTTTTTCATTTTTCAACGCGTACGAAGTCGCGGGAATCAGCTAGTAGTATAATATATATTAATTCTTAAGTTTTAATATGTAAATTTAGGCACAAACATAAGACACAGTTCATTTGTATCATCGAAATCAATTACATAGTAACAATATCAGTAAAGGTTTGCTAATACATAGGTACACGCGCACACACACATTCCACACAGCACCATCTAATTCCACACTAAGCAACTTAATTCTTGTATTATGTATACCAGACAGTTGATATACGACATACAATACTTTTTTTGTAAATACATACATATTATAAATACAAAACATCCATGACTCAGGTACAAAGGTAAATGTTCGAACCCGCGACCGCTTGGTTAACAGCTAGGGTTACTAGGCACTAGACCAAACGTGTCATTTAATAGTAAAGCCGGTTTTTATAAAAATTCGAGTATAAACCTTCAACAACTAAGTACTGTAACACGTGATAGAGAATGCGTGTGTGTCGAACACACTGCCATTGCAGGCAACGCCTTGTTGCTCAGTCACGCGACATGTCCGTCCAATTTTACAAATGACCACTTTATTCACATACATATGTATATACTTATAAAAATTCTAATTCACTCGGAAACCTTGACATCGCACTACCGTAAACTGTCATTTCGTTAATATCATATCAAATTATTACCTACTTTTGATACAGTTGATTAGTAAGGTTTATTAATTAAATTTTTATTTAATTACTGGCTTCGCACAGATGCAACTTTTTTCTGTAAATTATATATACGAACTCGTTTAGCGCTCTTTTTACAGGTGAAAACCGTATAAAAATCCGTTGAGAGATTTAGAAGTTAGTGGAGAGACAGACAAAGGCGAACACCGACTAAAGTCACTTATTATAAAAAAAAAGTAACTAAATTTTAGGTCAGACAGACAGAGGCGGTACGAAGTTCGTCGGGTCAGCTTAACTAGCTGACCTTCGCCCCGTTCCATGCAGAATGTATGAGAAAATGAATTTTATTCACCATATTTTTTCTCGAAAGTTATTTGAAATATATTTCAGAATATTGTATTTTGTAGGTAAAGCAATATACTGAAGTTAAGTCGTTATTCAGATGTCAGTACAACAGATTTTAACAAGTAGGTATTTTACAAGTTTTAGTAAATTTCTGAAATAGTTCTAGGTAGGTAGTAGGTAGGTACTATATAAAATTACAGAAATAATGTCTTCTCTTATTCTGTACAGAATTAAGATATTACTTAATATTACTATCTCATATTACATTAAAATAAAAATTAGAAAACATAATTGTATCGTCACAAATATTAGTTTCAAATAAATTAGCAGCTCTACGTTAGTTGACAATTTCAAAATGGCGAAAAACCCTCTCGGGAATGATATTAACATCATACTTAATGAAAGTTCCAGTCTCAGATGGCACATTAAGTGATAACGTATTTGCACTCTCTCATGGTTAATATGGTTTTAATTTAATTCAAATGTTTGCGTCATATGGTTTAAACGGAAGCGATAAAAATGTTATGGACTTGTCTAAACATTGTTAGTGGATATTAAACATTTTTTCATAGACTTGTCTTAGCATAGTTATTTTTTTTTATTTTTTTATTTTTTTACTATTACCCTTAAACGAAATAACAACTTGATTAAGTTTTTACTATTAGTCAAAAGAACAATACCAACGAGCAACATAATTAAGCCTCATGTAAACTTTCCCTTGAATTCGAACCGCAATTCGGTCTTTACTTTGTAAATAAAGGTTTGTTCAACAACTATAACCATGAGTCGGTTGTAAAACAAAGAACAATTTGCTGTTTAATTAGAACCGCCCGTAGGATAATATTGTAAAAAAGTGACTTAAAACTAAATAAAAGGTGAAATATTTCAGCGTTCCCAATAGAAAAAATGGGTATACGAGTTGGGTAGTACAATAAATTTTCACCTCCATTCCTCAACCCCATAAAAATACTCTTAACAAAACCCTCCGTATATTTTAAGGTAATATATTGAGCTCACCTATGCCCGGAGTATATATAGTTTATATATACCTACTTGTATAGCACCTACTAAAAAAATAACAGTAGTTCCTCAACGTTAACGTCCTGTCAACGTATAAAACTTTGATGTTTCATTTTTACATTTTTTTACAGATATATATGCATACACTACGAATAAATAATACTCTATTAATAATTAACGAAGAATTTCAACTTGCACAAGGAATATTTCTATCTCGGACTTATGTATTATAAATTTAATAAAGACAAAGCTATTTTATCCTATATTATTTATATCATAATTATTTATTCATATTATGTATTTGAATCCATCATAGGTGAGAATAATAATAACTAATGGCCTGTTTGTAACAAAATAAATGAATAAAAAATGATACAAAAAACTAATAAAATGCTGAGAAACATAATGTGACAGTTAATGACTAAAATGTCGCTTTTAGCGAAAAACGTATGTGTTCAGTGAAACTCGAGTGATATTATTATAGACTCACTCCTAGTATGATTGTGAACACCAGTTGATATTAAGAGAAATAGAGACGAGTGCAAGATGGCGGCGAGAGGAAGAGGACGAATTCTGTCCATTCTCTTCAGCACGCTGCTTCTTGGACGAGCTATTGCAGGTACGTTATTTTTTTTTCTTCTTTCCAACTCGAAAAAAAACAGCTTACTCCATACCTACTACGTAATTCGTTGATTACTCATTAGTTTTTGGTTGTAGCAATACATAAAAATCGTGAAATTTCTGAAATATAATATGAAGGTCTTGATGAAACAAAAAACTGAAATTAATTAAATAATTAATTTTTAAAATGTGCAAATTTTGTAAAATTTTCGCGGGTTGAATTCTTCTAATCACTGACTAAAAGCCAAAAATGCTTTTCCATGAAAACATTCTAGCTGAATGTACATTTAAAATTGGGTTGCTTGCAAAGATATAATATTTGTATGGTTAAACTGAATTAAACTATGATTAATTTAACTGTATTCCTAGCTGTAAATGATTCTACTAAAGTCTTTTCAATGATTTAGTGTGTGTAGTAAACAATCTGTTGTAATTACGAAAAGAAGTTCACTCAAATTGGTATCCAGTTTTTAGACGACATTCATTTTTAAGGACGTTTAGACATATTGCAAAATGACTTGTACGAGTAATATGTCGTCTGCTCTTCTCGTGGGAATCCGTTCGCTTATCAAAAGCTTATTAATATAGATTGGAAATTTCACGATTTGCGTCGTTGACATATATAGTCATCTATATTGGATTTCAGGATGCTAGTCTTATCGTACCGTAATATCAGCTTGTGACTCTCCACTGATGAATGTCTCTCCCAAGGCCTCGCCACCGTGCATGGTCTTCTGTACTTCGCATGCAGTCACTTCTTGCGAACCAGGTGGTCGTCAAGGGGGTAGGGTAGGTCAAAACCTAGGGGGTCCCAAGCTGCGTTTCCAATTCTTGACCTCCATCCGAGAACTCATCTATCCTATCAGGTATCTGCTGAGCAGCATTACCACTTCAGCTTGCTAATCTTTTCGATTCTTTTCTATCCATCAAAGAAACTTCAAGCATAGCCTCGATATAATATACCGCCTGTCTATACTAGCTAGTATAGACTAGCGACGCAAACTAAAACTGTCATGCTATAACAAATGATACAAACAAAATTATAAAATTAAAGTTGATATGAACAAAAACGTCGCTTTTGCCCCACTTCGGCTTAGCGAGTTAGCTTACGGGGTAACTACTTGAGACGAGTTGATCCATAAGATTAAGAACTGCAGCTAACTTCCAAGTTTGTTGACTTTTAAGAACGTTTACTGTCTGAAGGGGTGACTGTTGAATAAATGTTTCATAAACGAAGGAAAATAGATGATCAGAATATCGACATCAGAAGTTGCGTTCAGCTGCGCTCAGCGACGTCCAAGTCTGTTGAAATTGGTCTCGTTAGCGAATCTAAACCGAGTTGTGCTCATTTAATTTTCATAAAGTTTTCTCCACCTTTATTAGTTCGGAGGTTATCTTGATAAACAATGGGTTGATTTTAAGGCTTCAATTTGGCAAAATAATACAATATGGACTTATAATAATATGTCTTAAAAATCTTATACATATTAAAAATCTTGTCATGACTGAAAATATCGATAACAAATATGATTATCCTAATAATATTATTGCAAAAATTTAGATGAAATTTGATGCACAGATATGTAGTTTATTACCTCGATCGACAAAGGTAAAGAATACTCTTTATCCTGCAAAAAGTCTCAAATAGACAAAATATACAATGCAAAAACGGCTCAACGGATTTGGATAAAATTTGGTATACAGATAGTTTATTACCTGGATTAAAATGTAGATTACTTTTAAGTACTTTTAATGTAGAACACAAGAAAAATATAAGTAAATAAAAGAAATACATAAAATAAATAATTTAATTCTCCGTAGAGATTTTCAGTGTTCTTATTTCGAAAAATGAAAACATCCCTAAAAGTGCTTCAAACATTGCACAAACTGCTTGCAACTTGAACTAACTTATTTAAAGCTAGAGATCTTCGATTCGAAAAGACAATGTTCGTAGAATTTTAACTTATCGATACCAAAATTGTTATCTCTTGTTATTTCTACGATTCAAGCTGTAATTTCAAGCTTATTTGAATACCGCCTACATAGCCAATCAGTACTTTTATGAGGCTTTAGGTCACTATCAGATTTCAAATTTTTTCGTAATCTTTCCTGTTTCATTACTTATGCATTCCTTTGTTAATTAAAATTTTTACAAGAATTTATAAATATACTTACTGTCAAAACTGAAACATTGTGGAAATAGAAAACAATTAACTTCCACGCACTAGATGTCTGCTAGATGTATGCAGTTTCTAAACATTCTCGGTGTCATAGCAGCATATATTTTTAACTTTGTACTGGAAACGAGACTTTGAAAGGAGTTTTATAGAGTGTTCCGTATGAATGATTAAACAGTGTTCCTGAGGTCACCAACACATAAAACCTTTATGTTAGGGACATTTTCATACAAGATTCCAGTTTACTTTCTTCAATATTAATGGCAATGGGGCAAATTCTTTCACCTATAGAAGATACATTATAAGCACAGTTATAAGCGAATAACTTAGGCTATATTTAATAAATTTACGCGGACGAAGTCGCGTGCAACAGCTAATATAGGATATAAAACCTACGCACAGGTGAAGTTCTTGCGGGAAAGCCTAGACAGGCACGCAAATAAAAGCCTCATTCTCAATTTCTACGTCCAGTCATTAAAGTTAATTTGGTCGGTCCCAACATCGCGCGTAAACTGCGACCTCGATTAGTTCCCGAGCAATCGCGAACCCTCATTTTGTACTTAATTAGACTGAGAATGTTAGACACGTAGCTATTTTATTTGCAAATTTCAATACAAAAGACTAGTTTGAATTTTAATTCGACATACATACGTTACCTGCTACATATTTTATATCGGCCTTTAGTTTCATGTCTTTGTGTATATGTCGTCGGCACATCGTAGCATTGGGCATATCGTGATATTCCTGGGCAGATCATATTTCTGTTAAAACTGAGAGGGTCGCCTCATTCCGCTCCGCTTCGCTCGGCTCCCCAAATTTCATGTAAACCTAACACGCTCCTCCTCGATTTGCTTCGCTCCGCTCCTCGTCGCACCTATTTTTGACTTTTGGTGAAAGATTTTTAATTTCATACTTTACGATCTGCCCAATTCTACGATCTGCTCACGACATATATAAAGACTAAAGATTCACTATCCATATAATGTTAATATGTTGTTGAGTAAAATTTAAATTTAGAACATAAAATAACCCGGGCGGTGGTTTTGGGCGAGTCTGCCGCCCGTCTTAAGGTCCCCCGAGATGACCGCCGTAGGCCTCCTGGCGCTGGATAGCCGTGGCGGGGCACCCGAAGTCTCGTCATAACGTACCACGAACCCGCTTATTAACGGCCGCGCTAGAAAGTCGTTGGTTGGGTTTTAGCCTGTACGAGTTCGATATAACCCCGCAACGTACCTACACTGCCCGGTATCCATGAGGATTTTACAACTTTAAAAAAAGGGGGCGACTCCCACGTCATCTCCGCTGAGCGCCGTCGCTAGCTTGTGAGTCAGTTTACCATACAAATATGACTCATTAGTCCGGGAAAATTTACTAACAAATCAAAATTTTAGTCCCTCAAGCCCTTGAGGGACTAAAATTTTGATTTGTTATATGATTTTTAATATGTCAAAAATTCTCCCGAGGGATTCATATTTAGATTTGTTGGTAAATTTTCATGGACTAACATCTCTCCGCTCTGCGTAACCGTCTCCACTGCAGCTAAGCGGAAATAAAGAAATCCTATCGATTGTCTCGTCTCCGATGTGGTGGAGCCGGGCTTTAGGCCGATGTGTTAGGAGTATATATGTATATCCTATCCACGTGAAATTTTAGTCTCTATATTAAATATTTGCTTTTTTTCTACCTATAATCTGTCTATATTTCCAGGCAATTCAAATTAGATCAGCATTCATAAAAAGATAATGACACAAAGATTATTATTTATTAGTAACATCGAAAACATTTGTAGTTTGAAAGCATTTGCTAAATCTGTTGCTAGAAGAAACCCTCACCTGAGCAGGCTGGAGTCGAAAATTTAACTAGATAATTTAAAACGTATTCCAAGAGAATAAGAGTAGATATTCCTGTGAGATTTAAGAGGCATTTGGGGAGCAATTATGTAAGTATTGAGCGCAGTTTGAAAACGCTCGTCTATATACGAACCGGAAAACTGTGTTGACTTCTCGAACAGTGAGCTGTCGGGACTCAAGAGCTTAAACGCTTTTTATTTACGAACAGAGCTTTTACCATAATGGATTGCACTATTTGTCGAGCTGAGAATAAATAAATGGTAACTTCAAGAGTAAAGACGTAAGTAAAAAGTATCAAATATGATCTTTTATATCATTTTTATTATGCACTGCTATCAAGATGCTAAAGCTATGAAGTTGGTAGCGCCCTTGTTTCTTTACTGTGGTTCAATTATACCTACATCTAAACTACAGTAAGAGTTTATTCACATATCTGTTTCTAATTAATACGGTTGGTTGGTACTCACGCTATTTTTAATGAATTTCACGATATTTTTCTTTCATCAAGAACAAGATGTTTTGCTGCCGTCATTATTTCTATGGTTAGACATATTTTTCTAGACACTAGAAGGGTCCATATTTTCACGATGTGGATACAGTATGCTAAGAAGCATTAGGTACTAAATAATTACGTATGAGAAGCAAAACTAGCAGGCAGCAGCTTTTGAAGAAAAACTCACTTTCGGATACAATCAGATTTTTTACAATAACTATTAAAATAACCACTTTATTAAAATACAATCGTTGTTTTAACACTATAATTCTTAATATCTAACATTTTACTTTTTAGTCTACTTTTTAGTACACTTGTCTCTACCGCTTGGTTGCGACAAGGAAACTTAAAAAAAATTTAGATCCACTTATCGCCACTATTAAAAATGTCATGTTCCTTAGCATTGTAGGTAATTGACAACAATAATTTTACACACCTTTTTTGAATTATAATTATAACTTAAGTCAGAACTTATTAAACTTCATGAATAATAAAATTAATTATGAAAGCAAAAAAAAAATTAGGCGCATAAATATATGGTAATACAAAACGTGCTTCACTAACGAGTTCTGTTAGTGGAGTGTACCATACAGTAAATAGTACCTACATAACCAGTTAAATACTATTTACTCTATGAGTGTACCTACATAATTATTTTTGAAATCCTATTGTAGAAAAAACAACTACTGTAGAACAATGGCGATTTTCAACTAAGTATGTATACAAACTAATGGATTTACCTATATATCCACGTCTTTGACATCTTTGAATTGGACAAAAACAGAAAATATATATTATACATAACAATTTTATTTATCTGTTATTCTAAATTAAAACTTAAATTTCTCGCGGAAATTTAATACAATTTCCGTTGGTACCATCCAATCTGTTTAGCACTTTACAAAATCAACAAAAAGCCGAAATAAATTCTCACTCGCCCATTGCGCTTGATTGAAAACAGCGTAAATTAAGAATGTACCCCTCAATTTATTATGGTAATACATTAACATAAAATTGTGAGTATAATTTAAAATTATATCTCCTTTGCACCCGAAGCTCTCCGGGCTATTCATAATTGGGAAGATTATCGTAACATAATTATGATTTACAATCGCAGCCGACGTTCCGTAATGAAATTAAAGTGATCATTAATGCAAACAAGCCTTGCCTCGCTACGGATGAAAAGCTTCACTTATCTATCACATAGATACTTATCATCATACTATCATATCACATACCAAATTATCGCTCTGTGAACAATGGAGCGTATAACTACTGAAATCGTACTAAAACTATAAATTAATAATTATCATTAGTGTATGTTGTAGTATTAATTATTTACTGTTATTTAGCGTTTTAGTTTTGAACAAAGTTTGTTATTTTGGCTTTTCACTGTTGAAATAGAGATTTACACGGTTATTATATTTTAATTTCTATTATTATGTTAGGTATGTTAATACAAAAGGTTAAACATATTATTTCCTTAAATGAAAATAATATCGGGATCTTTATATTTAATACAACATGTATTATTTTAGTTAGGGTGTCTATTTCCAAATAGGCGGGAAAGTTGGCACTATTAAAACATTGCAAAAGGGAATTGCGTCAGCTCATAAGAGGAACAAGGTAAAGGCGGGAATTATGTTACACCTCCGCGAACAAACACTCTCGAACAATGTTGACACACCTAATTCGTTTTCACCATAAATCAGAATTACTAATCTACAATATAAAAATGTCTTTCTAATAAATATAAGTATCTACTTATTTAATACAACATAAATTTAGTTTTTTTATTTTATTTTATTGAAACAGTCACACAGCACTCAATACGAAAATACTATAAGAATAAATACGTATTGTACTTCTGTTATTTTGCGAATATAATATTTTGAGATTATAATAATTTGCGAATATAATATTTTGAGAATATAATAATTTGCGAATATAATAATATGCTCACAAGCTTAAAACCTACTGCCAATAATGGACTTCTTTTTTTACCATAAAAATATCTATGAACCTACGAATAAATAATACTCCTATGAACACAATATTTTATAAGTAAAGATAAAAAACCAAATAAATAAACAATAAATACAATTTCAAAGGAAGAGACGCATGACTGTGTAGTGTTGTATTGTGTACCTGTGCGCGTTATTTGTATCCATCCATATATTGTAATGAAATTATTATACTTTGTAGCTAATTAAAAAGAGTTTTTATGTCAGGCGGAAGCTGAACACTTATCTAATAAAACACTTTTATACGAACACTAAACATGATTAATTTCAAAGAACAAAACATATAGAGCTATTAATTTTACCGACAGCTTTATTATCGATCGCCTTCTCAGTTTGCTACATATACTTACTTTTGTTCGGGCTAAAATCCGGCCGTTAACAATAGGGTAAGACAAGGCCCTTTGAAAGAATTAAAGGGGGCTGGTGTGAGTGCCTAAAAAGAATTAAAACATAAGCCATTGTTCCATAGAACCGGAGTTCAACACTTCCTTACCTTGAAACGTTTTCTCTTAGTTTCAAAAAGTTAGTTTTTTGTTAATTTTAATAAACAAAAAAACACATTTTAACACATATCTACTTGCAATAGGCGTCCTTTGCTACGCGAATATTATTTTTAATAGCTACGAATAAAAGAGATCTTCTGAACATTTTTTTTTTCACTTTCTAACATAGATTTTGTAGATAGTTCGTACTTCTTGCTATACTGGCAATTCCTAGACAGAGCGAAGTTTATTGCGTTTATGAATTAACTCGTTATTAAGAAATAGTTAACTTAACAACTCTTGAGAAACAATTTATTAAGAAATAATTACCTTTATTGAAAAGTGCAATTTGCCGCATCAAAAATAAATTTTATTATATCTCTGACATAATCGCATTTGATATTCTATCCTTTCCTTTGATATAAATAAGAATGTAATTATAATAAATAGAAGCGGTGCCATCATAAAGAAAGCGTTATATCGCGCGCTGAATTACGTAACAAACCCCCGAATCGCTCGAAGGGACACTTCTGTTTCAATTTCTTGAATGTGTCGGGCAAAAATTGTGTTAGGTAATATAGTATATAGTTTCATACGTAGGTACGTGCAAAGGTATTCCTTCAGACGATTCGTGAAGAATTCGGTTTGTTTCCAAGAAAATTTGCAGAAAACTTGAGTGTATATTTCTTTCCATTCTTTTCAGACAGAGACACTTTGTACTCGGTTCAACAAACTGTAACGAGATTTGTGTTTTCAAATAAGATTTATATGGAAATACAAAACAGATATTAGGAGGCGAAATCTTATTTATTTGTTTTACTGTCACTCTAAGAGGGAAAAAAATTAAAGTGTGAAAATTGTATTTTCACAAAACGAGTTTGAATCAAATCACACACATCATTTGAGAGAATAAAGCTAAGGTATCAAACGTAGGCTTTAGGTGTAATGGATGTAAAATGATTAAATTTATAAATAGCAAGGGAAAGTCAATGTCAATGAAAAGCTCTATTGAGGCGCTATGGCTTTCAAAGGCTTATTATTACAAGTTTGATATTAAAATAAACGAAAATTGGGGCATAGGTTTGTCCAAACTATGTATTTTCAGTATCCCAATATGACTACCGTGTCGTATCGACATAAATGTCTAAACCCTAAACCCAAAATGGCAAAGACGCATTTTGCCTAAAATTGTGTCTGAAGATTTATTTTCCGCCGTATTAATTTTATGGTCTGGTTTTGAGTTCCGCTTGATTTAAATTTATTTTCTTCTGACTAATCCAAAAATTGTGTAGTAACTAGATGGTGCCCGCGACTTTGTCCGTGTTCTGGATGAAAGGTGACCCTATGATGTCCTTTTTGGTGTCCCAGACAACGTGTATGCAAAACTTCATCGTGATCGGTTCAGTAGTTTTTGCGTGGAAGAGTTACAAACATCCATACATCCATCCATCCGTACAAACTTTCGCATTTATAATAATTAGTACGGATATAAATAGGAAGAAGTATCAATACCTTTCCAACCATCTCCGCGAACTTTATAATTATGGTATTCAACAATACAATGGCATTCAGGTAGGTAATCACTCAACCTTTTGTTTCATTCATAGCACCCGTTGAAGTGTACGAGTATTCCTTAGTTTTAAATTGTTACAAATTATACCACTGCTTCAATTTACTTCTGATATTTCGTTTTTTATTTTTTTTTGTATTAAGGTCGGCTAACAAGCTAACGGTCCACTTGATGGTAGGTGGCTACCGTCGCCTATAATACAAGCCACGCCATAGGATAAAGAAAAAAAAAGATAAGAAGGGATGGGCTAATCTGGCATTCGTAAACTCACTCACTGAGACACAACAGCATATGATATGCTGTTCTGTTATTTGTAAGAGGATATTTAAAGGGGTGGTTACATGGGACACCATTATGCTATGTAGGAAAAATATGCACTAGTCAATTTGTGTCATAGTAGATTTGAGTGCTCCACTCATTGTGTTGTAGTCAATTTAAGCTCTAGGCAAAAATCAAATGTAGATCAGATCAGATTGTATTGCCGCTGCCGCCAGACGTTTGTTACTATGTAATAATACGTAATGCACTGCCTTTTGATCCCCTCGATATATTGAAAGTGGTATTTCAATGAATACATTCAGAGGAGGCAATAATTCAGACTTTATGTAGGTCGCCCAAAATAAGCGTCGCGGATTTGCATTGAGCTTCCCCGTAGATATATTTGCTAAATCACAGTTCACCGTAACTGGCTTAAACTTGAGTAATTTACGGAAACATACCTCCTTAATGTCTAAGATAGAAGTTTACCTGCATTTAACATAAGTCGCAAAGTGTCTAAATAGGTTAATGGGGCACACGGTAACTAAATTAATGACACTGACTTAGTATTCAAATATTGCTTATTTTATGGAAGTGGTAATGGAAAAATAAATATAAATATAGTGAAAAAGATATTTTTATTCATCTATACCTATAGTTACACTAATACATATTACATAGAGACAGGATTGTCTTTCACCTATAGAAAGCTATAATATTATCGGCGAGTAACAGCAGTGGTTAGGAATATCAGAGAGTGGACTGGAATTGCCTCGGTCGAGCAGCTGTTCCAGTTGGCTCTTGACAGGGACCGGTTCAGGAGGTTGACGGCTGACCTTCAGGACTGAAGAGGCACATAGAGATAGAGAGAACAGCAGTGGCTATATTTTATAAAATTACGCGGACGAAGTCGCGTGCAACAGCTAGTTAACAATGAAGTAACAAAGAAATGTTCAGTTAAACATTTACTTTATTCAGTATTTGTATTAAATCATTGTTAACATTAAATTAACAATATTACAGTATGATATAACCTCTGAATTATCAGGCTTACGTTGTTAGCTTATAATAGGCATTAAATCCGCTGTGATATTCGCATGTATGTCATCAAGGGATACCTAGATACACCCCAAGATGAGAAGATGAAAAGACCGAGAGGTATGTAATTTAATAGCAGTTGCGAAATTGTTAACGTATTGATTTTCTTAATGTTTCTTCTAAGTTATTTAACTAATTTAATTTAATTCAACTAGCTTGCATAAACGAAATAGTAAATCAGTCACAAAGTCCTAGCTGCAGTAGATTCGTTACGTGAAATTTGTCGCTGAGATATACGACGTTAAACTGTTTCTGAATGTTAATTCAATAGATTGTTACTACATATTCATACGTACTCGTACATGTAAGTTATGTATCACAAGACCTCTTCAAGATTAAAACACTACCAATTTCATGGTGTTTGTTATTAATAGAGATACCTCCAGGGAACAGTGATGATGACTCCGAGATGGATGGCGTACCCCGCGTACCTCCACTTTCGGGTACGCCGAGATTCCGACAGGGAGCGTAGCCCTCCCGCGCTGGATATACTGATGAGATTTATAAATTTAATGGGCTAAAATTTGTATACGGTAACCCTTTAATTTCAATATTTATTATTTCTTATTTTTAATATATATTACATTAATTTATTTATTATCCGTATTATATTTATCCATACGTTGTTGTGTTATCTATTTTTTTATAGAAATAATTGATTTTCATGAAACCCATCAACTGAAGTCCATGGAAACGAAGCCGTGAAAACAGCTAGTAGTTTACAAATAGCTATACTAAGAACTAAACAATGTTTTTTATTTACATTATAAGATAAGCTAGTGGCGTAAAATCGAAAAAGGCTAAATGAAATCTAATAACTATATTTACAAATAGAAAGTTTCCGTAATAGGCGAGGAATTTTTAATATTTCACTAGCTTATCCACTAAAACCTATTTTAAGCTGCCATCTCGTTTACACCTCGCCCGACCTACTTGCTTGACATTTATCAAACAAATGTCGCTATTCCTAGTTAAGTCGAAGGCGTCAGTTGACGCGGCAGTTAAGTTACTTAATAAATCAGCCAAAACGTCGCTAAAATCAACGGCAGCTATGCTATTTGCTAACGAAGTAATTTTGCAGTTTATGTATACTTAGCTGCTTTTCAACCGCTTCATAAATAAAAATAGGGCTCGAATACACTGGACCGCAAAGAATAAGGGTCGGTTAGAAAATCTTCAATATCTTCAAAAGTAATTGAAGTTAAAGACTAAATATGAATATGACTATGAACTAAATATGACTTTATGAAATAAAGACTAAATTGAAGGATATAACTTCGAAAACTAGTAAATGGATAGTATTATTATAGAGTTTGAATAAATAAAGAAACTTGCTTCGAGATAAGTAAGTAATAATATATTAAATATAATTAAGTCTAGTATTTTTTTTATTGTGTCAAAACTGTCAAGGCAGCGCTTGGCCGCGATCTCACTTGATGTAAGGTCCAGATGCGGCCGAAGGTGGATCACGCTTACCTAGTACGTGCCCATTTACCCTACATTTGAAGACCCCGAGAAATGTAATGTAATGTAATGTAGAAGAAACAGGCTTTTTTAAATTTAACTGTGCTATTCAACAACGTCACCTTAATAACATGATATATGTATGTATCATCCACACCTATATGTATGTATATATACAAATACATACATACGTGGTGGACAAATAACAAAAGGAACCGAAGTTAATCGGATTCGCGAAATCTCGCGTCATGGCAATCGCCTCTGTCCCGGAGAATCACAGCAATAAAAGTTTATTTGACAATATACTGCGACGAACGAAACACATGTCTTTGCGAATTCTTTGCGAAACAAAATTGTAGACAGTCATATTTATATTAATATTATAAAGAGAAGATTTATATTTTTGTTTGTAAAGTATAAACTCAAAACCAATTTTAAAAATTCGTAATCCCGATACACCTCCATCAAAATTCGGTATGTATTTCATAAGAAATAAGCAGACAAACCTACTGTTGCTATCGCTTTATATCCCTACTAATAATCAAATATAAACAAGCCTTTACTTGAGAGTAGGAAAAGGTTTTTGTGTGTGATTGGGCATTTATAGTAGTCGTTAGGTGGGAATATCTAAAGTTGGGAAACCCTTCAGCCGGCTTGTTCAGTGCTGAATTTAGTAGCCCTTACTGTGCCTTTGCTCGTTTCTATTGTATAAAGTTATAACTTACAACTTTATACAATAAATTATAAAGTACCTTGTCTGTGAAAATGTGAAACGAGCCGAAATTTACCCTACACTGCATGCTTACTTTAGGGAAGCTAATCTTTCTTGGACAAGAGTAAGGTTTGGTGCAACGAATTCAAGCAATGTCGTGAACGTGTTGCTAATCAAGCGATCTCCGTCGTCCTAGTACCAGTTTGACTAATGAAAATATTGCACGTGTTCATGAGCTTGTCGAAAACGGTCGACGCTTCACAGGGCTTCAAAATTCGGAATAGCTCAGTGTTATAGCTATCGAAGTGTTCATAGCTGACACCAAGTTTTTCAGTATCAGTTTTGACGAGCCCGTTGGCTGAGTGGTTGAGGTGCCTCCCTGGTTCGATTCCCACCAAAATGTACAATATAGATTACTAGCGATTGGCCCTTGACTTCGCACGAATGCACTTTTTTTTCTGCAATATAAACAAACCTTCTTCCCTGCTTATGGCTCTCTCCATTTGTGAAAACCATATGAAAAACGGTTAGAAGTGCGTTTTTTTAATGTTAATATATATACTTAAAACAGTAAAGACATAACTGTATTTCTTATTTTCTGAATTAGAGACTGCAACGAAATGAACGAATGAGTCTTAGTTTAGAAGCTTTCTTAATTAGCGGTAGTTTTTTTGTTCTAAACCACAATAAAACCATTTAACAAAAGCCTCGATTTTATTTGAATTTTCATTGTTATTTTTACAGTCATAGCCTCTTCTTCGAAAGTCCAGTTTTATTATTCACCTGCAACATACGAATACAAATATACGAAAATAACAAAGAAAAAAAAAAAGAAAAAGCGCTCACTTTCATCTGATTTTCACCGCTGGCATACGGAGTTAAACATTATGTAAATGTTTGTGTTCATACCCGAAAACATTACTCTGTTGAGAAATAGCACTCGGGCGAGAGCTCATATAGATGTCATTTCGTACATTTACGGACAAACAGAGTTCGCAGCGTATACCACGCAAATTCCACTTTTAAATATAAATTCTACAATATTTATTATATGAGTGGATGAGAAAGATAATTTGTTTTGCCAAGATGCTTCCGGTTAGATTAAATAGTTCTTTATTGAATGAGATTTAATTGGCAACCCTTTCTCGAATGCTAATTCATTTCACGTATTCATGTCGCAGCGCCAAAGAACTTAATTTTTCAATCCTGAAAGCACGCTCTTAGGTAAATGAGGTTTCACTCACGTAATCGGAAAATACTGGCTGTGCCGTAAATGTGAAAATATTATTAAAGTTTATATGCTTTCTGTCGATATTAGTGATATGAAGGAAAATACTATGATAATCTGTATTAAAGAAAACTGTATGACGTTCTATTACTTCATTCTACATATATATTATCAGCACATGAAATTCTCAAGGCCTTTCATGGATGATTTTCATCATCATCATCACCTCAGTCGTAGAACCTCCATTTCTAGATATAGGGCTACTAAACTCTTGATCGGTCAGAAGCTCAGAAGTAGCCTGAATGCAGGTTGCGTGGGTGACCACGCTGCGTTTTCTGGTCCGTGGTCTCCACTTGAGTACTTCCCGGTCGCAATGGCCGTCGTCTCTCACTGGCTTCAACTTACTGATTTGCCGGATTATGTTGGTAACTCTGGTTTGTCTACCGATCTCCTGATTTCTGAAGTGGAGATTCTATTTTCTGGACTATACGCAGTTGGTGTGTTTGTGATGTGATGTGTAAAATTGCCATTACTTCATGTTGAGAAAATTCCCACTCAAAACTATTTTTATCTCTCTTTTTAGATGATAAGTACATTTATGCAAGTAATTCTGAACGTCAACAAGAAGCTTATATACATATTCAAATACTAGTCCCTCAGGTGAACACAAGAGAATTGACGTCATATCGCGTTTGCGGAGCTTGAGGAATTAGCCTTTCATTAAATTTTCTGTTACCTATTTTTCTACACGCTCTTAGAACGTTAGCCTCTGTGTTCCAAGGCTCAAACCCTCAGCACTTTGTATAAAAGCATTCGTTGATTATGAAGGCGTAATTAACCTCATAAAAGATTTTGTGAGAAACTTGAATAGAGCTAGAAGCTATTTATAAATAGAATGCAAGGTTTATTTATAAAATAGTGTATGTGGTTAGGAAATGCGTGATAGAAGTTTTAATAAAAATGTCATGTGCACATTTCCCTGGTCGATCGTATACGTTCAGTGGAGTAGGCAAAGACGAATATTGTGGGCACGAAGTAGGACGCCCCCGGGGCGTCGGAGTCGCTGTAACTTCACCACATTATTTAACTTACACATATGCCGTTATTAGCGACCGAGAGCGTTTCTGTACATTGTTATCGTCTCAGCCACTTACAGCAAAAGGAAGAGCGCGTCGCGTC
This sequence comes from Synanthedon tipuliformis, assembly GCA_947623395.1. Lineage (NCBI taxonomy): Eukaryota > Metazoa > Arthropoda > Insecta > Lepidoptera > Sesiidae > Synanthedon > Synanthedon tipuliformis. The sequence goes on along the minus strand of OX392414.1, from coordinate 7,228,779 downwards.
TATTTTACTTTGTCACGTCTCTTCTTTCTTACACATTTTACTCTTAATTAAAGTAATGCATTACCAAAAGCAATTGAGTTAATGTATTAAAATGTCATATTAATATTAACAAAAATGTTGACCAATTTTATAGGCACTAATTTGTACACAAAGCTGGTTTCTCAGAAAACGGGTTTAGATTATACTTAATTTAGATTTTTCTTTGTAAGAACAAATTATATTCATAATTTGTACCTTGGGGGTGTCAATTTTGAAACGATTGTAATTCCACAATCGTGTGTCAATCAATTTTCTTTTACCTTTTAATTTATTTTTCCACAATATTTTTTACAATTCGAACAGGTTGTTGCGTGAACAAGTAATTTGGGTAGTAATAAATAATGTTTGGATAAAAATTTCCGCGGCATTTAGCATCAACCCCGATGAAACTAGTTGCCCAATAAAATGCCTAATGGCGTAGTTAAATACGTAAATGGCTATAGCCGAACATTTAGGGTGGTTTGGGTATAATTCGTTAGTGACAAGCATGAAACAAAGGAATACAACAAGTGAAGAAAACCTACGAACCAAGAAGTTTACCAACTTTATACATATTACCATTTACCAACTTAGCCCAATGATCATTGGGATCATTGTTCCGCCCTCACCTTTATCTTATCAACACATCGGCACTTCCAGTCCCCCCTAAGTTTCTTGTGACAAGCTTAAAATTGAATGTCATTTAAATTTATTATTTTTAAATTAAAGTTAAATCCCTAAGCCATATTAAGGTATTTTTAATATTAATATGTTCTATTATTTAATTTCTACATAGTTTCCAACGAAGCTGGCATCAAACAAAATTATTAGTACAAATGGCAGATGGCGCCGCTATTATAGGTAAATACATGTTGATGCAGAAACCTGCATCAACATGTATTTACAATCGCAAGAAGTAGCGAAAGCTTTTGTACACGCTAATCTCAGAAACGGCTTAACCGATTTGAATGTGGTTTTCACTTATGATTTGTAGCAAGCCTCCTGTAACATTTAGTGTCTGTTTCATTCCAATAGGTTTACAAACAAAAAAGCCATACCGAAATACCAAGCGTACGAAAACGGCGCGTACGAAGTTGCAGGCACAGCTGTAGTTTTATGTACTTGATAATGTTAAAGAACATTGTGTTTATTATAAGGCAATCAGCACTCGATACACTTCAGAGTAGATTCTATTATCATCAGATTTGCTTCTATAGGTAATAGTGAAAAAATAAGTTTGAATAAAAACGTTATAATGTATTTTATATAATAGTTAAAAAAAGAAATAAGCGAAGTTATTGTTAGATAGAAAGCCTTTTTTATTTTCACTACAGTCTGCTGAAGATAATTCGTATGCTACGAAAATCTAAATAAATTTAAATATTGTAAATATGTCTACTGAAAGTTTGAACACCGACCCGAATATGTATTTTAGCGTTTTATTTTAAACTTAGACTTGCTTCTGCGACTTAAGCTATTTAATTTTAGAAGTACTAACTTATTAACCTGGATATAGACGTTGTCAAATATACTTTTTTCGGATTTTGGTTGAGATATTGACAAAAAGTTTTCCTGAAAAAAATGTTTATTTAAAAAAATATATATTTCAAACTGTCATACGTAAACTTGTTTGTCTTTTAAACATATTTTTTTTTATAGTTTATTTATTATTTTGATAAAGTAAACTTTGCACATAATAGAGGCTACATAATATGTAGTTGCAGAACAGAGCATATTTTATTAAAGGGTCGTAAGTTCGACATATAGTGTTCATAAGTACTTAGCACTTTTTTATATCGCATAAAAAAAATAAGAACTTAGTGAAAAACTAAGGACTAAATTTAAAAAATAAAAAACAAACTTTTTAGTCTGGATAAGTGTTAGGTTTCCGAGGGATCGACTAAAACTATAAAAAAATGTCAGCGATAAAGATGTCGGATATTGTTCACTTTTTTATTTTTTAAATGCGGTCAAAGTCGCGGGCTAGTGCTAGTCGATAATAAATCTTAGAAACTGATATACCTAGTTAGAAAAATATGAACTATTAAAATTCACATGCAATTTTTGTTTAGTGGCCATTTTTAGGAGTAATCAAGTTTCTCATGTAATGGTTTCGTAAAGGATTTTATACCTTAACATATCTCCATAAAAACCATTATTGCCATTCAAGTAAGATCCATGTTCCTTAACCGTTCACAGACACGCATGGCTAGAACGAAATTCGATTTACAAAACAATATATTACTTGAAGATATGAACAGCATATTATTTTGAAAATTCACTTAGAACTTATGATACCTTAATGGAAATGTCATTATTGCTTACTATTTCAAGGTTTTTCTGTCACGATGTCACATTCTTATAAAAAATTCGATACATTAATATACATTAACATACCTTTACGAAAATGTAGCTTTTCCCCGCGTCTTTGTCTGCGTGCCTTGGGATCAGTAGGTATTTATTTCTGTAAAAAAAGTACCCCATGTCCTTTTCTTCTGTTTGCGAAATTTCATGATTATATAGGTCTATTACAGGGATAGGTGCTGGCCTGGAAATACAAGCAACAGTTGGGATTTATAAATAGCCTCATAAAGGGTGAGGTACATAATGAGAATAGTGTAATGTAATGGGCTCTGATACCCATTACATAATACGCGAGGGCACACATACATACACATAAATATCACAGCACCGGTGATTTTCGTTCACGATAGTTTTCTGTAAAGACAACAGTATCGTCATTTCTAATTTGCGAGAGAAAATGAAAGAAATTAGCCAGGCCTTTTCTGATCGAAGTATTTCTGATGGCAGTTTTTTCTTGACGTCATTAAGAGAGGTTCTTAGGTTTTTCAACGGTGCAAATGGGTGTATGCAAGTAAGTTTCGCAATTATTATGCACAGCTCGTCGTTATTGGCTATTTGACCGAATTTAATACACTACAAATTGTGGTTATCCTATCAGAAAATAGCGTAAAAAACATATGTCACTTTATTTTAAGCTAAATTATGTATATTTTTTGCAAATAATATGAAAAAGAAAAGGCGCCGAAACGCCCAGTGACTGGTTGCAACTCTGATGACGTCATACGCTGAGTAAACATATTAGACATAGAGTAATAAATAGTGTTTATTCACTTTATATTAGTTATCTGTGTCATCATTCAATTCGGTTTGTTTACTAGCGTGTGACTTCACACGTATCAAAGAAGATCAAAGACCAGCGCCATTACAGAAACAGCGTTTTTGGACCGTCAGCCTGTCTACCGACCTTAACATATAAAAATAGTTACAGTAAGTCATCAGCATCTCTAAATGATACATTTTTTAAAAAACTTCGATTTGCAGGTTCTTTAAAATTGGAACCTATGTTAGAAGATAAGATAGTAAGATATTGCTACTGCCTCTAAATTATAAAACATTTTAGAAGATAATCTTTAAAAATATATCATGTCGGTTCAGTACATTGTTTATACGTTTTTGCATGTAACAATATTTCGAAGCTTGTCAACATTTAACGTCTTTCTCGTAAATCTTCGCCTGTTTACGATCGCGTTAGCCATATCGTTTTTACGAACGCCCTCGGAAAGAATATTTTATCTGCAAGTAAGTAAGTAAATAAAATTTAACAGATTTAACTATAAAAGAAATTATAAACACATAAATTAAAAATTATGAAAATTAATATAATATGACTTCAAAGAAATTACTTAATGATTTTATTTTTTAGAAATCTTAAAGAAATATTCTCAGTATCTACTTCTCTCTATATCTATTTTATTGTTTTTTAATTTATATATTATATATAAAAATGTTACGTTGTTGTGTACGCTTTAAAAACTCGAAAAGTTCTGCAAAGTTTTTCACTTTTGGAAAGAGGGATAAACAAGGAAGGGGCCGCTAGTAGAATATATTTTTAATAGTTTACCATATTTAATCTGTGGTTCTACTATGGTATTATAGTTTATTATAGTAAACTAAATTATTATTTGTCGATCTCGTTTGCATAAATATAAATATTATGGTATATACCTAATAAATATTATACATAATTTTTTTTTAAATCATAAAGTAAGTAAGTACTTTATTTCTATTAATTTATTTAATGTGTATAAAATTTTGACTGACTGTCTAGTATCATTTCACTTCTAACTAAACCACTGAAATTCGAGTAGGTACTAATCGAAATAATGTATATAGGAACAGTTACTAAATAATCTTCCCTAAAGAGGATGGCATCTATAATATCTAAAAGCAAGCCACAATTTCAAGTTTATCGCTGTAGTACAGAGCTTAACTCGGTTGTGGCAGTATAACTTACATTGAAATACTGAATGAGTACTGAATATACATACGAGTATGTATATCTTGGCCATGTTATAACTCTATCGTATTATGAATAGCCCTCAACTTAAGTCTTAAGTCTTGTATTTACATTACTTGGGATTTCATTTCCTAGGTTTTTTTTTTAAATGACTAACCTCGAAAACCACACGGAACGGAGATTTTCAAAACTGTGATTTAAACTTAAATCTACATATATTTATACCTATATATGTATATTATTATTAGATTCTGGGTTGCCTATATATAATTTGCAGAAGTAAATTGCATCGGTGCGAAGTCGAGGACAGGTGGCTAATGTTTTAAATTTCGGATAAATTTATGCCAAAACTTAAAATAATTTAAAATCTTTCAATGAGGCCTAAATGAGGTTTTGTCAATATTTGAGGTACTCAAATTTTTCAGTTTGCTTGCACAAAATTGGACAAAACATTAATATAGCCACTTCTAATTTCACTTAGTAAAATATTTTAATTTTTCTTTTTTCTTTTTGGCTGAAATATCTAGTAAATGGTGTTTAACTAAGACTTATTTAATTAATAAGCATGCAGTAATAATATTTATAAATCTATAATTTACCTAAATACCATAATGTAGCAAAATATTAATTGGCAATAAATTCAAGTAACATTTTCAAATGGATTATTTAGAAATAATGAAAGAAACTAACTATGTTAACGCCTCTTTAATAAATAACTTACAGACACGTTGAATTCTGAGTCAAGAATTCTAAGTGAACATGTTTTAATTAGAGCATTACCTACTACAAACCCAATATCAAAACTATGCAAATGCCTATAATTGGACTAGCCGTGTGTATAAGCTAACTGTAAATTAGAAACTGTGTCTGCAGCATGCTAACTAACCTTATGCCTTGTGCTAGGGATACACGACGACACTTGACACTAGACACTTGACACTAGACACATCCACTGCCGTGACACTTAGTTGGAGATGTAGTTGAACCGGGACACAGTAGTCAATTTAAGCTCTAGGCAAAAATTAAATGTAGTCAGATTGTGTTCTAGACAGTCCAAGACCAACCCATTAGATGTATGAGTATACAAAAAATTGCTTACTGTGTAGACGCAATCGACACTAGTGTCGACATTTGTGTCGAGTGTCAGTGTCGTCGTGTATCTGGATGTTTAAAGCTGCCTTTTCTTGTATGTTGTGTTGGCAATGGTGTGTTTTAGGACTCTTGCTTTTTCTCTTTGGAAGACTAGGTTACACAAATTAGGTGCTGAGGTTATCTTGTAATATTATTACTTGCAAATTTTATTCAATTTGGTATTTAGTCTAGTAATATCTAAAAGAACGAAGATAGTGAGGTGACAACAATAAAATCTAATTCAGTCACGTAAGAGTTATTTTTTACAGTCAAATCAATATAAGAAAACAAGAAAGCCACCTGTTTCGAGTCCAAATTAGTTAGTTCCCAGCGAAAAAAATACTGTCCTTTAAATAAACATTAACTGGGTCAACGGGCGATGTGCTGCTGCATGTCGTGCCATATATATAAGCACATAGTAGAGTGCAATGAAAACAAAACCGCAGCATTATTATTTCATTCTACAACCGCAGCTATAACTTATACTCAAAAAATTGAAGAAAAAATATTGGTTATGCACGCTGGCTGATGCGTGGCTCACTGCCTCTGAAAAGTCAAATCAAAGCCCATTGATTGAGTGGCTAAGGTGATTGCTAAGCGCTCTGACTCAGGACTTCCGTGCAAACCAAAACATCTTTTAAAATTTTTCTATGATCTGGGTGTTCAGGGTTTCGCCCCTTGTCCGTTGTATGGTTATCCCATAATAACACAAGCCTCATAGATGCTTACTTTGGCAGCCATACAATTTAGTTATAGCAATTTATTTATTTACTAGCTGTTGCACGCGACTTCGCCCGAGTATCTTTATAAAATATAGCTTATGTTACTCGCTGATAACGTAGCTTTCTAAAGGTTAAAGAATTTTTTAAATGGGTCCAGTAGTTTTTGAGTTTATTCATTAAATCTTCTCTCTTTATAATATTAGTATAGATTTACAGTATTTTATTTTCTAAATGATTTGAACGTATATATGTAGTGTAACCTTTAAGTTTGATCTTAAAGGTACACATTAATAAAAAAAACGTAATGAGTGTACCTGTTTTTTCAATGTGTTAGTGTTATCCACAGACCAGAATTGTATAATATGATTGATTACTCATCACGCTACCTCATTATTGTTTTTCTCGAATGAGGTAAAGATACGTTTATCATTTTCTGTTTTTTTTTATTAATATTTGAGATTTGACGTTGTGTTTAAGCTTATAAATACAGAGACATCGTGTTATAGAACTAGACATTGTTAGATACAGATATTCCTGACTCATATAGACGGGTTAAGGTGTGAAACATCCGCCACTTAATAGACCGTCGCCCTAGCTGAAGTTACAAGACGCAACGCTCATGTAAGCACGTAGACAGCGGCTTAGACTAATGACCTATGTGTCTTTAAGGCACGTTGCTTACATTATGTTTACCTATCCACTTTCAACAGATGAATTTGCTTTAAAAATGGGTTTATTTGTAAGCAGTTCCCAAAGGTATCCTTTTGGAGTTTCGCCGAGATATATTTTTTATCGGAAAGCCGAATTCGGAAGGTGATTCAAACGCCAAATACTTTTCCCGACTTAATGGATCTCTGTGCAGGAGAATCATTAATTTTATTATTTAGGGCAACATGACGGGGCACGGTGCGGTTACCCATCTCACACCCACTTCCTATTAATAGATGTAATGAAATCAAACGATGCCGTTTACTTCGTAACTGGTTTCAATAGAACAAAAAGGAAACTGGGGATCATTTGTTAAAAAAGGAGCGAAGGATATTTTAATTTAGGCAGTTACGTAAATACGTAATAATAATATATCTGTCGTGGGCAGGCGTAGAATTGGGCAGATCGTAAAGTATGAAATCCAAAATCTTTCACCAAAAGTCAAAAATAGGTGCGACGAGGAGCGGAGCGAAGCAAAGCGAGGAGGAGCGTGTTATATAGGTTTACATGGAAATAAATTTGGGCAGCCGAGCGAAGCGGAGCGGAGTGAGGCGACCCTCTCAGTTTTAAAAGAAATATGATCTGCCCAGGAATATCATGATATACCCAATTCTATGATGTGCCGGCGACATATCCAAAAAAATACGCTTTCGGGCTGACATTGTTAATGAGGGTAAATCAAATAAACAACTTCTTCTTCTTCTTAGGTTTAAATGAATAAACAACTTACAAAACAACTTTGGGGATGTCCCTTGGATATTTTTTATTTCTATAGTCCTACCGGCGAAAGGTTTTAGAGCGAAAAAGCCTCAATCAAAAACTCATGAAGATAGCCAATGCTGAATCGGCTTATTAATTCTTAAAAGATCCAAATTATTAAAAAAATATATCGAAAACCTTAATTTACAGAGAATACAGATAAAAGTTGACATTTTTAATGTCATGAAGTGAACGCCATATGGTTCACAAAATTGGACTAGGCTTTTTTGCTGCAAAAAGCAAATGTGCTCTCATATTCTTTTTCGTTTTTTTATGTGTGCACTGTATTGAGCATTCAAATAAATTCAATGCGAAACCTGCTATTTCAGCGCGCTTCAATTTTTCTTCCTAAAATTTTGATCTACCTTTTGTAAAATTCAAATTAGTTTATTGCATTTCAAAATAAAACCTTTGAGCGTTTTGTATCCCTTACAAAAATGTATAAAGCAAACTACTTTTATCAAGAAAACATATACAGCATGTTAAGTCCAATGCACATTGTTTGTGAATTTTCGTTATTTTTGAAGATCGTATCGATATCGAGGCTCAAATGATTTAAAATATTTTGAAGAAAATTCTCACTTTACCTTGCTTTGCCCGCCGAAAGACATAATTTCTTTTGCATTTTTGACGTGAGCGCGCACGTCTTTGCTTCCATAGTGTTTAATTTTATAGTTTATAATTACTGTTTTTAATTTCTACACGTGAAATTATTTAATAATAATAAATAATAGTTTACTACCTAAGTATAGCTGTCATTGAGAACAAACAAAATTTAATCAGTCAAATAGGATCGGAATAATTCGTAGCCGTTGTATCTAAAGAAAGTTAATAAATTAACCGTGACATCAAGTTTGACCCTCTTCGGTGGGATTGAAAGAGTGACGGATCCCACTGACCTTGTATCTATATCAAAAGGTTCCACTAATTACACCGAGAAACATGAATTAATACGGCTATTTCTTTATTTATGTAGCTTACTCTGTACGAATATTTGATTCTAATCTCAAATTAAACCCCAAAATGTGTACCCCAGTATATTCAATTTGTTTACTTGTTTATTAATTGTGTTTATATCTTAAGCTAGACCTAGGTGCTACTGAGAGTTAGTCTCAATTTTGCATACTCATATATTTTCCACATCCTCAATTTTCCGCATTCGCTTGTATTCGTGTTTTTATTTTTTCCATTTTCTGGTTTTTCTATATTATCAATTTTGTAACTATGAGTACAGTCAAGGCAAAAAGATAAACATATTATATAAAAACTACATAGCTGTAGTTCTTTTTTTGAAAATCTTACAGTAACTATGGATGAAAATTATCTTACAATTTAATCCAGATAATTATGAATACATCAATAATCTATTTCTGAGATTAGCGTGCATACGAGCACAGACAAACCAACAAAAATATTTATGTACAACTTGCACAAATTGTTATTTAGAAAAATATTTGTGGTCGATAATAATAAATAACAAATCAACTTAACTTAAAGCTAAAAGCTAAACTAAAAGCTTAACTAGAGCCTAATTAATTTTGCGAATTAAAACTTTTAATAATCTCACCGCTCTTTCTATTTCCGTGCTTTTAAGTTAATGTAGCTTTAACTAATTAACTGTTCGAAAAGTTGAGTTGATAAAAGCATTCCTTTTTATATATACTTACAGGCAATAGTAGCCGTTATAACTACGCTAGAATAGTTCGTGTGAAGGTTTACCTTTCACATAGCATTCTTTATTCAGCGAGTCGTGCATTCGTCCCAATTTACGGCTAAAATGCAAATGTTAAGTGGCTTCGCGGTTATTACTAAAAATTATACCATACGAACCGCAACTTCCTTTAAATTTTTAAATTAACTAGTTTTTTTTTTGCAGATAAAATAGCGTCTGAAATCCATAATAATATGGATTTCTTAAGCACTTTCTTAAGCAAATCTATACTAATATCATCATGATCATCTCAGCCGTACGACGTCCACTGCTGGACATAGTCCAACATTTTCCAAACGGACCGGTCAGCATTAGTCTGGCTCTACCGTTCTACGCTGCGCTTACCGGTCCGAAGCCTTCACTCGAGAGCCTTCCGGCAACAGCAACCGGTAGACTTATTATAGAACTATTAAAGCATGCGACTTTATAAAATATAGCCTATATGTTACTCGCTGATACTGTAGTTTTCTCTAGGTGAAATAATTGTGAAATATAGTGAGTATGACTGTTGAATATATAGCAGATTCCTAATCAACATTTCGACAAATTCCTGTCACTACCAAAGTATTTCGTTAAAGTATTAAATTAGTGCATAATTCTAAAGTGTTAGTTTAGCAATAGTCTCTTTATTAAGCTGTGCAAATAAAGGGGATTGTGTAATTTTAGATTCATGCATGAGGAGTACGCATAACGTATTTCTGGCGGCGGTCGTTGTTTGGCTTGGGACTCTGGCGTGTTTGTACAGTCCGCGCAATCAGTGCTCCAACCGGAATACCTAAAGAAATAGAAACACTCTCTTATTGTCGACAGTTTCTTACATATGGAAACAATTCTTCCGTAATTATTATATGGAAAGGAACTCTTATATAATTTGTATGTGATGTAAAATCGATTAGAATATCTTTTTAGTTTAATATAGCCCTGTCAATTAAGCAAAATAAAAGGGGTCAACCTCGGAATGACAGATAAATAAGCTGAAAACTCGTATATAGTGAGTTAATACATTATATTTCGAAGATCATTACGAAGAAGAAGAAGAAGAAGAAGAAGAAAAAGAAGTAGAAGAAGAAAATTTATAGGAAGTCAGTCGCAATATATAGCTACTGAATAAAGATAAAATTACAATAAAATGTCTGTTTCATCTTCATTATCTTAGAAATATAATGTACTAGCTGGTGCCCGCGACTTCGTCCGCGTTCTGGATGAAAGGTACCCTATGTCCTTTCTGGTGTACCTAACAACGTGTATGCAAAATTTCATTGAAATCCATTCAGCAGTTTTTGCGTGAAAGAGTTACAAACATCCATACATACATCCATACATCCAAACAAACTTTCGCATTTATAATATTAATATGATTAACTAGAAAAAAAATAATACAAATTATTTTTTGTTAATGACATTTCAATGATCTAATAACTTTATACAAGGCATTATTCCCTGAGATTCATGGCTCTGCCCTCTATCTCAAAAATGGTTGGGGTTGGGCGTATGAAAAGATTTTCAAGACATTTGTCGCAAATTTAATGCTCTGCCTTTTTTATAAAAAATATTAACAGCATTGGAGCTATAGAAACCGAGATACTTAATCGCAAAAAAAAACAAATAACTGATTTTTTTTACCTTTGACCTTGAATAACTTACGAGGCAGACACGAGATTTTATAAGACTTTTGAGACAACTTTTAGAACACCAAAATGAAGGTGTATATCATACTAATTTGACTGGCCTAATACTAAATTTATTGCTTTATTGTGCAATCTAAACATTCAAATTAGTATAAGAATATAAACATCATAATTATTATTGAAAACGAACAATTTTTTTACAGAATTAATTTTGTAATGGGAAACCAGGAGACCGAAACAAACCTTTAAACAAACCCACTGAGCTAAAAACAACATTCAAACCGTTTTAATCGTTATATTCCTATAGTTCAATGAACTTGTTTCATTTCAAACTAGCGACCCGCATCCGGCTTCGCATGGATGCAATTTTTTTTGGAAATTATAAAGACAAACCTTCCGCGTTTATCATTATTTCTATTCCAAAACATATCGAAAACCGTATCAAAATCTGTTGGGTGGTTTAAAAGAAGTTGGCAGAGAATCAGACAGAAACGGAGAGCAACTTTAAATTATAATATTTGTAGATATAGAAAATATAAATGACTCCATACCAACTGTGAGAATTTTTTTAAAATATAAACAATAATAAGAAACTATGATATAGGTAATCAAAATTTCTTTACTAAATTCTTATGACTAAAGAAATATTTCTTACGTTTTTCTTATGAATCTTCCTGTATACGAGCCCCATTGGCGTTCAGGGGAAAAATCCCTATTCATTCGGTCTGTTTTTTTGATTGATTGCGTACTAATGTCGGATTAAGTGGATTTCTTCAAAATTTATGTGTACGAGATGTGTCGAGGGAAATAAATCCCTTATTTCTTTTTCAGAATACCATATGGTATGGTGCATTTAAATAATGTTTTGTTTTTAATGATAAAACGTCAGACAGGCTGACGGTCCCACTTGATGGTAGGAGAAGCTCCTAGACATTTTCTCGTTGAAAATTCATCATTGTTTCAAAACAAAAATTTTCGACCAATGTGTGTTGCCAATGAGGCATTTGGTGCTGAAACGTGGTTCTAACTATGGGCCTCGTAAGAAAGCTCAACATCGCTCAATGAGCTATGGAAAGGGCTCTTCTCGGGGTTACACTACGAGATCGAATCAGAAATGAGGAGATTCGTAGATGTAAGAAAGTTACCGATATAAGCCAGCATGTGATTGAAGTTGAGTCTACACAGATCGAATGGCGTCATCGGAGCGCACTCGGATTATGGGTTTGCTACAATACGAATTGCGTCCGAGTTCCGAGTAGATAACCGAGTTCACTCGGTCCGAGCAGACTGATCTTGTCAAGGCGGCTTGTCTAGTAGCTACGGCTACGAAAATTTTCTACGAAAATTTGCTACGGAAATTTGCTACGATATTGCTACGATATAAAGTATGTAGTTACCGCTCTTTACTACGTTCTACAAACGAGCTACGGCGCTTCATGGATGTAGAGTTATTTTTAAGGTTCACCTTTACACATTTTAAATGTTATTATGTTATATTTGAACATTTAAGATGATTCACTTTAAATATTGCATATTTAAATTGCATAATTAAAGCTGTTTGTCTAAAATTAACAACAATATAACCTATCACAACTAAACTGCATACAGCTTAAGGCCTCTTTCACCAACTACAAGTAAAGTGTTGATTAGTTACTTTTTAAGTAACGCTAATTGGCGAGTAAATGTTACGAGTATCTTGTGTCAATTTCATTGAAATTACCCTTGAGTAATGCTACTCGAAGATGGTGAAACTGGCATGCTTTCTTACCGGTAATGTGGGTTCGCCTATTTGACACTTTGCTCAGAGAATGTAATGTAACAACTTAGTTTATTTTTAAGTAATCACACTAAGTACATAAAGTGTAATGCGACATAATATAAAAGGCGTAGGTATACGCTTAAAGTGAAAGCACCGTGTCACTTCCGCAACACATGGATCAAGGAATTTATGCATTGCGTTCTACGTAATTATGATTGACACCTACCCGCCCCCATGAGAAGTTACTGAACATCACCAGTTATGGATTTTATGTTATTACTAGCTGTGCCCAGAACTTCGTACGTGCTGTGGTTCCTTTTTTGAAAATCTCACAGGAACGTAACATTATTTCGAGGATAAAAAGTATGCTATATGTTAATCCAGGTAATGAACTATATGTGAATCAAATTTCATCCAAATGCGTTAAGCTTTTTCTGAGATTATTCCGACATAACTTCTAAAAACTTTTTTTTAACCTCAGTAACTTAAGTAGGTCCGATGTGTAAGTAATTGGTTTTTGAAAAATATTTAACGTACAGACACGGCTCGTTTACGATTTTATTGTGTATAGATTTATTTTACTTATTTTGGGAAACTACAATATTTCTTTACATATCGATAACTTCTGATTATTCTAACCTTGTCCCATATTTTATATCCTATCCGGTCCATCAAATGAACTGATAGCTTGCCTGCTGCGTTTTCTTAGAAGAAACATCTGCAGAAGGGCTCTATCGACCTTTGCAATGAAATATCGGAATAAAACATTTGCAAGTAAGTGTTCTTCTGAACTCAATTATTAAAGTAGTAAGTGTATTAAAAAGAACTAGAGGTATATGTCTTAAACATGTTTAAAAAAGATACGGGCAAAGCGTCTTATCGACTTTATCGAAGCACAAAGAGGTGACAGTTTTCTAAGACTTGTATGTTCAGATGTTTAGCGAGAGAATGCTGCTTGCATTTCCAGTACGATGTCTCAATTTCTATATATCTATACTAATTAAAAATAAAGACTTGGCAAAAGTATAAGCTATAGGTACGTTTAGTACATATAAGGACTATATGACTAACCGAAAGCATTTGCCGGAGTGAGTGGATGATGTTTAAAAATGGTGTAAGGCGTCGAAGTAGACCTCCGTAATGACCTCCCATTATTCCAAAACTCGAAACCGCTGAACACGCGAGGAGAAAAATTTACATGTCTCCCTAGACTGCTTGTAAATTATAAAATCCCTGCCAAATTGCTTCCTCTTGCTGTCTTATGGCTTGCTCTTCTTATGTCAGTATATTTATAAGTGTAATGTAAAATATGGTTTGTGATTATTTATTTTCAGCTTTACGACGAATTCGATTCTGTAAATAATATTTAAAAAAAAAACTTCAAATTGAGAATTAATATTTACACTACTGTATCTCTTCTTTTAAACCTCCCAAAGAAATTTGATACGGTTTTCACTAATCAAAAGAACGATAAACGGGAGAGACTTTTGTATGTGATTTGCAGAAAAAACAAGGACCCGTGCAGATCCAGGAGCGGGTCGTTGATTAAATATAAAAATAAAATTCTGATTTTAAAACTTTTGCTTCGTTACCATCTGTAATCATATTGGTAAACGTGTATTGTACATTATTGCAGTGATGTTATTACAATCACAGCACGCTTCATTTAACCTTAAAGTACTCGGTCGTAATCCATTTGTTTCTTGCCAATGCATTTAACAGAAGCCTTTATTGCTCGATCGCCTGTCAGACATTAATTACCATTTCAAATATAAAGTGCACAAGTTATATACGAAATTTTTGAATTAATTACGTAAAACTTTATTCCTTAAGAACCATAGATTAATATTGATAACTAAGGATTCACCCCGGCTTTGCAAAGAGTTGAAATTTTCAAAAATCTTTTTTGCGAATGCTTACGATATAAAATAAATCTATATATTATGTTTAAAATTTCTACTATGTGTTTGAGTCTACTATATTCTTTGAAATGAAATTTCTAGTATATTCTTTTTGTTACTAATGTGTTTGAGCTTTGGGCTCTTGTTGATACGATGCGAACTACATTTTTCCTTCATCTAAATAAAATGTTTAAGTGTAGCTTACAATTCCGAAACAGTTTTTAATTTATTCCGTACGTACTGTAGTTAGCACTTGGCCTTTTCACGCTCGGTAAATTTTACATAAAGCTTGGTGTGAACTATTAAAATCCGTTTAAATAAACACGAGATAATTTTCAAGTTGCGTAGCGGCCAGACCTTCGCGTTTATGTAACTATTTTCAGCTATTGTAGTAATTATATGAGGTCGCTGTTTGCATAGTGAGCGCAAACATGTCCCTACTTAGCAATGGTTGTTAGACACGGAACCTACATCCCTGTTAATATTAACATGAATGACGGTTAATATTGGATGTTTATTTAATTGACCTATCTGAATACAGCTAGTCAGCTAGCTAGAAGCGTAGATAAAAGCTAAGCTAACTTAGTTTAGATTAGCTCGCTAAACTTAGTAGACTGCGTCACCAATGCGAGCTAAGCTAAACTAGTTAGCTTTGCTTTCGGTCTGCATTCAGCTTTATATTGTGACCATAAAAGCTATGAAACATGTATATAACCCAAAACGTCAATGAATCAATACTAATAAAAGTAAAAATTAAAGTGTCTGTGATTTTGAATAAAAGCTTTCCTTAGCAACGCCTGCTGAAATGCATTTGCGTTTGAATACAAAATGAATTTTCAGGCATACCTTACCCACTCAATGAAAAAAAAGCATAAATTCTTTTATTTATTTATTATAACTGTGACTGGGTAATGCAGTGTGTTTCTGCTCAATACTTAATTAAATTACATTTCCTACGAACTGGCGAATTGAATGGGACGATAATGAGATTATCATTTAAAATAACATAACACAAGAAACACGGCCGTATATATCCTCTGAACACGGGAAGTTGATATCATGCACACACAATGTGGAAAATCCTTTTGGAACAAATTAATTCCCCCGACACGGTGTGTCAACACGGTCGACGTGAAACAATTATGACAACTGAACAATGTGCGGTAATGGATTGTTTAAAATTTTATGTAACCTTGCTGCATTCATAATGTTAGGTCACATAATTAAATAGAAAAACAAAAATGTTACTTACACTTTACAACAGAGAGAGAACCAACTTTTTTTAAAGAATACTGGCTGGTGCCCGCGAATTCGTTCGCGTTCATTTACTTGTCCGCACGATTACTTGTTGCTATAACACTTTGGCCAGGTGTTAGCTTTTATTTTATTTTAGACTAGCTGGTGCTCGCGACTTCGTCCGCGTTCTGGATGCAAGGTACCCTATGTCCTTTTTGGTGTCCCAGACAACGTGTATGCAAAATTTCATGCTGATCGGTTCAGTAGTTTTTGCGTGAAAGAGTTACAAACATCCATACATCCATCCATACAAACTTTCGCATTTATAATATTAATGCAAAATTTCATGCTAATCGGTTCAGTAGTTTTTGCGTGAAAGAGTTACAAACATCCATACATACATCCATACAAACTTTCGCATTTATAATATTAATACGATTAATAGGATTATCCCTTGGGAACATCTGTTTTAGATGATCCCCAGTAAATGAAAATTTACAATTTCTTAAATATTCTACGAATAGATAAATATTCAATAAAAAAAATTAGTATGATGTGTGATTATGATTATAAAATTTTTACCAAACATTTTCAGAACACACCTTATAGTTGTTGAAAATATTTGTTGAAAAGTTCAATTATGTTTTGTTTTCTTTACATATCAATTTACTTGATGAGTTTTCTGTCCAAACATTAATCAAATAAACACAATATAGGAAAACTATTAATCGATCAAAAATTGCGATAAAATGTTATCAATCCATTATCCTTTTACATAAATAATGAACACCTACGAGTCACATCAATCTAATTGACTATGTTTGTGTAGTTTTTTTAATTTACTTTTTTTATTATTATTTTTATAAGATTATATTACACATGGACTTTACTTCGGTTAGAGAAGCTTTTAATTGTAAGAAAGCTAGGAATAAGAAAGAGCGTTTAGTATAAGAAATCAGAAAAAAACATTGGTTTTTCTTTGATGTAAAGTTGAACGTCGAGTTTCGTATTTTAAAATTCAAAATTAAATTCTTGTTGTTCCATAAACAAAAGACTGCCGCTCGAGTAACATTTGCATCAAGAACAGATAGGATCCCGTGTAAGGACGTCTAGAATATAGGTCGAGTATACGGCCTTTCAGGTTCCCAAGTCATGTAAGAAAATTGCCGCTGGACAAGGTATAAGAGAGAGTAACAAAACAAAAACCTGTCGTGAAACATATTCTTTTCTGGCTCGCATTCTTGAGGCTTTCACTATTATTGTGCGGGCCTGTAGCACCTGCTCATTTGATATGGCCTGGCTGTTATGGCTTACTGAGTGGGCAGAGCCTCCGGCTAAGGAGGGTGCGCTGGTCAGCCGTTCGACGGTTAGTCGAGGAGGAGAGGGTCGTATTTTCCAAAACAAGTTTTGTACTGGTACTAATGGTCTTTATCAAGCCGGAGCAAGAAGAAGACTGATTTTTTATTAAAAAAAGCCTATCTATATTACAAATGTAGCTTATACAACTAGTGACTATGCTACGATATGTTACACATTCCTATCTATTACATGCTATCTCTATCTTATATCTATCTCTGTCTAATATTATTCCTGTCTCTATCATGTGTTGTCTCTGTTTTTAATGTTGTCTATTTCATTCTAACTTATGTTGCCTTTATTTATTCAAAAATGATTCTATACAAAACAAATATACAAATAACTATTCTATGTGGCTGTCCCGAACATTCTCCCGCCGTGCGTCGTCCTCAGGGCGATGCATCTTCTATCTGCTGGAGGGCAGCCGGCTCCGTTGACAGGACCACCAACTTCTTGGTAGGCCTCCGTAGAGTGCCAGCCTTCGTTCTGACGTCGACCGTCCTCACAGCTCCGTCGGGTCCGGGGTAAGCCGCTATGACCCTTCCTCGCGGCCATGTGTTGCGAGGTAGGGTGTTGTCCGCGATGAGTACGACGTCTCCTATTACGATCTGCTGTCCCCGTCCTTGGGGCTCCCGCCGGTGCTGAAGCTCAGGGAGGTATTCCCGAAGCCAGCGCCGCCAGAACAAATCGGCGAGACGTTGTGATGCACGCCAGTGTGTGCGTCCGATGGTGTCCTCCTCTGCAAAGGCTCCTATGGGCGGATCTCGGCCCGACCCCATCATGATGAAGTGGTTCGGTGTGAGCGCCTCGGGATCGTCAGGATCGACCGAGACGTGTGTGAGCGGTCGGCTGTTGACTGTGTACTCAGCCTCCGCTATTAAGGTGGCGAGTACTTCTTCTGTAGGGCGCCGCTCATGTAGCACACTGTTGAGGGATGTCTTGACACTTCGCACGAGACGTTCCCAGGCCCCACCCATAAAGGGGGCACCAGGAGGGATGAAGCGCCAATTGATCCTCTTCCTATTTGCTTCCTCTTGAAGCAGTTGGTCTGAAGCTCGCCGTAGTTCACGTTCTGCGCCATGAAGGTTCGTGCCGTTGTCCGACCAAATTTCTGTCGGGCAGCCGCGACGCGCTATCATGCGTCGCAGTGCCATGACGGCAGAATCCGTTGTCAAGGATGCGGCGATCTCTAGGTGTACGGCGCGCGTCGTCAAGCAAGTAAACAGCGCGACGTACCTCTTCTGTGTGGTGCGTCCCACAGCGACTGCAAGTGGCCCGAAGTAGTCGAGGCCTGTGTAGGTAAACGCACGTCTATGATGTGCTAGCCGGCATGGTGGTAAGTCTCCTGTAGGTGGCACTGGTGGCTGCGATCTACGAATCCTACATGGGAGACATCTATTCACTATCATGCGTGTGACCGGGCGTAGCCGAAGAATCCAATAGTGTTGTCTACACTCATTTATCGTCAATTCGACGCCAGCGTGATGTAATTGCCTATGGACGTGTTCTATGTAGAGCTTGCAGACTTGGTCATTGCCATCGAGGACTGCAGGGCTCTTCAAACTATCAGGAACGTCTTGCGTGGCGCCAATACGAGTCTTCAGTGTGATGACGTCGTTTTCTATCTTCACCGCTAAATGGCGTAGACGGCTATTTGGAGTTATTCTTCTATCGTTTCTCAGGTTGTGTAAATCTTCGGAGAACGCCTTTTCCTGACTGCTTCTAACGAGGATTTTCTCCGCTTCGTGTAGAAGGTCCGTAGGTATTGGAGTGTATGACTTCTGTTGTTGAGGAGCTTTCGGAAGTTTCTTCTGTTGTTTCCGTGTCATTTTATGCTCCCGCCATACAGGATCGGTTTCAGGTCGTTTTGTCGTCCTCTTGTAATTCACACGTTCCTTTTTCTGTTTACAAAGTCGGATGAAGTGTAGCACACGTGCAGTGCTTCTAACTAGTTTCTCCCACTTGGAGAACCTGTTGCTATCGGGGATGCACTGCTCCAATTTTGACCTTCCTATTATGACGGTCACGTGCACCTTTTCTTCTCCGGTTTGTGTTGTGGTTGCAACTCTCTCTCGTGGCCATCTATCGGGTGCTTCCAGCAGGAAGCTCGGCCCGTTGAACCACCTATGTTGCGAGTTGAAGTCGATGGGTACATCCCGGGTTGCATCGTCCGCAACGTTCAATTTGGTAGGCACCCAGCGCCACTCGCCTATTTTGCTGTGTTCTTCTATTGCTGCAATGCGATGAGCGACGAAAGGTTTGTAGGACCTAGCGCCTGTTTGCAGCCATGTGAGCACAGTTTTGCTATCTGTCCAGAAGACCTTCTTGTCAGGTTTCCTGTCGTGCTCTTCTATTACTGTTGTCGCCATCCTGCTTCCCATTACTGCAGCCATCAGTTCGAGTCGCGGGATCGACATCAATTTGAGTGGTGAGACTCGCGCCTTCGCTGTTACAAATGCCAACGACACTTGTCCGTCTGGCCTAGTGATGCGCCAGTATAGGGCTGCGGCGTATGCATTCTCGCTCGCATCCACGAACACGTGTAGTTCTATTTTCGAAGCATCGCTATAGTTGTGGTAACAGCGAGGTATGTTTATGTCGCGTAATCTCTTCAAATGTTCTAGCCACACTGTCCATTGGCTAGTCAGATCGTTGTCTATCTTTTGATCCCAGTCTATACCTCTGCGCCATAACTCTTGAAATATTTGCTTGGCTCGTGTGGTCACAGGCGATGCGAGTCCAAGCGGATCGAACAGGGACATAATTATTTTCAAGGTTTCCCGCTTCGTCGGTTGAGTGTTGTCTATGGCGCCAGGTGGCAGTCGAGCCAAGTTGAGATCGAAGGTCAGCTCGTCAGTAGCAGGTCTCCATATGACTCCCAGGAGACGTTCTATTTTCATGCTATTGTCGAGATCTATGTTTCTTGTTTCTATTGTGGAGTCTTCGTTTAGCGCTTCGAGTATCTTCTTTGAATTCGATGTCCACTGGCGTAGTTCGTAGTGGGCTTCTCTATTAATTTGACGTACTCGAAGGGCTACATCTATGGCTTCTTCTTCGCTGTTGAAGCTTTGTAGATAATCATCTACGTAGTGGTTTCGAACAATCGCCGTGTACGCTTCGGGATACCTATTTCTGTATCTTTCGGCGTTTCTGTTCTTCACAAATATAGCCGATGCAGGCGACGACGTGGCTCCGAAGATGAGGGAGGTCATCCTATATTCTATCGGAGGCTCATTGCCTCGTTGTCTTCCTCTCCACAAGTATCGGAGCGCATCTCTATCTTGCTGTCGTACTTTCACCTGCATAAACATTTCTGCTATATCTGCAGACACGGCGAATCTATGTTGTCGCAACCTCATCAAAACCCCTGGTAGCGACTGTATGAGGTCGGGTCCGGTTAACAGGTAGTCGTTGAGCGAACGCCCCAACGTCTTGGCTGCTGCGTCATGCACTATGCGGACCTTTCCCGGTTTGGTGGGGTTGAGCACAGGAAAGTGTGGCAGGTACCAGGTCTTTCCTGGCGTTCTATGGGGAGGCGCCTTCTCTGCGTATCCCTTGTCTATGAGTGCGTTCATCTGCTCCTCATAGCGATCCCGAAGTTGTGGATCTCTATCAATCTTCTTCTCTGTCGTGTGGAGCCGTCTAAGCGCGTTGTCGTAATTGGCGGGCATTTGAAACTCGTCCGATTTCCATAATAACGATGTCTCGTAATGTCCGTCGCTATTCCGTTGAGTGGTTTCGGCAAGCGTCTTGATGGCTCTTTCTTCTATATCGTTTGATGGTCTCTTTGGGGTGATCATCAGCGACTCCAGAGAGAAGTATTGTTTCAACTGTTCGTCCATGCTATCTTCTGTTTTGTGGACGATGTTGTTGATGGAGTCCACACGGCGACCGAGCATGCGCGCGTGTGACCCGTGTAACACCCATCCGAGCGCAGTGAGAGACGCGACCGGCTGATGTCGGTGTCCCTTTCTGATGTGTTTGGCAAGCAGCAAGTCCCAATTGTCCTGCCCGATGAGAAGTTTCGGCTGGACGCGAGGATATTTGAGCTTTTCTCTTATGTTGTGGAGATGCTTGCAGTTCGACAGGTCTCGCTCCGATACGGATTGAGCGGAGAGCTGTAGATTATCAATCGTTCTCGCTCGAATGTTGCAGGTGTTTCTATCGCCGTGTAAAGTTACTTTTACACGGCGTGATCTATTTACTTCCACTTCGGTGTTTGATATTGCCTCTATATGTAGAGGATCGACGGGCCCTTTTGCGCCTATTTGTTGCGCCAAATCACTATCTATTAGGGTCACCGTCGATCCATCGTCGAGCAGGGCGTATGTCTGGACACTTCCTTGGGGGCCGGAGACGCGAACAGGAACAAACTTCAAAAATGATTGTGTTTCTGACGGTTGCCAAGTTGAAGTGACCACCTCTTTTCGATCACTATTCTCTGTTTTTTCGAAGTGGAGCAGTCTATGGTGAAAACGCGGGCATTTGTTCACTTTGCACTCCGATGTGTGACACTTGTGTATCCTTGTTCTATTCTTCAAGCATCGGAAGCACAATTGCTTGTCCTTGGCTATGTTCCACCGCGTTTTCGTGTCTGCTTCTATAAATGTTGGGCATTTTTCTATTTTGTGTTCGGTATTTTGGCATACCGGACAGGCAGACACATCTATCTCTGTTGCGGCGTAAGTCTTTTGAATCCGTCGGGGCGCGTGGGTTGCTTCTTTGGGTGCCACGAACTCCGGTAGTGTTATAGGATCGTAGAGCTCCGCCTGGGTTTCGAAGAATCTCGCTAATTTCAACAGGTCCGGTTGTTCCTTCGGTTGATCTCTGATGAAGGTGACCCAGTTGTTCTTGATTGTAGGGGAAAACTTCTGTATTGTTTCGCTCAAGATGGCTGGATTGAAGAGAAAGTGCGACTTCTCCAGCGTTTGTAGAGTCCTCACGATGCTGGTGACCCGCATGGCGAAGTTACAGATGTCACGAGGTGAGTCTGTCAGTCGGGGAAGCGTCCTCAGTCTTTCCAGTTCGGATAAGGCGATGTAATCCGGTCGGCCGAACCGGTTTTCCAGCGTCTTCATCACTTCCGGAATGTTTATGTTGTGGACGAGGAGGGTTTCGACTGTCTCCTTTGCTCTTCCATGTAGACTTTTCCTCAATCGCGCTATATTTTCACTATTGCTGTAGTTTTGGTGAGATTCTTCGTAGGCCGCCTTGAACGTTAGCCATTCTTGGTGTGACCCGCTATAAGGTGGTAGCTCCATGAAATGGCGCGGAGCTTGTTGGCCCGATCTCGCGGCCATGGTGATTGCTGCAGCCAAATCCGTTAGCCCTATATACTGGTTAGGGGGCGCTGCAGCAGGTACTACGTCTATCGCGGGCTTGCTTCCACTCGGGGGCCGATCTTCTATATGTACGGGGATTGGAGCCGGCGTGGTCGTGGTGGGTAGCACCTGGGCCTGCTCTATTATGCAGGTCTCTATTGGTGGCGCTCCCGGCGCTAAAAGCGCTTGACTATGGACCCAGGTGTCGACTCTCTCCTTCGTAGTTTCTTCATCTTCAACGGTGTCGTCGTTGATTGTGTCGGCGTCCGAATCGTATTCCAATTCTTTAAGTTTTGCGGCAGCAAGCTTCACTTGTAGTTCCAGTAGCTTTATTCTAGCTTTTTCTATTTGGGCCCTCTTCTTGGACCGATGTGACGAGGCTCTCATTCTAGAGCGTACGTCCGAAGGAGGTGCACCGAGCGTGGGGACCGATTGCTGTCCCTCTCCCGCCGGTGCCGAAGCGATCGTCGCAGCCGTCGACGTCGAAGTTGTCGTCGTGGCCGTCGCTTGTGACGTCGTTACTATTGACCCCGCGGACCACGTGTCGGGTGACGACGTGGTGGCGAGGGCGGACGCGGGAGTGATTGGTCTCCCGCCGTCCCGAACACTGGACGCGTGAGCGATTGATCTCTCGTCGTCCCGAACAGCGGACGCGGGGGCGATTAATTCCCCGTCGTCCCGAACACTGGGTGCGGGTGCGATTAATTGCCCGTCACCTCGAGCAGAGTTACTCCTTGTAACCGGCATGATGTCAACCTATACCCTCTCTCCTCGACAGACAGCAACTAACAAACGGCTATATCCGGCTCGTTTGGACCATAAAATGTGCGGGCCTGTAGCACCTGCTCATTTGATATGGCCTGGCTGTTATGGCTTACTGAGTGGGCAGAGCCTCCGGCTAAGGAGGGTGCGCTGGTCAGCCGTTCGACGGTTAGTCGAGGAGGAGAGGGTCGTATTTTCCAAAACAAGTTTTGTACTGGTACTAATGGTCTTTATCAAGCCGGAGCAAGAAGAAGACTGATTTTTTATTAAAAAAAGCCTATCTATATTACAAATGTAGCTTATACAACTAGTGACTATGCTACGATATGTTACACATTCCTATCTATTACATGCTATCTCTATCTTATATCTATCTCTGTCTAATATTATTCCTGTCTCTATCATGTGTTGTCTCTGTTTTTAATGTTGTCTATTTCATTCTAACTTATGTTGCCTTTATTTATTCAAAAATGATTCTATACAAAACAAATATACAAATAACTATTCTATGTGGCTGTCCCGAACAATTATAGTAAACGTATATGTATTATATTATTCACACTTGTATGTTGTATGTTTGTATGTCTTTGTATGTTTGTTTGTACTTAATGAATAAACTTAAACTACTTATAATACAGTAACTTTAGCATTTCACTTCGGAAAAACTGCAACCAAACTGAAAAGCTGATGCTTTCAGCTTGGTTGCAGTTTTTCCGATGTCATGCCCATTTTTCGTCTAAAGTTACTGGATTATTAAAAATACGTCCACCTACATTATTATCGAGTAATATTTAATTAACATAAGTATTTAATTTTCAACAATACTAAAATGATAATTCCATAATAAGTATACAATCTCTAACATATACTTACTGTGAGTCAAAGTAACAAAAAGATATGCCATCGCCGAGTTTTCTTTAGGATTTTAGAGTTTTCTTGGCTGCAAAATAAAAACTTTCCCTTAAAAGTTATCTTGTTGCTAACTGTTAGTGCAAACCGCATCAAAAGCTGTTACTGTTACATAATTTGAAAATAGGTACATTGTATAATCGGAGCCACTGTCTGCATCGTCGCTTATTAGTCTATTTACATTTTATACCGGGTGCGTCTTATATTTTCTGCGTCTTATACACTTGTACACAATATAAGAAATTGTGTCAAGAGGCTTCATCCACATGACATTAATGTGTACTGCTACACAAACACACAAACAGTAAACGTGTCGTTTCCAACACACGCTGAAATGGTTCACTCAACTAAAGGGACAAACGATACACGTCTCCCATGAGATTTGCCACACGTGATCGCCGAGTTTTTTTCCACTTTCCTTTTATGATCATTGTGCTTATTTCCGATAACACATTATCTAATTTAAAAATAAGGCATTGTTTCGATTAAATTACTTGTGTAGACTTATTTGAAACTTAACACTAAAAGGGAAATGAAAAAATAGTTTTTATTATATAACGCAAGACAGGCGTTTTACATCAGATACATAATACAAATACAGCCTGTATACTCTGTGTAGGCTAAAAGATAATATAGAACAGATAAATAGGCGCTGCCATTCTTGGTCGGATTCAATATTGTGATTCGTTTCAGTCATTGTGATCTCGTAGCTATTTAATTTATTATAAATCATTTGACCCCACGTTTGTGTTGTATAAATTAAGGCTATGGCCTCAGTGGACGCTTTTGTCGAGCGTGCAGCGTGGCGGGGCGTGCAGCGTGTATGTCAAACACGCGCTCGGTCGGCCACCACTCGGTATACTTATTTCTATTTACAGAGGATAATGACATAATAAAAATATATCATTATCCCTTGTTAATTGAAAGGAATTATCTAACAAGCTATTTATTATTTAGTTCCAAACTCCGCATTTCCAAAACAAAGCAATCAAACCATTAGTTGTATTGTAAAACTTAGAAAGTACAATAAAAGGGAGACGATACTGAAGTAAATTATAAATGACTGGGGTAAAGTAGGTCGAGTCGGTGGATGGGTAGTTAAGGTACGTTTTCGCTACTCCTACGTAATATTGAGAAGTACATAAAACACGACCCAAAGGGAATCGGTTACTTATGGTGCTGGACCCTTCCGATACGATCGTGAATTTTGTTTGTATCACAATGTGATGTGAAGTTCATGTAGATATTTAAAAAAAAAATACATATGTAACAAATGAAACCTCGTTAGGCTTATTTGTTTTGATTTTCTCAATTTATACTTAGCCCAATTAGGTACCTTTACTTAAAATCTGCAGAAAATACCTACACATATTTCATTAGTTTTTTTCGTGTTGCAATTTGTTATAAATATATGCTATTCGTTATAAATACATGCTGGTCCGTGGTCTAAACAGGAAGGCAGTAGATAATCGGGTAGCTGCTCCGAGTCTCTGACGCTAATGTTACGATAAACACTCATAACATATCCTGTTATGAACTGAAAGACTATGATAAAATGTTTAAAAAAAAATGCTATCAATAACAATTCAGAATCTTATGTTATCTATCTATTATTGTGATTCCCGTACAATATAGTGTATGAGTGCTGTATGAGACATATGTTGAAAATGGCCACAGCACGGAATGGGGAAACACAGGCTTTTTTCGTTAGACTAATGCTTTTGGTCCGAATACTAGGACAAAAAGTTGTATTTAAATGTGCACTAAAGAGAAGTAACAGCAAAATATTGAGCGAAAAATACAGTCTACACTGCACTGCAAAATACCACTGCACTGGTGGTCTTAGTCCGCGATATACCGCGTACAAATTTTGGGTAATAACTCTAAGGAGATATATCAGCAACATATACAATTTTTATTTACTAGAAATAATGTTGTTATGACTTTTATTTTATTTACTAGAAGTAATAGAAAATATACAAAAAAACAATGGCACCGACCGAAGTGAACACTTGAACAATTACGTGTGTATTTTTTGAATCGTCAGGAAATATTTTACAATATATGTACATACGAGTATAATTATATATGTCGGTTACACACATGGTTACGGTAACGAGTTCAATAGTTTTTTTCCCATCTCAAAAATTGTTATTTTTTTAAATTTGTTTTCGCAAGGATGTATTATTACGTAACATATTCTAGTTTCAGTGGTATTGTGTAGATGGCGCAATATCTGAAAATGTACACAGGTGTCGATAACGAAGTACAATAGTTTTTTCCCATCTCAAAAATGCCCAATGTGCCTAACGAAGTTTTCACTTCAAAAACAAATAAAAAAAATTACAAATTATTTTAGTTGTAATTATTTAAATAATGAACTAAGTAATTAGACCTGTTTCGATTCCCACATACAACGTGTACCGAAAATTATTATACCTTACGTTAAATTTGTTTTATTTTCTTTAACACAACTTCAATCAATTCTTCATACAATCTGAGAATACAAAGATTTATGTTTGTTTTACAAATTATGACAACAAATTGTCGTCGACTTGACAAATATTAGATTATTATGCAAACACGAAAACACAACAAGAAACTCATTTGTCAGAGATGTGTCTAGACATTGTATAATTCGTCTGTTTTCAACTTGTACGATAAAATCTTCGTTGTCTTCAAATTACATTATATTTCAGAATTCCACAGTAAAACAGTATGTGTCTCCTATTATATTATGGCAGATATATCCAATTTCGAAACTAATCTATTTTCATCAGTGTCAATGCAAACAGATAAAATTGTCGATTGCATATTACGAAAACAAATAAATTATATGATTGTTTAAGTCAACAAAGCGCGACGCAATTTGGACTCTATCTAAATTCAATTAAAGTCAATATTGATTCGTGTGTTTATGAGAAAATATATCGGACTGCGCCCGAAATTGGGAATGTTAGCGCACGTAACTTGATAATGAGTGTTAGACTAGAAATGACAATATACTGTTTGGATCATAGATATAAAGTATATAGATCGGCGATGCAATTATTTGAGCGAGACCAAAAACGAAATACATTAGTGTGCATGTGATATACATGTGTGCGAGACAAATAGTGCTTCGCCTTGCTGCCTTTACTTTGATTTATCGATAAGTACAGATTGCAATGTCTTTTTTCGTCTCTTGTGATTTGACGCAGATGTATTATATAGAATAACTTAATATTAATTAATAAATTAATAAATAAATAAAAAAAAATTTTGAAGCAATAAAAATATTTTTTAATTTTTTAATTTTATTTGAGAAAACAAACAATAACACATAACAATTTTATATTTAAATCAGACTTACTTTTAAAAATTAAATTACAGTTAACACTTTTTTGGCAGAAATTACCTTACGTGTCTTATTAAAATTTATAAAACTTAATAATGTCTAATAAACCTTATAATAATCAACCTAAGGCACCAATTCTCACAATTTACGCACAATCTAGGCAAACTTTCTAAGCATATTGAAGACAAATTATGTTTTTTACATAAATATATAAAAAATTCAAAGGAAATATGTTTTCCTTTGAAGCCCCTGAAACTTCAGACATTGTTTTGGATCTTAGATCTTCAAGTAGCAGCGTACTACTTTTTATGCAGATAAAAATGCAGTAAATTGACAGTAAATGACATGAAGTAATTGATTAGTACATAGTTCAAAGGCATGCGTAAATTTACGTATTTACACTAAAATATATTACGATTAAGAAATAACATACCGGCATGAATAATGTGGGTATCGAACCAGAACGTAACTTTACTCTTTGTACGCCTATGAGAAAAACTTTTTTGTTCAAAGTGCTTACTGCATATACTCGAATATTTTTTGGGAACCCATTCTTCTCTATTTATCATTTTTAGCCATTTTTGTCGGACTTCAATATTTTGAGGCAATCTGAAACATTAGAGTTTAAATTATTTTAGAAGAATATTTACAACAGTTAAATTTGGCTACGGAACTCAAAAAAAAAAAAAAACAAATTTAGATTTAATATTACGAAGTTGAATAAGGCTGCATACAAGTCATACCTTTGCCGGTTAGGGAGATATTTATAATATATTCAGTATATACTACTCTATGACAATATCGATAAGAAGTTATCGATAGCGTCAATCTCTACAAAAATTTGGTAAATAATAACAAGAATTCATGTATTTGTTATCTTTTTAAATCAAATATCTATGCATTTACAGCAATAGTGAAATAAAGTGTGATAATGTTGTACATCCATTTGTGTACAAAACTTTTGTAACAGTTCTAAAACATAGCAACTAGAGAGCAAAATATTTCAATCGTACTTACCTGTGAAATGTACAATTTTGTGGGTTTTCTTGCTTAGATGAGTTACATCCAGGTACTGAACACGTAACCATAATGAATCTCGTCTGCTAAACACTATTTTGCACTTTAAAACACGAGATTTTGCGAAAAATATACGAATTTGTTTCGTTCACAACTGACCCTAAGACACTACTTGACACTAGCGTGTACGTGAATGGTCTTGCCTATCTGTCTCACTCTAACATACGCGTATACTATGCTCTTTCTCTTTTGCATTGCCAATCTACTAACGGAACGGTAGCAATACTAAATCTATGGTTTTGATCCAATTTTGAATTTGTATTCAAAATAAAAATCAACTAATTCCATGAAGTTCGTCCATGACTTTACTTGTTTGTTTCATTGCTTTCTGGTAACTATAAACGGTAACTGGTAACAAAAAATACCAGAGGGTTACAAAAAACAGAGGTTATTTATTTGTGTCAAATTAGATATTGTAAGTATTTATCTATATATTATAGAGTGGCTACGGCCACACACTTCCGGTGACTATAGCAGTGTGCTCCTACCATTACTAAATTTTAAACTTTAGTATCATTGTTCAAAATTATCAAAATCATCAGTGTTCATTACGAACAAATAGTCTTACCATTTCAATTAGATACGAGTACCTACCCACATAATTCAACACAAATAAGGATTCGAAGTTGAGCAACTATAATTTACGCCATAGAAAATTAGTTTCACTAAGTAATCTTTTAAAACGATAAAATTGATCTACAATTACATACTTCCGACGTTGGGGAGAAGGTGATTTATGAAGCTAACTTTACAGGCGGTGACATGAAACCACACATAACTAATACGAGATTGTTCGGCCCACACCAAGTGCGACCACGAATTTATCATTGTCAATGTGTCGTGTCATTTGTTATAATTAGTTATGTACACGCCTTCTGGTTTTCTGTGAGCTAAATAGAAAGTATATCCACATAAGTAAATAAAAGGATTGCACATTCACCATTAATGGTTGTAGTGAGTTTTGCCTCCGAGTTTTCTTAGTACAAGTCAAGTGTTTCACAATATTAAGGTGTGTATAATTATGTTATGTGCTTGTCTGGTGATAATTTTTATTATTATAAACACAATTTTTATACACTTTTTTCTGAAATACGAATCTCAATTTATTGTAAAAAAAAGTTATATATTTTTATTGTTAAAAGTACTACTCCTTACCTGGTTACTTTACGCTTGTCTGAAACTCGCATTGGTAAAAATTGGTAACCTTTTGAAGTGATCCAAGAATCTATATTTCACGCTTTTTATAAAGCTGGAAGTGCTGAGACAGAGCTGAGAACATGCTGGCCTGCTGGTCCACAGATTGAAACAAATGACAATCAACAAGGTAACAAAGTCTGAAGAATATTGCGAGTAGGAGAGAATTTTTCATTGCAACGATTCCAAGTATACGTCGTGATTAGATTAGCGACATGTGGTCGAGTATCGTCATGCTGTAAACTGACTTTATTGTATCTCTCGTTGATTTGCGGTCGTTTATATTTCAAACGCATCAATTGAGTTCGATAACGATCTCCAGTTATTATTTCAGTCGATTTAAATAGTTCGTTATTACATTATTACATGTCGAGCTGGTTTCATAAAACATGAAACCATGAATATTCGGTTTGTAATCGACGTGAAAGCAAAGCTAGCTGGGATATTCCCATGATTTTTTTGCAATTGCGCTGTCGGCAATTCTTAGTGAACCTGCTTTTATTTCTTATTCATAATACAATATAGAAACATATCAACATCTCTTTCATTCAACTCGTAAGGTTTTTTCCTCTAGATGAAAATTACTCTATGTCCTTTTCTGTATTCCAGACATCGTGTATGCAAAATTTCATGGTGGTCGATCTATTGGGTGAAAGCGTAAGAAACAAACAAACAAACTCACAATTATTTTAATTGTTAGAATGCTACGAGCTTCTAAAAGTAATCGTAATAATGCATGCTTACGAATAACCAAAAACTATTGTTGGCTCAATGGCAACTTCAATATCCATATCATATAATCGCAAAGGGTTCTGCAAACGAACGCTTTAATGCGAAATTCAAAACGTCTGTAATCCCATCAGCAACGGTGCTTGAATAACAAAATGGTTACCACAGCAAAGGTACTCTCATGCAAATAACGCGAACCACGTACAAAACATTTCGTTAGAACACGTCTCATACGAGCGTTATATTTTTACAAATCGCGTGTCACTGAACATTTGTAAACATATAGGTATGGATCATTTTTTATATATTTGTATATGTAATGTACTAGCAACACGCTTCCGGCTTCGCTTGGGGTGCAATTTTTATATATAAATATCTTTCCCGTTAATCCCTCTTTGCATGTATGAAAACCGAATTAAAATCGGTCTACCCATTTCTTCAAAATCTCGAGAATCACGAGACAAACCAACATAATATTTTTATTAAAGACTAGCCAATGACTGCGACTTTCCCTCTTGGACTCCATTATGTGTGAATTGTGAAAATTATCTAATAAAAGTATCGTATACGTTCTGAACCTTTAAATAAGAAAGCAGCATCCATTCCAACTCAAATAAATCGGGTAAATTGTATATCATTGTTATCACTGTCACAGAAAGCCAGAGCGCGCGTTTATGAAAAGTTATTGTAATTATATTTGCGCGGTCATACGAGATATATATATATATACCTACGTTCTTTCATATATGATACGCAATACATTATGAGATGTTTTCTCGTTTTATTTATATTTATCAAGGACTCCATCAATGACATCTGTTAGTGCTACAGCAAACATTTAAAAGGCACAACGGAAACGAGGCAATCTCATTAGTATCCTGAAACAGTTATAGAATTTAACTCATTATACGTTTATTAATTTCATGGTGTAGTTAGTCCACAAATTACTTGTTACAGATTTTGACTATATAAATTTTACTTGACCAGCACAGCACCCTGCTTTGTCTTTCAATATCAACGTGATGTTTAAGATCGCTGATAATAATAATAGATATGACTAAAACATTTAATTTTAATTAATTTGAAATTAATGAAACAAATAATAATTGTTTGGTTAACCAACAATGGTTCTTTCAGAATTTCTTCACTCATTTCAACTTTTCAAGTTTTTTTTTTAGCAACAAAAAAATAACCAATATACTTCTATAAGGATCGCTTTCCGCGTATATAGCTCTGTATGTATGCTTATATATTTTAAACTACCTAGCGGATTTTAATACAATTTTCACTAATATATTGGGATTTAGTTGTAATGGACCGGAATCTATATATCTATATAAAATTCAACGAGGACGAAGTCGCGGGCATCAGCTAATAAAGAATATAAGAAGCGTAAGCGAAGCCACTATAAACCGCTAGCTGACTGTAGCAGAAACTAATTAATCAAATAATTAATTTAATATTCATTGACACCGAGTAAGTAAACAGCGATAATTGCCATGATCCAAAATACATTACAGGCTAAAACGCGAACAATGAAACCATCGTTATTTACACTTCACACAAGCTGAAATAATATTCATCCAATTGGCCGCAACGGGCGTTTGTATTTTCTATTTCTCTTATCTGAATTTGAAATTTAAAGGACGCTGCGCATTGCTGATCTTCTTTGCATGCATAAAATGTAGATAAAATGTAGTGAAAATTTTGAATGTTACAGTGCACTTCGCGTTTGCACTATGTCAACATATTTATATAGCAATATCAAAGGGAAAATAAAATATTTGAATTGGTTCTTATGTTTTTCGTTATATAAAACTTTCACTACATACATAAAACTAATTTACTAACTAACATTATTTAAAGCTTATTGCACATCGTTGTATACTTGTGCTCTATGGGCAAATTATACACAAAAATGTTACAACGCCCTTCGTGTTTAACAACGCGTTTAGGGCGACGTTAGGACTTCTGTAGTGCTTCAGGCATGTTCGCTATGATGAGCGTCTATTCCTAACCGACAAACCACGCTGTCCACTGATTGTTTTTATACAAAAATGCGTAAAAAGTACTGCGTCACTTGTTAGACGGGTGCGGGGCAGCTCTTTGCATAACAAAGTTATTGCAATGATCGCTGATAGGCTAGATTGTATATACTCGTACATATATCCGATATTGTAGTAATAGACATGTTGGTGTTAGTTTTTAGCTATTTACTTATTACTATTATTTCTTTTCTTTAATTTTGTATTATATCTTAGTATGTATTATAACTGTGTATAAAAATGTAAAATATGGGTCTAGCTACCTGAAATTAAATGAATTTGAATTTGAATAAAAACATTAGAGAACTTTTAGCAGTTGTCGATAAGGTATTCAGTCCCTGACCATTGCAAGCTCGTATATTGTGGGTACTTTATATATATATATAGCATCTGTTATATCGTCACTGTACTTCCACGCATTGCCAACTCTTACAATAACTACATCCTTACGTAAGACCAACGTGAAATAACAGCAAGTATGCTGTTGTGTTTAGATACATAAGAAAGGAATGCTAGAGTACTGGGGTTGCGCGACGGATAGCATTTTCCAGTAGTTTCCTAATCCCTTATCCTTAATCCTTAATCCTTAGGTTGAAGCTGCAATAGTAAGACCTGTGACATTGATTATTTTAAAAAGCTGTCTGACGACCTTTATATTTTGAAGTGAAAAGTTCTTTAGGAGTGTTGGGCATTTTTGGGATGAGAAAAAAACAATTGAACTCGCGACATTGTTACCGTTACCGACACCTCTGTTGACAATTATAAAAAAAACACAGTAATGTCAAATAAAAATAGAAAACGGCCAATGATATTCAAAAAAGGTCGTCAACATTTTCAGTATAGAGGAGCTACTGAAAGCTTACTCTTTTTACTAGTAATGGATAGTATAATTGTTGTAGTATAATAGTAATTTATAATAATGAATAAAACACTTCATTTAAAAGTATTTACTGCACAATAAAATATTTCCCGACGATTTGTATCCTTTCAGCCATTTTGCACACCTATCCTTACCAACTTTCGCATTTATAATATTAGTAGGATTCAAACACTTTGTCTGTCACAAATCACATGCTTCCATGTGACGATCTCATAATATTCAATGGACAATGTAAATAACTTTCATATGTTTTCATTATTGTAACAATTCACTCTGACTCTGTGCCGTGACGTACCAAGTGAAAAGTTGCATTGTAGCGGTGAAACTCGTAAATTGTGCAAACCATAAAACAGACGGGAATGGTTTATGGCACGCAAGTAGGATGCGAGCTTTTTCACGAAGCGCCTCCATTTTACTTGATTGCACATTATATTTCATCGTCATTTCTGTTCCCACGTTTAGATTGGGGGAGAATTTTGTGGGGGTGTTGTCACAGCGGCCTTTCTGACAATATAACAAATGCTCGCTAAATGGTAGAAAGTTTAATCAAGATTAACAACGGATCAAATTATTTACAAAACGAACAACTGAGAATGATAATAACGTAAAGTTGCGGCCACAACAGCGCAGAGTTACAAACAAATATTAACTCTAACAGTAAGCTCTAAATCTGTAAATAGAGGAATTCAATACGTAGATTGAAAGCTATTTGAAATTGTTAATCTTCTACGTTTGTATTGAAACAATAAAATTATTTTATTAATAATTAAAGTTTTTAGTGGCAGTACTTACTGGGTAAATATCTGCAGTAACAGACAGACTTACAACCTCCAAAAACCACCTTATCGACTACCGTGGAACAACACAAGACGGAGTCGAAGAGCACAACGAAAATTTCCCTGTCCGTTTTTCTTTGGTTATTTGACGCACTTTTGGGATTGGCTGTATAGGGCACAAGTGCCTTTAGATACCAAAAATTTGGAGGTAGAAGCTCAGCTAGAGCTCTCTTAAGTTCAGCTACTCAATGAGCAATTAAGGTAAAGCTTCAGTCCGTAAAGTCTGCTGGATGTCACAAAAAAATTGTTTAGTAGACATTTTTTCAGGCAAAGGTTCTTGATTACAGCACGTATCTCATTTGTCTCCATAATGAAACGTTTATGCCAAATCCTTTTACACAAGAATTAACAACGTCGAAACGAAAATATTAAAACAATTGAAATTCGGTGTCACAATGACAGATTAAGTTAAAAATAAACTAGGACAAATAAGTTTGTAACTCTATGCAGTTCTAAAAACTTTTTGATTCACCTTCGTAATTGTTACAGTGCGGGGTCACACCGAGGTGCGCGTAGAGCTGCAGATGGAACGGTGGGCAGCACGCGGCGGGTCGGTGCGGTTGCGGTGTGTCCACGACGTGCCCCCACATTTGCTCGACAAAGTGGTCTTCCTTCGTCACGGCACTAAAATCTTCCAGTACATCAGAGACAGAAAGCCACCTTACAGAAACTTCACCACCGCAGGTGCTGTGCTCAATGTAAGTCATTTGTTCCGATTTACCTATCCGTATCAAAATCGGTTGGAAGTTGGGTGGTTTAGAAGAAGTTATGTATTAGACTTCGAACCTAATACAAACCTGTCATCAGACTGTATCATCACTCTGAATATTTCTAATGGAAAATATTAGCAAAGAAATATTAGAATTTTGTAGGCTTCATATGTATGAAATTATAAAATATAAAAAAAACGAGAAATTAAATCTTTGTACATTTGATTTCTATGTTCTATGTTTTTCTAAAAGATGAAACACAAGTAAATGCACAATTAATACCTCTGACCTCTTTCATAGTTCAGTTATCAATTAAGTGATGTTGTCAAGAGCTGCCTGCTTTATCATGTTGCTTTGTTGCGCTTAGAAGTAAGTATTTCTTTTATTTCTTTGTGGCAGTATTCTTTGTACTCTTTAGTTTTCTTTCGTTCTTATTTTATGATTCGTCTAATAGATATTAAGTCAAGTTACCCTTTAAAATTTATTTATTTATTAAGTCCACAGCTCTTACAGTTTCAATTTAAAAATTTATAAATCTTAACACATATACCTACCCACCTACAGAAAATATCAGATTTTATGACTATGACGAACAATACAAATTTGCTGGAGAAAATTTATCTTTGTACCTACTATTTCTGAAGGCGGTGTATAATAAAGAATAAAAAATATCTATTGCTTTGTTGTCTTCACAGTATAATTTATTGTTTTCTTGGGAAGAGTATTCGCCTTTAAAATGCTAATAACGCTAAGTAGGTGATGTTCTATAATTAGGTTCATTTAAATAGATTATGCGTTAGTATATATAAAGCATGCCACAAGCCACTAGGTACTCTGCATTGTGAACAGACCTTCGAGTGTTACTTAAATAGAACAATTTGAATTAAAAACATCACAGCGGTTGTGATACAGTGAACCAATTCAAAATGTAGGCCAACTTAGAACCTTGTTCCAGCTTCACGCTATTAAAACATTTAACATGCTATAAGATAGGTAGGCAGTACGCCGTATGGAAAACATAAGTTGCCACCAAAATAGCCTTTAGTGACAATGATGGAATATTAATCTAATAAAATAGAAACAAATTATGTGTTCGGAAAGCTAAGAGACATCTCGTCAATAATTTCTTAGTGCCTAGAAGAAATAACGTTTATTCCCTTTTAATGACATATGGCGCTGAAACGTGGTCTCTAACTATGCGTAGTAAGAAAACTCAACATTTTCTATGCTCAGCTATGCTCGGGATTCCAAATCTATACTATTACTAATATTATAAAGCTGAAGAGTTTGTTTTTTTATTTGTTTGTTTGTTTGTTTGTTTGAACGCGCTAATCTCAGGAACTACTGGTTCGAATTGAAAAATTATTTTTGTGTTGGATAGATCATTTATCGAGGAAGGCTTTAGGCCGTCCATCACGTTGCGACTAATAGGAGCGAAGAAACAGTCGAAAATGTGGAAAAAAACGGGGAAAATTATTCATCTTTGAGGGCTTCCGTTGTGCGCTGCGAAAACCGTTCGAGATAGCCAAATGATCCCCAAAATAACTATTCCACGCGGACGAAGTCGCGAGCACCAGCTAGTATAACATAAATAAAGTGAAATTAAAAATAGTGGACACTAAACCTAACACAACTGAAATGCTCTGAACTGGTATTATGTAATTATATCCAGTTATTTATTAATTTTATAAATTAATATTTATTATTTTCTTGCCTTGGCAAACATGGTTGCATTTTATTTTACAAACGAACTTTTAGATCGACATCGAATAAGTATGATAAACATCTAAACTTGGAATTGGTTTCTTGTCGTGAAACGTGAAATAGTAACTAAGTAAAAAGTTTTTAAAAATTGTAAAAATTGTTATTTTCGTATCAGATTTTACCACAAAGGAAGAAATACTTTCTACTACTTTGCTTTTTACTAATCTCAGATGTTTCATTTTTTTATTTTATTTTTGTTTTATTTTATTTCACTGACGTCAACAACGCAAATTAAAATTCGCGTACTAACTTACATAAGTACTAATCTTACTACTAATTTGCTTCTTTTACTTATCTGTACTTTCATCATAATTATCATAATTTTTCAAATAAACCGGTCATAACCTCATACAACTATACATATTATTTATTAAAATATACACAATTATTATTACATAACGTGTCAAAATGCCCCGGACGATGATGAAAACCATCAAAAAACACAAGATTGAATATATCTTGGCCACGTGTTTAGGCACATCAGATGTCTGCTCCGGTTAATTATGATTGGTATGATGGAAGGGAAGAGGAAAGTCATAGCAGGACGAAAGAGGAAGTCATGAGTGAGAAATACGGACTGGAATTGGCTCGGTCGAGCAGCTATTCCAGTTGGCTCTTGACAGAGACCGCTTCAGGAAGTTGACTGCCAACCTTCAAGACTGAAGAGGCCTTGCAACAAAGAAATGAAACTGTACGTGTGTGCAAAATGGAAACCTTTAAATAACCAGTAGAGAACTAGTGTCTAATAAACACACCTTAAGTGTAAGTAGGTTTAACGCGTGTGGTGGCGGCTCGTAATAGCCCGGGTGGAGTTAATTTTCCCGCTTGGCATATCGTTTACGGTTACCACACGATACGCGCAACTTTCGCTAATATACGGTTTCTTTTTGAAACTACACAAGTATTAGTCACCTGGAGTCGCTGTGTGTGTTGTAGAAATTCTATATTTGTAACCGTACATACAGTAAAAAGTGAGACTGAAACTAAGGTATATCCTTTTTAACTCCCGACGCCCGACGCTAAAGAGAGGTGTTATAATTTTTACCTGTGAATATATTGTGTGTCTGTCCGTGGCATCATAAAAGGATGGGACCTATTTCAATACTTTTTTATTTATTTAAAAGCTGACATTTACGAGACGGTTCTCAGGTATAATTTATAAATATATTATTATGTTCAGGCGTTTGAAGAGCATCAGCTGATTTCTGAATTTAAGAACGGATCTCACTAACTTCCACAGGTTTGATTGATTTTAAATTTGGTGTACTGTTACTTCGATGATATTTCCGTAACATGGTAACTTTGGCCAGCAGCTGCAGCATCAAGTAGTCTGCAGGATGCCCAACTCCTCAACGACTTACAGCAGGTATAGCGTGTTTGGGCTCATTTGAATGGTCTTATAGAATGCCGGGGAATAGATTATAATATTTAATTACAGTCGTGCAGACGTCTGGTATTAACAAAAACAAAAAGACTTAATTTTAATACAAATAAAAGTTAATTTTACATTTGGCCGATCAATTAGCTTAATAGCTTTTCTCGCTAAGACCCATTTATAAATTTACTTACTTAATCAGCTTAATCATTCAGGCCTCTAGAACAAACTTGAGCAAGATTAACTTAAATGACAACAACTTGACAGTAACTTCGACTTCAACTTGCAGTAAATCGATTCTAAAATACTTAAATAAACAATCGTCTGTGTGCCAGACTATCTGTGAGCAAAGTTTCATCTAAATCTGTTGAGCCAAACACACAAATTTTTGCATTTATAATATTATAGGATTAGGATTACTTATTTACACTACATATTGTTGTATCTCAAGTTCATTATGAAAAGGTAACGAACCCGACAACTTTGCCATTCCAAGTTGTTACGAATAGGGAAACTTTGAAATTATGGCTACCTCAAAGTTCCCCCTGCCCGTCCACAATTCCTCGATCTGGCCTAACTGTGTAGAATTTAATGAATTAAACACAATCTCTTTGCTGCATTTAAAAACGAACGAATAGTATTATTCAATTACTGAAAACCTTCCCACTTTAATTGGAGCCAATAGGGAAAAAAAATCTCTTTCATACTTTTTAAAACTCCGCTTTTTAAAAGGAACAATGGGAAAATCCACTTTTGTCTAAAATTAGTATTTAATGGGTGATAGGCAAATTGTTTTGAACTTTTCACAAGAAACTTTTGTTTTGAATAATCACATAGGCTTCGCACGGTTGATTTTTTTTTTTATTAACTTTTTTTGTAATAATCTTTTTTTCATAAACCTGTCTTTATACTCGTATTTGAATTATACTTCAATAAGTGTTGGCCATTTTCTTTCTTTTTTAAAATTGTTATAGTCTCTCAGTGTTGACTTCTTTTCCGCCAATACATTTCTTCTCATACATCAAACGTCTGAATAACTAGTTAGTACCAAAATACATTCTTTTTATACAACTAAGTAGTGTGTATACTACCAAGTAATAATGGAATTAATCTAAGCCGCTAGTTCTGTTGCATGCACACTTCAAATTTAGGAGTAGAGGGCGTAACAGGTCAGCCTAGCTAGCCTTTAGGTCATAAGTAAATACTGGAGTAAATACTAGAGTGTAAGGGAATTCCAGCTAACAAGCTTATGGTGCAGTGTGCACTAATTAAGACTCACCTAATCAACGCTTACCAAACATTGTTTGAAATAAACGAAATGCAGAACAAAACCTGCAGTTAATGTCTCTACTCTAACAGCACGGCTTTTATTTCACAGTGTATGGGCTGCCCAATTTATCAAAGCAGAAGCAGTGTGTCCTGCCACTATTAAAATTCAGATTAAGTAAAAAATATATAGTTTTTCATATTTAGAATATACTAGCTTTTGCCTGCTACTTCGTCTGCACGTCGTTTTTCTTGGGTGTTAAATAGTAAAGTCATATCAAGCCGAATATGGACAATCAGGGGTATTCGTATATTTTTGAAAATTGGCACAGTTAAACCTTACGGTATCCAGATGAACATGCAGGCTGTGTATAGACAGTTAAGTTATGTAAGATGCTGTTGTTGGAAAGATGTGGATTTAGTAGTTTTTCTAATGCCTTCAGCAAATATTACTCGTCAAGCCAGGAAAAGTTGAAACCAAATCTTATTGCTCATATTTTTTTTGTCGTTGATTTATTTTTTTATTTTGCGTACACCTACCGCAGGAATGCCATCTCGGTACGTGTACGCATAATTTCATGGTGATCAGCTGAGTAGTTAAGACGTGAAAAGGCAATAAAGAAACAAACTCACTTTGACATTTATAATATTAACTAGCTGGTGCCCGCGACTTCGTCCGCGTTCTGGATGAAAGGTACCCTATGTCCTTTTTGGAGTCCCAGACAACGTGTATGCAAAATTTACAACGCCATCTAGGGAATTCTGTTTGAAGCAATGTAGTACTCTAATTCATCTAAAAGTTAACAGATGGCACTACATGTTAGTTATAGTTTATAAAATTACGTGTTAATAAAATTAAAGCTGCTGCCCGCGACTTCGCCCACGTAACTTAGTAAATTATGTACTTAAACCTTCCTCGAGAACCACTCTACACATTAGTGAAAACCGCATTAAAATCCGTTGCGTAGTTTTAAAGATCTAAGCATACAAAGGGACATAGGGACAGAAAAAGCGACTTTGTTTTATACTATGTAGTGATTTCGTACGCTAAGTTAACACACTCTGCTTTGTTTATTGAACTGATAATATTTACTCTTTTACAGATCGCTCTTGCAACGGAAAACTCGATAGTGTTGCAAAACTTGGATTTTGCGGCAAGCGGCAGCTACTCGTGTGAAGTATCCCTAGACACGCCCATATACACAAAAGCTTCCACTGAAAAACAGCTTACTGTTTTCCGTAAGTCATACTATTTACATTGTTAAGATCGTCAACTCGCGCCTCACTTGTTGTTATGCGAAGTGTTCAGAAAAGTACGTTAAATTAACATTTAATAAAAAATAAATGTAAATAAATAATTTTGTTTCAAATTCAAACAAGTTAACATAGCAGTTTTACATTTTAAATTCTAGGCTGCACCAATTAGTTGAAATTTATTTACCTTGGTAAGTAAATATTATAATAGTAAACTATAGCATGATTTTGTAATAGAGTTAGTTTCCTGAAAGAAGTCGCGCTGCAAGCAGAGTCACTAAATAATAAATTATAATAAACTCTAGCTGGTTCCTGCGACTTCGTCCGCGTTATATATAACTTATATAAGCAATATAACGCTTTAAAAGAGATTCCTCTCATTTTCGCTCTGAAAATTATCTATCTAGTGATCTATGTACTTATTTTGGGAACAGTAAATTTAATGAATCTATATCCGCGCTTCGTTTGTTTAATGTGCCATCACGATTCGTGGATCACATTAGCTGCAAGATCTACTTTTACTCATACGACTTATTTAATACTTTTAATTTATGTCTATTTATTTATTTATTTATTTTGAACATAAACCTTTGTTGTACAAAACAAAATGACATATTCCCAATTACACTGTTTCATTGTGTTAAGTTACTTACTATAATTATTAATTCTAAACTGTGTGTGTGTGTATGTGTGTGTGTGTGTGCGTGTGTGTTCTTCTATTTATTTCTCCTTCAGTCATGTCAAACTAAATAATTAATAATTATTAATAAATACTTGTACTTTTTAATGTTATATACTATTTATTCGTAGTAATGTACATGTATAATGTTGTCTCCCTTTATTGCCTTTAAACTGATAGTTGCGGATAAATACTTCATATACTATGTGCTTTAAAACAAAATAAAAAACATATAAAACAACAAAAACATAAGCAGATAAAACACTGTTCGACACAATAGGCCTTTAAAACAAAGTTTAGTATGGTCGCACCCGGTCATTCTAATACTTGCAGAGCACTTCATTAAACTTGCAAACAAAACAAAGTTAGGTAAGTGCTAAACTGAAATGCGATAACTTTTCAAATTGAGTTTGTTCAAAGACGCGTTATCAAAAATCTTAATGTAAAGCTATAAAATTCGTTCGGGTATGCTGTTGCTGTAAGTAGGTACTTACAAATTGTTATTATCGTAACTCTGGCTTTTGATAAAGCCCAATAGTTAATACTAGACAACATTGTCATGAAATCCATATTTTATCTGTCCATAACTTTGTTTTAGAGGTTCGACACGTCTGTTAGAAGGAATTTTACGATTTCCTAATTATCTATATTATATTTAATGCCATCTGGTGCCGAAAATATCTGACATCTTTATCGATGTGCTACCACATATTTTTTATATTTTAGACGTTCCCTCGAGAACGTGTCCTATATGTTATTCCAGGTAATAATCTATCGTTTTGCCAAATTTCATCCTAATCGATATCCTCATAGCAGTTTATGCGTTATAAGTAATAAACGTCCAACAATCCAAACGAACAAACCTTCGTATTTACAATATTATTAGGATGTATAGGAAATAGGTAAAGAAAAAATAGTTCAGCGTACACTTTTTCATCATTTATTGTGTACCGATTTTCTCACTTTTAGTTTTTTCACAATTGAAGAAAGATCTTCAGTATTGAAAATCATAATATAAATTTAGGAACCGTTAGATTTTTTCCTAACTTCGACCATGGGTGAACACTAGTTGTTGAGGAGTGGACTGTATTGGTGAAATGAAAGGATGATGAGGTATTAAGCACGTATATTTAACGACAAATATATATACATAAATTTGACACACAACCTGAACCTCTCAAATGACAACCGCTACTGCCTCATATATATATTTTTTCTTCTTATTCATATTCGTTGTGGCCACCAACCAGCCAGTTGCCAACACTAGTATTAATAAATTACTTAGATAATGCTAAAGTAACGTAACGTATAATTTTCAGTAAACAGTTTTAAAGGCTAAACCACTAAACTTAGTATAATGAATTTTAGTATGGAGTATAGGTAGCTAACTAAATGTAATATGTAAATGTAGAGATGTGCGAGCTTCCAAGCTAAATTACTTCATTGTCCTAATGAACATTAGATCTTTAAGGGTACCTAGATAATGGCATTGTGAACTCTTTACCTCTGCATAGACAAATAACTTGGATACTAGCATACAAAAATAAAAAGGGTTTTCTCTCTTTTGGTTTTCTTGAGTTGACCCCAGTTTTATAAATTAAATGTCCCAAATTGTGTTATCTATATTCACTACCCATCTGTATTCCAGATACCTATTCATAAATATAGTATTGAAAACGAGGACCGCACTTAAATAATTGATATTATTTACGTCCACTGAGCGTAATATTCGCACTTTACGACTGTGTGCTTAGAATTTATTTCGGAATACGCGAGTTGTAAGCTCGATTCCTTGAATTTCCTACAAAGTTACAAGATTTTCTCGGTTTTAAAGAACATTGAAAGGATTTTCTCATTTTCTGTCTAATCCTACTAATTCTACTAATATTATAAATGCAAAAGTTTGTATGGATGTTTGTAACTCTTTCACGCAAAAACTACTGAACCGATCACCATGAAATTTTGTATACATGTTGTCAGGGACACCAGAAAGGACATAGGGTACCTTTCATCCAGAAAAAAGTACTGCTCCCGAGAGATTATCTAAAATTAAGGAAACTTAACTCCTGGCTAAGTATAATAGCAATAACGATGTCAGGCATGATATACCTATTGCTTTTTCAACGCGGACGAAGTCGCGCGAACCAGCTACTTGGACATATACTATCGACTATTTTTATTATTTGTCTATATTTTTAATTAACAATAAAATCAAATCGATTTAACTGAGCTTAAAAAAAGATCACATCAAATCAGATCTCATGTTTACACATCAGATCTCATTTTTTAAATGTTAAAGTCGACAGACAGGTTGGGGGTCCACTTAATAGTAGAGGCAACCGTCGCCTATAACACAAGAACGCAACAAGGCGACGATAGCCACCTACCATCCAATGGTCCGTCAGCCTCTCTGTCGACCTTAACATAAAGAAGTGCGCTTCCAATCGCAGTATAGTATAAAAAATAAGGGATGGTAAGGGATGAGGAAAGAATAGGAAAATAGGCTCACGAAAATCTTGGAGAACTTTTCTCTACTAGCGAAGAACCTACGCCGAGAGGTAGTTCATTTGAAAATAGAACACTATTTCTCTCATTTTGTTTTCTTTCGTGTAACCTAGTATAAAAATCCGTTTGTCGGTTTAGAAGAAGTTAGCGGATAAAACTCCTATTAAAGATTTTTTTAAGGTTATATATAAATTGCACTTCTATGAGCGAATGACATTTGGTTACGTACTAAAGTTAGGTGTTCGACAGTGCTCAACTAACTTTAGTTTGTAAAAACTTGTGTGTTCTACATAGAGTCGAGCATGGAAGCGAGCAACATCTAACTTCCTACTTAGCTCTGACACTGTGCATCTATGTAGTATAAGTAGGAACTCTCCCAACTCGTCGGCCCGTGACCTCGCCACGTCGTCATTACCATCCAATCCAACGCCCCTAGAACAAAGCTAACTCCTTGAAAGCCATTTACAACTACAAATTTTTATGAGAAATGAGAGAATGATAGTTTTTTATGAGAAAGAGCGACAAACAGGCTAACGGTCCACTTGATTCCCTTCCTTTGGCAAAGGTGTGATTACTGCCACCAAAAAAGCTGCCT
The DNA here is from genome assembly GCA_947623395.1 of Synanthedon tipuliformis. Classification (NCBI taxonomy): domain Eukaryota; kingdom Metazoa; phylum Arthropoda; class Insecta; order Lepidoptera; family Sesiidae; genus Synanthedon; species Synanthedon tipuliformis. Next base: position 7,184,291 of record OX392414.1, on the reverse strand, counting down.
AATCTATTACCTACTACAAGGCGCAATGTTCACTGCCAATTAAAAATATAAAAAATTCGAAAAACGCTTAATTATTTTAAAATAACAAAAAATTCGAAGCAATAATTTTATTAATAGTACCTGAAATATTGTCGTGTAAATACATTATTTTAGTTTAAACAGCTTTGTTAAAATTACTTTTTAACAAAGCTAGTTTAAATTACTTTGTGATTTTTTTATCGGATGAAATTTCAAACTCTATGTTACTAACATTAATTTTATTTGATAAAGGATATGATACTTGTATATATTATGTCAGTAAATATATTTTTTTATAGTAATATATTGACTCATTATTTCACCATTTATTCTAATAATCTTTATAAAAATCCACCTCTAGGAAGAACAATCAAAGCTCATTCTAGGATCTGAAATTGTTATTTAGAGATCTTTAAACCTCATCATTAGTGACTTATTTGAATGCACGGTTTGGTTTTAACCAGCCGTGCCGAGCATTGCAAATGAGGTGACACGTGGACAATTTTTTGCAAAACAAATCCGTTCCTAAATTCAACCTTATAACGTTCGGTATACGAGTAATTTATTTTTGGCAAATCGCCAAACGAGACTACTCTGCTGAAATGGATAGCTGAATAGGACGAAGCTATTTCAAATCCGAAACAGTATTCGTAGCTTCATTAGCTTTTGAATTCAATCTGATGAATAGACTTACTTAGATTAAGGGAAACATCCCCTTTGCTTAATGGGTAGTTTCTTGTTCATTCACACAAGTCCTGAGTCCACACAACTTAGCACACCCTTAATATAAGGAAATGGCTTCTATATCTTGTTTCGTATTGATTTTGCCTGCACTTACTTTACATCTAGAGAGTCGACATCCTAGAGTGTCGAAATAACAAGTTGGGACATCAAATAAGTTGCATTTTATTGGGAACATATCGGTTTCCTTGTGTTTGGTAAGTTAGGCTAAGTAGGTATGTACTTGCTCGACGATTCCGGCAAAGCCATGGAAAGGATTATGGCTCGTCGGATCGTCGAGCATCTGGAAACGGAGGGGCCGAACCTGGACGAGCACCAGTTCGGCTTCCGCACCGGTCGGTCCACCGTTGACGCGGTGAGCCTCCTCAGGCGGTGGACTGAGGAGGCCACGGGCAGAGGGGAGGCTGTTGTTGCGGTGTCGCTCGACATCCGCAACGCCTTCAACAGCCTCCCCCACGAATGTATTAGGGCGGCACTTCGGTTTCACCGAGTGCCGTCCTACCTCTGCGCCCTCGTCAACGACTACCTCTCCGAACGGGTAGTACTGTACGAGGGCGCAGACGGGAGAGTCATGCGCCGGCCGGTGGCGGTCGGCGTACCGCAGGGGGCCGTCCTCGGCCCCCTTTTGTGGAATATTGGGTATAATTGGGTCCTGCGAGGCAATCTCCTACCAAAAATGGAGATTGTCTGCTTTGCCGACGACACTCTGGTCGCGGCAAGAGCAAAGACGTGGGAGAAAGCAGAACGGCTTGCGTCGGTCGGCACCTCGTTGGTCGTCCGGCGCATCCGTCTGCTCGGATTGGAAGTGGCCCTAGACAAAACTAGGGCCATGGGTTTCCATCCCCCACGCCGCAGGATCCCGCCGGGGCTCCGAGTCCGAGTGGAGGGGGTCCGGATTCCGGTCGAGATGCATTTCAAGTATCTCGGCCTAACTCTGGACCCCCGCTGGAACTTTGAGGAGCATTTTAAGCTCCTCGTTCCACGGCTGATCAACACCGCAGCCGCACTCGGACGGCTCCTCCCTAACCAGGGAGGACCGAATTCGGCGTGCCGTCGGCTTTACCATGGTGTGGTAAGGTCGATGGCACTCTACGGAGCCCCGGTCTGGGCGGAGTGCCTCACTCCCCGCACCCGGGCCCTCTTACGGAGGCCTCAAAGGGTCATGGCGACCCGGGCCGTGCGGGCTTATCGCACGGTCAGCCACGGGGCTGCCTGCGTGCTAGCGGGCATGCTTCCGTGGGATGTCGATGCCCTGGTTCTGTCCCAGGTGCATCGGCATCGGGTCGCCGCTAGGGCCCTCGGAGAAAGACCCGTTGCCGAGGACGTGCAACGGGTCCGTGCAGAGGCCCATGAGAGGGCCATTGAAGATTGGAGTGAGGCACTACTCAACCCCACCGCCGGTCACCGGACGATCCAGGCGATCCGTCCGGTGTTGGAGGACTGGGTGAGGCGCCAAAAAGGCTGCCTCACCTTCCACATGGTGCAGATGATGACCGGACACGGGTGCTTCGGTCATTATCTGCACCGCATAAAAAGGGAGGAGTCGCCGCGGTGCCACCACTGCGGCGACCCCGACGATACGGCCGAGCACACGCTCCAAGTGTGCCCGGCCTGGAGTCCCCAGCGCCGGGAGTTGGAAGTGGCGCTGGGTGGAGCTGATGTCACACTGCCAAACATGGTCGTAGCCATGCTTGGCAGTGTGGCCACATGGAAAACAGTTGCCGCCTTCTGCGGATATGTAATGTCGCAGAAGGAGGCAGCTGAGAGGGAGCGAGAGGAAGAGGCCGGTCTCGCTTCCCTCAGACGTAGGCGGCGGGGCAGGAGAAGGCGGGCATACCAAGCCCGCCTTTGAATGTCCCAGGGGACCTGCGCACATAGCTGGCCAGCTATGTGTGCCTGCACTAGGTCCCACCGTCTGGGGATTGCCTGGGTGTCTCCGGGCAATCCTCCGTTGGCGTTAGCCTAGCCGGTCGGCTAGACTGCCCTGGAGTGGATCGGAGTTTGGTGCCTCGGCAGAACCCGGTTCACTCCGTTCACAGGGCAAGGAGGCACCGGGGAGTTTTAGTGGGTATTCCCAGTGCCGCTATGATCAGGTGCTGGGCGACCCCCACATATCCCTACCGTCTAGCCAGCGGTAGGGAATCTGTAAGCGGATTACTCCTCGTCAAAAAAAAAAAAAAAAAAAAAAGTAGGTATGTACTTAGGTACTAGAAAATTGCTTGTATTCCTCTCAGGAGACGAAACTATGACTATATTGGATAAACTTAACTCCAGTCATATATTATATGGGTCGAAAATTAACCATTTTTGAGAAAATGGAGTGTGAAAAAATTTCAGAGATTAGATTTTTATAAAATATTTTTGAATTCCGCGAATGTCTTGCGTCGCATTCTGTCTTGTCTTCGGTTATTCACATTATATTAAGTTGAGGCAACAAATTCTCCCATATACTTATTACTGACTTCACTCGCTCGTACAGGGTGCCCTTAAGCTGACACACCCCTAGAATATTCCAGCACAGTTTTATGATAGTGCACCCAACATTAGGAATTCGTTGATTGTTTCATGAGAACTAGATCATTGTAAAAACTCCTTGTGGATGTTAAGCGCTCAATATCTGTGTGGTCATAATTGCGACCATTCGTATTTCGTAATATTGGTCAAACACTCTTTTCTAAGAGCTTTCTTTTAAAATTCGTTTTCATTCAAGTTGAAAAACCATGTATCCATAACAAAATTCTCGTCAGAGAAAACATCCTGAGGTTTATTTCAGCGCTTGGATCATTTATCAAGCCCTCGGTCGAGCAACAAATACTGTCGGCCTCTCTGTAGCTCTATATACAGAGAGGAGTTCGTTTTCAAATATACAAGACACTTGCAAAATTAACGTCCTCCTTACGTAGGGGAGTAGAATTTAAGACTGCCCTAAGAGTTACTTAAGTTTAACAAAAAAGCTAAATTACAATTGCAGTATTAAAATTATAATTTTTATTTTATATGTAACTATTATAGATGTTGCAGGCGACATCGTCCGCGTAACTTTATAAAATACAGCCTATGTTACTCGCTGATGATATAGCTTTCTACAGGTGAAAGAATTTTTAAAATCGGCCCACTATTTTTTGAGTCTATTCATTACAAAAATACAAATCTTCTTCTCTCTTTATAATAATGTATATGTCGTCGGCACATCGTAGAATTAGGCATATCATGATATTCCTGGGCAGATCATATTTCTGTTAAAACTGAGAGGGTCGTCTCACTCCGCTCCGCTTCGCTCGGCTCCCCAAATTTATTTCAATCTAAACCTAACACGCTTCTCGCTTTGCTTCGCTCCGCTCCACGTCGCACCTTATTTTGACTTTTGATTGATTGATTTTTGATTTCATACTTTACGATCTGCCCAATTCTATGATCTGCCCACGACATATAGATTGATGTGTTATTTTTAGAGAATAGCACATAATTATGATACAGATATATTAATGGGCTACACTGTACCTAACTAAGTATTCCTATTTGACATAACTTTTCAATTTGATGGCTGATCATAGCAAAACATCAATCAAAACATTCAAAGTATATATTTGGAACAAAAAAGCACTTAATACAGAAATCATGATATTATGAATAGAGTTATTCATCTTTCATACCGTGACCTGTGAGTCGTAATAAAATGATTAATCGCTCACCATGACAATGCTGCTCGGGGCGATTCAGTTTCAAATTCTTTGGGAAAAATAACTTTTAATTATAGTTGTCCGAATAGAAAATATATTACATGAAAAACGCTGCTTTTAACTAACTAAGCATATACTGTAATAGATATAGGGTTGCTATACATATAGTCGGGACGGCACATTTCATTCGGCAATGTCTGCCGCCCGGGTTTGCGACCCGAAGCGACGGTATAGGGCTACTTTTATACTCTTGTCCTTTTATACCTTTAAGTATGCCATGATCTTCTTTATGATTTAGGCAATCACCGAAGTACATTGAAATCCTATAATAAATGTAAAAGCAACTGTGTACGTCTGTCTGTTTATGACTTTTTCACGCTTTAATTTCTTAACAGATCATCATGAAATTTTCTGCACGTTTCATCCAGAAAAAGTACTGATAATTTTAAAATATAAAAAAATTGTAGAGGCGCCACCGTCATCACAGCAATAAAGATTCGGCGTTATCAATATATTTTCTCCTGTGTTATGCGGACGAAGTCACGGGCAACGGCTAGTATGAATATACATTAAACATATATTAGGAATTACTTATACTTAAGTGAATAAATGAAAAATCGCTCTGAAACTGTAACAAATTCTTTAACATTAATACCATGTCTTGTGATTGTATATTTCCAGCTAAAAACATGTAAACAGATTCTTTTGAAATAGGTAAAGATTACCACACAATAAATTAATTTAAGCCCCTTTGTTTAATAAATTTTAATAATCATAATGATTAACGAGATTAAAAAGTAATTCATAATCATAAAGCGTCAATTTTAATTATAACAATGATAAATGATACAGTCGGTGTCTGGTCAACGATAAATTAAATGCAAAAATTATGCTTGAAATTATTGGTGGAGAAAAATTTAATAAAAATTTTCAAAATATTACTAATAAATACTTAATAGTATACTTTTTTAAAGACTTTGAATGTCTTAATATTAATATTGATATTGTTGACGAATTTTAGAACAAAAAATAATTCTCAGTTTCATTTTAGTTTAGACAAACAGAATTAAATTCAGTTTAATTTCAGTTGACGACACGTTTGGTCTAGTGGCTAGTAACCCTAGCTGTTAATCAAGCGGTCGCGGGTTCGAATCCCGCTAGGGGCTAATGTTTATGTGCTAACATTTACCTTTGTACCTGATAATGGATGTTTTGTATTATGTATTTATTTATTATTTATGTGTATAAAGTATTGTATGTAGGATATCAACTGTCTGGTATCCATAATACAAGCATTAAGTTGCTTAGTTTGGAATATTTATTATTTATTTATTTGTTGTGTTAAAACGATTATAATATTCTTGCACTAGCTCTTGGTGCTCGCGACTTCGTCCGCGTTGAAAGATTTAAAAAATTACACCTACGAAAATATCTGACACTTCATCGCTATGACGACGGTGACGGTGCCACGAAGAACTTTTTACATTTTTAGACGATCCTTCGGGAACTCAATAAATAAAAAATAGTCTGGTATCAAAACAAGACAAATTACTCTAAACTGAATGTAATGAGAAATGTTGTTTACCATAGAGTAAATAGTACTAATTTACAAGTTAACAACCCTTCTTCTGTTTGTATCGCCATAAGTATAAGTCATTTAATACTACACCTGTAAAAGCGACATTTGATAGCTAAATAGTAGATATAGTAACAATTGATACTTGGGAAATAAATAATATAGCTTCACAACGTATGGATAAAAATAAACATTTATCTGGAAACTTATCATTAGAAAATAAGCACGCGATATCTACTTATATGATTCCAGAAGTCAAATTTAATCTCGGGTCGGATTAAAAGATATTAAAGGGGTTTTTACGTATAGGTACATAAATAATAAAATTGTATATAAACTGTTAAGACTTCACTGACTATGTTATTCGATATAAATACATAATAAAATGCGTGTAACAATTTTCATTGCTGCTATATTTCTTTGTGTTTACTATGTATCCGGACATGAAGACTTCAGTGGTTATCATAGAAAAGTGGGAATCGAGGAGGCTAAGAAAATTAAAATTTATGAACAATCAGTGAGTGGAATAGCACCGATAGTCGGAGGAGCCATAGCATCAATAAACGCACATCCTTATTTAGCTGGGATACTAATTGACATAATTGGTTTAAGCAGTCCGTCTGCTTGTGGTGGTTCACTTTTAACATCTTCCAGGGTTCTCACAGCTGCACACTGCTGGTACGATGGAAGAAATCGAGCGTGGAGTTTCACAGTAGTACTGGGTTCTCCATTCTTATTCATAGGAGGGCACAGAATACCAACACAAACCATTGCTATACATCCCCAATATGAAACTTCAACATTAGCCAACGACATAGCTGTCTTGTACTTGCCAGTAAGTGTGCCGTTCTCTGACACAGTGAGACCGATTACTTTACCTTACGGTGCTTTCCTGCAAATGGATTATGTCGGAGTCTGGGCAAAAGCCGCTGGATACGGAAAATACTCGGACTTGACCAATCCAACTATGGCCACAGTTGTAAGAGAAGTTTTTCTACAAGTGATAACACAAAATCAGTGCGCAGCAGTTTACGGTGGCATAGTGAGACATTCAAATATTTGTACAAACGGTGCCAATGGTGTTGGGATTTGTCAAGGCGACTCTGGTGGTCCGTTGACTGTAAACATAGGGGCGCAAGACATTTTAATCGGTGTTAGTTCGTTCGTGGCACAAAATGGCTGCGAACTAGGATTTCCGTCAGCTTTCGCTAGAGTAACTAGTTTCATTGATTGGATAAGAGTACATATGATGTGATGTTTTCAATAAACATGTACAAATTATGAAACATATACGAACTTTTATTTGCATTTGTGCTAATTGAACTAAATAAGGTTGGTTTGAATTCAACGAACATTAAGAGGAGGTACGTTACAACTGTCAGAGAATGAGAACCCCCAAACGAAACTTTTAAAGAATGATAAATTGCGAAGAACGACGAATAAAATTTATTCAGCGTTGAAAAAAATTAAAAACAATTTTACAAATTTGTACTTTTGCGAAAGAACATTTTTTTCCTTTGTGTAAAGGTGACCTTTTCTTTGAAATGTGAGCATTTTGTTTAAAAAATGGAAACATTTTTAAAATATTCGTAACTTAATATTGGTCAGTTTGAGCAATAGTCAACTGGAAATATTTGTTTAAAATTATAGATACAAATTTTAAATAGATAGGGTTCTTACTTTTAAATTAATCACGTGGGTACTATAAATCAACATTTAATTAAACTCAGCAAGTGAACCTAATTAATTAGAAGCCATTGTTAAGGGTAGTCCAGAAAATATCATTTGTTTCTTTTGTATTTCGAATGTTTCCAAAACAAAGTTGGAGCATAGTAAACATCCGTGATGTTAATTACCCATAATAAAGGATTAATGTCTAATAAATTTTCCCTTGTTTTAACAAAGATCGTTGTTGGGTATTTTTTAGGAAAATTAATTTATGACTAAGAATAGTCGTATAAGATTATTTTCTTCTTATATTTTTTTTTATAAACATCTTCCTTTGAGACAAGAGTGTTGTAGGTTAATGGGTACATAAAAATATGCACAGTTTAACTTAGTACTACTCTTAAACCTGTACCAAACTATTGTAGGAATAACATAGTAACTAATATAAGATGGTTGTTGAGGAATGGACTGTATTATGAAATGAAAAGTTGATGAGAAATTAATGAAATATATTTGCAAAAAACTAACACTAACACACGATTGCAATGGTTCTGCTTCCAACTTACAACTGCTACTGACATATATTATATTTTTCTAATTACAATATTATTTTAAGACTGTTCGTTGTGGCCACCAACCAGCCAGTTGCCAACAATGGTAACATTTATTATACAAAGATGGAGCCAATTTTATAGGTTTAATATATAAATAAGTATATAGAGGGCAATCTCCGGAACAACATAACTTAACTGAAGAATTCTTACACACTTTGAAACATTATACTACATGGAAATGAGATGCTTCATTGACGCATAAATATAACATACATAGGCAAAACATAGACGCTTTTAGTGTTGTGCTAGCGGAGTCGCAAGATGATGCGGCAAAGGACTTATATAGCGGCCTGCCTTCGGCTTCGCACGGATTATTTTCTGCAAATTAAACCTTCCTTAAAACCTCCTTCGTTTAACGTTCTTTTCATTAGTGAAAACCTCATTGAAATCCGTTTCAATGATCTTTATTTTATACTATGCTTAAAGACGAAATACACGATCAATCTATTTGACGCGATGGATTGATCGTGTATTTAGTCCTTTAGGTGGTGATGGAATTGACATAACTTTTTAAGGTAAAAGTCCCAAAAATTAAAAAATAAATAAATAAAATAAAGCAGGCAGGCGTCGGTCTGGTAAAATATGAACACATAACTATTTGTACTTATATAATAAGTTGATAATCCAAAAGTTTTGTAGGAAGCGTTGAAATTTTAGTAGTTAATTAAGCGACCAATGACAGGCTAATGGAAAATTGGGCGCGATTGGAAGGAAATTGCTATTGGAAGCATTCAAATTTTGTTGACATTAAACCTGGAGAAATAAATTATCTATCTACGTAATAATAATTGCTTTAGTGATTGGTAAACTGGATAAACAAACATTGCTTTGAAACGATGTATAAATTTCTAATTATTTGTTTATAATGCATCATAGATTAGAGTAGGTATGGTTTAATAAGTTTTAAAGGCTATTTAAATTTCCTTTTGTAGATTTATCTATCTAGTCATTTTAAACGTGTGATAAATTTTACATAGGTACTAACATTTATTACATTCCAATACGAACTGCCAAGGATTGGAACTCCTTGCCGCCGGTCTGTTTCCAAGTCTTTTGGGTGAGACTCGTCTTTGCTGCACGGCTATTTCGATGCTGGCCAAAAGAAAACCCAATATCAATAAATAAAGTTTAAAAAAGAACCCAGAATTACTAACAATATTAATCGACAGATACTTCAATCATATAGATCCAAATTAAGTAGAGACTTATACATTAATTACATTTATTATAAAACTTGTATATTATACACGAATAAAAGCAAAATCGTTCCATATTTGACCTACCTACAAGAAATCGAACTTCGGATTCTTATGTCAGACCGCCATAAGGATTTAGTATAACAGGAGTTATATTTTTCCTCCAGATCCTCAAAAGCACCATCCACGGATCGATTTTCCCATGCGTTATTTGAGCTTCGGTGAAACACTTCGAGCGAACTGTACCACGGCGCCAGCTCTTCCTGCACCACACATCACTTGGTTCATCAATGGAAGAAAGGTATTAAATAGTACAGTACCTGATTAAACACTCAGACACCAAGCAACCAATTTCGTAACATTTCTACTGGAAATGTCAAAAATTCTTTCATTCTTGGGATGTAAGATAAATAAAGCCATGAAACAGCGTTACATGGCGAGGTACTTCTAATATTGTTAACTAATAAATAAATATATGCAGCATGCAACAACATAATAGTTCTCAATTATTTACAATTTGTGTATCATGCCAAGCTCAAGTTCCTTAGGCAGCAGAGTTGCATTCTTCTGGTAGCGTTTCTTTCTTGTATTACCAGGCTAATTTGCCGACAGAGGTAACAGTCTTCTCCGCGGTTTTGGTAACCAAGAGTTTTAACAAAATGTTTAAAAAAATAAGCGCATTGGGACCCCTCGCACCTCGAGATTTGACACTGTAGTGAATAACAATGTAGCCGGTACCAATATTTTGAGTATTTTACGCTTCTTGGTTGCGTCTGCAGCAGTACCAGCTATTGATACATTTCCTTTAATTTGTTTTTATTATTTGTTTAACTTTAATTTTATTTATTAATGTGTTAAGTTAAACTTATCTATTCCTTACCTACTGGTTTTCAGATGGACGAAATAATAGCACATTCACATAAGTTTCGAGTTCCAATGAACGAGCGTAGTGGCAGACGTGGACTTCAAAGAACTTTTGGGACTGAGACAAGCACTCCACCCCCGCTTCTCGCCCTCACCCATGTCTCACATCTAGCCACACGACCTCCTGGTTGCAGTCTTAACTTGGTAATTGGAATATATTCTATTATATTTGCCCAATTCATTTCATCCTATGGCACGATCTAATGGATCTGATTAACATTTACAGAACGCCGTTGCAGAAATAGCAGAACATGAAGAGCCAAATGTCATTAGAAGTACCACCACAAGACATAGGACCAGGAGGCCGAGTCGTGGGCGTGATCTTTACGTGACCATATCAGAACTACACTTAATTGCGACAGGAAGATTAGAAATTACCTGCGTTAGCACAATACCTGAATTTAGAAGCATTGAGGATAAATTCGCCGACGTCAGAAACGATACTGTCATAGGTAAGCAATATTTTGCAGTGAATTTCTATGCGATCATTAATTCTGATAAACCTAAATACCTACATATTTTTTTACGAAACAACTAAGTGGATATAATTATCTTAAATTTCAACAATAAACAGTATCTACCTACCTGTTATGTTTATATTATATTTAGGTATATGTTTATCTAAAACATAAAAAAAATCTTGATGCCTGGACGGCAAAGCCGAAAATTCGTTCCATGGTAATTGTAAATTGTTAGTGCGAAAATTTTTCCTGTCACAATCAGCCTAAGGTCTCAATTGTGACAGCTGCCTACATCACTTTCTTCTCGTTTGGGGTAAATACTGTTTTGGTATGCTCGAAAGGTCCGCCACTTGCTAAACTTCGTGAGTAATGTGACATTATCTATGTTAAAGCTGTTCGGGCTACGCATGCTCGCTGTCTGGGATAATAAACTCCATTTCCAATTACAGAGATGCGAGTTTCATCCGCTCCAAGTTTTATATATTTTATGGCGGAGCGTTTAGCTCGCGGGGGATACCGTTTTATCTCCACTTTTGATCCTTTAATACTATTATACTTACCTAATCAAATATTTGCTTTGCCAAAAGAGAATCAAATCGAATTTCATGAATATTTCATATTTTTAATTTTATCCGTGCGGCTTCCTCGTAAAAATAAAATGGTTTACAATTTAAAACCGCTACAATTATTCTAATCCTAATATTATAAATGGAGTTGAGTTTGTTTGTTAGTTTGTTACGTTTTCACGCCTTAGCTACACAACCGATCATCATGATATTTTGCATAATACATATTGTTAGGGATACAGGGCATAGGGTAAGTACCTTCCATCCAGAAAAATAAGTAGGTAGGTACTGTTCCCGAGAGACCATACAACAAACATCTAACGCCTGTCAAAAATATATGAGCAATAATATAGAATAAACATTCAAATGTTTAACACCTAAAAAAGGGGCCCGGACTAAGTCAAAGGTTAAAGCTAGTATTATCTTAATGTAGCGATATCTTCATGTTTGTCTACTAAAAACTATGGTTATATAGAATTTATTACACAAAAAACTATTGCGAGAGTAAACTTATAATACCTAATAAAATAAATTTAAAATAAATTTATATAGTGCCTTAAAACTTGTGAAAATATTTTTCATACTTATGTTAAATTAATGCAAATATTTAAAATATTAAAATTATTAAATATAATTTAATACATGTTGAGAAATTTTGCTATTTAATATTGGTAAATTTGGTACGAAGATAATTTGAATTCTGGCTCCTTGGTCATACTATATTATTTTTCGGTTTCTAAATAGACGAAGCCGCAAGCAAGTGATTGTTAAGATTGTATACCTACTATCATTTTCATTTCATATAATATTATTGTTACAGTGGACGTGATCAGACCCTCAACGTTTACACAGCCATCAGCAAATCTAACAGCAGAAGAGTCCAGCACGTCAACAAGTGACAAACCGTGGCTATCGCAACTTTTCATCTTCATTGTATATCTGTGCTTGTTTCATATCGCTTGATCAATATTTTATAAGTTAATCTTGTTTAGTTAAATTAAACGGGCTGTGATAACTCTCATTAGTTCAATTCATTCGCGTTTTGTGAATAATATTGTGTAGTTATATTGTATATACTTATTTGTGTAAAAGAGAGTGTGGTAAAATTTAAATATTACCTTCCTTAATTATTTTTGCTGTATTTCGTATTAAATAGACTTAAGTCTGGTTAAACTTTAGTTTTTGAAATAGCACGCGAGGGCTTAGTTTCTTTTTACATAAAGCAAACTACCTATATCACATTAAATACAAGTTTTCTGGTTGCACTAAACATTTTTTCCATTTAAATGACATGCTTTAGAACTGAATTTAATGAAATAATTGACTAACAACTTGTGTATATAAAAGGCCACGTTCACGTCGTAAAAGGTTGTTTCACGTTTAGGTCACGTCGGTTGACAGACTCTAGAGGAAAATCCATTAATTTACATATCTATACTAATATTATAAAGCTGAAGAGTTTGTTTGGTTAAACGCGTTAATCTCAGGAACTACTGGTTCGAATTGAAAAATTATTTTTGTGTTGAATAGTCCATTTATCGAGAAAGCCTTTAAGCTTTTAGGCTAACATTTTAAACGTTGTCGAAGTCGCGGGCAACAGCTAGTATATTTTAATTTAGGTTTAAATATCGATTGGTTCAAACGAAACAAAAGTAAGTAAAATTGTATAGAAAATTTAATAAATCTCATCTATGTAGTAGTTTACGTGCGCTCATGTGGGTGCTTGTAAGCGGGGGTAACTAATCTAGGGTTTATAACTTTTTGATTTCTTATGGTAAAATTATGTAATATACTTATAACAATGCATATCTTTAAAGAGACTGTAATTAATTAGATAATACAATTTTAATGAGTTCTCTCTGAGCCGTTAATAATTTAAGTCACAATTTACTTCTCTTTCTTTATTAGTAAAATAAAATACTACTTAACCAGATAGGTAACATAATAAGCTCTTTGGATAACATAAAACTGCTATCTGCTATCTGTATGAAAAAAAATTGTGTGACAATTGTCGGCTCCGACACACGACTGGAATTGACTCCTTACGAACGATTATAAAATTTATATTTTCACAATTCGAACACGCCGATAGAACAACATTGTTCTTTTTTTAAATATTTTTGTGTAGATGGCGCAATATCTATAGTAACTATTATTTAATCTGTGACGAAACTTCAAATATTCTAATATTCAAAAAATAGAACGTAACTATAACGCATAACATAACACATTCGTGTAACAATTCTGATTTTACTCCTATGAATTTTCATACCATGGGCTTATATAATTATATGCAAATCGATTCTTAAGGAGTAAACTCCAATAAAAAAAAAACAATACAACTGAACCGCTAAGTTACGTAATTTATGTTTTTTATTACCTATTAGTTTTGTTCAACTTATATTTTTTATTGTTAATAACATAGGATACGTCTAAATTAAAATGCAAAGTTTTTTACGTATTTAATCTTAATTCCTGTATCAAGTCAATGATTCGCGGTTATTAGCTCTAACTTGTAACTCCATTTAATTAGGTATATACTGTAAAACCTATTGTTCGCTTTTTTACCGCTATACGTAGAAATATATTTTAAGTAATATCAAAGTAAAAATTAATGCTTTTATAAAACGCCTTTGTTGTGCCTACAATTGTTTTGTGATTGCCAATATAACATATCACGCTCTTGGGAGCGCTCTAGTCGTTAAGTAGATAATATTGATAGTTTATAAGACCTTAATATGTTCACACATTCAATACTAATAGAAAAAACATTTGACTGTTTGTATTTATAATATAGAAGAGGTTGTACTTATATTATTTAGAATATATCTCATAATCCAAAAAAATCAAGTAAAAAGATTGATGTAAGTATTGCTTGTAATTTCATAATAATTGTAGAACCTCAGACGGCTCGGACCTCAGTTTTATAAACTTGTGTGCGTAGGACGTTTCCTGTATTGAGATTTTGTATTACAAGGTACATCAATTTTTGTTTATTTTTATTAAAAATATTGGTTTCAAAGTTTATTTTTCAACTAGCCAACAGCGCCATCTTGTGAAATATTTACAAAACATTGAACATTAGTATTCGGTGTGTGACATTACGAAATTACAACCATCGCTCCTAATTTACTTGGGATCAAATATAATTATCGCAGTAAGTAGTTATAACGCGATAATGTCTTATAATAAGTGTATTAATAAAAAAGTGATTAAATTCCTAATGATGTATAAAATATGAGTGATACTTATCTATTGTTTATTAGATAAGGTTTGAAGTTGTTCAAATGTATAAAATTAAGTCTCTATAATTCATTAATTAAGCAAATTGTATTAAGGAGGCGTATACGTTATCCATCAAAAACCAACGTCTTGCAGTACACTTATTGGGTAATCTGTCACTTATGATAACAAGTTTTTAATTTATATAGGTAAATAAATCCCTTAACTACAGTTCTCCGGCCGTGAAAATGAAAATTATCTTTTTTACCCCTTCTAGTGATTTATTTCCCAAAAGCATTTTCGAGAAAACGCCTAAAACAGGGTCTGTTTCGGTACACATATCTGAATAATTAGACCATTTAAAAAAACAATAAATTTGCTAACAGACTGCCTATCAAGTCTATTTTAATTGACCGCAGCAAAATATTACAAAAAAGGCCTAGAAACTCATTAAAAAATATGAAATCATTTTTATAAAAACTCATTTGAAATTTGCCTTGTTGCAAAGAAACAAGGCTCAAAATGGCTTCGCTTTTCTATGTTTGCGTTTTCGTACACGTCTTGGTCAACTCTCAGTCTACGCCAGAGCGTCGTCGAGGCAGGACCTGTGTCGCTCTGTTCAAGATCGAACTTGTTGTATACAGATACGAAATAATCGACTAATACCTTTGATACTTTACCCAAAAATAAGGTATAATAGAATATGTACATACATACTATTTTATTTATTTTTTTACCAACATGCAACTATCAGAGGTAGGTATCCCGAGTGTGGGCTCTTTTTGTTTGTATTCATGAGTACTTACATGCTGGATGACTAGGTTGACCTGATGATGGACTCCGGAGACACCCCATGGAACTCCGAAACTATCAGAAGTAGGTATCCCGTGTGTGGGCTCTTTTTGTTTGTATTCATGAGTACTTACATGCTGGATGACTTGGTTGACCTGATGATGGACTCCGGAGACACCCCATGGAACTCCGAAACTATCAGAGGTAGGTATCCCGAGTGTGGGCTCTTTTTGTTTGTATTCATGAGTACTTACATGCTGGATGACTTGGTTGACCTGATGATGGACTCCGGAGACACCCCATGGAACTCCGAAACTATCAGAAGTAGGTATCCCGTGTGTGGGCTCTTTTTGTTTGTATTCATGAGTACTTACATGCTGGATGACTTGGTTGACCTGATGATGGACTCCGGAGACACCCCATGGAACTCCGAAACTATCAGAGGTAGGTATCCCGAGTGTGGGCTCTTTTTGTTTGTATTCATGAGTACTTACATGCTGGATGACTTGGTTGACCTGATGATGGACTCCGGAGACACCCCATGGAACTCCGAAACTATCAGAGGTAGGTATCCCGAGTGTGGGCTCTTTTTGTTTGTATTCATGAGTACTTACATGCTGGATGACTTGGTTGACCTGATGATGGACTCCGGAGACACCCCATGGAACTCGGAAACTATCAGAGGTAGGTATCCCGAGTGTGGGCTCTTTTTGTTTGTATTCATGAGTACTTACATGCTGGATGACTTGGTTGACCTGATGATGGACTCCGGAGACACCCCATGGAACTCCGAAACTATCAGAGGTAGGTATCCCGAGTGTGGGCTCTTTTTGTTTGTATTCATGAGTACTTACATGCTGGATGACTTGGTTGACCTGATGATGGACTCCGGAGACACCCCATGGAACTCAGAAACTATCAGAGGTAGGTATCCCGAGTGTGGGCTCTTTTTGTTTGTATTCATGAGTACTTACATGCTGGATGACTTGGTTGACCTGATGATGGACTCCGGAGACACCCCATGGAACTCCGAAACTATCAGAGGTAGGTATCCCGAGTGTGGGCTCTTTTTGTTTGTATTCATGAGTACTTACATGCTGGATGACTTGGTTGACCTGATGATGGACTCCGGAGACACCCCATGGAACTCAGAAACTATCAGAGGTAGGTATCCCGAGTGTGGGCTCTTTTTGTTTGTATTCATGAGTACTTACATGCTGGATGACTTGGTTGACCTGATGATGGACTCCGGAGACACCCCATGGAACTCCGAAACTATCAGAGGTAGGTATCCCGAGTGTGGGCTCTTTTTGTTTGTATTCATGAGTACTTACATGCTGGATGACTTGGTTGACCTGATGATGGACTCCGGAGACACCCCATGGAACTCAGAAACTATCAGAGGTAGGTATCCCGAGTGTGGGCTCTTTTTGTTTGTATTCATGAGTACTTACATGTTGGATGACTTGGTTGACCTGATGATGGACTCCGGAGACACCCCATGGAACTCCGAAACTATCAGAGGTAGGTATCCCGTGTGTGGGCTCTTTTTGTTTGTATTCATGAGTACTTACATGCTGGATGACTTGGTTGACCTGATGATGGACTCCGGAGACACCCCATGGAACTCGGAAACTATCAGAGGTAGGTATCCCGTGTGTGGGCTCTTTTTGTTTGTATTCATGAGTACTTACATGCTGGATGACTTGGTTGACCTGATGATGGACTCCGGAGACACCCCATGGAACTCCGAAACTATCACAGGTAGGTATCCCGAGTGTGGGCTCTTTTTGTTTGTATTCATGAGTACTTACATGCTGGATGACTTGGTTGACCTGATGATGGACTCCGGAGACACCCCATGGAACTCCGAAACTATCAGAGGTAGGTATCCCGAGTGTGGGCTCTTTTTGTTTGTATTCATGAGTACTTACATGCTGGATGACTTGGTTGACCTGATGATGGACTCCGGAGACACCCCATGGAACTCCGAAACTATCAGAGGTAGGTATCCCGTGTGTGGGCTCTTTTTGTTTGTATTCATGAGTACATACATGCTGGATGACTTGGTTGACCTGATGATGGACTCCGGAGACACCCCATGGAACTCCGAAACTATCAGAGGTAGGTATCCCGAGTGTGGGCTCTTTTTGTTTGTATTCATGAGTACTTACATGCTGGATGACTTGGTTGACCTGATGATGGACTCCGGAGACACCCCATGGAACTCGGAAACTATCAGAGGTAGGTATCCCGTGTGTGGGCTCTTTTTGTTTGTATTCATGAGTACTTACATACTGGATGACTTGGTTGACCTGATGATGGACTCCGGAGACACCCCATGGAACTCCGAAACTATCAGAGGTAGGTATCCCGAGTGTGGGCTCTTTTTGTTTGTATTCATGAGTACTTACATGCTGGATGACTTGGTTGACCTGATGATGGACTCCGGAGACACCCCATGGAACTCCGAAACTATCACAGGTAGGTATCCCGAGTGTGGGCTCTTTTTGTTTGTATTCATGAGTACTTACATGTTGGATGACTTGGTTGACCTGATGATGGACTCCGGAGACACCCCATGGAACTCCGAAACTATCAGAGGTAGGTATCCCGAGTGTGGGCTCTTTTTGTTTGTATTCATGAGTACTTACATGCTGGATGACTTGGTTGACCTGATGATGGACTCCGGAGACACCCCATGGAACTCAGAAACTATCAGAGGTAGGTATCCCGAGTGTGTGCTCTTTTTGTTTGTATTCATGAGTACTTACATGCTGGATGACTTGGTTGACCTGATGATGGACTCCGGAGACACCCCATGGAACTCCGAAACTATCAGAGGTAGGTATCCCGTGTGTGGGCTCTTTTTGTTTGTATTCATGAGTACTTACATGCTGGATGACTTGGTTGACCTGATGATGGACTCCGGAGACACCCCATGGAACTCCGAAACTATCAGAGGTAGGTATCCCGAGTGTGGGCTCTTTTTGTTTGTATTCATGAGTACTTACATGCTGGATGACTTGGTTGACCTGATGATGGACTCCGGAGACACCCCATGGAACTCCGAAACTATCACAGGTAGGTATCCCGAGTGTGGGCTCTTTTTGTTTGTATTCATGAGTAATTACATGCTGGATGACTTGGTTGACCTGACGATGGACTCCGGAGACACCCCATGGAACTCGGAAACCATCAGAGGTAGGTATCCCGAGTGTGGGCTCTTTTTGTTTGTATTCATGAGCACTTACATGCTGGATGACTTGGTTGACCTGATGATGGACTCCGGAGACACCCCATGGAACTCCGAAACTATCAGAGGTAGGTATCCCGTGTGTGGGCTCTTTTTGTTTGTATTCATGAGTACTTACATGCTGGATGACTTGGTTGACCTGATGATGGACTCCGGAGACACCCCATGGAACTCCGAAACTATCACAGGTAGGTATCCCGAGTGTGGGCTCTTTTTGTTTGTATTCATGAGTACTTATATGCTGGATGACTTGGATTTAAGTTGACGTATTAGTTATCGTGTTCTCCTTAGCAAGCCCTTTCATTTGAAACCCACACTGTGGTATTGCAGAAAAAATAACTAGTCCGCCATATTGGAATTAGAATGACATCACATAACTAAGCATACATTGTCATCCAAAATAAGCGTGTATACCAAATTTCAGACCAAGATGTAGTCGTAATATGGAATTACGGGCACATTCATCACATATCAAAGTTTCAAAAGTACTAAGAACAAAAAATCAAAATGATGACCGAGGTTGATTTTTAAATAAATAACTTTGAACCAACTCTGGTAAGTACTCATGAACACAAACAAAAAGAGCCCACACTTGGGATACCTACCTCTGATAGTTTCGGAGTTCCATGGGGTGTCTCCGGAGTCCATCATCAGGTCAACCAAGTCATCCAGCATATAAGTGCTCATGAATACAAACAAAAAGAGCCCACACTCGGGATACCTACCTCTGATAGTTTCCGAGTTCCATGGGGTGTCTCCGGAGTCCATCATCAGGTCAACCAAGTCATCCAGCATGTAAGTACTCATGAATACAAACAAAAAGAGCCCACACTCGGGATACCTACCTCTGATAGTTTCCGAGTTCCATGGGGTGTCTCCGGAGTCCATCATCAGGTCAACCAAGTCATCCAGCATGTAAGTACTCATGAATACAAACAAAAAGAGCCCACACTCGGGATACCTACCTCTGATAGTTTCGGAGTTCCATGGGGTGTCTCCGGAGTCCATCATCAGGTCAACCAAGTCATCCAGCATGTAAGTACTCATGAATACAAACAAAAAGAGCCCACACTCGGGATACCTACCTCTGATAGTTTCGGAGTTCCATGGGGTGTCTCCGGAGTCCATCATCAGGTCAACCAAGTCATCCAGCATGTAAGTACTCATGAATACAAACAAAAAGAGCCCACACACGGGATACCTACTTCTGATAGTTTCGGAGTTCCATGGAGTGTCTCCGGAGTCCATCATCAGGTCAACCAAGTCATCCAGCATGTAAGTACTCATGAATACAAACAAAAAGAGCCCACACTCGGAATACCTACCTCTGATAGTTTCCGAGTTCCATGGGGTGTCTCCGGAGTCCATCATCAGGTCAACCAAGTCATCCAGCATGTAAGTACTCATGAATACAAACAAAAAGAGCCCACACTCGGGATACCTACTTCTGATAGTTTCGGAGTTCCATGGGGTGTCTCCGGAGTCCATCATCAGGTCAACCAAGTCATCCAGCATGTAAGTGCTCATGAATACAAACAAAAAGAGCCCACACTTGGGATACCTACCTCTGATAGTTTCGGAGTTCCATGGGGTGTCTCCGGAGTCCATCATCAGGTCAACCAAGTCATCCAGCATGTAAGTACTCATGAATACAAACAAAAAGAGCCCACACACGGGATACCTACCTCTGATAGTTTCGGAGTTCCATGGGGTGTCTCCGGAGTCCATCATCAGGTCAACCAAGTCATCTAGCATGTAAGTACTCATGAATACAAACAAAAAGAGCCCACACTCGGGATACCTACCTCTGATAGTTTCCGAGTTCCATGGGGTGTCTCCGAAGTCCATCATCAGGTCAACCAAGTCATCCAGCATGTAAGTACTCATGAATACAAACAAAAAGAGCCCACACTCGGGATACCTACCTCTGATAGTTTCGGAGTTCCATGGGGTGTCTCCGTAGTCCATCATCAGGTCAACCAAGTCATCCAGCATGTAAGTACTCATGAATACAAACAAAAAGAGCCCACACTCGGGATACCTACCTCTGATAGTTTCGGAGTTCCATGGGGTGTCTCCGGAGTCCATCATCAGGTCAACCAAGTCATCCAGCATGTAAGTACTCATGAATACAAACAAAAAGAGCCCACACACGGGATACCTACTTCTGATAGTTTCGGAGTTCCATGGGGTGTCTCCGGAGTCCATCATCAGGTCAACCAAGTCATCCAGCATGTAAGTACTCATGAATACAAACAAAAAGAGCCCACACTCGGGATACCTACCTCTGATAGTTTCCGAGTTCCATGGGGTGTCTCCGGAGTCCATCATCAGGTCAACCAAGTCATCCAGCATGTAAGTACTCATGAATACAAACAAAAAGAGCCCACACTCGGGATACCTACTTCTGATAGTTTCGGAGTTCCATGGGGTGTCTCCGGAGTCCATCATCAGGTCAACCAAGTCATCCAGCATGTAAGTGCTCATGAATACAAACAAAAAGAGCCCACACTTGGGATACCTACCTCTGATAGTTTCGGAGTTCCATGGGGTGTCTCCGGAGTCCATCATCAGGTCAACCAAGTCATCCAGCATGTAAGTACTCATGAATACAAACAAAAAGAGCCCACACACGGGATACCTACCTCTGATAGTTTCGGAGTTCCATGGGGTGTCTCCGGAGTCCATCATCAGGTCAACCAAGTCATCTAGCATGTAAGTACTCATGAATACAAACAAAAAGAGCCCACACTCGGGATACCTACTTCTGATAGTTTCGGAGTTCCATGGGGTGTCTCCGGAGTCCATCATCAGGTCAACCAAGTCATCCAGCATGTAAGTGCTCATGAATACAAACAAAAAGAGCCCACACTTGGGATACCTACCTCTGATAGTTTTGGAGTTCCATGGGGTGTCTCCGGAGTCCATCATCAGGTCAACCAAGTCATCCAGCATGTAAGTACTCATGAATACAAACAAAAAGAGCCCACACTCGGGATACCTACCTCTGATAGTTTTGGAGTTCCATGGGGTGTCTCCGGAGTCCATCATCAGGTCAACCAAGTCATCCAGCATATAAGTGCTCATGAACACAAACAAAAAGAGCCCACACTCGGGATACCTACCTCTGATAGTTTCGGAGTTCCATGGGGTGTCTCCGGAGTCCATCATCAGGTCAACCAAGTCATCTAGCATGTAAGTACTCATGAATACAAACAAAAAGAGCCCACACTCGGGATACCTACTTCTGATAGTTTTGGAGTTCCATGGGGTGTCTCCAGAGTCCATCATCAGGTCAACCAAGTCATCCAGCATGTAAGTGCTCATGAATACAAACAAAAAGAGCCCACACTTGGGATACCTACCTCTGATAGTTTTGGAGTTCCATGGGGTGTCTCCGGAGTCCATCATCAGGTCAACTAAGTCATCCAGCATGTAAGTGCTCATGAATACAAACAAAAAGAGCCCACACTTGGGATACCTACCTCTGATAGTTTCGGAGTTCCATGGGGTGTCTCCGGAGTCCATCATCAGGTCAACCAAGTCATCCAGCATGTAAGTGCTCATGAATACAAACAAAAAGAGCCCACACTCGGGATACCCACCTCTGATAGTTTCGGAGTTCCATGGTGTGTCTCCGGAGTCCATCATCAGGTCAACCAAGTCATAGCCATCGATACCAAACTGATACAATTAGGTAAATAGCAAAATTACAACAAGTATCAATATTACAAGTGTCGTCTGTTTTTCTGCCTTGCCGAAAGCGTCACTGTGTGCGTGAGCCGTGCGCGTGTGTTAATCCTTCTTTTTGACGGAAATCGCAACGTGAAATACGTATACCCGTCCTTAATACGAAAGAAGTATTGATCGTCAATTCCCACTAGTTCAATTACATTAACCAGTTGAACTACTGAGAAAAAAAATTCTCACAGTTTATAGCTTGAGATTTTTTAATTATTTTTTTAGAGTACCTACCTATAATACAGATATGATGGGCACAGTAAAACGAAGCTAAATAACACCGTCATTGCTCGAAGCAATTTGCAAAATTAAGGTTATGATCATTTAGGTATGATAAATTATTAATATAAAATGTATCTACCTACCTACTTTTGCCCAACCTCTCCTAAAACATGTAGTTAATAAATAACCATTGCAGTTTAATGTACTACGTATGTAGTAGTACATTATACTTCAATAAGACTAAGTTACTTACTTAGTGATTGTTGATATGATCCATTTTTTCCTGTGCTCTTATAATATTTACTTACTTACAAATATATTATTTTCAATATACCTGTGCTTAAAACCTAAACTGTGCTATACTTATACAAAGATTTAAATATTTGGCTATATATATATATTTCTAAGTAATTTCAGACCACTTGTTCAGACCACAGAGATCAATGAACTAAAATTATGTAGGTAAAGACAAAGACTATGTAAGTATAATTGGGAGGGTAAAGACCTCTACTTGTGTGTAGGTAACCATCCAAGTTTACTACTGTTCTTGTACTCTTGACTCTTGGAACAACTAATATATCTAACTACATTCTTTCCATTAACGAAACATCAAATTACCTAGTCAATTCAATTTTTTAGAGACTAGATAGTAAAAATTGTTAAACACTTACAATTTGATTTTACATAATAATATATACTACCTATATAATATATATGTACGTATTGTCATTTATATGTAAACATTAAACTTATTATCTGTCTAGCATGTAGGTAAGATGAACAATGCAATTTTCTAAAATTAGATTAAAAATTTTTTTTTGAAATGGCAATGACAGCCCCTAGTGACAAAAATATAAAAGAATTTATGATCTGAATTTTGTTTTCTTGTAAAATAACCTGCACCGAAACCCACATGTTGCAAAATCCTAAACATTCGTTTTTTTGTGAACCGTTTTATTTAGTTATTAATACTTACCTACTAAGACTCCCACTAAACTTTCTGGAAAAATTCTGCACATGCAAACTTCCCTACAGAACTATTGCTGTCGTCGGCACATCGTAGAATTGGGCATATCATGATATTCCTGGACAGATCATATTTTTGTTAAAACTGAGAGGGTCGCCTTACTCCGCTCCGTTTCGCTCGGCTCCCCAAATTGATTTCCATGTAAACCTAACACGCTCCTCCTCGCTTTGCTCCGCTCCGCTCCCCGTCGCACCTATTTTTGACTTTTGGTAAAAGATTTTTGATTTCATACTTTACGATCTGCCCACGACATAGCCAAGTCTTGGATCATTTGAAAAACATATTAAAAACAATCCGCAACGCCAAATTTATCTTGCAAGACTAAAACCAACCATTGCATACTTACAGAGATCATTCACACCGCGAACGCTTACACAGTGATAACTGATAACATTTTCAAGTTAGTATTATTTTTAATTGGATATACTTAAGTATAAGGTATTTTGGGTAGATTTGGTGTAGAAAGATTAAAAAAAAAAATTACTCAAGTAACATAATCATTTATTAAAATAAGTGCACAAATATAACAAGTTTATAATTAAATTAATATTTTAATTTAGGCGTGCTTCTTAATTAAGTACTTATAGTACTTTATGACTATTGGTTACTGCGGCAGATATAGTACATACACAAATTACATACTTATATATTAACTAACCTTCTTCATCACAATTTAGGATTGTAACGTTAATAAACAGCGACTATAGTGTGTAATAATAAGACAAAAAATATAAAATAATATGAAAAACAGACACGGCAACTTTCTATTGAAATTTATTTAGATTTGCAGCCAAAGTTGAGCCCTAAATTGTACACTGGTAAAATTATAATAAAAGTTATTTACATGGTACAATACTTCCATTTGTTTAATATTTCAATTAAATACAGTATTATTTTTATGTATTCTTATGCTTAGATGCTTAGCATGAGGCGGGGTCTTAATAAAATTGCAAATAAAAAAAATTAACAGCAAATCATAGTCATTTTAGAAGCGACAGATTGGCTCACATTATTGATCTAATTATTTTTGAAGTTTTTTTCTACATTTCGACCAATAACAGTCGTAGGACTGCACGTCAGAGTGAAAACTAAGCCATCTGTAACATCGTAAACTATTGACGAAGTTAAGCTGATTATGAACCAAGAAGTATGTACTAAGTAATCCGGAAAGATGGCGCTTATTTCATACAATTAAACATCCGTGAGGGTGTCGCTTACAGAGCGTGACGGGGTGAGTTCACTGTTTTTTTCTCCTACTAAAAGTGCCCAATGCACCTAAAGAAAGAAGTTTTTATTTCAAAAACATTTTTACAGAAAGTACTTTGAACAAACTAACAATTAAGATTTTTCTCTTTCTTTCTCTTTGAAGTTTTACAGTTTATAACTGTTCATTTATATTAAAATTCTAATCCAAAGACTTTTAACTAGGCAATGTTAGTTTAACTGCTGATAATCAGATAAGACTTGGCCATATACATGGTGTGTACATCGTAATATGTATTTGAGTGCACAACCCAAACCAGATAAGATTCCCTACGCATAACAAAATACGTGATAATTCTGAAATTTGCTTTGTTAATTTTACATTTGTTTCTCTTCATAGTAATGCTAGTTAATCACATCATAATATAAAATTCCCATGTCTTATTACATTAGAAATAGTCGTGTTTTTAAATTTTCATAAATATTATTTAATGACATATTAAAAAATATTATAAATGACTCGAGAGTTCGGGAGTAAGTGCATAAAAAGTGCAAGTAGAATTTGACTTGCATTCTTTCTTAATAAAGTAGACATAATGAAAACTACTTTTGCTAATTGCATAGACAAATATATTTTTTCTCTATGTTGAATAGGCAAAATTGTATTAAAAATCTAATTACTGTCCTTTGTTGTCCAATTGCTGTATTATTTGATTTGATACAACTCTAGTGGCTATGGAAGCATTGGGAATCAAAAAACGATCCATATCTTTTATTAGCAGATTATCGCCTTCTGGTATGCCATATTTAAAAGTTATTAATTCTGGGTGTCTCTTTTTGGCAGTAATTTTCACAATTGTAGACAAAGGTCTTCGGGACATAACCTTCGCTGCGCCCCTTTTATTTGGAATATCCCTTAGAACAATCAAATGTGTATCAGATACAACAAGGTACGAGTCATGCATGTGACCGTTCAGCAATACTTCTTGGCATTGGAAATTGTCGACAACATTCTGTTCTTTAAGATAAGATTGCACATCAACAATCTCATCCAAGGAATCCGAGTCTGTAGTGTCTCTTCGTAAATCTAATTTTGTGTCATCTTCTTCATCGTTAATGCTGAAAACAGGTGGAACATTCCTATATCTCTGCTCCTTTCTGTCATTAGCCGACACATGCCATTCACCTACAGGAACTGATGAATTAGGGTTTACAATGTACTCTATTAGTTTTCCTCTTACTTCCTGACCCTTTGCCTTCATGGCTGAAGACAATTTGCTGAACAGTTGAATGGCTGGAGTGTTTTCTCTTGGTTTAGTTTGTTGCATTTCTAAATCACTATTATTATTTGGTGCGCAAACTAAACACGAAGATGGATTGTGCTCCTCTAAGCAATCAGTCATTTGTGGGCCAAAATAGTCATGGATAGCGACAAAACCACCTTCCAACATTGACACGTGTTTAGTGTTTCTCTTCAGAAACGATGCAACAACCATATGTGCATAACTATCTTCCTCTGTTCTTCCCGAACCAACAAAACACAAATGTTCACCCGCCGCTAAGGAGCCTGCGGCTAAAGCTTGCTGTTGAGCATTCAACAACCCCTGAACTGCTGTATTGAAAGCACTGGGCTCTTGTAACATAAGATTACAATCTAAATGGAAAGCTGTTGACAAATGACCAGCATTATACTGCTCGGCTGGGCGACAATCGACTAGAAAAAATTTAACGTTTTCATTGTCAGAAGTGTCAATAGTAGCGCTCTCTATTAATTCGTGTACAGCGACAGGAAGACATAAAGCTTGAGAATACAATTTAGAATTTATTTCGATTTCATTATCGGAGAACAAAACCTCTAGGACATCATCGCGGAATGACATTGGC
This sequence comes from Synanthedon tipuliformis, assembly GCA_947623395.1. Lineage (NCBI taxonomy): Eukaryota > Metazoa > Arthropoda > Insecta > Lepidoptera > Sesiidae > Synanthedon > Synanthedon tipuliformis. The sequence continues at coordinate 7,157,500 of OX392414.1, read as the reverse complement.
GTTTTTAGTGAATAGTAGTGCGCTAAGGAGCAAAAATCTGAAACATCATTGGCTTGCAAATCTGCAGGCATATTAGTAAGCACATTAATTATAGTGGCCTTGTCTTCATTTTTCATAACAAGCAATTGTTCTCTTGCATTTATTATCATTATAAGACAAAGAAAGAAAACAAAAAAGGGATCTGATCTCTGAAAGTATAAGTCCCACATGAAAAGTATTACATTTAAATTGCAGGTGCCAGCGAATAAAGATCTTAGCCACTGTAAGCAGTATAGTTCTGGAGTTATTCGTTTTGTATCCAAAAATGAACACAATTCTGGATCATGATATTGCAGAATTAGCCTCAATATGTGAAATGGTACACCATTCTTTGTGCAACCCTTAGGAACATAAAGTTTTAGTATAGACACAAAAAGGTTGTAGGTATCGGGCCTTGGCAATTTAAGATGAAGTAATGGAAACAAAATTTCAATCCAACCATTATTGGATACATAAGGGATGGATTTAGATTTACAATAATGTGTAATTATTGACTCGATGTCTGAAATCAAGGAGAGTGTGTCGTACTCATCATTGTTGAACTTCTTAACAAATTTTTTTACATCATTTCTTAAATCATTCTGGTTATTTAAATCAAAAATTTCATCAAATAAGAAAACTTGTTGACCTGCTTCTTGACAATTGAGACACAGCAGCCAGAGATCTGGACGAAGACTGTCTGGAATTTTCTTGCCCTTGGTAAGAGCATTTATTTCTAGAGCTGAGCATCCGTCGAGAAGTGCAGATTCTAGTTCTATTAACCTGAAAGTGTAAATATGACATAAAATAAGAAAATATCATCTAAAAGTAATTTATTTCTTTTATCCTGCTCTTCAGTAAGTCCTAATGATTATTTTTCCTAATGTATCAATAAAATTAAGTCGATATATTAGCCTTTATACACGTATAACACGCCACTACTGTGTAAAGCCCTAACTGTGTTTGCCAGTCTGTTACTCAAGAACCTTCCCAACCCGTGGCCATTGACTCATTACTATAGTTGCAAGTTGAAGTGGCCCACTGCCACTTCAACTTACTGATCCGCCAACTTATGTTGATAACTTTGGTTAATCTACGAGTCTCCTCATTTCTGATTCCATCTACAGTGTTACATTGAGCAATGTTAACTTTTCTTATGAGGCACATCGTTAGACCACGTTTCAACGCCTTATGTCATCACTGGCAACACACATAGTATACTATCTTTTTTTTTTTTTTTTTTTTTTTTTTCCTTTATTAATCCACGATCGGTCGCAAGACCATAATTGAATGAGTTTTGAGAATTATGGCTTTGCGGGGAAAAGGCCAGTGCCTTGATTCCCTTATAGGACAGTACCTCGCTTCAGTCTCCTAACATTGACTGTAGGGTTTATTAGCTCTGCAGCGAGGGGGTTTTTGTGGGATGTTAACCGATCCGCGTACAATTTTTTGAACCGGTTTATCTCCGAGTTGATTGTGGGCACGTTGAGATAATTGTGAACTTCGTCATTCCTAGTGTACCAAGGTGCATTCAGAATGGTCCTAAGTGCACAATTTTGTGCGCGCTGAAGGCAGAGTATGTTGGTTTTGCTTGCAACTGCCCAAAGCTGGATGCCATATGTCCAAATAGGCTTAATTACAGTCTTGTAAATAACCAGTTTGTTGTCCACTGACAGCACGGAGTTCCTTCCCATCAGCCAGTGCAAGCTCCTAAACCTCTGATTAACAGCATCTCTCTTTGCCTTGATGTGATATTTCCAAGTAAGACGTCTATCAAGCAGGAATCCAAGATACTTCACGTGGTTTGTGTGCGGTAGAGTGTCTGTACCAATTCTGACTGGGGGACAGTCCTCCTTCCTCAAGGTGAAGGTAATGTGGTTTGATTTCTGTGCGCTTACTCGTATGCGCCACTTACGTAGCCAATCGTCTATTTTGTCCAAGACAATCTGCAACTTCTCACTAGCCACAACGGGGCTCTGATCACAAGCAATGTAAGCAACATCGTCGGCATAGGTGGCAACAGTGACATTTTCTGAGACTGGTAGGTCAAATGTAAAGATGTTGTACAACACAGGGCCAAGCACCGAACCCTGGGGTACTCCAGCATTTATTCTGAGAAGACTAGACCTGGCGTCACCTTGTTTGACCCGAAAATATATATCCGATAGATAAGACTCAACCATCTGGTATATGATGTGTGGCAGAGTCGACTTAATCTTGCACAGGAGGCCCCTATGCCACACACGGTCGAATGCCTGCTGAACATCTAAGAAAGCCGCGGAGCAGTACATTTTGCGCTCAAGTCCCTGCCTGGCAGCATGATACACCCGGTGAGCCTGTTCTATGGTCGAGTGCGATTTCCGAAAGCCAAACTGATGATCGGGAATAATAGCAAAGTGGTCCATGAGAATTTTGAGCCGAACCAGGAATATTCTTTCCCAAAGTTTGGATAGTACCGGCAAAAGGCTTATTGGGCGGTACGATGAAGCCTCATGAGGAGGTTTACCAGCTTTGTGGATCATGATCACTTCAGATATATTCCATGGCGATGGGAAATGACTCAATCTGAAAATGGCGTTGAACAGACAGGCCATAAAAGTGACACACTTCCTAGGCAGTTCTTTTAGGATCCTTGGGGTGATGAGATCATAACCTGGGGCCTTCAGGCTTCAGACTCAATGCCTGTGTAGAGATGATTAATGCCGCAGGTCACGAAAAAGTCGAGGAGGTCTGGCAGTCTACCAGGATCAGAGGGCCAGTATGTAGGATCACCGGATGAGAGAGGGTGTAGATGGTTTTTGTCCATACAATGTTTTAACTCCCTTCCTCTTGCTACGGTGCAGCGGGATCCCCAGAAGGTGTTCTTGGCATTCCAATCCCCCCCAGCAATGAAGCGGCAACCGAGAGTTTTGAAATAATCCGCAAACATGTTCTCAGTGATTTTATGCCTGGGTGGGCAGTAGACCGCAGACAATGTAATGTAGCCCGCGCGATCCTCCACTCTTACTGTAGTAGCCTGAAGGTGAGCAGTTGAATAGGATTCTAAAAGAGTGTGTCTTATAGGCGATCTGATGACAAGTGCGGTTCCGGCATGAGCTCTGCCATCGGGGTGGGCAGTGAAATACACGTGAAATCCTTTAATTATGTACGAGCTTCTTGTGGTGCAATGAGACTCTGATATAAGAGCAATGTCTATTTTGTGACTTGACATCATAGTTGTTAGAACGTTAATGTTACCAGATAAACCATTGATGTTCCAGGTCGCAACACGTAAAGATGTCATTTAGACGTTAATTTACAAATTACTGTTGTCAGAAGATTCATTAGACTACTAATTTGATGTAGGAGGGTGTCCATCTTCTCATTTTGTTGAATAAGTAGGTTTTCTAGCATAGTGCTTTGTTGACAGTTATTATCGGTTTTGTTCTCTTTCTTACGTAGTTGTTGATAAGTAGTTGATTTTCCAGATCGTCCGGCAACCACATCCGAATAAGGCAGGTGGACTCCCAACCGGTTTTGTGTAGGGGATGTTGGTATTGGTACACTAGGTTTGACAATCCTCGGAGTCTTGTTTTCTGAGTGAATCTTTAGCCGGTCATTATTACGATTTGATTTCCTGCCTATAATTTCTTGATAGACACGACAGCCTTTGTAATTCGCGGGGTGATCACACGAGCACAAAGCGCATGTGGCAGGGGTGTTACGGTCTTTTTTCGGACAGTCAGATGTTTTGTGTCCTTCTCCACATTTCACGCATCTGTATGGTCTCATGCAGTTATTTTTAGAGTGGCCATATTGTTGACATCTATGGCACTGCACTATGGTTCTAGATTTTCGTGGGTCCTCAATAGTAACTTTCTGGTGGTAAATGTACTGAATATCTTTTACTTTTTTGTTTAAGCTATCTGGTTCCAGGTTAACAAAGAACGTTGAGGTTGGAATTTTGTCAGGGCCATATCGTGAATTCACTATTTCACCGCGAACTTTGTTACCAGTTTTTTCAATTTCCTTAACAATTTCTTCGATGGGCGTAGTATGGTGGAGGTTACGAATTACCACACGACAGCTTCTTGAGTCTTTAGGTGAGAAAGTGTGGCCAATAAGACCTTTCTGTCTGATGATGTTGATTACTTTTTTGTATACATCCGCATTTTCCATTAGCACACGAAGAAGATTTTTATTAACAACCTTAAGCTTAAAATCAGTAAAGTTTACGACTGATCCAATAAGTTTCGTTAACTCATTTACATCTTCTATTCCATATAATAAAATTGGTGGAGGTTTATTAATTTTGGGTTCGGTAGGAGTGTCCTCCATTTCATCCACTGCCAGTCCAGTAAACCTGTTACTATGCTCACGTTGAACATGAGTTGGGGATTCGTCACGAATTTTCCTTTTTTTGCTGACAGGAACCCTTTGCCAAGGTGGTGGTTGGCTTTCTACCTCTTGGTGTTCTTTGTTGGTTGTATTGGCCGAGGACAACGTAGGTGAATCTACTTGAGGTTTACTGCCCAATGATGAACTACGACCTCTCGTGAATAGGCTGGGGTGAAAAGCCTGTTGAATGTAGCGTTTGCCAGTAGTGTTAACTGACGAAAAGGCCTGGACATCCATCTTTCCGTCGTCTTTATTGGGATCGTGGTTAAGCAAAACTGTGCCCCCCCCAGACTACTATATAAGTATACTATCTTATATACATATTTTAATTATACATTATCTTAGATATAATCTTATCAGGAACACAGGTTTCCTAACCACAATGTCACATTAAATCAAATTATCATCATTTGCACATGAAATTAAAATCAGCCATAGCTGTCACCGGATTAAATGTCAATCTCTCTTCTTTTTCGGAACTTCGACAGCAGACCGAGAGTACGTCCTACTGCGCTATGTATCATTTTTTTTACTACCTAAGTCATCTGGATATAATGTTATTAATGACCTTATGAACAAGCCCAACTAGTTATACCTGACTAAACTTAAAGAACAATTATTTTAACAAACATGCTGAAAAACCTGTAATGTACAAAGTGTTTTCAATAAAATATGTCGATAGCAATGTAAATTTAATTGATAGTGATTATTTACCAAGTACTGTCATCTTCTTCACCAGCCATTGTATAGCAAAAAAACTCCTTGAAACTTGCACTAAACGCTTAATTTAATATCAATAACAAAACGTTTCTTATTGAAAAAAGATCTCGGAAAACATTGAAAAACTCTTTCCCATTAAATTATTGCAAGTCACAAACCTTGCAATTATATTGATAATATATTAATATAATTGTATATGAATTTCACTTGTTGCAAAATCGGACTATATTATATTGATATTGTATTGTATTGTTGATTAAATTGATCGTGGGTTTTGGTTTGGGTATGTATGTATGTAATTTAGTTTGGCTTGGTTCAAGAATTAAAAATCTGACTGATGTCAATGTCATCTGGATCTGAAAGTTTTGGTATTGACAAGTTGACAAGTATAATTTGTAGGAATGTGTGCTTTTACTTGGCATTTACTTTGTATATAGACTATAGCCAATGGATACGTTAGTATCTACTATTTAGTTTGTGGCCAATGGTAGACAGTGGGTAGACGCATGGTAGACGGGTAGACAATGGGTAGACAGTATAAGATGATAGTGTCACCTCAACTGTCAAGTGTCAAAACTCAACAGTCCAGCCAAAGAGTACTATATTCCTTGACTCAGTTGTTTTGTTTCGTTGTCAGTTGGTTTGGTTGGTTGGTTGCACAGATTATAAAGACTATTTGTTTGTTGGTTGTCAATGTCACTTGTCAGGGAGGGAACGGTCTTGCTTGTATTTCTATTATTCTATTTTATTTATGAATTGAATTTTCATATTTTGTATGTATTAAATACTATTTATAAAAGTAAATAACTATAATAATAGTGTCATCCAGTCATCCACTAACACAATGAAAGAATGTAAAAAACTATTTCCTAATGTAGAGGCTTGTATTGTTTTCGTGTTATATATTGTATTATTTGTCTTCCAAGGTAAGTCTTATTGTAATATTTTATTTATACGAAAATAATACATAATATTCTAAGTTTCTTGTTAATGTAAGGGTGTTTTCTTCATTTCAGGTGTATTTGTGACTGCAACAAAGACAGAAAATGGGGAATATGATTACAATACAACTCTTGTTGTTTTCTTGTCAGAAGCTCTCAAACTAGTCGCATCTGCTACATTGTACACTATTAGGAGAGAGTAAGTATTATGATTATGTATAAATATATCTGATTAGAAAGAACTACATATATACCTATACCTAATAGTGTTTTAAAGTATCTACTTACTAGTCTATACAGTACAAAAATATTGTTGTTTTAACCCTATTATTCATTTATATTAAGGTCGACAGACAGGCTGACGATCCACTTGATGGTAAAAGTATGTCAGGCATACATTGACCCCAGACCGGCGCCAATTAATTAGTAATAATAAATTTACTATTACTTAGACAACTTTTGTGTAAAAGTCTTACAATCACGAATCAAACGCAGTTATTGGAGAACATACCGAGTGTATTTTAAAAAAGTTTTAATCAATATACATAAAAGAGACTCGTGTTAGTTACACCATTTATAACTCGAGAACAATTTTATGATCTTTGTTTTGTTGAATTTGTCTCTGCCCCGAATAATAGAATAACCATTAAAACATCTGAAATATTCACGAAAAAAATTGTACCTTTTGTATGGAACGAGTTTTAATAATGAGGCGGTACAGTTCGTCACGTCGGCTAGTTTATAATATTTGTTCCTGTGTGTCTATAATATTACAACTGTTAATGTTTCAGAAACAAACCACATCTGTTCAATGCTATTTGGATCAATTATAAATTATTATTATTGTACTTCATACCATCCCTTCTGTACTGTTTCTACAATAATTTGGCATTTATCAATTTATCTCATTATGATCCAACATCATACTACATTTTGCTTCAATTCAGAGTGGTGCTGACTGCTTTACTTTTCCAGGTATGTCAAAGTTAATATTCATTTTTTTTTTACTCTATATCTGTTCCCTACACACTAAAACTGTTGTGTTGCTGCACTAGGAAATTGCTCTTTTTCACACAACAAAATGCAAATTAGTCATTGACTTATGTAAATGTGTTTTAACCTATCTAAATTTCATGTATATTGTATCTCATAACTAGACAGAGAACTTATCTCTGTATAAGTCTCTAGAATACTCTAGATATACTATACTATCTAGTGTCTAGCCTATTATGTATAGGCTTCACATATCTTCAATGATTGCTAAAGAAAAAAATACCTTTGATACTCAAGTTTCCTCATTAACAGCGGGTTCCTATAATGTACCATTCGTCACTGTTTACAAGTAACTACTCGTTTTCATTTTCCGACAACGGATTATAACAAAGCATATAGGAACGCGTCACCCTTACGACTCGTGGCTATAAGTACCGTTTGTAGGCAAAAACGATTCGTTGTTGGGATTTAGGAACCGGCACTATGTTGTTCACTGTAAATTGATACCTACACTATTGGTAAACAGAGAAAAAATAATGTCATTTTCACAACCAGTTAGAAATTCCTTTTTTATGAAAAATGGTTACTAAATTGGACCAAAGGGATATTTAATTAGTATCAACATAACTATGAATGAAAGCAACTGAAAATTTAAGGATTATTAAATTATTAATTATTTGGATTAATTAAATCAACAATGAGAAATTACATGTTGTATTGTGTTGATGTTACTTTTGCAATAACATTCCTTATATTTGTAAATGTTTTTTTTTCTTTTTTTAATATATTGTGATGTCAATTAAATTTTAATTAATCTTCTATTTCAGTGCTTGTTCAAGAGAAAATTGTCTTTCTATCAGTGGATATCTCTGGGAATTCTAACTTTAGGATGTATTATAAAGAACTTTGATGCTGCGTCTATCACATCGAAAGATGGCAGCAGCGATATGTGGTCGCAAATTTTCAGTATATATTTTGTCTATATAAATTTTCAAAATTTTTGTTCATGTCTAGCAGGTACGTACAACGAGTACTTATTAAAGACTCAAGGTTCAAACGTGGACATATTTTTGCAAAATGTTTTCATGTATCTCGACTCTGTGATATGTAATTTGTTTATTTTATTAGCCAAGGGCGAGTTGGGTTCGGTTTTTGAAGACTTAAAACCGCTCAACGATACATTTGTAATACTCATTATTGTCAATAGTGCCGTAGTTGGTATAGTGACGAGCTTCTTTCTAAAAAATCTCAATTCAATACTAAAAACTTATGCAAGTGCCCTAGAGTTAGTCATAACCGCTGTAGTGTGTTATATATTGTTTCATATCATTATCACTTGGTGTACGATATTGTCTATTTGTCTAGTTGTTGTAGCTGTGGGAATGTATTTCAAGAGTCCCGTCACAAATATTCCTATCAATGAAAAGCACTTGGATGACAAGGAACCCTTAATGGAACTAGTTACAGATTAAGTAAATTAATTAAAAATAAGTATTAACAATTGACAGTAAAATTCTAAACTCTTTCTAATTTAAAATTAGATATTCAAGCATTGAGGATATAATCTTCACAAATGTCTAGATTTTTTAAATTAAAAAGATTTCCCACGGAGTTGGTAACATAGACATTTGGCATTCTTTGAAAGCAGTTTAACATAAGTTTTTCTCTGTAGTCAACAATGTCCAAATTCAGACTAAAAAACAAGCTATTTACTCCTCGACGTCTGTTTGTACTTTAAAAAAGCTGTTATTAGCTTTAGGTTCTTTGTATGGAATTGACCAAATCCTGAAGCCTTAGGATTTACTATTGACTTATTACAAAGTCCAACAATGGTCAATCCCTGTAACTTATTACAAAGTCACTTTAGCATTTCAGCATGACAGTTATGACTAAACATAGATAATAATCTTTGTGCCAAATGGCGCTATTTGATCTTTGCTTCTTTAATTCGTTTTCTATTTGTAAGTGACTACGAGTTCTGTGTACAGAGTGCCTTAATTTGAATCTCTATCGCGTTCCTCTTCCTTATATTAACCCAACACGCACAAAAATATTAAAACCTTCCATTAAGTCGCTACATGTATTAATTAGCGGGAATTTAAAAGGAATGTTATTTTCCTGTAACTTATTCCATATATGTAATATTTTTGAATTTGAATAATTTGAATAGTTTTTTAATGTTTCAAATGAATTTACTTTCAGTAAACTAGCGAAATGTCTAGGTTGTTAAATTGATTCAAGATCTGTTTCCTTTTTGTTAATATAAAACATATTTATATAGTTATTTTATTATAATATTTATAATCTGTCATTTCTAGTCTTGTTTTCACATTGAAATTTCTTTTCCCAGTATACCAAAGAACATGTTAAGGGCATTTAAAAGACCTGTTTGCGTTTGTAAGAACCTAATTTATTACAACAGTTATACACACATGAGTTACATACGTTTAACACTGGTGCAAAACGCCTAATAATAAGGAGCGCGGAAAAAAGCAACTAAATATAATTTTATATATAAATTATAGTGTATTAATATTGGTGCCTATTTTGAATTTGAGTAATTTTAATCAGGCATACATAAACTGCCTTTCACTTTCAAGACAAAGTTTAATAATATCTTCCTGCAGTTTTATTCTTCCTTTCAATACAGTATTATTGAATGTGCTATTAAGTTACCAAGTTAATTTTTGAAGTTCTTTTTGAATACAAAAGTACCTACATTTGAATATTAAGCGAAAGCAATGTGATAGGGGCTAGTTAGTTTTAATATGTATGTTATAGAGTGCATTTCACGCTCAATCGCATGATATTAGATATGCAATATAGGTACCTAAATTATGCTATTGAGCTTTTTTAAAAAAGGTATTTAAGGCTGTGGTTAATGATCATTTTTAGAATTTTATGTTGTATACTCAGTATACTATTAGATCTTTATTATTTTGTCAACAATCATTTCAAGCAATAAAAAAGATTACACAAAATAAATAATCCATGAAACTTTGTTGCCAAGAGCACTCAAGATTGGTTATTTAAATTTTTGATTGTAGAGGTAAAGAAAATAAAAACAAGCATTTTTTTTTTCAAATCACATGAGAATTTAATTTTACTTTAAAATGTTCCCATTATTTTTTTTTGCTAATTTTTTGTAATTTTTTTTTTTGTAAATATATCACGGAATGATATAGACATCAATATATTATATTATATTATAAGATAATATATTATCTTAATAATCATTTAAAAATTAACACGAGTGTTAATTTGTAAAAAAAAAATACCTATTGTACTAACATTTGTTTATTTTAATAATGTTTTAATATGTCTGGATTGTTTTTTTAAAATAAGACAAGTCTACTATATTAATAATCTACTATACTTAATAATTTTATGAAATAAATAACAATCTCGAATCTATTTTTCGCAATTATTAGGTGCAATTTATTTTATTAATGTATTAACTAATATCACGAGTGTGTGTTGTAAGAAAATACAACGTTATGTACCTACTTATTATATTTATTTTTACAAATGTCACGTGTACTTAATTTAATTATTATTTTATTTATTATAATTTGTTCATGAAAAACTCTTTTATAATTTACTTGCAGTCCGCACGCAACTCTTTGACTGCTCTGATATTAATCTTTACATATTTTATGTACATATACGCTTAGATATTTTAAATTACGCAACGGATTTTAATGCGGTTTTCACTAATGAAAAGAGAGTTAAACGAGGAAGATTTTATATTATATAAAAATTATATAAAAATATATAATTTGCAAAAAAATAATTGCACCCGTGCGAAGCCGAAAACGGGTAGTTAGTAATGATTATAATCATCGAATAGGTAATTATAATTTTTCTATTGATATTTTTTGGTCACAATTTTTTTCTTATTTAACCGGACAAAGAGTTGTGCGAGGTCTGCGGAATAGGAAGTTTAATTTATCAGATCTGTATTTTAAATGAAAAGTATTATTTACAATATAATTTACCTACAGTTAAATCTCAACACAATTACAGTGGATTTCGGTTATAACGATTATGAAGGGACCGCCATGTTCTCGTCGCTTTATTCGGAAGTACGCATGCGCTACTACATACATACATCTACTATGTAAATAGCAAAACTTAATTTATAATTGTACAAATGAAACTTTGTGTGTTTGTTTGTTGACTCGGTAGATATATGTGTGTAGACTCAGTCGCAATAGCTGCATGAATGATTAATTAAAATTAGTCCCTATACTGGAAATAGCCAAATTATTTCCCACTAAAATTATATAATACTTCGCTACAACTGAAAAGTCGTTACAAATGAAATCCACTGTAATTAGTTATCGTGTTGGAATCTCTTAATTTTATCGAAAAATTTCATCGAATTTGTAAATATATGTGTATATTAAATTGTGTAAAAGTATGTCTGATTAGTTTTTAATATAAATGATGGAAAAATACAATGCACTTTTATTTCACCGGTTTTATCTGTTACGTTCGAGAAGGATAAACGAGGAAGGCATAGATATTTATTATATTGGTCTCGCTTGCGCTGCTCGAGACCAATCATTAATCTATGGAGGAATGTAAATTTGCAGAAAAAATAGCCATGGAGTATGTACATGTTAGTATTATTACATAAGTTTACCATATTATAATATTTACGTTCTTTGTTTATCACAGAAATATTTTTTCATAATTTAAGTTAAAAGAAGAAAAGGTTTAAAAAAGTAATAAAACAAAAAATATATAATTTAACAACTTTATTTGGTTACTTAATCTATTTTATTCTGTCATCGCATTGAAACAATTCATTTAAATTATATAAAATACCAATAAATAAAAAATACACACTATGAATGCAACATTTGTAGACATTTTGTTAAATCAAATCTTCAATTTTTATTTCTGTCGTGTGTTGCTTGTCGGATTAGAGTTAAAATCATGAATAAAGTTCATTATTATTTATGTATTTATTTTCCTTCTTAGTTATTTTTTATTATAATAATTCTCTATCACACAGATGTATGATGCCTTAGAAAATATAACCTCATAACCTTAAAAAATATTTTGTAAGAAAATAATCGTAACTATATGTACCTCGGTTTCTTTATTTAAGTATATTTTTAAATTAACATAATTTTTTTTTAATTGTTTGCTACTGTAATGTGATGTATCAAGCAATAAATATAAGCGGTGGCAATATTAAAATGACCTTTACCATAAGTTTAACTAAGTACAAATAACAATCAATTGTAATCATTGTAAAATTAGATTTTTGTATGACTAATTTTATTCTTTATTTCGTTCTTTTATCTCAGGAACAGTATCGGGTCTATGTAGACCAAATTTATCTCATTTTATTAGAAATTTAATGTACTTTAATAACTTATAATATAACTTTTACCATAAACCCATTCCTTAGTGGTCAAAATTGCCGACTAAAAACAACTCAGTTTTTTTTAGAAAATTTGCAAACTTTAAAACCATTTGGCCTACTAAAACTAAATTATCCTCATTCAATTGCAAATTTAATCTAATAAAAAATAAATATAAATAAATATTAGAAGTGACTTTTGCCGTAGCACAGGTCCCTTGGTAGTAATTTTAAGAAATTAATTTAAAATTAATATTTTCCAAATAAAATACTTAGTGAATATTGATTGAATATTAATAATAAAAAATAAAAAACGTGAAAAATGTGTATGTATTTGTTTAACTTTTAATGTAATAAGACATAAAATTGTGATTTTGCGCATTTCGTGTTTAACTTGCAATTATTTAAAAATTATAAGTACAAGAACGTATAACATCAAGATTAAAATTGATATAAATATAAATTCAAATAATAAATTAAATTAATATAAAGTTTAAACGAGTATAAACGTAATTTAAAAGTTTAAAAATTATTTGAAATGTATTACATATTTCATTAATGCACATGTCCTCCCTTTTCAATGGTAGATATAAAAAAATATGAGAAAAATATCTATAAGAAAGTTACATCGTATGGCGATTTTATGTGGAAAATCGAAAACATTACCTGAAAAACAATAAATTTTTTCCAAGTGACAAAATTGCACACTAAGTGAGACTACATAGATTTTGAACATCTGTTTTTCAGACTGAAAACAAGTAGGTAACCCATATATACATTTCATTGTCTCGAGTGCATTTATCAAGATTACATTTGACAATCAAAAAGAACATACGATCTACTCCACCGTAGATAGAAACAGAAAAGGAAGATACGCTACTTACTATACGCGCGTGGTTCTTAAAAACTAAGTCCAGTGGTCTCACTTTCGTTAGGTCACTTAAACAACACTCGAACACGGGGAATAACCAAAAATTGATTTATGCGTAGTTATTTACATATAATTATATAATACATTTACCTATCTCTGTCTATTATTATATGTTTCTTTTTTTGCTTGTATCTACGCTTCCCACGCATAATTTTTTTTAATACAAAATAAACATATATCACAACTAATATCAAATAAATTATTATTAGAACTATTAAATTATAAATTCTATTATGATGTGATAAACAAACATACTTACAAATGGTATCATTACATGCGCCTACACCATAGTTAACACTCATGGTTGCTTATATTAAACTCACGACAAAGGCCTCAATGTGTTCTCAATAAAGTTAAGAGATCTTATGGCATTGACTACAGATTGAATATTAATTTAAAATACTGACAGTTGATTTTTTTTTTCTTTTTTATATTGGTTTGTATAGAAGTGTGGTCACATACTTCTTTCTATATCTGTGTGTCGCTGACAATACCATTACACCATCTTTTATTGACAACGCGTACAAATGGTTCAACATTACGTGGTTCGGTTCTGGAAGTAATGTTGGTTCACACTGAAAAGTACAATATAGATTGTATCAATAAAAGGATGACTCTTTTGGCACAATTTTTTTTTTATATGAATAACTAGCTGTTGCACGCGACTTCGTCCGCATAACTTTTAGAAAATATAGCCTATGTTACTCGCTGATAACGTAGCTTTCTTGTATAGGTAAAAGAATTTTCAAAAGCGGTCCAATAGTTTTTGAGTTTAAATCATTACAAACAAAAATACAAATCTTTTCTCTTTATTATTATTATGAATTTATATTCTAACTAGATAACTAAAAAGGAATTTATTTATGTATTCAGCTTTAATAACCGGTTTCGTAAAGAGAAAATAAATTTATTTTTGTGGCTGGTTATGAAAACGTCAATTTAATTCTGTTTTCGTAGTCGGTTACCAAACGAGAAAAAAGTCTGTTGTAGGACTGCACGTTAGAAGTGAATACTAAGCTTCACAAAGTTTATACTTTTCAACGTGCCTAAAGAAGTTTTCAATTTGAAAATCCAGTTACGAACTTATGTCTCTTAATAACAGTTACGAACGAAGTTACGCCTGGTAATACACTTCCAACGTAGCCAAAGGGATAACTTCCTTGTAGCCTGATAAAAAAAATTGTGGATTAGAATCCACACTTAGCACAGGGCCTTATTAATGAATACCATATTAACATAAATTTAAAACTTACAGATAATGGTGTGTCCTTGTTCAGAATAACTTGTAACAAGTGCGGTGGCAATATTGGTGGACCAGATACTTTCTCCCAGGGTTTAGATTGCGAAATTTCCTGAAAATATTCTTTCCAATAGATAGATTCCGTAAATTAGGTATACAATAATACACAGAATAGATTAACTACAATAGTCCAATAGGTAGTAATAGTAATTTCACTTGCATTTTTTCTCCTAAGTATAGATAGGCCTATTGAAATCCAAATTATATATTATTTATTAAAACATGAGTTAAAATTATCCATGTTACAGAGTAAATTTTTGGTGTTGGTAAAGTGGTTGTAATTTGTAATATTTTCTCAGTTTCTATGAACTGGGAAAACCTTCCTTTTTCTCAGTCTCCTTGACTTTGTTTTATACTATGTAATAATTATAAGATATTGAAGTATATTTTTGATTTAACAGAAAAGACACAAGACAAGTGGCCTGGAGGGTCACTGACTCTGCACCACAAGCATGCACGCATCACATCTGCTCATAGTCTAAAGACTGATAGCATGACAAAAATACAACAAAAAAAAACTATAGTTTATGAAAATCTGTTCAGGCGTTTGAAGATCATCAACCCATTCCACAAGTTCGATTAATGAGAAATTTGATATACTGTCACTGTGGTGGTATTTCCATGACATGGTCCATGACCTTGATCTGATTCTGCAGCATTAAATATATAAGTATACAATAAGTAAATATAAAAATATATAAGTATACAAATAACATGTTACCCTATAGTAAGTAAATACCTGGGAATATTCAGTTTGTGCGCTACTACGGACTCCTTCACTATCTTTATCGAGCGCTTGAAACACCTCAAAGTCCGACATCTTTACTGATACTAAATTGTTTTTTGAACCCATTCCATTATCTATTAGTTTCTAAAAATAAAATTTATATGATTGAACATGTTATAATTTCTTTTGTAAGGCATTTTTAACAGTATTAAACCGTTGGAAGTCTACCAGAATCTCATTGGAAAGAGAAATAAAATTTGTAGAGTGCAGTACGGAAATTGGACTAAAGTATCTTGACACTGTTTAATTTTTATTCGTCTTTAATAGGAATTGACATATTAGTATTTATATGAGATTAAGACATGAATATTTATTTCTTTTAATCCCATCAGATTCTGGTATACCCCTAACTAAATATATTGTAAAGTGTAAAATAATAATTTTTGAGCTACAACAAAAAAATATAAAAATCTTTAGTTTCAATAGCAAAATAGGGTCTTTTACACAGTTTGCGTTGTCCCTGTTGCTTTATTTTAGTAAAACCATAAGTGTATTATTAGATCTAAGATTTAAAACGAAACATACCACTGTAGGATCATGACGCCATTCACCATCAACTAAATATTTATACTGATGTTCACCTTCGGGTAAGTCAATTATGGTAACAAAATCTCCATGAGATTTTACCATTGGTAATGGCTTCCAATCAGTAAATGTACCACTAATAAATACCTAAAAAATTAATAAACAAATTTTTATCATTTCTAAATATTGTTAATTTAGCAGTAGTATTGTTTGCCCTAAGACGGGCCCCATATCAAATTTTATCAAGGGAGCCTTCTGACTGACGTAATCCAAAAGGAGGGTAAAGATTTTTTTTAACAAAGAAACAAAAAAAGCTCGCAATTTTTCAGATGCAATGCATTTGGTCACTTGTCTTTACAGGCTAAACTTGTAGACCTTTCACTAAACTCTAAAGATCAATCAGTTTTGTATGGAGATCAGACCATTATTTTTTTTTAATATTTTTGTTTAAACGTTTGAAAGTATAAAAAAGTCGTTAGTTTTTAATGTTATCCTTATTTACAAAATATGAAATATTCACAGGAAATTAGGTAGGTACTATAATAAGTGTTATTACCAAATACTTCAAAATGTAAGATATTTGGTAACTACACCCTGTTGTTCACTGTAGAATCACAACAAAATTCTCAATCATGTTCGTAGACTAAAGATAAACAAATTTTATTCAATTGTTACATCACTGACCTGTTTACCTCCACCTTCCCACTTGAAAACTGTTGGTGATACTTTAATTTCGTCACAAATGCTATCTACGGTTAAAGTGTTTGACCTTTCGCGCATAACATTATATTCTATGTTACTTTCAGGTGCAGCTTTCGTGTAGTATGGGGCCCCATCTTCAATGTTATCATCATCTCGTCCGCTGCGATCATCGTCAATTTTCTTATCGAAAGTAAAAGCTTCGCCTTCCTTGGTCGGTGACGATGGTGCAGCATCGTGAGCCTTAGATACTCCATCTCTGTGCCATTCTTTAGGCTGGTTACTGCCTGCGTTCCCCATAATAATATAATAACCTACATCAAATTAATCGTCTAGAACATTAAAATAGTTTTCATTTAAACAGCATTTAAAAACAATAAACTATATATATACATTAGCGCTCAATCGGAAATCCAATTATTAAAATCATTAACTTAAAAGAACACTTTTTTTGGTGTTTTTCCAAAATACTAGTGTGACTTGTCTGTGATGATGTGATGTGAAGGACGTATAAACACAGATTATAAAGTTATATGCGTATAAACCTCCGTGCTGTGAACTGGGCGGAGTGTCACTGTCAATGTCAGCAAAGCTGTCATCTTGTTGTGAGGATATAGTTCTGTGGTTATCTGGTCACATGCAGTCCGGCCGCGCTATATAGATGTCGTAGAGGGAATATAAACCCTCCCTCTACGATAGATATACTAAGTGAGGCAAACAATGCAAACAATTGGTAGTTATCAATCTATTATCAACACAAACTAAATAGTAGATACTTATCAAATCACTCGTTGAGAGTATTATAGTGTTCTATATTTACTTCACTTTGGTTATTGGCCTTTGGCAGAGGCAGAGCCAGAGCCCAGAGAGGTGAGAGCAGAGTAATATTATAAGTTACTCTATCTATTCTATGGAAGAGTTTGAGTTTGACAGGAGAACGCGGTACATACGAGTGACATTTTTTATAATAATATTACCATAACAAAATTGGAACCTTATCCCTACATACCTATTATACTGATTATACATTATAATAATCACAATCAAAATAACTAATAATAAATATTAATAATCTGTGATCAGAGTCCTATCCTATTACATATGTACCTATTATAATATATTATAATATGGATAATTGAAAAACCAATAATTGATTATAGTCACTGGTCCCACTGGTCCACTGTTTTTACGTCTCTGTCGTTCTTCTAATATTAGTTTTGCTGATCTTATCTTATAATTTATCGTACAATAATTTAAATCTAAATTATTTATATATTTACTATTGCAATTAATTATTATTTACTGAATTACGTAAATGTTGAATGATTAAAATTTTTATTTCTAATAATGAGTGATGAAAAGCAGCCACTGTTAATTGGATCGAATGTACCGCCGGAAAATGCAGAAGTGCAAGCTGTCGAACTTGCAACGGATCCTACATCTCCCAACAACGAGGAAAAAGCGAATAAGGTGTACAATCCAGCTGCAGAAAGATGTTTAGAGCATCCTACGTCCAACTTCGACACCATGATCCACCTCCTAAAGGGAAACGTTGGAACTGGAATATTAGCAATGCCTGACGCCTTTAAAAATGCAGGACTATTTTTTGGTAATTATTTTTTTTTTGTTTTCTACTTATTTTAAAGCACGGTTTCCCAACCTCTCCTAGGGCGGATCCTTGACCGTAACTCGCGGTTACCTAAAAAAAAAAGAAATAGCTAATATTTTTATTTGCTATATTTACTTGGGTCTACTCACTTTGGCATATTTATCTTTGTTTTTTTTAAATTTATTTATATTTTTACTTTGTCATATTGGGGTTTAGGAAACATTGCTTTAAGGTTTTGATGATTAGATCCTATTTATTTTTAGAGCATACTTGAAATTTTAATTTATTTACATTATATTAAATTTAATTTATCAAATAGGTATATTTAAAGAGCTTATAAAAAGTTCACATTGTTATATCATTGTTTGTTTACTCATTGAATTTGTTTTAACCAACTTAGCAGTCTATATCGTAATATTTTATATTTTCTCCAAAATAATAATTATAACTTTGTGCTTTGAAACTTTTTTACTAACTTTTGTTGTTGCTGTTTTAAGGTATTTTTGGCACAATGATCATGGGTGCTATATGTACACACTGTATGCACATATTAGTACAATGCTCTCATGAACTTTGCATCAGGAACCAAAGACCAGCCTTAAGTTTCGCAGAAGTGGTGGAAGACGCATTTATCTCAGGACCTGTACCGCTGAGGCCATATGCTAAGAAAATGAAGTAAGTGATTTATTATCTTCCACAGTATTTTTTTTTTATGTTATAGAGGGTATATTTTAAGTATCATAATTTTTATATTAAATTAGCTTTGAAAAGTTGGAATGATAAAAACGTTTTGTGGGATTGGGATAATCTTGCATTACAGATTTTCAGTAGTTTATTTTCACATTGTATTTAATGCATTTTGCAATTCTCGAGAAAATATAAGCAACCAAAATTTTGTCACGAGTAAACAGCGTGTTGCTGTCATATTTAGGGGTACCATTTTGAAATTAAATTATCCAGAAAGCTGGACATAATCTACATAATAATAAATTCTACTCAAAAAATCTTAGAAAAGTACTTAGAAAAGTAGTACTAAATGTTTTGTTAAGCTTAATATTAAAATTAAAAAAGCTGTATTGTAAATAATAATGCTCAACAAAAATGTGGTCTAGTATCAGACCCTATATTTATTCCTATTCATAGTATGGTGGAAAAAGAAGCAAAAACTCAATTTGGTACTCTCATTTCTGCCTGCCCATTTTTGCACCTATCACTGATAATTCTATATTTATTAACATTTATTTATTATGAATAAAAAAATCCAACATTATATAGATTAGGTACATACTTAAATTATTATCTCCATGAATAATTATAGCTATGTGTGTATGTATGTATGGAATAAAACTGACTGCCCACCTATTGTATAAACAGAACAGATACCTCATTAGAGTTGGTGAAATTGAATCTTATTTATTGTCAGATAATATTTGGATGGAACATATTTATTTATTATCATGGAAATTTTACACAGAATTGACACAAATGATATATATGTTTTGTGTAATTAACCAGTTAATTGTATTATCACACAAACATATTATATGTACAGATGTATGATGCAACCGTATCTAACCGGTTTTGTGTGAATAACTTTGATTACAAATGACAATAATATAATAAGCTTCATTTTGTTTAATTATTCTTTTTTAAAATAGATTAGTATATTGTCAATAAAATAGCTAAATTACATTCTTGTAATTCTTCTTTTTCTAGCCGTCTTGATCTAAAAGCAGACTACAAAATTCTTTTACTAACCATTTTGTTTACTATTACTGTAATTAATTCACATAAGTTAGGTATATGATACATTAATTACTGTTATAAAAATATAAAAAAATTGAATTGCTTTTATCTAGTTTAGGTATATAAGGTTCTCGATTTTCCAAAGAGAAGTAGTCATGTTTCCATATGGAGATATTTATATGTATTTGATCTATGTTCCCCCGTACATAACCAGCGTTAATGATGTACATACTACCATTATAACACTCTAAGGCTGGGTTGCACCATCTTACTTTAACAATAACAAACGCTGCAACTTCAGTTAAAATAACGGTTAAACCGAAAATGAGTTGCACCAGTTAACAAGTAATCATAACTGGTTAACTGGTGCAACTCATTTTCGGCCGAAAATGAGTGCGAATTAACTGAAGTTGCGACGTTTGTTATTGTTAAAGTAAGATGGTGCAACCCAGCCTAAGTAAATTAGTATACAAGTATATCTGTTGTTTCAGGAATGTAATCAATATATTTCTGGTAATAACGCAACTGGGTTTCTGTTGCGTGTACTTTTTGTTTGTGGCCACTAACCTGCAAGATTTATTGCACATCGTCCACATTGATTTTAGTGTTCATACTTATCTGGTGCTGCTATTTCCGCCGATGGTCGCTCTGGCTATGTTGAAGAACTTAAAATACCTGTCGCCCGTTTCTCTAGTCGCTTCTCTAATGACCGCTTGGGGCTTGATAATAACATTCTATTACATATTCCAAGACTTGCCTCACACTAATTCAGTGAAAGCGTTTGCTACTTGGCATCAGTTGCCGCTGTATTTTGGAACTGCTATTTATGCGTTTGAAGGTATTGGTGTGGTGAGTTCTTTTATATAATTAATTAATTTTCCTTATCAGACACTATTGCACTTTCTATCCTAATTATTATTTATTACTTATAACTAAAAATTTATCTTTCTTATTTGAGAAAGTTATTTTTGTTACGGAATTTATAGAAAAAAGCAAAGGTGAATCAATCAATACTAATAATATTCATGAATCAAAGTTATAAAATAATAGGCCTATATACTGATAAAGTGGCAATGTCATACTGTCTCAATTGTTTTTTTTTTTGTATTGCTGTACATATGCTTAAAATATAATAAATAAAATATGGTTACAAAACTAAAAATACTTGTAGACTTTATTAAAGATTTCTAACGCCGTAATTAATGGTTAATGTTGTCGTTTTAGATTTTGCCATTGGAGAATAACATGAAAACACCAGAGGATTTCGGCGGATGGGCCGGTGTACTTAATGTCGGTATGGTCATTGTGGCTGTGTTGTACACGGGTATCGGATTCTTTGGCTATCTGAAATATGGAGAACACGTGTTGGGCAGCATAACACTGAATCTACCGCAGGATTTGTAAGTTAGCCTAAATCTTAACTCATTCATTGCCGCACCAAAAATGTCAAGTCTCAAATGAATGGCCGGCAGTATAATATGTTGAACTCGTGTTAGGCCAGTCACCCAAGATAAAAAAAAAACGCGTTAGGTCGCAATAAATTGCGCTGTCTTGATTTTTTGGGATGTTGTTAGGATAGATACCAGTAGTGTAAAACCAAGTTTGCAGTTTCGAAAGACCTGTGCTAACTGCACGGTGCTCGAAAAAGCTCGAATTATTTAGACTTTTTCAGTTTTTCGCTTGATAACTTCTGAAACGTGCATTCTACGGAAAAGTCATCTTACACACTCTTAAAGAAGACAAAATTCGTCACAATCTGATACTGAATTGTACAATTGCTACAGAAAGCTACGTTATTGGGGAGTAACACAGGCTATATTTTATAAAGTTAAGTGGACGAAGTCGCGTACAACAGCTAGTATATTATTATACTAGCTGCTGCCCGCGACTTCGCCCGCGTAACTTAGTAAATTATGTACTTATAAACCTTCCTCGAGAACCACTCTACCCATTAGTGAAAACCGCATTAAAATCCGTTGCGTAGTTTTAAAGATCTAAGCATACAAAGGGACATAGGGACAGAAAAAGCGACTTTGTTTTATACTATGTAAAGATACTAGATGTAAAGCAGACAAGAAAAGTGCTTTATCAGTTTCAATTACAAATTCCATTCATTTCAAAATTCGCTAAGGCTTAGATTTGAAATAGGTATTGATTACTGATTGACATAATTTGTCATCGCTAATAAAGATAGCAATAGAAATTGTCACTTTGAATTTTCAAATGAAAACAGACCTTATCATTTTACAAAATACAAAGAATGTTCAATCTTAGGGTGATAAAGCACTTTATTTGTTGAGTTTACATGTATAAATTTTATTTTTACAGACTAGCACAAAGCGTGCGAGCTTTCATGGCCGCCGCTATCTTCCTGTCGTATGGACTACAATTCTATGTCCCAATGAATATTGTGTGGCCTTTCGTTAAGTCGAAATTATCATCAGAACAAGCTCTGAAACACGGCGAGTCCGTCACAAGACTTGTACTCGTCTTTATAACCTGTAAGTATATACTCACTGTTGCCTTGCCTTGCCATGCTTATCTAAGTTATTGACGGCCATTATTATAAATCTGCCTTATTAGCGTTTGTAATAATATCAGTTCGATTCTAGTTTCTCAGTTCATAGGTTATCGCACAGTCTGTCTGGCTTTTGGTCACCTGTTATTATTTATTTAAGGTTTTTTTTTTGTTAAAGTTTGGGACTCCTTACCGGGCGGTATTGTATTTCCTAACTCGTATTCTAACCCAAATCTTGTTGAAATTGGAGTGAATAGGTTATCTTCTGGGTGAGATCACTACATCATAAGCCTCGGCTACACGGCTGGATGCTGGCCAAGAGCAAACCCATCCCTAATAAAAAAAAAAAAATTGTTTGTCTCAACTCCGAATACACGACAGAGAGTTTACTCCTTACAAACGATTATAAAATTTATATTTGCACAATTCGAACACTTCGAAAGAACAACATTGTTCTTTTTTTAAATAATATTATATTGTATAGATGGCGCAATATCTGCGAAACTTCAGATATTCTATAATATATATAAAAAAAAAATAGAACGTAACCGAAACGCATAACATATGACGCATTCATGTAACAATTTTGATTTTAGTCCCATAAATTTTCATACCATGGGCTTATATTATATACTAGCCGCTGCCAGCAGCGACTTCGCCCGCGTAACTTTGTAAATTATATACTAAAACCTTCCTCGAGACCACTCTATCCATTAGTGAAAATCGCATTAAAATCCGTTGCTCAGTTTTAAAGTTCTAAGCATACATAGGGACAGACAGACAGACAGCGGGAAGCGACTTTATTTTATACTATGTAGTGATAATATAATTATGCAAATCGATTCTTAAGGAGTATAAATTCCTAAAATTGAAATAGAATCATCATCATTAGACGTTTAATAAGACAGGCCAACGAAAAAAATGTTTGTAAAAACTTTTTATTTACCTAAATTTGATGTATTTTTGGATACTGAAACCGTATATGATAACAGTTTTTTTTATCACCCACCATTCGCTAACAATACGTAATACAAAGTCAGTAGGTGATGTGTTTTTTTTATGTTTTTAAATAACAAAATTACCACATATATAACAAAAAGTATTAAGAGAATTTTTACAAGCACATCAAGCCATTTTTATTTGTGAATAAAAATTACATAGGTTAAATACTGCAATGTAAGGTTATTTTAACTGGAAGAAAAAAAACAGCTGTTTAATTTATCATAACTACAAACCTAAACAATATGATTTTATTGCCAACCATATAACATTAGCATATATTGCTAACTTTAATAGTTAGTTAAAAATACTTTTTATATATATTATTTAAAAAAAATTCTTTTTACTTAATATTGAAATGTGAGAAATTTGTGGGTGATACACGACTTTTTTTTATTTTTTTCGTAATCAGTACAACAAATTACAGAGAAATAAGTTAATTATTGAAAAAGTTTTTTCATCGTTGGCCTGTGTAATTAATCACTGTTTTGTTTGATTTACAGTTTCAGCGGCAGCCCTGATACCGAACCTGAGCGGGATTATATCTCTAGTGGGTGCGTTCAGTAGTTCAGCACTAGCGCTTATTTTTCCACCGTTCATAGAGATAGTGACGTTTTGGCCCGATCAACTGGGTAAACACCAGTGGAAACTATGGAAGGATATATTCATAATAATATTCGGCATAACCGGTTTCGTATTCGGCACATACGCCAGTGTAGGAAATATTCTAAGACACGACTAAAAGGATTCTTAATATTATATTATATTATGACGAAATGGTAGTCAACCAAAGATTTTTTTTATTTTATAGTTAAAATTATATTTATATAAATGTAACATGACAATAATATTAATGAACCAAAGTTTATATAGATCTGTGTGTGTGTTGCTTTTTGTATGTTCGTTTTTAAATTGTGTTGTGTCCCAGATTGGATGCTGGTATTGAGTACCAAAAAAAAAAAAAGTTGCAGCTTATTACGTCATTGTTTAAAAGTGAAATATTTATCTCATTGATCACTTTTAAAATGATATATTTTGTGACTTTGTATTCAAAACTTGTATTTTTCATATTCACAGCTAAAAATCTAATTTTAGTCAGTCAGTAATGATGTAGTCTATACAGCTAAGCAAAAAAAGTCTTAATCAAATTTTCTAAAGAAATTCAAAAATAATTTTAAAAAATTTCAATTTGAAATCTGTTACCTAATACTATATACTTTTTTTATTACTTCTTCTGTTTTAATCTTATTTCTTATTTCTCCTTTTCTCCATCTCTATTCTTATTTTCTCTTTACCTATGTCAATTTTTTCGTTTCGTTGCCTAATCTATTTCACGTGTTAACATAGTCAGAAAACCATTTTTATTTAATTTTTAAACTTTTCTTTGTATATTACTCATTTATCTATAACATTTCTAGAACAATACCCTAGTTTTTAAGACCCTAGTAACACATAGGCACCAACTTTCTATGATCTAAAGTCTAAACTATGATATTGGCATATTATAAGTGGTTGAGCTTCCTAGATAATTTTTCATCTTTAATACTTCACTTTTAATATCTTCCCTTATATCAATCACTTAAATGTATAATTATATGTTTGTCTAATAATATATTATAATTTTTTTATAAATCGTCGGTTGAGCGCTAATAACAGGATAAATCTAACCAAGGTACAAAATATAGAAAATTATCTAAATTTTTTTTTACCCTCACTCATTATGTGGACACATCAGATTTTATCTTTTAGAGTTTCCATAATAATAATAATAATAATAACTTTATTTCAGACATTTGTGTCCATAGTCTTTTTTTTTTAATTATAAACTAAATTATGTTACATATTATACAAAAACAAAAAGTAAAATAAAAATTAAAAATTAACACAAACTGATTATTATCATTTTCTATTAAGGGTGATATGCGATTTGACCCAATGTTTTAGTATAATAAAACATTTGCCGTTTGAAAATCCAGCATCCGATTTGGGGAAGAATATAGCAAATTATTATATAAAAAATGAATATATTATATTATAATGTTAGCCTACTTGTTGTAAGGACTTGATAGTATTAAATGAAGATGTACCTACCTGTTATTGTGTAAGAAAAGTAACACAAATATTTAAAAATTAATAGTCAAAACGTTAAAAATATTATGTAATATAAATAATATTTTGCATGTCAATGTTAAGTGGGAAATTGTATTTTGCATTCCATTGTTAGTAATTTGATTACCATTCGGTATAGTGCTGCTTTTAGTGTTATTACATTTGATACTTTATATTTTATTCGTATGTACTTTATAATTTATACGTATATACATATTGTTGAGAAATACGGCTTTAAATATTTTTGTTGCATTAATTATTTATACTTACATTTTTTTAAATGTTTAAACAAAACTATATTTTGTGGTAACTAGTCAAATGAATATGTAATTGTTATGGCTAATATTTATTTTAGTGAAATTTATTTTTAAATATTATTAGTTAGCTTGTAGCTTACCAGAACATACGTACAAAAATTTTGATGCTTCTTTTTATGTCCTCGTAAATATTATTGCTTCATTATGTAAAACAATATTTAACAATAAATTATATGCAAAAGGTTTCAGTTTTTTAATCAATCCTAAATACGCTAAAAATGTACGATAGTGCTTTTTATTAACGAAGTAAAATGTTTTATTTGCAAAGGACTGTCAGGCAAGTCGGGCATGGGTCCTTGCTACAATGGAGTAGCTAGCTACTTAAAGTTAGTTAGCCAATTTTATTATATGAGATTGACTTTATTATCCACAGTTATCCATGGCTTCGAACGAAACATATCAAAATGATATTATTTTTCACATGGCAACACTGGCTCAAATCTGATGGACCATTGAAAAAATAAAGAGATCGAATTTTGTTAATCTCCATACTTACTTGTATTTACTTAATATCATCAGAATCCATTCAGAATCAGTAGCTTCTATGTATATAAAATAATTATTTATGTGTAATACAAACCATAGAGAATTTGTTAAAATGAAAGTACTCTATATCATTTATATTACATACCGAAATATTGAAATTTTTCGTACAACTATAAATAAAACCTACATAAAAATGGAAATTAGCATGATTCATTCGATAATTTTTTATTTATATTATAAAAATAATAAGCAATTGAAACTGGAAAAAATACTAATGAAATATTTTTTAAAGTTCATAATGTATAGTAAATAGAATCAATTATATACTTAAACAATTTTATTTAATCGCTCAACGTATTAAAATTTTATAATAAATTAAATTAATTTCAAATATTGTGGTTCTATGCCTCAGTAACCAATGCTATTAATTTATAAAGGAACGAAAAAAGTATCCAACATTCAGGTGGAGTGAAATGTCACTCACCCGACAACAATTAAAAAATGTCGGAATCGTGTCAAGACGGTAATTGCCATGGAAATAACGATTATGGACCCGACGAATCGCCTACAAAGCTTATTGTTAATTACATTCCTGAAGTTATGACCCAGGACATGATGTTTTCGTTATTTTCAACAATGGGCAGACTGGAGAGTTGCAAGCTAATAGCGAACAGAGGATACGGTTTCGTCGAGTACGCTTCTCCCGACGATGCAATTAAAGCACGTAAGGCTTTCAACGGGTTGCTTATGCAAAATAAGACACTCAAAGTGTCACACGCCCTCCTGAATCCGGAGCTGAAGCCTCCCACTAAACCGGAAGCCGATTGGAATCTATATGTCTGCAACCTGCCCAACGAATTAACCTTGCAAGATTTACACGGACTATTTGCACAATTCGGTAAAATAGTTAATTCTCGCATAGCAGCTGGTATAGCTTTCGTCCTATACGAACAACACCACGAAGCTGAGAAGGCTATACAAAATATACACGGTTCTACACCTCCGGGATTTTTACATCCCTTAACTGTTAAGTATGCAAATAAGAGTAACCCTCATAAACATAAAAACAATAATAATAACTTTTCTAAAAGCTCGCTAGTTAAACCTTATCATTGGATTAATCATATGGGTGCTATAGATCACAATTCTCCGAGCACATGGTCTATTTATGTTTATAATATTGCCCCCGAAACTGAAGAGCTAACACTGTGGCAGTTGTTTGGTCCCTATGGTGCTATTGTCTCTGTGAAGATAATTAGAGATCATCAGACTAATAAGAGTAAGGGCTACGGTTTTGTTACGATGAGAAATTACGACCAGGCTGCTATGGCAATACAGGCGTTGAACGGGTACATACTCCAAGGGCAACCCCTATCCGTTAGTTTCAAGACCCAAAAGAGATAATGTCAACGGAGAAGACTTGACTTTTACAATATCAATACAGTAACAAATAGACAAATGGAATTAATATCATAATTGGCATCGTTTTGATTGACATGCATAAAATAGTTGTAAATCTTGATTGCGTTGTATGATGATTGTTAAAAAATATTTAATATTACTTTGAGCTGTCACCATTGTTAAGTTTGTTTCTTATATTGTGAATAATAATTTATTCAGTTTGCTCGTTAAATGTTTCAAGTTTACTAGAATTTTAAGAATGTATTGAATATTAAAAAAAAAATCAAATATGATTGTTGTTTGGAAGTCCAACACTGGTTGTTAGCTAATATGCTTTCAATATCTTTATCTATTATTTAAGTATAATAAACCATTAAAGTGCTTTTACAAGATCTTACTAATTGATAAGCCACAATGAGATGTTTAATCCAGCTATTTAGTTTTAGTGGTACACTTTTTATAACATGTCTATTTAGGTAGTGAAAATGGAATCTAGAATATATCATATTTATACATTTAGTATAAAATTTGCTGAATTAAAGTTCATTTTCACAATTTTACTTATTTGTTTGTTTGTATGATGGTCAACCCTCAAATAACTGTATATAATATAACTTATCATAAATTCCACATCAAGTTAAGGATCTGTTTAACATGTTAATATTAATGCAGATACACTCCTTTAATTTCTTTTTGCAATTATATTGTAAAGAATAAAAAAAAATCTCTGTAGGTAGGTAATATTAATATTATATTTAAAAAAAAAACATAAAATATTGGAAATGTTTGTTTGCAGCATCTTATTCTTGTTACCATTGACATAAATTAATGTACCGAGTTTTATTACGGTAAATACAGCCAAAAAAGGGATGCAATACATTAGAATAGACTAGAATATTCTATCTTGTAAAAAACTACCTTATTAAAAACACAAAAAAATATAGTTTTAATCTTTGTCTCAAGATACCTAAATGATTTATAATAAACTAAAGTTAGTGTATGGATAATTGATAATATGTATGTGGCTGCAGTGTAAATTCTAAATGTTTGCACTTTTTTATATTAAAAAATATAAAGAAAGCATAATTATCTGCAAAACTTAATTTTGTCATCTTTGTCTTAGGAATCTTTTGACATTTTTAATGGGATATAATTTCTGTGTTTAATATTATACTAGTTGGTGCCCGCGATTTCCTCTGCGTCCGATCGCTACCAAACTTCACAGGATTATCTACCCGCTGGACTAATCTGAAGTGTAGATTGTCTGAAAATTTCATCAAAATCGGTTCAGCGGTTTTGAAGTCCATAGGGAACAAACATAATACATACATACACACTTTGCCTTTTATATATATAGATTAGACACAATATGATAGATAATTGTTGAAAACTGCATTCACTTATTTAAAATATACAAATAGGAAACTCGTAATTCTATAGGATAACCGTATAGCGCCATCTGTTGCCAAATTCCACCAAATCAATTACCTCTATTTTTGATTTCGCTATAAAAAAGACCAAATTAAGAAAAGGTTAATAATAATAATATGTAATCAATCACACCTCGAAATTAATGTTGTAAGCTTAAATAGTATGTTTCTAGGCTTAATTTCTGTTTAAAAAACATTTTAAAGAATTAAGTATGCATTCGTCGTCTCCATTTTTGTGCCTACTAGTATATCTGAAACTACACAAAGTATAAGGCAAATATTTAAGGTATACCACTGTCGCTGCCTATCTAGCGCGTGCCTCTGTGGTGTTGCGTTTATCGTTTACGCATTCTATTTTTAGTTCATTGGCTTGTGACTTCACTCACGAGATACATATACAGATGTTTTATGGGAAATTTTTCACACATTTTCTCATCATGAATGCCTTTATGTCGGTATGCGCCTTTATTCAGGTGAAAATGACTATCATTAGCATTCACGAAGTTAAGTTAAGTAGGTACACTTATGAGTGTAATATTTATTTATGGTTTCCAGCAGTGCCAATGTCTAATAGCTTTAAACGGGAAATTCTTGTTTAGTTTATTTTGCGTCGTATCCCGGAAACGGTTCTAACTTTGTATTTGGGAGATAAGGTTTCCTAACTATATTTGTAAAAACGCTTTTTTATATAATAAAGCGCCATCTCTATATTCATAATTTTTTATGGTGATTTGTTGCCGTTGTCCCGGTCCTTATGCTAGTAATAATAATAGTATATAAGTCAATGGGTAGAACCTTAGATTTTAAACATGGAGAAAGCAACGCTGGGCTCTCTTTAAACGCTAATCCGTTAGTTTAAACTATAACTTAAGTTATTTTCGATTTCTGTGCAAAATTGATAAAAATATGTAGTGTTCGTTTTGAACACTTTACATTTGAAATTTAACATTGTTAGCCGTGCCTAAACTCAAATCACAGTTATAATTTGTTCAACGTCATCTATTGCCGTGAATTAACTAAATAGTTATGGCGTTAACCATTATAATATAACAATGATTAGAGTTAATTGATTATAGGCTATAATACGTTGTCAATGTGATTCTATCTATAGTATTAGTAAATACCTACTACAAAACTGCACATTTTTTTCATTTCTTAAGTTCTTGAATTTTTTTCATCCATTTTCAATTTTTGGTATAAGGTGTCCAACAAAGGTCGTGTAATATATTATATTTTATTAAATAAAATATAATATATATATACCTATAATTAAACTTTTTACCTATTGGAAGGTACGTTTGTCTATACATAGGTAAGTAGGTATAGTCTACAAAATTCAAATCTACAATATATTTGAATATTATGCCATGTATTTTTCTTTTGATAGAAGTAAATTTGTCGTACCCTGGTGGAACATGAAAACATTCTTTGGGCGCATGCTCAAACCTAGAACGTATCAGGTGTGATCAATATATCAGACATTTAGTCCACAATATTTGCGATGAACAAACCATCGTTTTAGATGTTAATATAAATTATTGTGTTGCTGTTATTTGAGGTATAAACATTGTTGGTGACGTGGCGGTGGCGGAGGGCGAAGGTTCGGCAGTGGCGGGAGGCGTAGGCCTCGCCGTGAGTAGTAAGGTAATGGTTATTTACTATAAATAAAAGTTTTTCAAAACCTGTGTTAAGTACATAGAATGAGAGGGAATGGAAGTCCTAAGAACGATAAAGGAGAGAATGAGTTTGGAATGAGTCAAGGAACATATATATAATTATTATGATCTCTCGTTTTTAGGTGTACCCTAGTCCTGGGGCGGCTCGCGGCGTATGGGCGCTGCCGCAGCCGCCCCCCTGCACGATGGCTGCAGAGGAAGCTCTACCACCCTGCTCTCCTTTATCGCCTGATGCGCCTGTGGCACCCCCCAGAACCATCACTAGCTTTTACCTGCAATCGGATTTGCATCAACTCATATTTGAGGCTGTACGATCTGGGTAGGTATCTACTATTTTCTATATTTTGTTAAACCAAAATTTAACAAAAAAGGTTTTCCAGAAAAAAAATATGTGGCGGCGATTAGTACTCTGTGCGCAGCAAGAGCTGTCAGTATTATATTGTCGTCCGTCACTCTTCTTCTTCTGTACACCTAATTTAAGTTGACTTAATTATTACTTCTTGTAAGACTCCATTACAATACAATACCTATTTGTAAACACGGCGTTTTCATTTGGCCGATGACAATAAAGGCTTGCTAAACCCATATTGGTGACCCCGACAGAACACCGCAAGGAGTTTGAGATCATCGATTTATTCCTCGGCCTATCTCTCAACAACGAAGTTTTTTATTCCGCATGTTGTCACATCGGTATTGATAACCACAGCAACCGCAATTGACAAGTGCATCTGGACACACTGGGCTAAGTGCACTTCAATCAACTCACACTACATTGCTGGTTTGGAGCTGCGTAAGCATGTCATTCATCTCATTTTGTTAGTCGACGTTAGTCGCTGGGTAACTTCGACACACACTGCACTGCACGCAACTCAAGTTGTGCCAATAGACATAAATTTCAAATGGTGGTGATTTTTTTTGGTGAATTGGTGAATTGGTGATCATCTTACAACCTTTTGTGTGTGACTGATCAAATATGAACAATATTTTTATCTGTGTTTGTACTAACAAAATTTGATCACTATTTTCATACTGTGTTCGCACAAATAAGGTTAACACGTATATACATTTTTTTTTATATAATTGCATTACATAACAAATTTGAATATTTTGCTTTTTATAATAGTTTTTTTTTGTGTATAATTGTTTTGTTAATTTTGTAAATTATTTTGTATAATTGTAATTTTTTAGTGGGTACTGAGCACCGCCACACTGCCACCGCTATGTCTCACAGTGAAACGGATCCTCAACTCATACTTCAGTTGGACGCCCTCTCGGCACAACTGCAAACTGCATTAACGGAAAATGCCACACTTAGAGCTAACCTTAAACTTACCGACACAAACCCACCAGTCATTAAAACAGAGTCCGGCGTTTCCGCAATCGCACCAAAAATCCCTCCATTTTGGTACCAAAAACCGGCTATGTGGTTTGCACACATCGAATCACATTTTCGAAGAGCAGGCATTACACAGGACCTTACAAAATATGACCACGTTATAGAAAAATTAGATTTTAAAATCACCGATGAAATTGAAGACATAATTACAAATCCACCGGCCACTGACAAATACGAATTTTTAAAGAGCGAAATTATAAGACGTTTATCTCAGTCGGAGGAACAACGCGTTCGAAAACTTTTAACAGATTCAGAGTTGGGGGATCAAAAACCCTCACAATTTCTCAGACATCTTCGTTCTTTAGCAGGTAATACTCTTACAGACGATGGTATCCTTCGACAACTTTTTATGCGGCGCTTACCACAGAATCTTCAGGCACTGCTGGCAGCCCGGGTTGACTCACTTGACAACATTGCGGCAGATGCTGATAAAATTTTGGAAGTTGTTCCTGGAATTGCAACAACAGCGCACAACTTCGTGCACGCTACTTTTGCTCCAAATATTGGGTCTCCCACTACAGCTTCTGATAGCACAGCCTCCGGTTTTTCAACCACGGCATCGTTTGCAACCGCTAAGGATCCTATGGGACTGCATGCTTTTGCATTACAGATGAAAGAGTTGACAGCTTGTATCGCTGCTATCACATCCCAACAGCTTCCTAGTCGCAGCCGAAACCGATCCAACAGCCGAAGCCAAATTCAACAACGCAGCCGCACTCAATCACCTACAGTTCAAATCTGCTGGTATCATAGGAACTTTAAATCCAAAGCAATTAAGTGCATTAGACCATGCAGCTGGACGCAGGAAAACTCCAAGCTCAATCAGTAGCGGCGGCAACTGATTGCACACCTTCAAGTCGCCGCCTATTTATCACAGACAAAAGCTCAAAAGTCAGATTCCTTATTGATACAGGATCTGACCTTTGTTGCTACCCACGAAAAATTTTATCTACTAAAACTCCCGCTAGTAGTTACGAACTCAACGCAGCGAACGGCAGCACGATAAAAACCTACGGGTGCATATCTTTAAACCTTAACTTCGGGTTACGTCGCGAATTCCGTTGGCAATTCGTTGTAGCTGATGTCAGCACTCCCATAATAGGCTCAGACTTTCTGGCTCACTACCATTTGCTACCTGACTGCCGTAAAAAGCGCCTTTTGGACGGCGTTACCGGTCTGTCTACACCAACTTCCGTTGCCTCACTTGATCAACCAAGCATTAAGACCATTTCAGTTTTCACAGCATCACCTTTTAGTAAAATACTTTCAGAATTCCCTACAGTCACACGACCTCCCGGACTTCATAGAACAATAAAGCATAATACTGTACACTATATTAAAACGACGGACGGTCCACCAGTTTCGTGTCGTCCACGTCGTCTTGCTCCACAAAAACTCAAGGTTGCTCAAAAGGAATTTCATGAGATGATCAAAAATGGTACAGCAAGACCCTCTGAGAGTCCATGGTCATCCCCCTTTCACTTAGTTCCCAAAAAGGATTCCACTTGGCGACCATGTGGCGATTACCGTTCACTCAACGCTCGAACTATTCCAGATCGCTACCCTGTTCGTCATATTGGGGATTTCAGTCACAACATCGCTGGTTCTACCATCTTTAGCACCCTTGATTTAATAAAAGCTTACCAACAAATTCCTATTTTTAACGAGGATGTGTGCAAAACCGCGATTATCACCCCATTCGGGCTTTTTGAATTCCCATACATGACGTTCGGGTTGCGTAACGCTGGACAAACCTTCCAACGCTTTATGGACGAGGTTGTTAGAGATTTAGACTTTTGTTTTCCGTATGTTGACGATATTTTAGTATATTCTCCAGACGAAGATAGCCATAAACGCCATCTGCGCATCCTATTTCAAAGGTTGTCTGATTACGGCGTTGTTGTAAATCCTGCAAAATGCGTTTTAGGAGCAAAAGAAGTTACTTTTCTGGGATACCGGATCTCGAAAGATGGATCAGCTCCTCCTCCAGAGCGAATATCCGCTCTACAGGAGTATGACCTTCCAAAAACTGTCCAGGGCCTACGTCGGTTCCTGGGCATGATCAATTATTATAGACGTTTTTTACCACATGCTGCTGAAATGCAAACACCATTAATAAATATTTTAACCGATTCCAAGCTCAAGGGTACCAAACCTGTGCCTTGGACAACCGAATTAAAAAGTGCTTTCAACGCTTGCAAAGAGAGCCTTAGCCAGGCTACTATGCTAGCTCATCCACTTCCAGATGTCCCACTAGGTCTTTTCACTGACGCATCAAGTACCCAGGTGGGAGCCTGTCTTCAACAACGCGTTGACACACATTGGCAGCCCTTAGCATTCTTCAGCAAGAAGTTAACCAATCGTCAAACACTCTGGCCCGCTTACTATAGAGAGCTTCTAGCTGTGTACGAGGCCGTGCAACACTTCCGACATATATTGGAAGCTCAACATTGCACCATATACACAGACCATAAGCCTCTCCTTTACGCCTTCACACAGCGACGTGAGAAACTGCCCCCAGTACAATTGAACCAGTTGAATTTTATATCGCAATTTACAACGGATATCATACATATAAAAGGCGTAGATAACGTCGTAGCAGACGCTTTGTCAAGAATCGAGGCCATATCACTTGAAGACGACTACGCAGCTCTTGCTGAATCCCAAAAAGGTGATCAAGAGCTACAAGAACTTCTTCAAAACGGCTCTTCCCTGAAACTCAAAAATATTTACTTACCCGATACGGACATCAAAGTCATCTGCGATACTTCCACCGGCAAGCCACGGCCTTTTCTTACCTTACCCTTTCGTAGGAAATACTTTGAAAAACTTCACAACCTCAGTCATCCTGGCATTCGTGTTACATCTCGACTTATCGCAGATAGATTCGTCTGGCCCTCGATTCGCAAAGACTTGCGACAGTGGACTAGATCGTGCACACTTTGCCAGAAAAATAAAATCACGCGACACACAGTTTCCCCATTAGGCAACTTCGATTCACCGTCTGGCCGCTTCAGCCATATACACGTCGACATCGTTGGCCCATTACCCGTGTGCGAAGACTATCGTTATCTTCTTACGGCTGTAGACAGATTCACACGATGGGCAGAAGCTTGGCCTATGCGTAGTATCACCGCTGAAGAAACCGCGGATACACTTTTACAAGGATGGATCGCGAGGTTTGGTGTTCCTTTTTGCATCACAACAGATCAGGGACGGCAATTTGAGTCAGACCTATTCCGTAGACTCATGGCGTTTCTCGGTACCAAAAAGCTACGCACCACGAGCTACCATCCATGTGCCAACGGGATGGTAGAACGCCTCCATAGGCAGCTTAAAGCCTCTCTGATGTGTCGTGCAGAACCGTGGATTAAAGCTCTACCTATCGTGCTTCTAGGATTGCGTTCAGCCGTGAAGGAAGATTTAAAGGCTTCACCAGCTGAATTACTCTATGGAGAACCTCTTCGTCTTCCTGGTGAGATGATAGTTCCTCATCCTAACTGGCAGACCGCTAATTCTTCCGAGTTTGTCGCTCAGCTTAGAAGGATGATGTCAGAGTTACGGCCCGTTCCTGCCTCCCGTCATGGTGAAAAAAACTGCTTTGTGTCTAAAGAGCTCAATTCAGCTTCACATATATTCTTGCGAGCTGATCACGTGAAGCCACCACTGGAATCTCCTTATTCAGGACCTTTTCCAGTGGTTAGCAGAACTGACAAGACATTTACCATCATCGTCGGGAACAGAGAAGTTGTCGTGAGTGTAGACCGAGTAAAACCTGCCTACACTGACAATTTCACCTTTACCAACACTCCTGATTCATCATTCGCTCCTCAACCTTCAGACATTTCGCCATCTAAGACTCCTCATTCACATCCAGACACACATACATCACACTCACAGACCTCACATCATACTACACCTTCTCCACCTTCACCCAAGTATACAACGCGATCGGGTCGTAGGGTAAAATTTGCCCGTCCTTTCGATCTTTGATCTTCAATTCTCCGTGGGGGGGTGGTGTGGCGGCGATTAGTACTCTGTGCGCAGCAAGAGCTGTCAGTATTATATTGTCGTCCGTCACTCTTCTTCTTCTGTACACCTAATTTAAGTTGACTTAATTATTACTTCTTGTAAGACTCCATTACAATACAATACCTATTTGTAAACACGGCGTTTTCATTTGGCCGATGACAATAAAGGCTTGCTAAACCCATAAATACATTAAATTTTATTTAAAAAAGTATTTTAAGGGTTGTTTTACTTGCGTAAACTTATTAAGTAGTCTTTGAAACATGAAAACTAAATACCTAGTTTATTTATTATTGTGATAATAGAATAAATGTGCACATGATATAAAAAGAAAAATAACTTCTCACATCATTTGTTATACTTACCTACATCAGAATTCTTTGAATACCTACTTAGGTATCCAGTGTGTCCATGAGCCTAGTAGGGTACCTAGTGGGATGGGTACTATCATGCTTTATTAATTAAGTAGGACCTTTTGACCTTTAAGTAGAACCTAAAATAAGTATTAATTTTGACAGTGAGGTATCCGAAATGGAGCGGCTAGTTGAGAAACTGGGTGTAGAGGTGCTGAGTGCTCGCGACCAACATGGTTATACGCCAGCGCACTGGGCAGCCTTGGATGGGAGTGTGGCTGTTATGCGCTATTTAGTAGAAAGAAACGCTCCCATTGATATGTCTTGTTTAGGTACTCAGGTGAGAGTTACTTATTGTAGGTAATTAGGTACCTAATATTTAAAACAAATCATCGTGGAAATGGCTTGTAGCAAAATACAGAGTAAACTTGACTTAACATTCAATTTTTAAACAACCCATCCGAATTCATATTATCACTAGCATAGCAAAGCCGCCCCAGTTTTCGTAAATTATTTTTTTTTTCTAAAAACTACTTACATAAGTACTTACGCAAACTTTTCTTATTCTTCTCTTCTTTTCCAAATTTCCATATTTTCATTAGTGAAAACCATATCAAAATCTGGTGGGCATGGTAGAAGAAATTACTTAGCGAAAAAATTATTTTCTCTGCTAGGTATGTACCTAATCGAAACTATGTATAAACTAGGGACTTTATTTTATAATTATGTATCTAAGATTTTTGATTCTGAATAGTGACTAGGTCTAGTCTGTGTTTTGCTATAAATTTTTAAACAGCGACTTTGTAATACCTACTAAATATTTACAGAAATACTTAGATAAATAAAAATTTTAGGGACCACGGCCAATACATTGGGCATGTCGTAAGGGTCACGCGTCAGTTGTCCAAGTCTTACTTCAATCGGGTGTGGCAGTAAATGCGGCTGATTTTAAAGGTAGATCTACCTTACCTTACTTTTCTTAATGAACTATTCCCCTTGTTCAGGTGATTTCCAATCGAAAATGTTTTCAGGACTAACGCCTCTAATGACCGCTTGTATGTATGGCAAGACTGCTACAGCAGCGTATCTTCTTGGCATGGGAGCTGCTACGAGACTCTCCGATATAAACGGAGATACCGCTTTGCACTGGGCGGCGTACAAAGGTCACGCGGATTTAGTACGCCTACTGATTTACTCTGGAGTCCCTTTGCATTGCACGGATAATTTTGGATCTACGCCCTTGCACTTGGCATGTCTATCGGGTAATCTTACCTGCGTAAGATTGCTATGCGAAAAGGTAAATAATTATAAATTATTTTAAAGTGGGTATAGGGGGTACCTATACATTAATGTTACTTTAATAAAACTCAAATCTCGAGACGGAGTTTCCCTCATATGCTTAGGTATATAATGCAACGTCTTTCGATATTATTGATAAATCTTCAAAAGTAGCCATATTATAGCTACATATCTACTTACTTATTTTATACTAGCTGGTGCCTGCGACTTCGTCCGCGTTCTGGATGAAACGTAACCCAGACAATGGTATGCAAAATTTCATGGTGATCAGTTCAGTTAGTTTTTGCGTAAAAGAGTTACAAACATCCATACATAAATACAAATTGTCGGAATCGGGAATCTTCGGGAATCGAACCGGAGACCTCTGAGTCTGAGCGCTAAGGCCTTACCTTAACCACTCGACCAATGGGCTCGCCAAAATTCATTAATTTATATTTATTATTGTATTTTTACTAGGTAAAAGCCGAGTTAGAACCTCGGGATAAGAACGGCAAAACACCACTGATGTTGGCTCAGAGCCATCGCCATATAGAGGTAGTGAAATTGTTGCAAAAGGAGATGAAACGCAAGTCACACTGGATGCCTCCTCTCTCTGAACTCTGGGCTTTACTCTTTGGTGGTGCTGGCGAATCGAAAGGCCCTCTCCTCTTTTTCCTCGTCTCTGTGTTGTTGTGGGGTTATCCTATGTACGTCATTAGGGTAAGAATAACAATTTAAATATATTATGTGTAAACTAATATTACCTAAGTACATGTAGGTTTTACCTAGAAACTACGTTATAAATAAAATTTACTTAAGAGGAAATATAGTTTCCTCGTATAAATTTAATAGATACTTATTATTACATCAAAGTTGACCCTGCCGTGAATCGAATCGGGGAACTGTAGTACAGAGCGCTAAGGCGAGCACCCTAACCACTCATGCAACGGGCTCGTCAATGAACCGTTAGAAATATTTTAAGTCTTATGGAGAAAGATTTTTCTTGATAAGTGCAAAACGTCTTCTAAGTACCTACCTATTTTATACTTCGAGTCTGGGGCTAATGGTCTGAGATAATTATTAAGCCAAACATTGTTATAAATAGCTTCTAAGAGGACAAATAAGTGCTTCTAATATTAAGTCAAAATCTGAACTAATCGGTATTTCTTTTAACTTTACAGTGTATTCCCCTGACGTGGAATACTTTGCGGCTTTCGCATTACTGTTTCCTTTACTGGAACGCCATAATGTGGTTGAGCTGGGTGATAGCTAACCGTCGCGATCCTGGCTACATCCCACAAAACTCCGAAACGTACTACAGAGCCATAAGACAGATACCTTACTACGATAAGTGGAAGAAACGCAACATTATTCTGTCGCGGCTTTGTCATACGTGCAGATGTTTAAGACCATTGAGGTAAGGAAATTCGTCTTCTCTTCAGGAAAAATAGCATTAAAAACCAAAACAAAACATTAAATAATTTCAATGAAACTTTAGTTTTTGTCTAAATAATAAATGAAACCATTATTATAGGCTATTGCTATGGTTTAGCTTAGTGGCTGATATCGCAACCGCAAAATCATGAAGCTGCACTTTCTTGGAACAAGTTAATGTGGGTGGAAGCTAGCAATTACTCATATCATAATCCGCTATTTGACTAATTTTAGAAAATCATTTTAAATTATTCTTTATACATAATAAGCACACCATTGATATTTCCGGGAGATCTACTGTATTATTAATAAAAATCAATGTTAAAGTTTAAATTTCCAAAAACGCGTCAAAAACGCGCCAAAAACGCTGTTTGTTTCTGTAATGGCGCTGGTCTTTGATACGTGTGACGTCACACGCTAGTAAACAACTCAATAACCTGCAGTTGTCGCTGAATTTTTTTATTACTGACAGTATTTTATAAAAAAAAATTTCAGAAAATAAAATTTCTTGAATACTTAAATCTGCCCCATTCAAACTTTTTTAAATATACCTAGTCTATTAGGCACTGTATTTTTATCTATGAAGTGAAAATAACGCTTTTCTGCTAAGTCCTCGCCTTAAATCTAAAATAAACAGTACTATTTCAGAGCCAAACACTGTCGCATCTGCAAACGTTGCGTCGCGTACTTCGACCACCATTGCCCGTTCATCTACAACTGCGTGGGCGTCCGGAACCGCATGTGGTTCTTCCTTTTCGTTATGAGTGTTGCCATCAACTGCACATTCACCATATACTTCGCCTGCTACTGCCTTTTGCTCGAAGGGTTCGGCCTCTTGTACGTCCTGGGGCTCTTAGAGGCGATCACGTTCTGTGCCTTGGGCTGGATATTGACATGCACTTCGGTAAGTCTAAATTTTCTAGAAATGCGCGCCATTTGATTACAGCCAATCTGTTCTAATATTTTGGTAATTCATTGAATTGTTTGTTCACAATAAAAACAAAAATATCAACAACGAATAAATTTTTTATAATTATAATTTGTTACAATAATAAGTCTGCTATATCAAGTAGGTAAACGAAAAATTATAAAATAAGCAGTTAATAAAAT
Source organism: Synanthedon tipuliformis (assembly GCA_947623395.1). NCBI lineage: Eukaryota > Metazoa > Arthropoda > Insecta > Lepidoptera > Sesiidae > Synanthedon > Synanthedon tipuliformis. The sequence goes on along the minus strand of OX392414.1, from coordinate 7,116,941 downwards.
ATGTCACTTGAAAAAATATAGACAGAAAAAAAATTGCTGAAATGTAATTACAATATAACAAATCTTTTTTTTGTTGCAGATATTGCACGCGTGTATGAATTTAACTACAAACGAAATGTTCAATTATAAGAGATATCCTTATTTGAGAGATAAGAGAGGGCGCTATCAAAATCCCTTTTCGAGAGGGCCCATTATGAATTTATTTGAATTTTTCGTTTGCCTTCCGGACAAATGCGACGAACAGGATATCTTTCACGAAGAAACCATTTAGGATATAGCAACTTTTCACCATTAGCGAGTTCTATGAGATTATTCCACTACTCTTATGCTTGGGTACAGGCTGATGAACTCAGTCATAATAACTTTTTATTGCAATATTTAAAACTGCTTAGACAATTTGTTTCTTAAGTAACATTCAGTTGATTCAGTACTAAAATATAATAAGTAGTTAAGTATTACAATACAACATTGTCCCAAAAAATTAAAAAGACTAACACGATATTTTGCCAGTAAAATCTTCTTACCTAATGGTATATGATTCAACCGTTAAAACCAAAAAAGGGACAGTATAAAAACTAATTCGCGCTTTCCAACTAATGAGACAATACAAATATTCTAAACTTAAGTTCCCTTATGTGCGTAAAATACTTTTTCAACTTTTTCCCTTTTTGCCTTGGCAACTGCCAGTCCACCTACATATATATACTTGTATACCCATAGTCAGCATTTAATTTCTATCTAAATAATTCCCTCTACACTTTTAACAGGAAAAAATATAGGACAACGCAATTTTTCCCCATCAAGCTTTCCTTAAAAGTACACTACTAACAATTGCATGATCTATGAAAATCCCTTCACTTGTTTATACACTATCAAAAAACAAGGAATCGTCGTAGGAATTCCTGCTACAAAATGAGGTAAAGGCGGACTTGCAATAACAACACGAATTTATTCAATAATAATTATTTATTTTAATTAACATACAAACAATCAGATTTTACAGCTATTAGGAAAGTACGAAAAAAAATGTGCTTTAAATAACCAGTAAGATTTAACTTGTTCTATTTATATAGCAATAATAATATTTGTGCTGTTGTAATCATTTCAAAGTTTAAACAAATTAAAATGCCTACTATGAAATTGTATTTATTTTATTTTTCCATCCCTCTTAGCAAGTTACCCTCTAAATAAATATCACATTAGCTGTTTCACATCCCATCAGTCGATTATGTTTCACATAGAACAATTTTATTGTTCTATCACGAGGTCTCTCGATAATAAATTAAATCTAACAAACTAATCACTATTGTGCTTTAAAAAGAAAAATAAAAAAACAAATAAAAAAAAACACATGTTCACTAGTACAAAATGCATTTAACTATTTTTTTTATATTTCTGTATACCGGAGGTATACTATCCTAATGCCATTAAAAAAAAACACAATGATTTCACTAGAATAAGTGTTTTACGCTTTATTTACTGGTATACTTTTTTAATCATCAAAGAAAACAAAAAGTTACGCTTTTGATTATATAATTTACTAGTTGACGCTTTGCTGCAGTCAGCAACGTTCCATGGTTGCCATAACAACGGTCAAAGTATGAAATTTGTTTTTTTTTATATAAAAAAATCCGTATCCATTGGAATTTTGGAAAAAAAAAAAATTATGAGATCGATCATTCCTCTGTTTAAACGCAATGTTGTGTAAAAATTTCAAGTCAATCCGTCGTCTAGTTTTCGGAGTTTTTAAATAATACACAAACCAACAACATTTTTATATAGATATATAGATTGTGAGGTCTGAATAATTTGCTAAATGTGACTTAGGACAGTTTGCTTCCGATATACAGATTTAAACTTTGACTATATGGGATTCTTTAGAAGAGTTTAAGATTCATTGATTAAAGTCTGTCACGCCTGTAGGTAATTTAAATGGCTTACATAACAAATCGTTAAATACTACTTTAAAGTTAAATAAGAAGTTATAAATATAAATGTCGAACTGTTTGTGTAAATAAATAAATAAATGAGTCTGAGTTGCTTTTGTTGTATTAAATACTTTCTTTACAAAAAGGAAATGAATTTAAAAACCTGGTCGCTCAAACATTGTTAACTTATAAAAAATATGTGTGCTATGTTAGTAGCGAATTGCAAATTCTAGCTTGCAACTACGAGTATGTAAATTATAAAAAGTATTAATTTCGTTTAGATATTTCTACTAATTTTCATAAATATAGTTTACAAAAAATCCCAATTGGATATGAAAAGTAACAGACGAATGAGTAATTATTTCATACTTTTAGGTGTACTTTTAAATCTAAAAAAAATATAAAATATAGTATACATAATACTGATGTGTTCACTAAATCGTCGTTGTCAAATGAAAATCTGCTATATGCAAAAAGTATAATTTTCAAAATAAGTATAAAAAAAAAATGGTTTTCCTGAAAAATTTTACATGAATGTTTATTAAAATTAAAAGTATTTCATTTGAAACTTGGAGTTGTTATACGTACACATATTTAAAAATGAAAATTTAATAATTCGTTTATAAGGGTTATTTCGCTTCTGACCCACCGTACCATCGACCATACCCCCAGTGGTACGGTGGGTAATTATTTTTCCCTACGATACCACCGTAGTGCTGAGACACGGATTGCGATTACAATTTATGTATCTATAATTTATTATCAATTATTTTATCATAATGCACTCATTAACCTTCCTCGGTTCTTCGGGTCATATTGACCCGAAACTGAAATTTAACTGTTAATAAAAGTCGTAATTATTAATATAATTTATTAGGACTTCATGACAATTATTAATTATGCATTCACTATATATATCAGTATTGTAAAATTATGGTGAAGTCTTTTATCTAAGAAAATTAAGTTATTTCCGTCTTAGGTTCCTCGGGTCAATAATACCCGAGTATGAAAAAGGTCCTCGGGTCAGAAAAGCCCGTGTTTTGTAAACAATAAAGCTTTGTTGCATTCTAAGTATATACTTACAATTTATAAATGTTAGTCATATCTCAATTACTTAGCGTGTTATTGTCAAAGGTAATTTGAGAAAAATTGTTTATTTACATTTGTATGCACGTGAGAGTTACTTTTATTTCATTCATTTGTTGTTTGGACTTGACGTGTTCCGCTGGTGTTTGAAATGGCTCACAATTTGACTGATTCTATGATTTCGCAAATCCTAAACTACGATATAAATTCCGAAGATGAAATCATTAGTGAAACGGAGAATAGTTTGGATGAAAATCCTACCGACAATATTCAACCCAGTTTAGACAATGAAAGCAGTAGTGACGAAACAGATAGCGATGAAGAGCCTCTTTCAAGATACATTACCAATACCAGTGCTAATGAAAACCAAATGCTATCAAAAAATGGTGAATTTGTATGGTCAAGAACCCCATTAGAAGTCAGAGGTCGTTTGAGTAGTGCAAACCTAATAAAACTGACACCAGGCATTACCAGGTATGCTTCTAATCTCATAAATACATTTAGAAGCTCCTTTGATTTATTTCTAAATAAGCGAATAAAATCTATAATTTTGATACAAACAAATATAGATATAGAAGGTTCTTCACGTTTCGGAACTGAAAAGGAAGCGTTAGATGAAACGGAGTTAGATGCATATCTAGGAATTCTTATTTTTGCTGGAGTTTTCAAGTCTAACGATGAAAGTTTAGAAATATTATAAATGCGAAAGTTTGTATAGATGTATGGATGTATGTATGGATGTTTGTAACTCTTTCACGCAAAAACTACTGAACCGATTACCATGAAATTTTGCATACACGTTGTCTGGGATACCAGAAAGGACATAGGGTACCTTTCATCCAGAACGCGAAGTCGCGGGCACCAGCTAGTATAATATAGTCGTTTAATGTATCTTTATTTTTATTTAATAAATATGTTTTAGAAATAATTAAGACTTTGTATTTAATTTACAACAATTACTTCATATTTTTAAATCGGGTCAACATGACCCGAAGATCTCAAGTGTACATAGTATTTGAAGAACCGAGGAAGGTTAAGGAGGGTATTCCCTTTTATCTCCATGAAGTGCATTAAAATATTATGATCAACAAAGAAGACCTCTTTTCTGAATGTAATGAAAAATGCTCATGAAACAAAATATGGTCCTAAAAAGAGAAGAAGTCACCAAATCGTAAATGACGATTTCATAACATTGGTCCAAATGGAAACTGTTAACAAAGATATTTCAATAGGCCATGCATTAGATAAATTAAGACCATAAAGATTTTTGGTGTAATCATTTAGGGAGAAGTAATGTGTAATAATGTGTCACGTTTTGTTGTCAGAATTAGGAAGAATTCATGTATTAAGTTTTTTATTACAAATGATACTAACTATACTCTATTCTATAAGTACTATAAAATACATAAATAAACATCACTATTAATTGGTGGTATTGTTTTTAAAATAATTACCCACCGTACCACTGGGGGTACTGTCGGTGGTACGGTGGGTCAGAAGCGGGTTTTACTCGTATTATGACAAGTAATAGCTGCTGCACATAGCATATTTTATCAAGAGGCCGAAGATTCGACAAATTGTACTCATAAGCACTAAGCAGCTTTTTTATACAACAGTAGAGACAGTGAGGTCAAAATGTTGAACTCTCAAAAATGTGCAAATAGCAGATTTTCATTTTGACAACAACGAAATATGTTGGGGTAGACAAGTTTTACGTTACACTACTGATCACTTTCATAACAAAATTACATCAATTCTCTTCCCTTACAATTAAATTTATTACCAGAATATTATTGATGACAATATTCACTGGTTATAATGCTAAAAGTAATCAGTACTAATATGTAATAATTACTGTTTTTTTTTTAATTAAAAATAAATACGTAGCAGTCTGTGCTCATTAGTGATTGGTGTAGGTAGAGCGATATTAAATGCTTTAAAGTTTGGTAAACATTACGCAAATTAAAGTGTTTTTATAATAGTAATTTTTATTTTAACAAAAGAATTAATAATTACAAAAGCCAACTTCCAGAAATGGAGAGGCTCTTTAGGAAAGAAGAAGAACCGACACCTTCAATAGTAGCCCTCGAAGCACAAGAGGGCTTGTATTTTTTTTTATAAAACCCACCACCAGACGAAAATAAACTTTGGAAGGGTAGTTCGACTTGACAGGAATCGAACTTGGGAGAGGGGTAACGATTTAACCATCCGGCCAATTGATAGGTTGCATCCATAGATAAATTGATTGGTCTCGCTGCGCTCGACTAGATACCGCCGTCGTACTTGTAAAATGCGGCATAAAATAGTACGCCGAATTCGGCATACCCGAGCCAGTCACACTGCAAACTGTTTGTGATGTGTACGTGCCGAATGTTTTATTAAATTTTATTAAATACCAGTTTGTGTAGTGAAACTGTGTAAAAATATAATAAAACTGGGTAAAAAGTGACTGTTTTTTACACACACTACAATAAAAAGTTGCCACATTTTCGGAGCTATTGCTTTCGTATAGCACTCGATAGTCGAGCGCAGCGAGACCAATCATTTATCTTTGGTTGCATCATTTTTAAATTGAAGAACTTCAATGTGGCGTAAGGACTTTTTTTAATGTCAAGGTCGACAACCAGGTTAACTTTTCCACTTGATGGTAGGTGGCTACCGTCGCCTTTACAAGCAATGTGCACTGTCGACCATATAGTGGTATCGAGGCTGAAGAAGATAGGGACATGGGCTCTCGCATCCCTTAATCACTCACAGAGACAAAACAGCACAAGTGCTGTATGTAATGTAAGTTTCTACAGACAGACGGGCTGTCCAAGTGACAGAGAAACTCCGTGTTTTTCAAGTCCAGACCAGAGTCAACTTTGAAAAGTTAATTTCCAAAGTTGACTCTGCCGAGAATCAAACTCGGTGCCACTGAAACAGAGCGTTAAAGCAAGCAACCCTAACCACTCATCCAACGGGCTCGTCTTCCACCCAAATCGCTCTACCTACTTATTTAGTCATCTAAACATATTAGCAAAAAAAAACACTTAAATCTACATTAGACTGTTTCTAAAACAGTAGATTGATAAAGTTACTACCTAACATATTACATAATATGTACTTAAATAAATCTTCTTTATTCATAATATATTTGTTAAGATTTTTTTTTAAAAACTTAATCATCCTTAGGATGGATCCTGATGGCGGCATCACGCTCGTGCTGCTCGTGATCCTCATCCCCCCATCCCCATAGATTGTGAGAGCCGTCCCCTGTGCGTGTCACTCGTTTCTGTATTATATCATCGGACACCGTCTTCAGGTCGTATGCCCAGCCGAGTTTAGCGAAGAAATTGATGAATTGTGTTGTGAAATTGATCCGATTGTTGCTCAACTCGGCCGTCTTGTAGTCCCACGGGAACGTGTGATGGTAGTTGTGGAATCCCTCGCCGAGGGCGAAGAGAGAGACGGAGAGGTTCTCCGATGGTTGAATAGTCTTGTCGTAGGGTTTGTTGCCCCACTTGTGAGCGGCCGAGTTGACCAGCCAAGTCACGTTCAGTATGAAAGTGTAACGGAATATAGTCGCTACGAAGAAAGCGTTCACCCAAGACTCACCCCAACAGTACACTGGTATTACGGTCGGCAGAATGAAGCAGGCCAGGGGCATCAGAATTAAGTAATATCTAAAAAGAGATAACATTTACAACAATTACACTCAGGTAGAGAGAGAGACTATTTGTTGGGACGTTACTTATTTTACTCTGTTTTCAAAAAAGTGTTTGAAAATGTATTCAAACATAAATAAAGGGTCCCGAGAGATCGCCACATAGATAAAGATGTCAGGCAGGAGATCAATATTATTATGTATTTTATTTTTCAAGTCATGAGCACGAGCTACTAATTAATAAATTGCCAAGACTATAAACAAATTAACACACTGATTGTAAGACTGCCAAAGTAAGCACATAAATTGATTTGTTTCAGGGATCCCAGGTTCAATTAAACAACTTTGGAAATAAACTTTTTAAAGTTGAGTGTTTAGTGTTTTGCCCCCCTGTCCGTTGTAAGGTTACCATGTCATGGAAATACCACTGTTGTAAAAGTATATAAAATTTTACATCAATCGAATACCCGTGGAAGTTTTTGAAAATAGTGAACACTAGGAAATAGACTGATGATATTCATAAACTATAGCTAAAACTCCTAAACAGATTTTCATAACCTATAGCTCTAAAAACCATCTCAATAAAGTCATCTTTCGAACAAAAAAAATTCAGATCAAAAAACGGCCCATCCATTTGGGAGCTACGAACTATAGACATACACAGATCCACACGTGAAACTTATAACACCCCGTTTTTGCGTCGGGGACAAACATTCATACAAAATTTCGCATTTATAATATTAGTACGGAAGTACGGATTATGTTAATTCATGAGAGTCCGTTTACTAAAATACGTAAATTCATACAAAAATTCAATACTTACTTCTTCTGGAATCTCAGTATAGGATCGGCATACAGATCGCTCATGTCAATACCTTTGCCCTTGCGTTTAACTTCCGGATGTTTTCTCACGAGCAACCAGCCGATGTGGGAGAAAAATAAACCACGCGAAGCATTGTGAGGATCCGCATCGGTCTCCGAATACTTGTGGTGCATGCGGTGGTCACGAGCCCAATCTATTGCTGAATCCTATCGAAAGAAAAACATTTATTTATGACTACCTGGAAAATAATAAAAAAATTAAGCAATATTATGCTTAACCTCTTGTTGCTATAACACTTTGGCCAGGTGCTAGATGCTATAGTGCTATCTATGTCCTTTCCGGTATCACTGACAATGTGTATGCAAAATTTCATGATGATCAGTTGAGTAGTTAAGGCGTGAAAAGGTAACAGATAGACAAACAGATAGTTAATTTCACAGTTACAATATAGGTATGGATAGGGTCATACTATCCATACAACAAAAATATTCTATCCACTAATTAATGAAATATCAGGGTGACATCACTGAGTATGTATCATCAGAATTGAGGTAACAAACATTCAGATGTCATCATAAATTTTCACATTATATTAAAAAAAATAGTATATTGCATTGCATAATGAATTGAGTATGGATAGTAGTATTAGAATATACTATTCCTTGTTATTATCTATTGACATAATTATTATTGTCAAACCAAAATCTGCCTTGTGCACTTTTAGAAGATTCCAACATTTATCTATTGTATTTAAAAAACTTTCAAGTGATTATAAATACTATTGTCAAACTATGTCATACTACATCCTCTTAATAAAATAATCCCATGTGCAATGGCTAGAAACAACCCAGATTCAAAGAAAATACTTATTTTTAAATAAACTTTCATATCTCAAAAGTATACTTTTTGTAAATATGTAGCAGAGTTTGGTTTAACAACAATATGTATAGTGATGATCTAATTTCGATAAACAAAACAGAGATGTTATGGATTTAGGTATTTCAGATAAAATCACAGTATGTAAAACAGGGTTCTTACCTGAAATGAAACAGTGTTGAAAATGACGAGTATCAACCGTAATGGCCATTTAGCCCTATAAGACTTGTGAGCCCAAAGGCGATGAGCTCCAGCCGTTATTCCAAGTCCAGATACCACATACAAGATGTACGCTGAAAAATATTACTTCAATGAAATTGTGAAAACCTGGTTCTTAAGTTATTGTAATGCATGTCTTGAAAATAAACTAAAAATTAGGAATCACTATCAAACTACACCTGCTTGTATAGTTACAAGAATTATTAGGGATTAAGACAATCGCTGTTCAAAGGTAACTTTTTTTATGTCAACCCGTTTTTTTTATGACACATAGGCTTAATACGTCTTGCAGCACATGTAGTTGTTTGTGTTATAGTTAGGCGACGGTAATCTAATCACCTATCATCAAGTGCACAACTAGCCTGTATGTCAACATTATCATTAAATGTGGTTTTTCTTTAGACATATCACAGCTTATATTAAAAAAATATTTACCAAAAACAACATTTCCACAGAAAGGCAATATCATTGCAGAATAAATAATCAAATAAAAGCAATGTGTCTTTCATACAGAATTTTTGTATGAAATATAATAAAAACTTCATCTTTACATAGTATAAAATATAGTCCCTTCTTGCCATCTGTCTCTCTGTATGTACTCTTAGAAATTTTAAACCACACACGGGATTTTAATTAGGTTTTCACTAACGTAAGAATGTTAAATGAGAAAGGTTTTTATATATAATTTGCAGAATATAATTGCACCTGTGTGATGCCGGGAGTGGATGGCTAGTAATACAAATAATATGTAGTTTACTTACCTAAGATATCAGTAAGCCACATTGCAGAGAATATTGCAAGGTATGCCCCATAAATTGCCGCTAAGTGTAGATATGCAAAGAGGATTATATTTCTCCAAACATATTTTTTTGGAGTATTGTCTGCCTGCATGACGGGAGTTCTGGATAAAGCAAGATCTGGAGTATCTGCATCGGTTTCAAATAACACCCCATTTGCGTCGTTAATATTCGGTGCCATTGTCAAATCTATAAAAAAATTACAATAATAATGCATTTCATCATTTCAACCGGATGATCTCCTACTTGTTATTTTAGTTACAAAATTAAATTAAATAAAACATGAAGCAGTCTTTATATATCTAGGTACATATTTATTGAACTGTCCATGCATAATGTCCTGTTAAACAACAGAAATAAAATTTAGACACAAACTTCTAAAAAATTAAATTAGCATTAAAAAAATTCACGGTATATTGCATCACAATGTAAATATATAATAATAATAAAATCGTAACTGATTTTGTTTGTGTAAATTTCTAGATATTTTCCATGGCCAAAGGAAATGGCACCTTATAGGAACTAACTGAATATTTTTCTATAACTATTACATTCTGACTTACTATATTTTCAATTCACTATAAATTAAATAAGCACCGTTGAAAAACGTTCACGATTTCACAAAATTAAATAAATACTTATAGAACATAGGACCTCGTGAAAGGAAAAGTCAGTCGGAACCACGGCATTGACACTTCATATTACTCGGTCTGAAGTTAGAAGTTTGCGGTATGCGACACAAACGGTATAGAGGCGCCACTGTCCATAGTCTGCCTGCCGCCATTTTCGGTGGACGTGACGTGACGTATTTGTTTTGGTTCTGTCTGTCTGTTCATGTTCTCTCTGTTAGTATATAGCGCGTTAGAGGTTATTTTTCAGATTTTAGTGAGTTTGGCCTATTTAAGTGGATTTCACAAAAGATTACACATTGCTTGATTACTGGATACCGACATAGATTTCCCCAACAACTATACACTGCTTGATTACTGTTTACCGACTTAGATTTCCCCAACTATACACTGCTTGATTACTGTTTACCGACTTGGATTTATCTAATGTAACACTGCTTGATTTCTGGATTCCGACGACTTCTTTATAGATTACATTGCTCTTTTCTCTAACGACTTAATAGTAACCAGAGTAACAACCACAATGCCGATCACGAAGTGCTTTATTTGTGGGTTGTCGAAAGATGAAGTGACATTGTTTAATTTTCCGAAGAACGTTAGGTTGCGAGAACTATGGGTTTCTCGTGCATCGGCTTATTGTCAAAATCTTGTATCGATGTCAACTCAACAGATCTTGCAAAGAAAAATCTGTATTAAACATTTTGAGAAAAAGTTTTTAATTAACAACAAGAGACAGTACAAAGCCTGCCCTTCTCTTTTCACTGAAGAAGAAGTTAGCACTGGAGTCCCAAACAATCCTGAGTGTTATATAGGTCAGTAAAAATCAATTATCTTAATTAACTTGACTAATTCTGTTATGCATTACATAATCAGTCTAGCTCAACCTACTTATTGTAGTCATTTTTTTTTTGTTTTAGGCACACAAGATCATACATATTGCATTTCCAGTCATGATCACACATATTCGAAAAAACCTCTATACCTGGAAGAAATGGAAACACAAGGTAAATGTTGTTCTTTTAATTATTCAATGAAGAAACAATGACCACAATAGTATCAAGGGAGGTTCCCTTGATAAAAGTATTAAAATATTTATATGATAATTTTACGGAAATTATTATTACAGCTACATTAAATGCTACACATCTCGATCAAAGTGGTAACGTGGAAGAAAGTACAACATCTAATCATATGTCACCCATTTCAAGTGTAAGAGGTAAGCTAACCAATTAGCAAAAGATATAGTAACATTTCTATTGCACCTAAACTATGGGGCAACATTAAATTGTTCATAAACACATAATATGTAATTCAATTTGTAACAACACTATAATATTAATTTTGTAAAAGGAAGTTTGTTTAATGATGCATTAAAGTAATTCCCCTGTCTAAATTTTAACAAGTAAAACAAGTAACAAATATATAAAGTTATACTTGAGTTTATAATAGAAGATTTTTTAGAAATGTAAATAATTTTTTAAAGTCTGTGTATTTAGCTTTTTTGTAAGAATATCTTTTATTTCAGGAACCACTCGTTCACCGCGAATGCGATTAATAAATCGTTTCACAGAGCTTTCACCTAAATGCAGAAGGCTATATAACAGTTGCAAGAAAATTTTGAAAAGGAGGAGACTATTTGAGATCCGAAGAGACAATGAAAAAAATATTAAAAATGCAGAAGAGTTTGCACAAACAAAAGAATTTCAAAAACTTGTTGACAGTTTAAACTATATGCAAAAAAATATCATTCTGATGCAAATAAGAAATTCAAAATTAAATAAGAATGCTCGACGATATAATTTTGAGGAGAAACTTTTGTGCCTCTCCCTATATAAGCAAAGTCCGAAGGGTTATAGTTTATTGCAACAGATATTTAAATTACCAGCTAAAAGAACAATTAATCGAATTTTACACAACATAAAAATAGAGAGTGGTATAAATGAATACTTTTGTGACATGCTAAAAGATAGAATTAAAAAATGGACACCTACAAAAAAGATATGCAGTATAGTTTTTGATGAAGTTCAGTTGTCTTCTCATCTCCACTTTTCTCCTGCAGAAGATCACATATATGGCTTTGTACAAAAAAACCTAAGTGTCAGATTTGCTGATCATGCATTAGTCTTCATGGTAAGAGGTATATGCACATCATGGAGACAACCTTTTGCATTTTACTTCTGTGAGGGTACAATGTCAGCTGCTCAATTAAAAAAAATACTCAATGATGTTGTTGGCGCTGTAGTTCATATAGGTCTAGAGCCCATAGCATTTATTTGTGACCAAGGCATGACATTTCAGTCTACTCTTAAATCATTACAAGAAACAACTAGAAGGCTACAGGTGCAAAACAATTTACAATATGGTAAGCTTTATTTATTTATAGTTTTAATGTGTAGCAGATGCAGATTAGTCTTAATTTAACATTTCTTTATTCTTTCAATATTATGTGTGGTTTATAAATAATAATAACCACTTGCTTTAATAAAGAAGGAAACTTGTGGTTCTGAGATTAACAATCCTGCTGCTAACAAAGACTTTTTACATCCTGCTGACTGGATGAAATATATATTTTAAGCATTCTAATACAGCCTAGTTCTGTTTAACAGCTTATAATCTTAGAAAATTGTTACAGATGGTACCGTCTCACTACAGGGATGCAACATTAGTGTTATATATGATCCTCCACATCTCCTAAAAGGGATACGCAATAATATGCTGACCAAAAATCTACTGTATGAAGGCCGAATTGCGAAATGGCAAGATATAATTGACGTTTACAACTTTGATTGTAGAATTGGTCAGATTAGGATGCTCCCAAAATTAACGGACGAACATGTCATTCCTAATAAAATTAGGAAAATGAAAGTAAGCTACTGCTCAAAAGTTCTAAGTGAACGGGTGGCTGCAACTTTAAGATACACAGCACAATTCAGTAAGTAAAGGTTTTACCATATTCAGCATTTTGTGAATAATATAAATTGGAGATGTCGCAATTTCTGCCCTTACCGTTAGTATTAAGTACTATGGTATTTTCCAAAATTTTTATATTAACAAAAATATCATTCTTTCACAGCACAACATCAAGACGGAATTCTATTAAGTAGCACCTTAAAAAATACTGCGGATGCTGTAGAATTTTTCGATAGGCTGTTTGACTCTTGCAATGGGTCACGAACTGGAAATGCTGCGGGAAAAATTCGAGGACCTGTTAAAGAAAGCAGCCAACATTTGGCGTTTTGGAGGGATGCTATAAATAAAATCAAAAATATATATTTTTTGGAAAAGAAAAGAACTGGCGAAAATGTCACGAAAACAGTGCCAACCTTAAATAATTGGGTGACAACTTTGGAAAGTCTGATTCGTATAAGTAACATATTATTTTCTAAGGGGGTCAAGTTTTTCTATACAAGAAATTTAAACCAGGACCCTTTAGAAAATTTTTTTGGCAAAATAAGATCACATAATTACAGATTTAATAATCCAGATGTCTACACATTCCAAAACTCTTATAAATCTTTATTAATGACAAATATTTTTAATATACATTCAAAATTTGCCAATTGTGAAGAAGATATTGGTGCAACAATAATAAATTTAAAACATTTAATAACACCACAAGGCAGTAGTACAAATAGTGACATCACAACACAATTTTTACCTTTTCAAAATTCAATAATTGACAGTGAAAATGTAAGCCAAGGACCTGGAAATAGGCTTTCCAAAGTGCTACAAGAAAAAATAAATATAAATTCTAAGACATATACATCTGGCTTCGTTACTCGAAAGTTATTTAAAAATATAAAATGTAACAATTGTCGAAAAACAATAATAACAAAAGAAATATCAGGAGCACATAGTTTGACTACCTTTAGAGAACGAACTAATTTAAAACATAGAAATTTAATTTATAATAATACACAGTTTATCGTGGCATTTTCAAAATTAATTGATTTAACAAATGAACTATTAGAAAAAAACTGTCACAAAACGGGAATATTAAAAAATATAAAAAATCAATTTTTAAAAAATCATCATATGGATTGGCTGGGCTGTCCTGTTCACAAAAGGGATTTGATTAATTTGTTTATTAGAATTACCTCTGTACTGCAGATATATAATTGGTGCAAAGGTATTAATTTAATTTTAAGGGGATCTGTCCAAAAGAAAATAAATCCTTCCCAAATGGATTCAATACAAAAGTTAACTTTGCAAAAATTTATAAAAACAAGAAGAAATAAAACAAAGTAAAAATTTTATTTGGTTAGTTAGGCTAATGTTTTATTAGCCTACTCAAATATTACGATTATTATTGTTAATTAAGTGTTAGTTAGTTGGTAGTTATTTAATTGTTATCATTAGTGTTAAGTTAGAATTAATTTAATCCTGATATGCACACAATTTAGGACTGCAATTTAGTTAATTATCACATATACGTATTTTTCTTTTCACAAATTTGATTGTATTCTGTCTGTGTGCTTTGTTAAATAAATAAATAAATAAATAAATTTGTTTTTTTTTAACCATAAATAATAACACAATAAATCGATATGTGTACGGCATCACTAGTATCGATACGATACCTGAAATATTTGGATACAGCTCTATATTGTCTATGACGGTTTGTCTCGCATACCGAATCGCTAACACTTTGGAATCGTTCAGTCAGTGTCCTATCTGTTGTGAAACAACATAGTCTTTATAATCTGTGGTCGGAACTTGCAATTGATGCGGTGCGTGTTATTAATTTATACTTTTTGCGTTAGTAATGAAGTGTTTAGTTTACATTTTTTTTTATCATATGAGTCCAAAGGATAAATTACAAATATAGATAATTTGGATAAGTAATATTACTACCGACTTACCGGCACAAATTATATCTTCACACGTCCTAATGTTTACTTCCTATCTTTCACTCAATTTAATTCGTGAACATTGAACTATGAAATCAGTAATTCGTTGCGTGTAGCGTGAATCACACTCACATCACAGTAAGAAAATAATACTAATTATTATCAGCAGAAAGGAAAATTTTATCACAACACAATAAATGTATGCAATGCTTGGAAAATTTCGAATATTCTTTTTTAATTCAGTTCAGCGGTGACTGCGCTGAATAGCAGTTAGCAATTTATCTAGCATAGAATTGGCCACAGAACACAATTATAATTATTATTATTAACAGACGGAGTATTCTGTTTATAATTGTTTTGTATTTGAGGATTAATGTTAACTTTGTTACTATAGTGTTTTATTTGTATCTATATATAGATAAGTTATTAGTTCATAAAAAACATTATAATCCATAATATAGCGCATATAATTCTTTTTCTGCTGTATGAATGATATTTGTTAAAACGGCTCTACTATGTATGTACTAATAGTTTAATACAATAATATATTTTGCAAGAAATGTTGGTTAATTAACTAATTACTTTCTCATTTTGTTTGATAATTTTTATTTTAATTATTTACTGTAGTAGGTACCTACCTACCTAATTTACCTACAGTAAATTAGGCAATTTAATTTTTTACCTACATGTAAAAATCGATTAATATTATATTCGCAATAAAATCGAAGTTGACAACCTATTCCTCCTACACAGAGCATCAAATCAACTGAGCATTCACTCACGCAAAGCGAAACAGCGCTAAGTTAAGCGATTGATACGAGCTCAAAAGCAAGGATTGGACCACAAACTACATAGAGTTTACGAACGTAATGATTGGTCCATGCTATGATTGGTCCTGCCTGGATGGCGCGATATCAGACTATCGGTGGCGCGATACAATCGTCAATCTCGTTAGACCACGTGAACCACAGATTATAAAGTTATATGACGTGAACTTGCCAAAGTGTGAGTGACCCACACGTCCGTTATTTCGTCATTCTCCTATTTTTTGATTTCATTCTAATCAACATTCCTTTTTTTTATTTAGCGTCTGCAAAGTATTATTATTTATTATTATACTAAGACGATGGCCTTACATATTTTGATGTACGTACTTACAAATGAATGATTAGTATGTTTAGGTATCTTAAATTATTTCATTTCAATGACTTACCTACTAGATACTAAAGGTAGTAGGCCTCTGGCGTTTTATAGCCTAACCAGCTAGACGCGGGTGTCCTAGGACGCTAGTCTCAGACAATGGTACATAATTCTTACTGAGCTAGTCATGAACTGGCCGATGCGGCAATCAAAGGCGGAACATTAAGGAGGCCGATACGAAAATGAAAATTAGTCTCCTTGGTGGCCTCTGACCAAGCAGATGCAGCCACATGGGCCATGGTAGTGTCTCGCACCATGGGCAAGACAGGTGCACAGGTGGCCACCTTTACCATACCTAAGTTGGCGAGTACGTCAACGCTCCTTCAAGTAATCCTATCATATTATAATAGGATTAAGGACAATTTTAATCTTTGATTAAGAATAGAGTGATAAGCCATAAGGAAAGGGATAGCCCTATGACAATGGGCTTTCAAAGGTAACCCTTACTTAGATACTCACAGTCACACAACAGCTGTGACAACAGCACACACGTGTACTAACTATAGGTACCTATTTATTGAACTTTTTCATTTTGAGTATTCATATATTATAATAAAAAACTGTATTTATTCAGCTAATTTGTTAATACATAAATACCTACATTTTTTTTATTTTAAGAGCGGGTACGACTACCCGGAAGTTCGACGGGTAAGCAGGCTACTTATTATTTCATTTAATACACATAAAACTATGTGTTAAATAATTAAATTATTCATTTAATAATTTCACACTTTTAGATATAATAGGCATCGTATTGTTGTACTTAATTATATATACCTACTACGTTACATATAATAAAGCTGTCGAGTTCGTTTGTTTAAACGCACAAAACTCGTTCCACAACCAGTCAAAGTGGTTGTGGCATGTACAAAGTGCCCTTAAGCATATACACAGGACAGCGTTGAACACAGAAATAAAATATATTTATGAATTATTTAACTTTTATTACATAATCATAATATTTAATTAACATTATTTTTATATTTTAAAACTTAATAAGGAAGTACCAGGTCAACAGGCCAATGCGATATTGTATTTTTAACTATCGACTTTGGACACAATAGCAAATCATCTATTGGGCTCAACGCGTATCTGCCGAGACAATTTACCGCCCACTCGAAGTTCACCGGCACTACGTACTTCTGAATTGCGAGTTCTGAAAAAAGAATCCATAACAATCTTTATTGACCACTCAAGCACATGTATACGCGATTTTTACCAAAATGAGCGTACCTATGAATTATGGTGCGATATTGATGGCAAATATTTATGTGTTGACATTTTACTTTGTAATTGTACCTGAGTCATGGATGTTTGTATATGTTGTAGGTATATAATATTATGTATGTATTTACAAAAAAAAAGTAATTTATGCATTAAATCAACTGCTTGCTTGCTTAGTATGGAACTATAATAGATGGTGCTGAGTGGAATATGTGAAGAAATTATTAATATTGCATTTTTTTTTTATTATTTCTCGATTCTTTTTCTAGATTCTCGGAGATAACCATATTTAAAATTGGAATATTTTTTCTTAAATATACACAAATATAAAGGAGAAATAAAAGTAGCCGATTAAAACTTTAGTTAATTAATAAGCTTAACAAGCTATATTATATGTAATTAAAATTATAAAATAATTTCCGACTTTCTATTGAGCCTACGCTATATATGCTGTAAGTTGCTGAAGGGTTGATTATACCGCAGAATACTAGATGCTGCAACATCAGGTCATGGTTACATTATCATGGAAATACCGCCCATGTATTATAACAGTATACCAAATATTAAACCATTGTGAATTAGTGAGATCCCTTCGTCTGAACAGAGGGCCTAGTGCTAGTTTTACACTATCAAACGCGTCGAAAGCGTAAACGTCAATTTGTATGTATGTATGGGCGTATGGGAGTAGTGTTACAAGTTAGCCACCAGGTAGCGCTGCTTCATTCCGACACAAATTGACGTTTACGCGTTTGATAGAGTAAAACTCGCACTAGGCGGTAGATGGGGACTCTACCGCCCGCTCCATCCTGAGAGGCACGGTGCACTTTGGCAGTTCGGGTGCGCCGTCCCAATGAGCAGTGTCCGGTTACGGACCGCCGCGGTGGAGTTGCGGAAGTGTTCGTCCGACCTCGCAACTCGCAACTTCGCCTCATAGCGGACGCGGAGGACGCCAAGACGTTTAGTCGGTAGGTCTTCCCCAATACCACCTTGGGTCAGGAGTCCGACATAACACACCGGCCTGGGGACAGACCGGTCAGCCCTCCATCCATGATGGATTCCTCTTGTAAAAATAAGGCCCTCAGCTCTTTATAAGTTATAGCTAAGGGAAAAGGAATCAATATGTGACCATGTAATTACCTAAGAATGTGTCCTCTTCCGTTTGCTCAGGTTCAGCTAACAAGATTGCCGGTGGACCTCCCCCGGTCGCGTTCACTTGCTCCATATCGCGCACCACTCTGCCGCCTGACGCCTCCAACATTGCCTGTGCAAAAATTTTACATTTTCTCTCTCGACAAACTTCGATCTCAGTCAAGAAGTGCGTAACCACATTTCAATCAAACCACCGTTTGATTGTTCAAAATAATATTTATTTATTTATTTTATTATATCCAACACATATTTCAACACAAGATGACAACAATATCTAATTTTGATAAGGTGTTCTTTTTTTTTAGTACCTTACAACCATGTTTTAAGCAAATAAATAAATCTAAATCTATAATTCGTAACGGGGCTCAGAGAGCAAAAAAATAATAATATACATACCTCCAATGATTCGGCATTCAGTACACCGTAAGGTGGCATACAATAAAACACGATTCCTTTGAACAAATCTAGTTTTGACAATCGAGCCCTCTTCGGTCCAGAATAACCAGACATGTCCAACACTTCAAAGGGTCCCTGTAAGCGACCAATATTATATTTCACGACGGCAAAGTTCACCAATGACGGGGTATATATTATGGTAAGTGGCTACCGTTGCCTATAACACAAGCAACCCTATAGTAGGATTAAGGATGTGGTATTAGGAAGAGTCTAGGGACTTAAGCGCCTCGGATTGAGTGTTTAGTTTAGGGGTGGATTTCTCAATGTACTCGAGCAACTCAGCATCAAGTTGACCAACAGTAATTATAAAACATACAGACTAAAACAAAAAAGGGCTACTATATACATTGTAGTGTACCGTAGTAATGCATAAATATGTTTTTTCTTATTTTGACATTATTGAATTTTTTCTCTCTTTTGTTCATTGGTGTTTTTGTTTTCAAAATCATATTAGTATCATTCACTTTATGGATAACGCAACCGTTATAGACATATTAAATTAACCTTTAAATTCAAAGTGATATCTATACTAATATTATAAAGCTGAAGAGTTTGTGCGTTTGTTTGAACGCGCTAATCTCAGGAACTACTGGTTCGAATTGAAAAATTCTTTTTGTGTTGGATAGATCATTTAACGAGGAAGGCTTTAGGCTATATTTTATAAAGTTACACGGGCGAAGTCGCGTGCAGCAGCTAGTGTCATTTTAAAGGTTAAAAATGTCTATAATGTTTGCGTTATCCATAAACCGAATAAGGGGGAATATAAAATTTGGAATTCCAGGCTAGGAAATCAAGGCCCATGACAAGAGATCTAATATCAGTCAACAAGTATAAGAGTAAAATACATACATACCTCTTTTACGACATCCTTGTTCTTCAAACACATCTCAATCCAATCGTAGGAGACAATCCACTTTCCGGCTGCAAGGGCGCGCATATACTTAACAGTCCTAAAATTCACACTAATATTATTAATGTGAAAGTAACTCTGTCTGTCTGTCAGTTACTCAACTGCAACTTATTTGTCAGAGATACCGGCAAGGACGTAGGGTACCTTTTATTTGAAAAAAAAAAAAAAAAAAAAAAAGTTTCCGAGGGATCATCTAAAATTAAGAAAACTATAACACCTAACAAAAATTTAATAGCAACAAAGATGTCAGGCTTTATATTTCTTATGTTTATGTCTTAATTAAATATTAGATGAAGGTCTAACTAAATATAATATCTCTATGCCGTATCTCGCACTATTAACTAATAAATAAAATCAATATGAAGCAAGATAATGATTTTTACGTCTTGCCATTATTAGCAATTATTAGAATATTATTCTCTCAAAAGTCTCTAGATGTTTAGAGTCTCTCTCTTTTAAAATCCATCCAGTAGTTTTTGAGTTTATTTATTACAAAAATACAAATCTTCTCTCTTTATACTATTACCACAGCATACTTATTTCGTACAGTAGGCCGACGGAGACGTCTAGACAGGGCAATCGTGCGGGGCGTGAGGGGTGAGGCGCGAGTGGGACGTGCCCAAGCTGCATACTTCGTCGTTCTTAGTAGCTTGGGATAAATATTCCAGGGCTATCGCGTCTTTCAGATTTTAATTTATTATATAAATCAAAATGGTGCATACGACATGTGCTGTAAGTGCGTGCAAATCTTTATCTCGCATAAATAAAGAACTAAGCTTTCATCAATTTCTGCACGATAAAGAAAGGTACAAGCACATTTTTTATTACTTAATTTGTGTCAACCCTTCCGTAATTTTTAAATACCTACACAGGCGGCGGTATCGCCCAACTGCTAAGCGTCGGCCTACTGTAGGAAATAAGTATGCTGTGCTATTACTATAGAAGTATATAGACAAATGTGGAAAAATGTAAAAAAAAAATGAACATTTCTCACCTCTGCGTTTTGTTTTCATCATCAGTGGCAACTATTAAATGAGTGATTTCGTTCACGTAATTGTTAACAAATTTCCATCCGTGATCTCCGCACAAGTGTTGAATATTATTTATTTGACAATAATTTAAGCCGGAATAGGCTACGCATAAATCTCTGCTTGCCTGCGTTTTCTCCATGCTTTTTTCGAATATTTTAGCCAACACTTCCTTCTCTTGTGTGGTCTTGGATATTAGCGACAATGTTGGACACAATGTTTGGTCGTGGTCGTCGTCTTCTATTTTCAATGTTCCTTCCTCCAATGTTTGTTCGATGTGGACGAGCTTTTTCTTATTGAAGTCGAGACATTTTTTAGCGACCGGTGTCGATTTGTGTGTAATGTTATTGGCAAAATTATTAAAAACCGTAACAGGTGTCTCCGAGGTTTTATTGCCTTTAACTTTATTATTATCATCAGTGTTGGTTGCGTTTTTACTTGTATTGTTTACTGCACCAGTTTTTGAACGGTTCATTGATTTTAAGCTGGATATGTTCCTGAAATGTCAAGTAGTATGTTAGTAGTGGCAAGGCATACCTACTTAGTTTTACAGTAATTTGGGCAGCTCGTTTGGCGGCAGTAACCACCCAATTACAGAAGACCAGGCATGTGGTGTTTTAGTGAGTGTGTAAAGAGTGTTAAAGCCTATTTCCTACTATCATATGGTAGGCAGCGAACATGCAGCACCTGTGGCATTGCTTATATGTTAGTGCCTGTCCACATTAACATTTTTAAAAAATCACTATTGAGTAATTTTACGATTTTATAACTTTTTTATGTTAAGGTCGTAAGACAGGCTGACTGTCCATTTGATGGTAGGTATGTAATGAGTATAAGTGACGGTAGCCATCTACCATCAAGTGGAAAGCCTGTCTGCCAACCTAAACTTAAAAAAATCTCAAGAGTGTCGTGTATGGAGTGGAGTGACAACCCTGATGGGCAAAATGAACAATAAGGCCCAAGTGAAGTTAGTTTGAAATTTAATTAATTAATTAAATTAGTTTGCATCGTTTAAAGTTTTGAAAATTAGTTTTGAATAAAAGGCTATTGTTATTAACTTAACTTCTTATAGTACTGCAATAGAAACTCACTTCTGTGGTGTTTCCTCGATGACATCATCACAGGAATTAGTTTCCAAGGGTGTGCACACATCGGGCACGTTGTCGCCAGGCAACATGTTTTCCGAAGCAGCGAGGTCGCGACAAATGCCGGGTGTCAATATTGTGTCGATTCGCGCTTGCGTGTCTGGCCCTGGAACCTGCAAACGTTTACACACTCACCCAATCAGAAAACTTGTATGGCTTTTATAAAAAAGTGTCTAAAAACTAATTATTAATTATCAATTATAATAATTAACAAAAGTATTTGAAAAAAATTAAGAAAAGGGTTATCAACAGTTACATTATAAATGAAAAAGTATGATATTTGTGAATTTATATAAATTTCGTTACACAGTGCAAGGACAAGAATTTGACTATATTTCTACCGCTTCAAAAGGATAGACCACGATTTTTTAAATAAATTAATAAGGACTTTTATATTTAAAAAATATACTCACATATTGTTTTTTTTGGACTTGCTTATTCGACTGTTCCTCGTGGAAAACGTCGGAAGATGTTTTATTTTGAATTTCTTCACTTCCCATATCTTGTGATAATACAGTTTTAAGTTTTTTCTTTGGAGGACCCTTTTCATGGGATATATCTACACGTTTGTTTTCGTGTGCTCGAGATTGCGTTCTCTTTGGACCACGACTAGGTGTTAAGATTTTCGAGCGAATTTGTTTACTATCGATTAAAGGCTGAACATAACATTCCTCGGTGGGACCAATATCAAATGTATTTAAATCGTCTTCCACGACTTGCGCTTCGTTCGGAACTAAAACCGATTTAGTTTTTTCAGCTTTATTCAAATCATATGTTTCGGAAATATTTTCTTCAGAACATTCCATTATTACTGTCAAATCTTTATGTTTTTCAGATTTGGATGAGAATATATCCAGTGCATCAGTGTCGGCAGAGTTTGTATCCTTTATATTTCTAGTATTATTTGCTGAAATACAATCACACCTAAAATTTTGAATGTCTTCTGTCTGTACAGACTGATCAAGAACACTTTTACTTTTAGAAGTCTGAATTTCTTTATTGTCTTGATTGTGAGTAAAATCTAATGATATAATATTGATATCTTTTTTGTTCACACTTATGTTGGCTGTATTGGAATTTTTTATGATTATTTTTAGTTTATCATTGTTCATTTCTAAATTATTATTGTTTAAAAGAGTTGCGATTGGATTATTAATTGGTTTAAAATATAAGGCACTTTTCTTAAAAAATGGGATCTTAGCAATATCTCTCTGCATGTCTGCAGCTAATTTTCGACAATTATTTGTTGATGTGTTTGGTTCAGCATTTGCATCATTTTTCTGTGGTTTATTTATGCTCAATTCGCTGTTATTTGTAAATTCATTTCTAGCTAAGTTGACCTGACAAACTTTCAAACTCTGGTTATCTTTTGAAATGTTGATATGTTTAGCTTTGTTCGAGTTTTTGTTATTATCATCTGCTGCTGGATTACTGGAGACCTTATTTTTTGTATAGTCATTCCCATTTGTTTTTTTACACATTTTAATTGAATTATTTAATTTGCTTCTATTTTCTTTGTTTAGCTTACAGAATTCTTTCTTCATTTTATTAAAATTTATCCAAGTATGTTTCAATGGGTCTTTCTTTGACTGTATAGATTTGTTTTTTTCCATGTTTGAGTTATTTGGAATGTCTTGGTTTATTTCATTTGATTTATGGTCTCCATTATTTGGTATCTCTCTATTCCTTGAACTCCTTCGAAGGTTATCCGTGGTGTATACATTGTCATCAAGTAACTGTACTTTTGAGTGTTGTTCTTCAGTATCTGATATTTCTTCTATTTTATCCCAATCATCTTTTTGAGATGGAACATTACGACCTGCTTTTGAAAGCACATTAGTAACATGATTATTTCTATGCATTTGCACTTTTGTTGTTGATATCTGCACTTGTACAGGGGTTTCTTGTGAATTTTGTTCAGAATCTTGGTGAGAAATATCGATTTGTGAACTCTTTTTAGGTGAACTATATAATACATTCATGACTTCATGATCTGTAACAATAAACAAACCGGTATTTATTATTATTCAGTGACACATTTTGCATTACATCTTACAAAAAGTGACCCCAAATACTGAGGATGTACCCAGGTAATGGATACATAGTGTACATATACTTACAATTAACATGGTTGAGATTTTCATATTCTTTCACAACTTCTTTAACATTTCCAGTTAATTTATGAATACGTTCGTTTCGTTTTAATTTTTCGGTCACAATCCCAACACAACAAATTGGACATGCCCTATGTTGCTTCCAACACAACTTACAGAGAGTGTGTCCACAAGGCGCAATTTGTGGATCATCAAACCATTTACAACTGAAAATAAATAAGTTTTTGTTTTGAAATGTTTGCAAATCTATTTTGAATTGACAGCAATATACAATATTTTTATAGACAACCAAAATTATATTTATCATTGATGCATGCATGCATTTTTTATCATTGATATTTTTATTTTGTATTAAAGATATTACATGTATTTTTTTCTCTTTTGTGTGAAATTTTGACATCTTTTATTTTTTGGAAACATAATGACCTGTGTATTTGCATTAAATATGTATAAAACAAATGTATATGCATGCTGTGGTAGCCTTTAAATGTAATTGTACAAGCTGAACTGAAATATGCAATTTGTTTTTATAACTTATATAATCTTTATGTTGGCTATCCTTATTAAAAAAAAAACTTTCATACATTTTCCCTCTTTCTAATAGTAAAGACTGCATTAAAACCCGCTGCATTGTTTAAAAAATCTAAGTGTACCTACATATGGTGGAAAATGACTTTGTTTCATACTATGTAAACATGTGTTTTATGCTTGAATATTATTCAATATCATCATCATGATCTCAGCTGTATGACATTGGCCTCCCTCATGATCCCTCAATATAAACAGTCAGAAGCAGCCTGGATTCACCGTCACCCTATCACGAGTTATATATCATTCAATAATTAATCAGTTGGATTGTATCATTGTGAATAAACTGGGTTAAAAAAAATGAGAATTCAAGAAAAATATCCACTGAGAGGCTGGGAGGTTGGAATTTTGAGTAAGCAGACGTTCGTTTGCTTATTATAAGTTATAGATAGTTGTATGCCCTTTTTTAAAAAGTATAAAATCCTGACACTCCCATCGCTTTTCATATATGAGGTCGTTGTATATGTAAAAGCCAACCCTAACCTATTTAAGCGAGTCTCTGATGATAGTATAAGAGCACAAAGAGATCCCAACAGATTATGTATTCGAAAAGCGCATACAGCCCTTATGCATAAAAGTGTCTTCTGTCAAGCGCCAGTTATATATAATAAAATTCCAAACACCATTAAAGAACTTAATATTAATCTATTCAAGAAGAAAATGAAGAAATTACTCGTCGACAAATGCTATTATAGTGTAAAAGACTATATGTCTGATAATTCATTTATTTAGCTATATTCCTTATGTAGTGTACTTAAAATATTTGCACACCCTCCAAGGGTAGAATGTAGCGAGATCCATCTACTGTAAAACCTATATTGTACCTATATTCAGCAAATAAATGATTATTATTATTATTATTATTATTCGTAGGGCCAAACAATGATGAAACACAGTGCTGTTGAGCTTCGGTAAGTGAGTACAGGATGCCAGAGCCCCTATCCCAATCCTTTATCCTCAATCCCAGAATCATACAATCAACAGCACACTTGCATCTATGGCGTTGCTTGCGTTATAGGCGACGCTAGCCACTTACCATCAAATAAACCGTCAGCCCGTCTGTTCACCATAACATAAGATAAAGTTCAGCATGTAAGTGTTTGAAAGAATGTTTGTCATCTTGTCAACTTAAAATAGTATGAAGTATTAAAGTACTTAAGATTGCATCCAAAATTCCTATCGATACTTACCAATGCAAACATGTTACATGTTCCCAATAAGGATGTATTAAATAAGGATCCAAGGATTTTAATTTTAAAGTCATCACAATTAGTCGAACACAGAATTAGATTTGTAAATAACAATCAAAGAATAATGCGTACGCCTACATATCCTGTATATGTAGTTAGCCTAATTACGGCTGAAACGGCTGAAGAAATCAAGTCAAGAAAAGAAAACAATATTAAATAAAACTAAAACCGATCCAATTCAAAACAAATAAAAATAAAATTTCGCCCGCCTTTTCTTTTACTGCCCGGCGCCCGCACCGCACCGCACTGCACTTCACTTTGACATTTGTTTGGGTTTGTTTATAGTCAAATGTCAAAGTTTGACTGTTATGTGCATAGAATATAACTACTCTAGCGAGGTCTAGTGTGAGTTTACAATGGCCGCACTCGCTGGCGAGAGCGACATTCGTTTGGAAATGTCATACTAGAGCCACAAAATTAATAATTTTAATAGTCTGTGGAAAGTCAAAGTGACATCTGCTATTCTATTTAGTTTGTGGTATGGGCCACTGTCTGTAGGCAAAAAATAGGTTATTAAAATTAAAATTATACCATTTTAAAGATTATAAGATAAACACGTAAGTAATAGTTCTATATTAATTAGTGTACATTACTTATAAAAATATGTGACTGTTAGAGAAAATATAATTACCCTCTATCCATAACTGTTTTGTTTTTGTATTACATAATCTAAGACTTTTTTATGAATTCTTTTTTAAAATTTTTATTATAAATAAAATAAAATAAAATAGCCTTTATTTGCTGACATAATATATGTTTAAAAGTAAATAATGCACATCAGTCCGGTTCCGTATCAGCGTGTCCTGCCGACACATAGGCCTCCTCTAATTTTTTCCAGTCTTCTGTTCCGAGCCAATCTCATCCACAGAGGTCCGGCAGTCCTTTTTATGTCATCTGACCATCTCTTAAGTTGCAGATTGATGTGCAGACAAAAGGAAGTTCTGTTGGTTGCCTGATCATATGTCCTGTCCAGCGCCATTTCAGTTGTTTTGTTTGTATGCATACATCCACAAATTTTGTTAATTTCCTCATATCAGCAGCTCGTTTTTTATCTTTTCTACGATATCTTAAGATACTCCTTTCCATGCTTCTCTGACAGGTTCTTAATCTGTGTTGTAGTTTTTGTGTTATAGCCCATGTTTGACAGCCATAAGTTAGTATAGGCAAAATGCATGTATTGAAGAGTTTTCTTTTTATTTCCAAGCTGTACTGCTTATTCTTCATTATGTCTTTAAGGGACCAGTATCTTTTCCATGCATTTATTATCCTTCTGTCGATCTCCTGTGTCATTTGGTCTTGGAAAGCTATTAGTTGTCCCAAGTAAAGGTAGCTTTTGACATATTCTATTGGATCCCCATCTAAGTATACTATGCTAGTTTCTGTCCTGTTAGTCATTGCCTTTGTTTTACCTTTGTTTATGGTCAGTCCGACCTCTTTACTTTTAATAGCAAGATCTTGAATCATAATTTGTAGTGCTTCTGAGTTGTCACTTATCAGTACAAGATCATCAGCAAATCTGAGATGGTTAAGTTTTTGACCATCAATATTGACTCCAAAGTGATCCCAATCTACATTTCTTATAACTTCTTCCAACACCGCAGAAAACAACTTTGGCGAAAGAGGGTCACCCTGCCTATTTTATTTTTATTATACTAATTATTAAATTTTCATATTATGTCTTTAGAATGGCTCTTGCTATTCGCGGATTATTACGAAGCGCAGCAAGACGAGTTCAGATCCGCAATTATGCTGCAGAGGCTCCTAAAGAGGGTGAAATGGCCCTCACGTTCGCTGCAGCTAATAAGGTATGTATTGGCAACAGAACAAATATTGATTTTTTAAGTTATTAATATGTCTAATGCTCTCTTGTATCTTCCAGGTCTTCTATGATAAGCAAGTGGTGAAACAGATTGATGTGCCATCTTTCAGCGGTGCTTTTGGTATACTGCCTAAGCATGTTCCAACCCTTGGTAAGTTATTCTAATAAAAACTTTAGTTCGACAGTTTATCTATCAACAGATGTCAATGTTATGTTGCAATTTGATTTTCAAACTTAATTAAGAATTGGGCTTGGCGTTACCGACATAACCCGGTGGACTATTAAGTTTAAGGGGCAGTGGGTAGAACACAAAGTACAGAGAGCAGACAACCGCTGTGGCCAGAAGTTAACCCAAGAGATGGACAGACAACCTAATAAGGGTCACAGGTTGATAATCAAGGCTGGGTACTTTTTGAAAATTAAGGGAGAGGAATATGTCCAGCAGTAGACATCCTATGTTTTTCTTATTTATAAATATAGACTAGACTAGCTAGTGCCCGCAACTTTGTACATACACTGTATTTCATTCTTTTAGAACCCCACAGGCAACTAACATTTTTCCAGGGGAAAATGTAACCATGTAATCATAATTACACCAGTGAAAACCACATTCAAATTGGTTAAGCTGTTTTTGAGCTGTGTGTGTGTGTGTGCGCAAACACACAAACCAACAAAAATTCTTTGGTAACATGAGTAACTTAGACCTCCATAACATAAGTACAATGTGTACAATTTTTTTTATGATAAAAAAATGTACAGTCAGAGCTAATTTAAAATTTTATTATATGTATAGATATGGAATTTAAACTACCTTAAATAATTAATTAACTTCTTATTTCAGCTGTCATTAAGCCAGGAGTTGTAACAGTAACTGAAAACGATGGCAAACAGACCAAAATATTTGTCTCTTCAGGCACAATTACTGTAAATGATGACTCCTCTGTTCAGGTACATTTTTTTAATACTGATTATTCAAGTTTACCCCAATTTCTGATGTATCGTATTTTTTTTAGGTTAATGTAAATCTTTTGCTATATCAGCTTTTTTTTTGGTTTTCAAAGCAAATTTAAAACTAAAGTTAGTTCAGTCGGTGATACTGTGCAGACCACAAAGCTAAAGAAGTTGACACTCCTAAATATCCTCAAGATTAATTTTGACTAAATTTATGTTTTTATTGTGGACATGATCTCGCCTACTAACACAAGCAATGACATAGGACACAAGTTCGCTGCTAACCTTTTTAGGATAAAGGATATTATTATGGTTATGAGGCCTTGCCCTTTTTATTTCAAGTGCTCATTATTCCATGGTGAAATATGACATTTTATTTTCTACTGTCGTCATATTGTGTCCTGCCAATATTAAATGTAAATGTAATATTAATTGTCAGGTATTGGCTGAAGAAGCACACCCTCTGGAAAACCTCGACCGTAGTGCAGCTCAGGAGGCTCTCAGCAAGGCCCAATCAGAACTCAATTCCGCCGCCAATGAGAAGGTTCGTATTTCTCTTAGTTCTTATTTTTTTGTGTATTTCTTTAATGTCTAAAAAAGCAAAAATAAAATATCAATGTGTAAAATTGATTAAAAAATTCTTCATGACTAAGGTAAATTTCTTATAAGAAATCACATCTGTAAACACATTAGTGTCAAATGTGAAGTGAATGGTTGAAGAAAGTACAGTTTATGCAAGTTTCCTTACGATGTTTTCTTTCTCTGTTAGAATAAGGGACACGAGGGACAGTCCAAGGGGTATTTGTTGACCCTCGGAAATAGATTGCTTATAACTGCATCAATTAATGCCCACAAAGGGCATAAAGTAATGCCTATTAAAATAACCGAGGTCATTGAGAGACAAAATTGCTTGGGCATTCCCGTATAACTAACATCCCAAGCCGAACCAAACGCATATAGTGCATTTTAATTTTTAATCCGCATTGAGCACTCGAGATTGACTTACCTATGAACGATGACCATTAAAGTTGGTTGTATTTGTATAATTTATAACACAGGAAGTTTTTCACACTGGTGATTTTTGCCTTCCGCAGACAAAAGTCCCTTGTCTGGGTTGATCCTAATTACACATCATCAGATTCCAAATTATGTGCCCATTTTGGCAGCCAAGCCTTCGTCCCATTGAGTTTTCCACTACTTTTTAAAATGACATTATGTTACAGGCGAAGGCTGAGGCGGCGATCGCCGTCGAGGTCGCAGAGGAAATTGTGAAAGCGGCCGCCTCCGCGTAAATATTCGGGAATGAAAATTGATACGAAAGTTAGTGTTCAGGTCGTTACTATTTAACTTAATATTATACTATGTATAAATAAACATATGGTATATAGAAAAAATGTTTAATTTTATTTCAAAAAAGCTTTTTTTTTGGTTCCAATGGTATTTAAAAGAGTGGTTAAACTGGAAATCATATACATACATACGAGTAGTCTTGCCATAAAATATTGTTACAAGGAAAAGATTATTTTTTTTCTGTTGCATAAAACATTTTTTACTACAGTAACATTTTGAACAATAAATTTTGTTCAGCTCAAAAATACCTATCCTACATCGTAATGTGGAGTTCGTACATTTCTTGGTATCCTCCTTTACCCAGTGGCGTAGCTATCATAGGGCCAGGTGGTGCAGTGCACCAGGGCCCTGGAGCTCAGGGAACCCTCTAGCCTCAGCTTTGAAAAAAAAAATGAAAAATTTAAAAAATTCAAAAAATTGAAAAAAAAATAAATTGAGATTGTGAATCGGACGGGGAATTCTCTTAAAAATCGTTTTTTCTCTTAATTAATAAATATTCTATATTGTCATGTGCGTCGTTGTTTATTTACTCCCTTTTTCTTCCATTGAACACATGAAGATTTTGATAGAGACGACGTATGGATTTAGCCTACTAGGGTGATTCAACTCACTGTTTCCTATTCTTATTCCCTATCAATAATTTTGAAGGCCAATATAAGTTCAAACTACGCGGAAAGAGGGGAGGAGGGCCCGATTCTCTCCCTATGCACCAGGGCCCTTGTCCCCCTAGCTACGCCACTGCCTTTACCTAATGTTCGCCTTAAACTGGTAGAAATTCCATAATAATTTCTCGAACTTGGGGAAAAGGAACTCTTTTCGAGCAAAAATAGTAGAAAGTGAGAAAAAATCTCTTAATATCAGTAGTATAATGATTATACTACTGACTGTTATACTACTATACTATATTATACTACTTATACCTACTTACTAATGATTTTCTTAGTTTCTGATTGGTTAATAAGAGGCAATGTAACACATGGAACTGAATTAATTAAAATACCCAGGATATGATATATATTATAAACATTAAGGACTTATAAAATGAAACATCAATAATGTAGCTGACTGTTGAGTACTTTATTCAACACAAAAACACTTTGGTACAAATGGTTAGCTGCGGTTAACGATAATTGCGTAAGTATATAAAAAAAACCCATGAAATGCTTTCACTAGCAGCAAACTAATCGCAACTGCACAAGCAAACACCAAACTTTTAAAATAACCAAACATTACGTTAGTAATATAGTCAACACACGACACCGGTGTGTTGCGAAAATATTTCAATTTGATTTTGCTTCATATCTAATTTTAATTTTGAATAATTATTTAATTTTCACAATAAAATTCTTAGCTAATTTCTTCGTCAATCCAAAACGTCTAAATGGAAGTTTAAGAGAAGCTATAGTTTTGTTAGGAAGTAGCGCGAACCTAACTACAAGCCTACACTGCGAAGCGTACACGATGCACAACACATAGGGAACATCTAAGGGCGTTCATACACTGCGTCCGGTCCGGATCCGTTTCAATAACCGGCCGGAATCTTACGGCCGTTTACTGGATAGTCACTAAATTTAAACTTGATTCTCACTTGTAAACGAACACCAAATTAGAATTTAGTTGCAAACTAAGTAAGCAATGCATAAAACATGCACAAGTACCCTTTTACAACAAATTGTTTAAGTAATATTTATTTAATAAGTTTTCTTAAATTGAAACGCAAACGGTCCTTTGCGCGGTATCTTCAGTTAGTTGTACAACATAGAGCCACAAATTGAATATTTTTTATTTAATGTCAAGATCGACAGACTGACTGATGGTCCATTTGATGGTAGGTGGCTACCGTCGCCTGTAACGCATGTGCGCTGCCGACTATAGTAATGAGAATTAATTCCTTGAATTAGGAATAGGAACGGATTGTGGATTTAAATTTTAAAAATAAAATAAAAAGAAACTGTCTAATATAAACAATGCATATATTTTATGCATTCAAATCGAGATTAAACAATATAATTATGGTTTGAAAGAATTCGAATAAAAAAACGCCAAACAATATCGATCCGTTTCATTTCCGATTCGGATCAGACGTGAGTCAGTGCACGAACGCTCTAACAGTGACACTCACGTGTCCTAACTCTACAAAATTGCATACAATAGAAGGATAAAATTACGATTATGATTAATAAAAATGTATCCTTAACACATTAGTTTTAAAGTATAGTTTTACTTAATTCCGTGTTGTTAATGTTATATAATATTTAGTTACATTTTACGACAGTGTTCAATTGAGCTCAGTACTTGTATTCGTTAAACATGTTAATATACTTAGTAGTCGGTAACTTTTGCTTATTTTTTTTAATTAATTGTTTAGCAGTCGACGGCGATGATTAACAATATTTATTATTATACATAATGTGCCTAAGGTTGGTTAAATTTAATTTGATAATAATATTGTGTAACACACAAATCACTAACTAGCTACGGATTACATTGGATCGTACATTATTAAGAATTGGATAATAATAATTATCAATAAAGAATCTTACACTAAACTTAACCTAAATAGTGTACGCTTAGAACGCAAATCGAAACAATACAATATACAAAGAGTAGAGGACATGGCAATAACACAAATAAATGGTAAAATGCATCACTAAAATTACAACATAATAATATATAGAAAAGGAAGCATCAGTTACGACGGCCGCGAGCCGAGTTATCTAAAAAACATTCACCTACAAGTACATTTATAAAAGTGTTGTATGTTCACGTTATAAAAAAACGGGATAAAAAATACAAAATATCACATTATTAACATGTTGAGCTTAATTTAAATTGAAAAAAATAATCGAAATCTCACCCACACCTCATCGGCAGTATTAGTTTCGTGTGTTTAAATTAAGCTAAACAAAAAAACTACAATATTTTTTTTATATAGTAAACACAGCAAACGTTCGTCGGGAGAAATGCAAAGTTGGGAACTATAGGTTTCTCATAAACATGTACATACGTACAGTACACACGATATTCTATATAATGGACAGGATCGCACGCCACTAACTATATGCAAATATATCAATTTGAAATAACTACCACAACCTTAATAGTCTGTTTTTTTATTCGGTAATAAACATACTACAAAGTGGCGCGCCTCTTTACAATCTATAGGGTTTCAAAGATGGTTTTCGCTACACACGTCCAGACTTTGCATATCTCGACCGGACGTCCCTTGGAGACCAAAAATTGGTTTTATTTTTATGGCACACAAGTGCTCGCTTGAGT
The DNA here is from genome assembly GCA_947623395.1 of Synanthedon tipuliformis. Lineage (NCBI taxonomy): Eukaryota > Metazoa > Arthropoda > Insecta > Lepidoptera > Sesiidae > Synanthedon > Synanthedon tipuliformis. The sequence continues at coordinate 7,083,624 of OX392414.1, read as the reverse complement.
TTTTAAACAATTACACAAAAAAAAAGTTAAAAATTCAGCCAACTAAGTTGGGATAAATTAAAAAAAAAAACAGCAAATAAATTGCGACACACGAAATCAAATTACAGATTTGGCACAAGAATTATCATCGCGCTGATCGCAATGCATTTTGTGCGTGGAAGCAGTATAAAAGTGAGACGCCGAATAAATGCTGCAATTAATGCTTAGAAGTGGCATCGAAGTGGGTTATTACGAACTCTTATATTTCCAACCATTGATATTATTTGTATGGCGAAACTGACTGGCTGCGATCACACCGTGATCGAGAGTTCGTAATACACCCGAGCACACTGCTTCAGCAAGATGATAACTGTCCGGTAAAAGAAAAACTTTTCGCTTTTAGTGTGTGTCGCGGTCGTTTACAAATTACACTGCCACAGTATCGTAGGCTGTGAGTCCCCGGCCGTGGACTGCTTGCTGGGCGACTGGGGTGCTTGCTTCTGGTCTGTAAATCGATTGACACATTAACAGAATTCTTTAAAAAAAAGTCGAACCAAGTACAACATGGACGGTACATTTTTGGGACGTATTTTTATTGTAGCTTCTACTGATACATTTTAATAGTTTATAATTAAAATTGACAAGCGGCGAAAACAAGTTTTGGAAAACGCAGTGGGACGTCCTGCGATATGAAAGGCCTCGCAGAAAGCGGTTGGATGCGAAAGACAGAATAACGTTTTTTTTTATTCATGTTAAGGCTGTCGGTCCACTTGATGGTAGATGGCTACCGTCGCCTATAACACAAGCAACGCCATAGGTGCTGCAAGTCGCTTCCGACTATAGAAGAATTAAGAGGGTTAAGGAAGGGATTTGGTAATGTGCGTGATGGCGAGCATTGCTAGAGGCCTATAATATCCAATGGTGGAGAGACGCAGGCTGATGATTAAGTCACGCGGTACGAGGATTATTACAAAGTTTCATATATATTCACAACGAAATAGTATATCTTGCGTATATTCATGACTTAAGACCCGGCTCCCTAAAAATTATGATTGTTTGCCGTAAAACTGTAAGTAAACCAAATATTAAATCAATGTAAAACTTAAATAATATTATATTTTAAACATTTTTCTAGTCAATGTCAAGACAGAAACACAATTAGTGGAAATTGACTCGACACTTTTATTTTTTCAAATTGAGTCATTTTTTCGATATTTTTGCTTTTATCTCATAAGCATTTATTTTACATATGCAAAATAAATACTCATAGAAAGAAAATGAGGTTTATTAGTTATTCTCAAGACAAAATTTACCTAGAACGATTATTATTCTCATAATAAATTAAATTTGATTTGAGACTAACGTCCTTTAGTTCTATGCAAGAATACAGAGAAATGGATCATTTGATATTCAACCTTATTCGAACCGTCTTTGTATTTGAAAGGGAATGCATGCGAGTGTTCCTCAGTACCGCGCTGTGCGCCAACAGAGAGGGACCTGTTGCGCGTTCGCAGCGACCCGAATAATTGTTTAAAATACATTTTTTATTGATATTATTTATCAATACGCTATTATTTAACCATGGGAAACAAATCTAAACGAAATGATATTTCAAAAAGAGACAGTAAAACCAGATACAAGAACATCGCAAGAAATATGAGAGAGGCGAAAGCGTAAGTATATGCCAACGATATTCTTTAGTCGTACCTAGTTGGTTATGTTAGCGTCGTGGCCGTCGTGTAACCGTCACTATGCCGGACTGCCGAACGGGTTCGATTCCCGTCACGGTCAACTTTTGTGTTATTAGCCCAATCAATAGGTATGTGAAAGTACTAAAAATCCTAACATCATAAAAAAAATATGGTCGTATAGAACAAAAAATTCTAAGAAACATTGTATTTTTTTCCAGGGAATTCTCGATATCCTTCATAACCTAAAAAATTCGTAAAGTTGAAAAAAACGGTTTTTCGCATATAAAAGAAAAATTAAAGGTTGTAGAGCAAAAAGTCAAATCAGAAAGTTGTAGGTTTTAAAAAGATCTATCGATTCACTAGTTGTAAATGTCAGTCGATTAATTAGATTTTGAGATAAATCGAAAAAACCGTCAAAAATCGTCAATTTTTGTTTTTCGTGTATCTTTTTCATATTAATGTTTTTAAACTTGTTACTTGGGTAAAATGTAATTGAAGTGGCCAATTTCTTTTTTATAATTTTTCATACTGTACTACAATAATCTTAATATTGTAACTAATTTTGTAAAGAAAAAAATAAATAAATTGAATTGAATTAAGATTTAATTATTTAAGTAAAACACGAAAAACAAAAATTGACGATTTTTGACGGTTTTTTTGATTTATCTCAAAATATAATTAATCGACTGACATTTACAATTAGTGAATCGATAGCATTGAATTTTATAATATAGAAAACGGACAATGCGAACAAAATCTGTGCAACAAACGCGGCAGTAGGGGAACGCGCGCAAGAGACGGCTAATGTATCATAGAATCGATGTCACCGTCATAGAGGCGACACTGTTTATATTCTGCCTATTTCATTACGTACCTATACCACTTACGTGATTTTTAGATAATTTTATTTTATGATTTAATTTATAATTTTATAATATATAAGTTTTAGAATATTATATAATTATATATCAATATATAATTATAATTCATATACATGTTATATAATATATATAATATGATTAATATAATCATATTATATATTAAAATATTTTTATATAATTATATATTATTATATTTATTGTATATTTATATTATAATAATATATTAACATATATTTAATATATAATAATATATAATATGTACAATTGTGGTACGTATACTTATACAACCTTCTTACATACCCAAACCTCATTCTACGTTTATGAAAATATCAATATTCTCTTTTCATGTATCTGTCTTATAAATGTCTGTAAATTTTACTAGTAAAATATTGTTTATTAAAACGTTTTATTCTAAGGTTTGTCTTATTTCAACAATACACCTAATGTCACTTCTTAAATTTTTTTGTCTATGACAAATGACGCAAAATGGCGTCCGCTAAATATTTTGCTCAAATTGAGTTTTAAAATGATTATTTAGTTACTTACCGATGGAAAGTTATTGCTTTGCACTTTGATGTATTGCTTGAATTATTAGTGCAATATCGTAACACACACGAGGACATATTTGATGAGTTTTAACGTTATTTCGCTAAAAAACAAACAAGGGTTACAAGCATTGAACTTTATATATAGAAAAGACAGTGCGAACAAAATCTGTGCAACAAATGCGGCAGTAGGGGGCGCGCAAGAGGCGGCTAATGTATCATAGAATCGATGTCACCGTCATAGAGGCGACACTGTTTATATTCTGCCTATTTCATTACGTGCCTGTACAACACCTACTAAATACCACTTACGTGATTTTATGATAATTTTATTTTATGATTTAATTTATAACTTTATAATATATAAATTTTAGAATATTATAATTACCTATATATCAATATATAATTATAATTTATATACATATTATAATTATATATTATAATATGATTATATATATAATATATACAATACACCTAAAGTCACTTCTTAAATTTTTTGTCTATGACAAATAACGCAAAATGGCGTCCGCTAAATATTTTGCTCGAATTGAGTTTTAAAATGATTATTTAGTTACTTACCGATAGAAAGTTATTCCTTTGCACTTTGCCGTATTACTTGAATTATTAGTGCAATATCGTAATACACACGAGGGAATATTTGATGAGTTTTAACGTTATTTCGCTATAAAACAAACAAGGGTTACAAGCAACAAGCAACTCAAGAGCTAGAAAGAGACTAAGTCAAGTGTAGCTTGCCGGCTTCAGTTGAACGGATCACTAGTGATGAGGGCGATAGCTCCTCTATACGTAGTAATAACACCTCACTGGTTACAAGCAACAAGCAACTCAAGAGCTAGAAAGCGACTAAGTCATATTGTGCTGCCTGCCAACTGCAGTTGAACGGATCACAAGTGATGGGATCACAAGTGATTGAAATTTTACTTTTTCTTACATTATTTTGCATTTTTTTCCTCAGATTCCACAGACGTACAGTTATTTGCATAAAATTCGCATAATTTATTTAGCAGTAAAAAGAGAAAAAGAAATAACTATGATTTATAAAAATATTGAAAGATATCGCTGAAGTAATTTATTATTATCATCTTACATATAAGTATATTATATATTATATTATAAATATATAAATAATTATAATAAATAATATAATAACTGCGGAAGGTTGAGGATAGGGTGGAGTGGCAGCAGCAGGTGGTTGATGCCACCAAGGCAATTCAGAGCCGGCACGACCTTCAACAATGAAGAATCCGACTATATATATATATTATATTATATCTATTATTATATATACCTACATATATTATATTTTTTATTATATATTGTATTATTGTTATAAGATAAATGGTGATATTCTCATTCGCAATCGCGCATGTTGTAAATTGAACATTTGTTACCCTACTACCTACTCGTGTGTTCACCGAGTCAAGAATACGAAACGAAATTCGCGCGCGGCGCGCGTCGTCTCCTGGTCGTCGGTGGGGTGTGTGGGTGGAGCTAGCGTGGGAATTTTTTTTGGGAGCGTCACCTTAAAATTTGGATGAGTTTTAAAAGTTCAATAAAAAAACATAATATTACTTCCATGTGTACTTGATTCTAAATAATTCATATAAGTATTCGTTTTGGACGATGCACGGACGTCGTGTTCAGATGAACCCGACAGGGTTTATCGATTTGTGTGAGATAGTAAAAAAGTTTGCGTTTCGGGATACTTATCATTACTTAGCTTTGCTTAGGTTAGCGTTTTTTGAATATAAAGAGCGTATGGCGAGGGTAAACGAGAAAATAAAAACTCAACTTCATCTCTTTACTGGCAAAGTAGGTAGGGCGTAATAATAATAAAAAAAAATATGAATCGTGACAGCCTTAGCAGGTACAGGTTTATTATATGTAGGTATGTAATAACTATTCGTAGCAAAATAAATTATTTAGTGCACAAATAAACCAAAGTGTTAGCCACATAAGATTAGTAATAAACAAGGCATATACTATGGAACATTGAAAATTTATAAATTCTGTTCACATACTTTGACTTACTGTTTCCTGTTGACCGCAAATGCAGAACACAACACATGCTTTATTGCGAGCAACTATTCACTTCAGACACAATATGCTATACAATATCCTAAATTATAACATCTTGTTACCGCACACACAAGGATTCGGTAATTTTGTACTGATTTGTGTACCTATAGTATGTAAGTAAGTAGTAAGTAAGAGTCAGTAGGCATTAAGTATCAATGAAGTTTCAGTGGGACTCGAACCCAGTTAAAATTTTATAAGTACGAATTTAATTTTGGGTAACTTTAAATTTTTATTCACATCAAAATACACAATAAAATCCTTCCAGGTAATGTTAGTTGGCTTGGCATCTGTATTTTCCGCTTCAGAGTAAACATTATCTATTTAATCATAGAAGCTTCTGTTTTTATTACTAAATGTAATAAAAATCAAAGATACAGAAAATATTAAACATTATTTTATTAGACATAATTATTTTAAAGTTCCTCAAAATGATGTTACTACTATGTAATCTAAACTAGTCTTTAGAGTTAGATTACTACCATGTAATCTAACTCAATCTTTGATTTGAGTTTTCATTTTTATAAAAAACAGCTAGCAATCCATACAATATGCTGTTTTATGGGCATTATTGTTAAAAATTAGTAAATAGCTAGGGTTGCCGTTGATCGATTCTTAAAAATTTCGTTAAAATTACAAATACAAAAAATGTATTTTTAAATTATTTTATCATGTACCTAATAATGGATTAGAAAGTGCAATAATCATAACAGTTAAATTTGTTGTAAATTAATTAAACATAGGCAAGTTAGTGAGAAATGTGGTGTAGTGTGACAACCCTAGTTCATGTGCATGTGTGCATGTGTGTAGCGAGGTCTGATCGGACTGACCTGTCAATGAGTTTCCTCATCTCTTCGCTGTGCAAACCGTCCTTGGCAGTGTGGGCCCTTACTGCAACAACACACAAGTCACGACGCGTTCTACACTAGCCACGAGACCCGGAGCCACTTCCTACGTTCACTTCTCGAACAATATTCAACGATTGCGACTATTACAAACTACATTGTACTACCTTCAAACCCAAAACGGCCTAAAAACTAATATATTAGCATAGTAATTTTTGTAGGCAGCCCTGTAATCGAGGCAATACAGTTTGTAGATGTTGGATTTCTTTTTACAATACTGCGCTGCCCTTACTCTACTAGGGGCTATTTTAAGCCCCCTGGTATTTTTCAATTTGTTTTTTATTGTTTTAAAAATGCTTTATTTCAATAAAAAAAATAGGTTGTCTGCAGTGAGGCTTGTATATGGCTTGTACGAGTATATAATTATATACCTCACACTCAGACAGGTATGCTGGCTCGAGACTAGAGGCTATGGGGCCGAGTACAAAAACATGGTGAATTTACAGTAAAATAAATTTTGAAATTACAGCAATCTTTCATGATTTTATTGAATATTGTTCGAAAATAGAAGACTCCCAAAAACATTGAGGTACTAAAGTTTATCTACAGTAGAATAGATACCACTTGAAAAAAAGGAAGAAATCTGTTAACACATTACAATCTAAACATAAAAGTATATACCTAGGGCAACCCGAAAAGCGTTCTTCATATATAATTTTAATTACATTGCATATGTATTTATGTCAAATAACAAAATTATCATTAAAAAAATACCACAGAAAATATTTGCGATTGAATAGGTATATGTTGATAATTTTGCCAAGGGACAAAATATTCAGATATAGAAAATATAATATAATTAAAAAAAATTGAGAAATTTTGAAAAAGAAAATATTGTAAGCCAATTGCTAATGTAGAAGCATCATTTCCAAATTTGGTTATCAAAAAAACATTTTATCATGCTGTCAGTCACAATTAGTAATAATCGTTAAAAAAACAATAAGTAGGTACGTAATAAATAATTTAGCTTAAATTTTTACCGTCTTCTGTTCAGTCGAAACCCAAGTACGCATGGTGGACCAATTGGGGAGAAAATATTCAGTTTTTTTATTATAAATTTATTTCTAAAATGATATGACAGTGGTCATACTTTTACCGATTTATTAAATATAGCAAATAAAATATTATTCAAGCTGGATATAATATTGCAAAAAACAATTTCGTGAATAGTATTATAGTTCTTGTTTTTCGTGCTCTATACCTATATTTATGCGTTGTGCTTTATTTAATATTATTATAATATAATAATTCTATGAAGCCCATAAAAGTATGACCCGTAACATAGTGTTGATTTTTTGGGGTGTCGCTGCCAGAAGCAGTGATATACGTAAAGCGTTTATTCATATAGATACATATTTATTTCTATTGTAATATACATAATATAAATTTTAATATACACAATTAATTGATATTCAAAAACAGAGGGCGCATTATGACCTCTCAATATCTAGTGTAAATTATAATGTCTAGGTACCTACATATTTATAAAACTAAAGTAAGGCCATGGATACAGCGGAAAGATTGTAAACAAACTTTCAGGAGTTCATAACATTTTTTAATAAAACAAATAGTTAATTTTACTAGTGTAATCATTCATAAAACAGAATAATAAAAAGGTGACCAAGTGTTGTCAAGATCGCTTTCCTGTATCTACTATTAAACAGATAGCGCCGGCCGCTTCTGACGTTTTTCCGTGCGAGGGAAAAGGACAGAGATACATAATTACCCAATGTTGTAAAACTCAGGGTTCTGGTTTGTTTTCATTGTTTGCTTTGTCTCAATGGCTTTACTGTACAAAATAAAACACTGGATTTTTAAACTGAAAATATATTTTTGTGAATATAACTGTCTTTTAAATTTTAGCTAGAACTGTGGGAGATCGTAGTGCGTCCCCAGATATATGTATGTATATAATGATGTGTATTAATGGTTTTATGAAGCATTAAAATAATGATCAATATGTGTGTCGAATGACGTCATAACTGTTGGAGACGGCCTGTGGCTGTGGTATACGTACCGGGGTAGTTACGCGGTTGGTCGCACTCGGCTTCGGAAATCTCGTTCGAGTCCTTGCTTTCGTTGAAAGACGAGGAGCAGTTGTTGTCGTTGTTCGCGTTGCGGGGTGGAGGTGGAGGCGGTTCGGGGGAACCTCCGCATTTGCGAGTTCCTACTGTAACACATGCAGATCATATACAGCTTTCTGGACTTGGTCTGGATTTGGAAAGTGGTAGCAGGACATGAGGACACACTGCGTTTCGCAGTAATTTAGGCAGCCCGTCTGTCGACAGTGACCACCTCCATACGGAAGACCACCGTGATATAAAAGCAGGTGTGCTGTTGTGTGAGCAAGTGAAACAATTTACACAATTTTCTTTAAAGAGATGCTTAAAATAAAATGGTAATTTATTTGATGATTCGTTATAACTTATAGCTCCGCTCCGTTTTACATATTTTTATTCCTACTCATATAAAAGCAACTGTAAGTAACCATAAAATTTTTGCATACCAATGCTGGGTCGAGAGCCATAGTGGTCAGAATAGGGAGTGCCATAAGCGCCAGTGTACTGCTCATCTTCGGGCGCACAGCACGCCGGCTCGTCGTATTCGGGTCCGCAGGCGTACATCGGCCGAGAGTAGCGGGCGCGCTGTACACGATACAAAACATATTTCACTATAGTCACATATTGTTGCTCGATCATCAGAGAGACTACCCGCTCTGCGGTCACTATTGCTTACTATGTAAGGTATTTTCATAGAAATAAATATAGACATCGCGTGGCTTGTTTTGCTACTGCTTGCTGACTACGGTCGGCTACGGAATCATATCTTAATCGTCAATCAAATACATAAATGTAACTATATTTTTATTGAAAATTTTTATAATGATTAAAAAAAAAGGCCTCAATCATTTTTCTCGTAAAATCTATGTCGCCTGTAACCTAAGGTAGGTTACAGGTGTATTAGATAGTGCCGAACTTTAAATAATAGTAATAAAAATGATTTTCTTACGTATTGATCTTCTTCAGCGCATGTAGCAGGGTCGTCATATTCGGGAGCAGTCGAGTAGATGGCGCTTTGACCTCCTTGCGAGTTTTTGCGTGCGTAGCGGCTGTTGGCTCGGGGCTGAAACAATGCGATATAAATTATGGCATTGCCTTCATTAGGCAAATTAGATACATAACTCCATTTCATTAATTTTCAAAAGCGGTATATAGTCATAATTTAAAATATTATTCCAAATATTTACATACCTTACATGCATGACTACCCATTATTAATGTTTCTAATCTTAAAATTACTTAAATACAATAATAAAAAACAAAATTTATTTTAGCTACACTCTTTCAATCTAAGGTCATGAAAAGAAGAGTCCTCGTGGTTGTATAAGTAGGTACAAGTAGTAGCTTACCATGCTCTGGGATCCTGCGCGAGAGTGAGCTGGGTGATGCGGATGTGGGTGAGCGAGGGTGCCTGCGTGCGCGGGATGGTGATGAGGGAACGCCAGGGCCTTGCTGGGGTCCATCTCCTCACGGAATCCAAGCAGATGGAACGTGGCGTACGGGCATATCTCATCTTCCATGCCTGTAAAGTAAACACGATTGGATTAATAAATTTATGTATCTGTAAGACGAATGCGCTTTGATGCATAAGTAATTTATTAGTAAATGTATTTACATTTTTACATGTGAATAGTTAAGAAATGATTTATTTGTGTACCTACGTCCTGTCCAAAGGCGTAGCTTTCACTAGATGTGCCCAGCATCAAATTTTGTCGAGGAAATTTCCATTTTTAGTCTTTTGAGCCGTTTCATTTGAAACCCAAACGGAGGGTAATGATTTTTTTTACAATAGAAACAAAAAAGCTAGTTACAAGTAAAATATACTCGGGCAGATATCTACTTCTATACACTTCTCATCAATGTGGTACTTACTTCAGTAAAGTACGTACGTACAGAAAAAGACTATTTTGGCTTAATTCAATAGTAAGTATATACGAGTAATTACTATTGAAGGTCAACAAAATCTTATCAATTAGATAAAAAATATTTCGAATATCCTAAGACGTTGTGAATGTTTGCTTCATATTACTTAAGTAGTTTTAACATGCTGATTCCTGAGCCTTTTAGATCAAGTACCTAATGATGATGTAAAATAAATATCGAGGCGCAAATTTAGCAATAGGTGTTAAAAAGCAGAATAATAACTAAAGGTTATTTAAGATATCTAACTACATACTTACTTACGTAACAGGCAGTGTTAGTATCACACAAGTCACTCCACTCTGTAGACATTACTCGTCCCTAAATGGCCATATAAGCGGAAAATTTACTCTAATTTCGAAAAAAAAAACACATGCATTCCCATTTTTCAATATATTTTGAAATTTTTTCGTTACTGAAATACATTATCAACAAAACATTGAATTTATAAAAAAATATCTGCTTTATACTAGTACGATTGCTTTTGTTTTTAGACAATCTCCCCCAAAAATAAAAAAATACTTACATGTTTATTTACAGTTTTATTTAAAAACTTCTTTTAAATATTCAATTCTACAAAGTTACAAATTAAAATAACGTGGATTAAAATATTATCATAATTTTATAGTGAGGGAAAGTCGAAGTTAAGTATTTCGCCAAACTTTTTACTCGTCGATCGTGCGTGACCAATGCGTCACACATCGGTTTAAAAGATTAGATTTTTTTTAGAAATGGCAACAAAAAGCCTATTTTCATCAACAAAGATTGTTTTCGGATTCTAAAACAGCCTATACATCGTGTAACAAAGATGTAACAACAATCCTTGTAAAATATATTCCTCCCCATTGCCTTAGCCTAGAAATTATTAGGTCCAATGTTAAAATATTAAGACTTCATGCATGTTGATTACAGAGCAAGCGGTTAGGGTGTTTGTTTTGCAGTGTCATCTGTGTTATACTGTTATATATATGCCTGTTTTAATAGCTCGCAGAGATATACTATTTCGTTGGTTTTAATACACATATAGTGTGTACAAAGATATATTATTTCAATGAGTGTGTATAGCTATATAGTAAGCTAAGCTAGACGTATTAGGCTAGTAGGCACCACGCAACTTATCCACACTAATATTATAAATATGTCTCTGTCTGTCTGTTACCTTTTCACGCCTTAACTACTCAACCGATCATGGTGAAATTTTGCATACACATCCAAAGTAAGTGAGTGAGATCCAAAGTGAGACAGACAGTTACTTTAAAATTTATAATATTAGTAATTATGGATATTTATATAGTCAGGCGTTATTATATTTTTTATTTTTCAACGCAGACGAAGTCGCGGTAAAAAGCTATTAATTTATAAATATCAAGCCGAAATTGTATTGGCGCAGTTCAGTATAACACAGAAATCTGCGGCGGTCACCTGTATAGACGGTGTCCCCGGAGCCAGCACGACGCATACGAGGCCTCCGCACGCGCTCGTACTGATGACGACGCGGGTCCCACGTCGAATGCGCGCCCACTGAACCACACTACTTTGTTACGCATGCAGCGACCACTCAACCGTATATTATAGCTTGCTTTCTCATAATATCACCTCACTACTATGTATACTATTACGTTTTCTATAGAGTGAATTTTATTTAATTAACCATCATTTTACTTGAACTTTTGTGCTCACGAATAAAATGAAATATCATAATTACTTCATAGGTGGAAATCATAGGATAGGACATTTTGTTTTTTTACTTTCTTAGACTATTTCAATTTATATTATTGTAAAATGTTTTACAGTGCGATCTGTAGGTAAATTTGTAATAAATTTTTGAAGTAATGGTATGGTTGCTGGATGATATAATCAACTGTTTTTTGTGAGATGACGCTATATGAAGACGAATATGTTCGGCTTATAAGTTATCAATACTAATAATTGATATTAGCTGGCGTCGGTTGCAAAGCAGTTATATTAGTCCACGAAAGCGTAAAAAACGCATAAAAAATACTGTACTTAGGAATTAATTATTATCCCGTTTGAAGTGTTCGTTCGCACGCACGCACCATTTGTGTAAATATGAAATAATAATGAACATTTTCATTTTAATTAGTGTTGCTTTTGAATTTCTTTAACTTGAGTTTTCGTGAGATGATATTTGAGAATTGTATACAAGTTTGGAGTGAAGTATCTGCACATCTAGTCTCTTAATTGAACTAGTGATGTTTTGAAAACTAGTAATGCAGATTTTGTCGAAAGGGCAATGGATGCTAAGGGGAAACGACATAGAGGGGTAACATAGCTAAAGCACATTTAAAAATCTTATAAACCATTGCTTAATAGCAACTTAACCATAACCCTATATAGTGTGTTCAATCAAAATGATATAGAATTTGCCTTCACCTTGAATATTAATAAAACAAAATCAAAGAAAGTTTGCTAATAGAACAGAAAATGCCGTGCAAATATAGTAAAAGCTAGAAGGGAAAAAATAAATGACAAAGATCTAGATAAGAGTAAAGTACCTTATAGATCGATCTCCACTGCATTTTGCCCTTGATATTTTGAATCCTTTTACTTCGTTTTTTGTAGAGGAAGAATTTGAAAATGTGAAAACGATAGACAGAACAAGTGCGTGATTTCTTTGCTTTTTATGAATGAATAGTGAAATAATTCAGAGCAGATTTCAAATCTGAATACGGGCGTAGTCTGCGCATGACATGAATAGATTAAAGTTTTCTCAAATGCTGGGTTCTCATTCAAACTTCAATAGATTACTTTTTCTCTTTTTGTGCCTGGTATGCGCTAATATCGGAATTTTTTCAACGAATTTTCTTTCTTATTTGATCTATACAACTATAAATAATATTTTCGTTTAAGTTTAATATTTTCCTAATATCAATATCAAGTCCAACGAAGTTAGTAAGAGAACAGTGTCAACGTTATCCTTTTCAAATAATAGACGCAGAGTACGCCCGCATTTGTGTGCGTACGTAAGTCGGGAGAGTGTGAAAGGTCCTTTAGTGCTGCGAATGACCTCTCGAACCAGTGACGGCTGCAAATGAAAGTTGGGACTCACTGATGACGGCCTGTCGCTTGACGCGGTCGCAGGTGTTGTAGTTAGAGCCGGGGACGGGCGGCAGCTTGCGGTTAGGAGGCGCGATGTAGCCGAGTTCATCCCGTAGTCCGCCACGCTTGTCCAGAGTACCGCCGCCTCCTCCCATAGCCGCTTGCGACGCGTTGTACACCGCATCATCTGCATACGTTAGCGTAATATGATGTAGCCTTTATACCAGGAACTGACCACATGCTGTGAAAAAATTCCCTGTAATGTTGAGCGTTTGATGGCGTTTGGGTCAGTACGTATTTAATTTTATAGAGATTTTTGATTTGATATCGCTGATCGACTATAAGGGATAATATACACATTAATGCTGGATACACAATTTTTACTTTACATTTATTAATATTACCAACGAAAAAAAAATATAGCATTTACAACAAACAGCATTAGGGTTGTTTGTAAATGCCCAGTTTAAGACAGCAGATCGCAGTGTGCCATGCTACTAGAAAATATTGTATGTACCTACATCTACTTATTGTCTTCGGTCTATTAATTTTTTACAAAATTTAGAAATCATAAAACATCAGAAATGATTTTTATAATACATTTATCTAGGACATTTAAAGAAATATTAAGGAATTATGTATATATTAAGGAATATTAATTATTTAAGGAACTTATTAGCAACATGTAATGAGTGTAACATTTTTAACTATCTAGTAAAAAGAGGATAGACTGGTTACCAGCGAAATAAGATATTAAAATTAAAATAACAACATTTAACATTGGATGCATTTCTCTATGATTATATTGATGTCTAAACACATTAGCTTCATGTACAGCTAAACAGCAAATAATATTAAACACATGTAATTAAGAAGAATTTTATTGACAGATGATCTTTAGACAGTGAACTAAGTATATGTATTCATGCATAATATTGCTTCAAGAGATTTTGAAAATAAAAGTATCTAAAGTAGTTCTACGGTAGGTTCTACGGTTTTGAAAGCGTCAGTTCTCATTTGTTTGTGAATCGATTTAGTAACTAGTAACTATTTATTTATTTGAACTATTTAGTAAATTTATGCAGTTATTTATAAGCTTTAATGTTATCAACAAAAAAATAGAAACACTAGTGTTCTCCATCTCCATCTCTGAAATGATTCATTAATAATAATTATAAGATTAATGAGAAATGTCAACCAACATCCACACTTGTAAGAGACTATATGAACATTTAGTAAATTATAGTTTTTAGTAAACATATTCCTATGCGTATACTGGTCTGAAACACTAATGAGTTGATGAGGTAAAGGAAGTAAAACAAAGCGGTGTGCCATGCACCCACAATACATACAGTACACGTCCTTCTGACCTCGCAGCCGATGTGGAGTGTTCCTTCGCGCGAGGGTCACGCAAATCACCACCATGCCCACTATGAATACCACTATCGTGGCCAGGATCGGCACTAAGACTTCGGGTTCCAGCCACGCCCGCACCCACGGGGGTAGCTCCCGTCCACCGCCCGCGTTGCCAGGGAGAGGCGCGACCGTACCTATGCAACAAAGAATAGAGTACCTTTTCGCGTGTCCCTCGTTCCGCGCACCACGCACACCACAACAATCGCTATGATGATGACCACGATCGCCGCCACTACAGGCACAATCAGGTTCAGGTGGGAGAGGAGGATCTTCAATGTTTGTTCCGTAGTAAGAGACCTGTCGCCGGCGTCGCGCGCGGGCGCGACCGTACCTGAAATGCAAGCCTTATACTTTACGATACGATCACGACACGATTACCTAAATACCCCACGAAGGCGATGCATTTCAGGTACGATTCGATTTTTCTTTGCATTAAAAGGAAACAAGTATTGCGAAGAGCTTACAGAAAAGATGACTCCCCTTGTGTTGGGTGCCTATAGGCTTTAAACCCATAGGTCTAAAAAAACAAGAGTGATTTGTAATATTAAAATAGATTAATTTTTAGTACTCATGGTACAAAAGTAGGTATAGAATCAGTAATGACGTATAGAATCAGCCTCTCACGGCAGGACTGGTCTACAAGCTAAAATGCTTAGTATTTTCTACATTTCCTTAAAACGCTAGATTTTTGACGAAATCGAAATTTTCTCAGAGCTTAAATTCATTTAATAGGTACCTTCTTATTTGTATTTTCATAATTCATCATTCTGGTGTTTATGTTTGAAAAGAAAAAGTAATAATTACCGCCAGTCATTGTAAGAGTAGCAAAGTCGTATTCGGCAACGTTGAATCCTGCATTGTTGTGAGCTGTAATCCTCAAAACGTACCACGTCGCTGGTTCCAAATCTAAAAGCACCAAATAAAGCCACATTTAGTGATATTATAACTATACGAGTCGGTAATTTACAATTATAATACTTTTTATTGAAAATTTCTCATAATACTCACCGAGTACAACAAAATTGCCGCCTGGTTTCACCGCGTTCGAAATTTGATTCCATTCAGCGGCACCTCTGAAATAAATAATTTTGCGAACCTTGATAAGTTTTGATAGAAAGTAATTTTATTTAATAAAATATTTCATTTATTAAAAAAAAATAATGCTTCATGACGTTCCTATCTTGAGTTTTTATTCAAACATTCTGTCATTTATATATTACTAACAGCCAGTAGTCAAATTCACTACGGGCTAAAGCAACCTAACATTATTTTAGAACATTTTTGAGATTAGCGTGCACTAAGCCACAAATGCACACACAAAACAGATAAGAAACTATTTTTCTACCACGGTAACATAAGTAGGTACAACGTGTGCAATTTTTTTTTATTAATATTTAACGTAGGTACAGAAACGACTCGTTTACAATTTTATAAGTAGGTATAGGTACATTGACATATGCAATGTCCAACACCGCGGGCGCCCAACGCAAGGCGTTGCCGTGTTCAGCTAGTCCTTATCCTTATATATTATAAAACAAAGTCGCTTCCCGCTGTCTGTCTGTCCCTATGTTAGCTTAGATGTTTAAAATTACGCAATGCGGTTTTCACTAATGGATAGAGTGGTTCTCAGGCGAAGTCGCG
Source organism: Synanthedon tipuliformis (assembly GCA_947623395.1). Taxonomy (NCBI): domain Eukaryota; kingdom Metazoa; phylum Arthropoda; class Insecta; order Lepidoptera; family Sesiidae; genus Synanthedon; species Synanthedon tipuliformis. The sequence continues at coordinate 7,067,429 of OX392414.1, read as the reverse complement.
GGCAGCATCTAGTAATTAAAAAAAGCAATAACTTACTTCTTCTTGTTTTCGACGACGAAATGGCTCATGGGGCAGCCACCATCCAACCATTGCTTCAGGTGCAGAGTGACGGAAGAGCTGCCCACCTCAATGAAGTCAGCAGCGCGAGGAACCGGTGGCTTCGAACCGCGAGTGCGCGCGATCACCACATCTGACGCTTCCCCAGTGCCAATGCTGTATCATCATCATCATCATGACTTTTTATATTTTTTATGTTAAGTTCGACAAACAGGTTGATGGTCCACTTGATGATAGGTGGCTACTGTCGCCTATAATAATGTTACGCCACACTTGCAACAGCAATTGCGTTGCCGTACCATAGTAGGTATAAAGGATGACGAAGGTAAGGGAAATGGACTCTGGCATCCCTTACTCACTTACGGAAACACAATGCTATTGTTTCACAGTGGTCTTCTATAAGGGGGTGGTTACTGCCACCCAGACGGGCTGCCTAAACGGCTGTGAAACGCATTGTGATCCAGATCCAGACCAGTCCAACTTTGAAAGGTTAATTGAAAGTTTGCCCTGACAGGAATCACCCGGGTTCGATTCGCGACCCTTGAGACAGACCGTTAAGGCAGGCAACCCTGAAATGCTTTATTAGAACTGTTCTTACCCATTGTAAGCCGTAACGTAAAGTTGATATCTGGATCCGCAGAAAAGATTTTCCAGCGTGTATGTGTCAGTATTGCTTGGAATCTGAAAATATTGAAATTTCTGAGTAACGTAGTACTTTTAATGGTACTTATTACTTATTTAGGTACTTTTTAATGGTTTAGGAAAAAAGAAGTTAACCAATCAATTTAAGTAGGTAATGTAAAAATAGTTCATCCCATAATTATCGTGTGAGCCAAAAAGTTTAAATAAATTTAATTTTTTACTGTGTAGGTTAATTTTGTTAAGGTTTAAATCTGCGTGTACTGGTTTATGCTTCGTTTTCACTGAGTGTTTTCCATAGAATAAGCCCAGTGTCACTAGCGTTTAATTTGGGATACATGTGATTGATTAGTGATAATTAAATAATATTGTAATTTTTTCCAAGACAATATTTGACAAATATTACCTGAACGGTCTCCCAATCTCCGAACTCTTGTTTGTAGTGAATAGTGTATCCGGCGGCCGGTGACTGGTCTGCTTCCACTGACGGCTTCAGTCGGAGAGTTAATGACGATACTGATGATGACGCGATGCTTAGTTGAGGAGGGAATGGTGGGGCTACAAAAAAAAGCAAATCATTTACATTACTTGCACAATAGTATAGCGACTACAGTTTCAATGGAGTTGCTTAGAAAATAGTATGTGTCGGTTTATTAATATAAGTCCATGGATTATTAAGGGTTAATATAAGTCATGTTCCAAAAGTTTGAGGGGTCTCATAATTAACTTAGTGATTATATACTATTTGCTCATAATGGTTCCTCACCTAGTACGGAGAGGGTGTGTGTGACTGTGTCGGTTCCGAACTGGTTGTCGACGTGGCAAGAGTATTCCCCGGCATCCTCTCTCGCTACTCCAGCGATCTGCAGTGAGCCTTCGGGCAGCTGTCGCACGCGCTCTGATGCTTCTAACGGTACGCCCTTCACCTGTCCCAACACTTCTAACTTAGTAAACGATCCACTGCTTCTCACCCAATAGCAATTTTTCTCACTCAAGAACGCTTAAGTATATTTTTTTGCAAATATTGACTTGTCATAAAATTAAGAATTAAAAAATGAATAAGCGTTACAAGTAAATAACAATGCACTGTTATAAATAATTGTTTTATTATACATTTGTATTGTGTTTGTTTCCGATTCTAGTTTACCAGAAAGCTTCCACAAATTAACAACAGTTAACAATTAACAAATTAACAAAATTAATTAACAGTTTTACCTTCCACAAAATATTAGGAGCAGGAACACCGACAGCGAGACACGGTAATTTTACGTCTTCCTTGTATGTCGCGATGAATGATTCATCAAATGATGCAATCTTAGCCGGTACTGGAAAACCAACAGGTTTACATTGTAATTAAATTATGGAAAAAAAAGCAAAGCCACAAAACTTTTCATAAATACGCATGATTTTATAACATTTACATAGTACTTAGCCCTAATTTTTTTGGTTCCTTTCTTTTTGATTCCCAATCATCTCCATACATGCTACAACATTAAATTTATGACTAAGTATGTGATATTAGTATTGTGATCGAATGTTTAATTTAAAATGACTTTTAAATGGAATAAAAATTTTTTTAAAATCAACAATGGCGTCCTGTTCAGTGCCTGGTTTTGAAGTGAATCACAGGAATAAACCAAATAATTCACCTTTGTCACTGGGGCTGCAGGAGGCGGTAGCTGAGGGCTGACCCTCGCCGATGATTGTGGAGGCTGTCACCCAGAAATCGTAGCGTCCTGCCTTAAGTTCGGTAGCGGAATAGCTCGTTTGAGATGCAGGTACCTGTTAACATGGTACCGACCAATTTCATTGAAATGAGTGAAACTCATGGCTTGAATCATCATGGGTTTTTTTATAGACTGGACCGCAAAGAAAAAGGGTCAGTTAGAAAATCTTCAATATCTTCAAAAGTACCTGACCTAGCTTTATGAAATAAAGAATAAATTATAGCTAAACTAATTAAATTTTATTTTTATTTAAGCACATTAAAATATTCTTTAATTTAGTATTTAATTCATTTATTTATTAGGTCAGGTACTTTTTAAGATATTGAAGATTTTCTAACTGACCCTTTTTCTTTGCGGTTCGGGGGTCCAGTGTATTTCATTTAGAATTTTGTTGCATTGATTTCTTATTGAAACATAACATTAATTAATACTTTTGACATTAATTTTAGTTTTTTTTTTCTTTCGATTTGAGTTATATTTCTGTATAATCCATACCAATACAGTAAACCTGAAAAGTTTGTTTGTTTGAACTCAGTAAACTCTATTTAACTACCGGTCGGATTTACAAAATTAACTTTTGTATTTGATAGCGCAAATCTTGAAGGAGGTTCTATATTTATCATCACGCTATGCCGACCCTCACATAAAAAGCGTATCTTGTGTCTCTTGGCTACTGTTGCGTACAGAATTGTTTTATCGTATTAAAAAAATGTGCATAAAAAAACTTTTCTTCGACAACGCACGATAATTTAATGGAACCACTGCCTGTAATGCTAAGTTAGTAAGGTGCAAAAAATACGAAATAAGAAAAAAATATTGCATTTCCATTAGTAATTTTGTGCGCAATAGTACACATGCGCCGATTGCCCACACTAGTTTCCCCTGCTAACCTTAATATAACGCGCGACTTATAATAAAAAATAATAAAGTTACTTTATTGGGATGCGGCTCGGCGTTTTGTGCTTGCGTGTAAACGTTGTAGTGAGTGACGACACCGTTGGGTTGCGCCGGCGGTCTCCACGAAACAAGAATTGAGTCTTGGCCCATAACCAGAGCTTTCACCGCTCGTGGTGCTTCGGGGACTGTGGACAAAATTAATTTAATATTAATCATGAACAGAATTTGATAACTCCAAAAAAAAATACAATGCCTTGAATAACGCTTTTTTTGTGTATAATTTCTATACAAAAATCTGAATTGGGTAAAACCATCTTAGTTGGCTATAATAAAAAAAAGCTTCGCGGTGATCACGTAAATGTAATAATTCAATTTGTATTTGTTCATCCATCGCAAGAAACAAAATTGGAGTTTAGTCACAAATTTAGGACATTTTGCAATAATTACTAAAATATAATAAAACTAAAGCATATTTTTTAAGTATAGTCAAAGTATGTGTTTATATAATAATACCTGTAAAAAATGTTTATATTAAAAAAAAACATAAAATTAAATCAATACAGAACTTTTAAGTATAAAGGTAGTTTTCCACTTTTAATCGTCTTTTGACAGTCATTGTTTTTCCCGAAGAGTCTTCAAATATAGGCAGTTATATTATAGGCCCCGATCGAGACTGTGTGAGACAGTGAGAGCAGTGAGACGATGTTAAACAAGTAAACTTATACAAAATGCAAAAGACTGAATTAAAAGTTTATTCTTTCTAATAATTATTAGAACAATTACCATCTTGTTCGGTCTGGCAATGAATAGGTGCAGATCGGACGCCGTCTCCGCCGTTCGTAGTAGCCAATACTTCCATCGAGTAATTCGTGAACTTCTTCAATCCGTGCAAAATGGTCTCGCTGCTGGCGGTGATTTTCGTGTCTTTTGTCTTTTCGTCTAAATATAAGAAATAAAAAACGAGTGTGCTTATGACCACACGACTGAAGTGAAACTTCTTTCGCTCCATCTGTATGTATATATATATATATATATATATATATATATATATATATATAATTTTTAATTTAATTTTCTACAAATATTTAAATTTATAAAATAAATATTTATCGCGCGCACATTATCGAAAATGTGCGCGCGCACTGCTGTCTCTTGCTTATATCCCCCACATAACTTCCGTTCGCCTTGCCCGATCACACTTTTCGTAACGCTTACGTCACGCGTTCGCCAGCTTATTCCCCAAGTCAAGCGTGCGTAAAGAAGTTTCACTTCAAAAAAACGAAATGTCACGTGACCTTATTTCGTTTTTTTTTTTTTAAACTGGTCCATACGATATTTTCAATCATGCTTAAGAAAAAAAAAATTTTTTTTTTCCTAAAAATCTCCCTCTGCCCTATTTTAGTAGAACCAAACATTGATAAAAGTAGTATATTATAAAAATTTAATAGAAATAAATTTACTATTATTGTCAAAATAAGAATTCTTTAAAAAAAGATAAAATGGAATAATTAGTTGAGTATATAAGAAGTATAAGCATCAACATTTGACAAAAAAAATAATTAAATTTTGAATACATATCTCAAAAAGCGCCATCTGCCGCATTAGTGTCGAACTACAACGAATCGTGTCAAAGGTTATCGATTATTTATTTATTTATTTTTAAAGCGCCCTCTGCCGTATTGGAATTGAACTAGAACAAATCCTGTCAAAGATCAAGTTAAGTAAAGGTCGGATGCAATGTGTACTGTGAGACAAGATAATAATAAGAAAGAGACAAGGAGTTTAACAGTTTTGTTAGCTCGACGAGTTAACTCTCATGACAAAACGCTAGTGTCCCATAAAAAGTTTCACTTCAATAATTTATTTCGACACGTTTGGTCTAGTGGCTAGTAACCCTAGCTGTTAACCAAGCGGTCGCGGGTTCGAATCCCGCTAGGGGCAAATGTTTATGTGTTAACATTTACCTTTGTACCTGAGTCATAAATGTTTTGTATTTATAATAATGTATGTATTTACAAAAAAAAGTATTGTATGTAATATATCAACTGTTTGGTATCCATAATACAAGCATTAAGTTGCTTATTTTGGAACTAGATGGTGCTGATGTGGAATGTGTAAATATATTTATTTATATTTATATTATTGCTATTGCTTATATTGATGTTCTCAACCGGAAACCAATAGTTGAGATGGCGCTTAGGAATGTTACTCACCATACCAAGTGTCGCTTGGTCCATAAACGACCTTGTAAGCCTTGATAAGTCCGTTGGCGGCAGCGAGAGGAGGGGAAACCCAGGAGACACGAATCGTTTGGGCGGTCAAGGTAGTGCAGAGAACGTCCTGAGGCGGGGCGGATGGAGCTCCCTCGGCGGTGTACGATCGCACTTCAGTTGACACAGGACTCGACCCAATTTTGTTAAAAGCTTGGACAACAACAGCGTATTGAGTGTAAGTTCTGAAATAGAGATATTATTTATTTATTATGCGTATAAAGGAATATTTTCTATTAAATTAAAAAAAGCATAGACTCCATTTGTGTCTTTCCTTTCTTTAGCTTTTTCTTATTATGAAAGATCTTTAAACGTGTTCGAAGCAAAAGAACCTGTCATTACAAGATAGACACTAACTGATTGTTAGCTTTCAATATCGTAACAACAAAGTTATATACAGAGTAATCTTTGTTAGTAGGCTACGTCAAATTTAGAACCTTAAAGTTACGAATGCTAATAATTACTTACTTCAGATTCATAATGTCGAGGTGATGTTCTTTGCCAGATTCCTTGGAGATGTCAACAGTTTCGAAAACGTAGGATTTGTTGCTCGAGGCCAATTTGTAACCAACATAGTAACTGTGAAACGGGAAATATTATTAACAACGGTATTAAAAATAGAGAATTTTTTAGAGGGCTAAATTCAATATTAGTAGGTATACATACTTTAGTATCTGGAGTAATGTACCTTTCAAATAGTGAAGAATTTTTGAAAAATTCTCTGTATATATTTACCTACAAACTTACAGAATCCGCTCTTTATTTCTCTATATCTATAGAAATCGCGGATGAAGTCGAGGGCACTAGCTAGCAGGTAATAGCTATGAGATATAAAATAATAGCAGGTATAAATTTAGATAATAGAAGAAAGTGAACCAACCCTTGGAGTTCGCCGTTCCAGTCTTGTGGTGGAGGAGGTTTCCAAGTGACCCTGAGAGTGTGCTTGTCGACAGCATCAACTTTAACATCTTGGGGTGGTCCTGTGGGGGATTCTTCAGCGGTGATGATGGTCACAGTCTCAGACGGTTCGGAAGTACCCAGCTCATTCTCTGCAACGATCCTGATGTGGTAAGCGGTGGCTGGTCGCAGGCTAAACACTCCGGCCTCAGTTGTGTCTCCAGGCACAAGTACCCTGAAAAACATTTGGGAATTTGAAACAACTTAAAACAATAAATTGATTGACTGCAATTTTGTCTTTATTGGTTTAAAGTGAAAAATTTTACCTGTCAATATCTTTGTCCCAGTTGCCTTTAGCGCGTTTGTATTCAATTAGGAACTTCTTGATGGGTGAATTTCCGTCGTAAGGGGCAGCCCAAGACAATTGCACAGTTCTTCCAGATTTATCCAAGACTTTCAAACCATAAGGTGCTTCCGGAACCTCTGGAAGTTTCGAAATTCGATATTAAGTATAATGAGTACAAAAATTCTGCCATCATTGGTGAAAAATTCTTGATCTGAGTGTAAATCCTAAATCGATATTTGAATATAAAATACCTTGAATAATCATGTTAATGCTAGTGTCGTCGGAGCCAAAAGCGTTGGTAGCTACACAAGTGAACAAAGCGCTGTCCGATCGTTCCGTTCTTCTAATACTAAGATCTGATACCACTCCACCAGGCAGAATTTCTTCACGGATCGTGTACCGAGGATCTGACTTTGGTTCAAGGCGCTTGTTGTTCATGTTCCAGATTATTCCAATAGGCTGTGAAAGTCAAAATGACAAATTTAGTTATCAATAAATCCTACTAGTACCTATTATACATCGAAACTTTTTGAGGATGGATGGATAGGGTGGATGGATCAATGGTTGTAACTTTTGCACCCAAAACCGGCTGAACGGAGTTGGATGAAATTTAGCACACAGGTAGATTATTATCTGGATTAACATGTAGGATACATTTTATACTGGAAAAATGTTCCAGGAACTTTTAAAAAAATAGGACACCGCTGTTGCCGTGGCGGCGCCGCCGTTGTCACAACGACTTTATCGTTGTGTCAGGTGTTTTATTACTCTTTTTTTTTAACGCAGACGAAGTCGCGGGCACCAGCTAGTTATCAACTTTAATTAATTAATCAATTTTTAATTCAAATGCTTACCTTCTCTCCTTTCGCTTGGCACTGAAGAACGGCTGGTTCGCTTCTCCTCGCGGTTTGATTCCTCATTTTAATTTCAAATTGCGGTGGAGCTACAACGTAATTTCACTGTTATAATTTTTTTATCTATACCGTAAACTTTCTATAACGGTAAATTGCAGGAACTACATACCTTGCACAGAGATTAAAATTACAGCAGACAATCCTGATCCGATTCCGTTAACAGCTTCGCACAAATAATAACCCTCGTTTGTCTTTTGGATATTTGAAATGCTCAAAGTGCCATCCTCTACTTTCACATTGGGATTGTTTGGTTTCAAGTCTTTGTAATCGCCAGGCGTATCCCCTGAAATTGAGTAGGTAGTAAGTATTTAATGTGTCAGATTTAACTACCATTTCTTTAAGAAGATTCAGTGATAGTGGTGTACTGTTAGACTTATTAGACTCCTGAGCCCTTGCCATAATATAAGCGAGTTAATTCTATCGGTCTAAAAATGCACGCAGAAGAAAACGTCGATATTGCCATATTATGAAGGAAAAGTGCATACGACTAAGTAATTGCTCAACTCTTTTTTCTTTTCTATCGCAGTTCGAAGAAGTCTTCGCAAAAATGTCTTGGGCAACTGTAATATTTCGATACAGGAGATTTACAGGTTCCACTTTTTGGAACCCACAAAAAAGAAAGATTTCATACTGATATCAGTGCTAAGAATCTTCAAAGATTGCTAGAAAGCCTTCGGGAGTATTATGTATTGTACGTTCATGAACGTTTAGTTAAATGGTTTTAGTATTATATTGATACTTTACCTTCAGCCCTCTTCCATGTGACTTGAGGCTTGGGGAAGCCATCGGCTTTACATTCAACTTTAGCATCAGACCCTTGAGCAAAAGCTTTATCAGTGGGTTCCAGAATCCAACGTGGAGGCACTAAAAATTAGTCCAACAAGTTAGAATATTTTAATTAAATTTGAAAATTTTTGTTAATTTCATTGCAAAGAAGGGGAAAGCTACATTTACTTTACTAAAAATTTTCTTTAAAAAATCTGTTTCTTTTAGTTATTATACATTATTATACATTATTAGCTATGATATTATAGAATTATATGTTGAGTAGACCAATTCAGTAGAATTTTGAGTTAAGCTAAAAATTATTGAAATATATAGTTCTGAATGTAGGTTGTTTTTCTCTCATAAGTATTTTTAAAGAATTGGGATTATATTATTTTATATTATGTACTATTGCGAAAGCATATTTCAAGATATCTACTAGTGTTTACCCAATGCTCTAAATGATTTTATGGAATCATTTTAAATAACTGGATTTTTTTTATTGATATTAGCTCAATCTATTACTAAACAAAAAAATCGATTAAGAAATAAATGAGAAAGAGGTTAGTTATATAATTTAGTATATATATATATAAATAATATAATAATAAAAAGACAAATAGTACCTCATTTGTCATATAGATAATTTTATTATATAAGTAGGTCCTCAAATTAGGTACATAAATAAAATTATATTGGATTTAGTAAAAATTCTATTTTAAAGTAATTTTTATTTTATAGTAGTGTAGGTGTTAAAATTTGCTTTCACAATTAGTTTTTTTTTCTAGCTTCCATAGCGTACATTTTATAAAAAATAATTCTTACAAAATTATCATAATACAATATAAAAATTGAATAGCATAATTTTTGGTACTCAAATGCAAGTTAAACTACACGAGTGAAATGCCGCGAAGCGGTCGCTATAGAAGCTAATGAAAACATTAAAAACATTGACGCAAATAATAATCAAAGCCAATCTAGCTACAATAAACACAAAATAAAACTGATAAGGGTATAAAAAAAAAGAAATAAATAAAGCTGAGAAGCATCACAGATTATTTGATGAAATAATTTTTAATGTTAAGAAATTTGATGCAAATATTGAACTGGTGTTACAAGAAAATACAAGACCGAAAAATATAATTTTGTTATAAAATTTATTCCATCAAACGTGTTAGTGAGTCAAGCAGAAAGCAGCAAAATGAATAATATAAAATGCAAATTAAAAAACGAACAAAAAATAAAGGTAGGAACCCGAGGATAGGAGAGAAGTTGGGAGAATATTGATACGCAGTGGAATAGGAGGGGCGATGACAGGTTCGTCGATAGTAGCCGCAGCCGATCCCTACTAACGATACCGATACGAAACGATGGAGCAAATTTTGCACCGTATTGAGTTCAATGCTTGAAATACAAACTGCAATAGGTTCTAATGTGTAGAATGTTGAAACCTATTTGAACCTACCGAAAACAATTGAAGCATATAATATACAATATTGAATCTACGCAAAGCTTCGTGCTAGGAGTGAAGGGGTACACAAATATAATTGATGTACCGTGAACTTTTAATGTGGCTGTATAGTTGGAGAAGCCGGCGGTATTGCGTGCGAGACACGCGTACGATCCGCTGTGCGACCATCCAGCAGAATCAATCAAAAGCAATGAAGCCCTTTGTCCTATTTTGGTCTGAGAGACACCAGCTTTCTGTTTTAAGAGCTGCCCTTCAAAATACCACTTAATATCGAGCGGCTGATCTCCTTCGGAGACTAAACAAGTGACTTGACTTGCCTGGCCCGCAAATATCGGAGTCTCGAATGAAAAAGGAACTATGCGGGGTAGTACTGGAAATAACCAGAGAAAATTCTGTTAGATCGATCAACTGCAGGCAATGTTAGATGCTAACGATATATAAAAGGAAAGTGATGACTGTGTATAGACTGATGCCCCTTTGTGCATTTCTGTGATGTTAGTGTCCGTAGTTAGCGACTGATTCTCAGTATATTTATATAGACGTGCCATTGACGACGAGCGTTGCCACATGCTCGGCACGACCGGCCGCATTTTGTACGATGCACGTGTAGTTTCCTTGGTGGTTTGCGCTCACGGCGTTGATGGTTAGCACGGAGGCGCGTAGCCCTAACGGCGTAGTCACGATGTCTCGGTGGAGGCTCGATTCTATTGTTTCGCTGCTGAACGTCCACGAGATATCGAGAGGCAAGTCTCCTTTAGTTGCGAGGCAGTTGACTTGCACTGCGTCTCCCGGATTGAAAGGCAAATCACCAAAGGTGAAAGGCACTATCAATGGTGGAACTGGGACAATAAAATACGGTTACAAGGTTAAAAACGCAATGAAAATAGACATATTATATGCAAAATGGAAGTTAAAAGCGCTAATGATTATAGCGTAGTTTATCGCACCCTTTACAACTAATTCTGTAGTGTGTGAAGTGTATCCGGCTGCATTATTGGCAGTACAATTATATAGCCCCGCGTGTTTAGCATCCACAGATTCTATTGTGAGCACACTACTTCTTCGATCAACATTACTGACGCGAGTTCCGGGTACAGAATAAGCTGACCTATTATTGACTGTCCAACTAATGCGAACTGGTTGATCGCCGTGAGTTATTATACACTGAAGTGCGAAGTAATCGCCGAGAAAAGCTGGTTCGGGACCAGCAACAAAAGGTGCAATCTTGGGAGGAACTGAAACATAAATGGAATCTAGATAACAAAATAATACTATATTCTGCTACTCCTCGTTCATACTTCGACTAACCGTATACAGTTAAATCAGTAGAGAATGTGGAGCGACCCGCATGATTTTCCCCAATGCATACATAAGAGCCGGCATGTTTTGCGTCCACCGATTCTATTATGAGCAAACTACTTCGTTTGGAGTTGTTTATAACGAAATTATTATTTCTTTGGGATATAAGTTTTCCGTTAAACATCCAAGCGATAGTGATCGGAAGGTCGCCTAAATTGACGGTACAAGCTGCCTGTAAGTACTCTCCGACATTCGCGGGTTTCTCGCCAAACGTGAACGGTAGAATATTTGGAGGGACTGGAATGATTGTAATAACATAATTAAGAGAAATGTTGTCCAAAAACACAATCAAAATCATACTAATATAAGTAATATAACGATTTCGTTTCAAAAGAATGTGTAAAAGCACCATTAATAACTAAAGATGAACTGTGTGAATCTATTCCTGCTTCATTTTCCACTACGCAAGTGTAATTTCCGGCGTGATTATGTGACACGGAGCTGATGCTCAGTATTGCGCTTCGTTCTCCGATATTAAAAACGGTAATTCCCGATCTTGGTTTTATTGGTTCGTTGTTAAAAAGCCACCGCAATTGTAAAGGATGATCGCCTTCAATGACGGAACAAGGAGATGTTACCACTTGCCCGGAGTTCATCGCGACTTCCCCGAATGAGAAGGGTTGGACCACGGGAGGAACTGAACAGAAAGCAAGCGTCATCCGAAGACATTAGGTACTGTACCAATAACATTGAGGAGAGCGGTATGGCTTGCGGTGCCCGCTTTGTTTGTTGCCGTGCAGGTGTAGTTCCCACTGTTGCTTCCCATAGCTGCAGGTATATCGAGTACGGACACACGTTCACTCAATGTTGTCATTTTTAAACCCATCCTACGCGTTATGGGTTGTCCTCGGAAACTCCATGATATATTTAGAGGAGTGTCTCCTTTGGAAACATGGCAGTCTAGATGCACAGACTCTCCAGCGAATACGGCTTCCTCCAACTCAAAGGGTTTAATGTGGGGAACGACTGAGCAAATAAAAACATTATGAACATTAGTACACATTTTAGAAGCATGCTATGACATCTAATTAGGAATACCCTTAACGTGTAGCGAGGTAGAATATCTGTCTTCTCCTGCCCTATTCTTTGCTATACATGTATAATTTCCACTGTGGGCGCTGGTAACGGAAGATATGGATAAAAATGAAGTCTGTTCTGCCATTTTTGTCGTTTTTATTCCTATGTGAGTTGATAAATCTTGACCTTCGAGTGTCCATGAAATAGTCATTGGTCGGTCTCCTTTGCTCGCATAACAAGTCATTTGTACAGATTCACCATAGTAGACGGATTCCTCAATGTCGAACGGCATTATGTGAGGCGGAACTGACAGAAAATAAAAGAAATGTGAAATCTAAGGAAATCTAATCGTGCATGGCTAAATATTGATTAGAATATTAACGTATAACATTAAAAGTTCTGCTAACAAGGGAAGGGGTTTTCGACTAGGTTGAGGTACCGTGAATATTGACGAGAGCCGAGTGATGGGTACGTCCAGCTCGATTACTGGCAGTGCAAGTGTAGTTCCCGCTGTGGTGGCCCATCGCTGTTGCTATACTCAGAACTGAAGCTTTATCGCCTAGCTTTGTAGTTGTAATGCCTATATTGTTATGATATGGGACCTCATGTCCTTGAAAGCTCCATGAAATTTGTAATGGTCGATCTCCTTTCGAAACGTGGCACGTTAGATGAATGGATTCACCCGCGAATATTGACTCTTCTACTTCAAACGGGATTATATGTGGCACCACTAAAGAAAAGCAATTTGAGATACTAAAGAAAACTAGAGATATAAGTGTAAAAGGCAAAAAAAGAACTTAGTAATAAACGCAATCCTAGTAGGTATAATGAAAATGTACCAATAATTTTTAAAATAGAAGTATAGCTAGCAATTCCTGCTCGATTTTTCGCAAAGCATGTGTAGTTTCCGCTATGAGCTCCCGTAACAGACGGAAGCATTAGGACGGCAGAACGTTCGCCAACTTTTGTATATGTTCCTAGTTCTTGTGATAGTTTTTTTCCGTTAAAATTCCAATATATGTTTAATGGAGTATCTCCTTTTGATATGTGACACATCATTTGCACCGACTCTCCGGAATATAAAGCTTGATCGACATCGAATGGTAAAATGTTCGGTTTAACTGTATGAGACAAATAAATGGTAAAACAGGTGAAAAAAAAAATTACAAGCTAACGCTGCCCAGACGCGTAATCAGAACTCATGCTAGTTCTATCTTACGTGTAAAAGCATCGGATCACTGTAATGCTGTGATAACATAACTTACGATGACGATTAGTATATAATGAGTAACGAAAACTGACCATGAACGTTAAGGACAGTGGAATGATTAGCGGAGCCGGCACGGTTGGTAGCAACACACGTATAGTTGCCACTGTGGCTTGCAGAGGCCGCGGCGATCGATAAAAACGAAGTTCGCGACGTCATTTTTGTTGTCATAATGCCAAGATGTGAAGAGGTATTATCAAACCCATGGAAATGCCACTTAATATCTAAGGGTAAATCACCCTTGGATACATGGCAATTTAGCTGAACCGTTTCGCCAGCAAACACCGACTCATCCGCCTCGAAGGGAACGATGTATGGTAATACTGTTAACCCAGAACGTCAGAATTATTATTATTATATGTATAGGCAAGCGTGCAGCGTGCGGCATAGGCAAGGGCTATGGTCGGATTATAGTGAGGGTACCGTGAACATTAACCGCAGCAGAGTGGACGGCTATGCCGGCGTGATTAGCTGCGTGACACGAATATTCGCCGCTGTGGCTAGCTTTTGAAGTAGATATTGTTAACAGAGAAGTTCTTTCGCCGATCTTCATTGTGGTAATTCCTTGATGGGAAGATAACTCTTGACCATGGAAACTCCATGTTATTCTTAGGGGAACATCCCCTTTAGATACGTGACAGTTTAATTGTACTGATTCTCCGGCATAAACTGGCTCTTCGGCCTCAAATGGAACGATGTGCGGAGGAACTGGTGAGGAAAATTAAAAAAAATAAACTGAATTAATGAACAGACAAAACTAAATAGACCATGTGATGTGTACCCTGAACGTTTAAAACTGTTGTGTGGTTGGTGCTTGCAACGGTATTTGAAGCTGTGCAGGTGTAATTTCCGGAATGTTTTTCGGTCGCAGCTGGAATCGCTAATATCGAACTTCTGTCTCCTACTTTTGTTACGATTACAACGTCGTTTACATCTAGCGCCCGATCACGGAATGACCACAAGAGGGTTAAAGGCATATCACCTTTAGGAATGTGACACATTACTTGTGTACTTTCTCCGTAAAACACAGCTTCATCGAACTCGAAAGGGGATATAATTGGTGCCACTGAAATATTTTGTAGGTATATTTTTACTTGCAATCTCTAATAGTGAATCGGGAATACATTTAGGATATAGACATACAATAAAAGCATATACGATGACCGTGTGAAAGTACCCTGCACATTGAGCGTAGCGTGATGTCTAGCACTGGCGACAATGTTGGAGGCAGTGCATGTGTAATTGCCAGAATGTTGGGCCGTCACAGTAGGCATTATGAGAGCTGAACCCTTATCCCCCACACTCATGATGTTTACACCAGATATTGAACTCACGTCTCCATTATTAAAACTCCACTTGAAACTAAGAGGTTTATCTCCTTTTGTAACATGACACATGACTTGAACAGCCTCTCCATAAAATACCGATTCGTCGAATTCAAATGGAGCTATCACCGGTGCCACTGTAAATGTAACGTTTTGGTATTTCGACATTTCAAAAGAAATTCGTTTAATTTTATAACCCGCCAAAGTTACCGAAAGGAATAGGATTAAATTAAATATCTACAGAAACCCAGTGATCAACACAATGTTCATTGCTAGCAGGCTTTAACTAAATGTTTGTTTGTACCATTGACAAATAAATAAGCAGAGTGATTTGCAGTTCCCGCTTCACTTTTCACTATGCACGTGTAATTTCCTTGATTCTTGTGGTTCACGGACTCGATGCTTAATTGACTTGTTCGCTTTGTATTCGTGAGTTGGATTCCATTGTTACCCGATTTGAGTTCATTGCCGTTGAAGTACCATTTTATATTGAAAGGTAAATCGCCTTTACTGACCGTGCAAGTAACCAGAACCATTTCTTGAGCGTTCACCGGTTCCTCGCTAAATTCGAAGGGTATTATCTGCGGTGGGACTGTTAGAAGGAATGGAAATAAAAGTTATGCGGGACTAAACAAACTAAGTGTACAAAGTAGTAAAATACCATTAACAAAAAGTTCAGCCGAATGATTCGCTACTCCAGCTTGATTTTCAACAACACAAGTGTAGTTTCCTTGGTTATTGTGTGTCACAGACTCTATAGTCAGCTGGCTGGTGCGTTTAGTGTTCGTCAGTACTACTCCATTAATTTCAGATTTAACAGGCCTCCCGTTGAAATACCACTGTATAGCGAGAGGCACGTCGCCCTTAGTGACCGTGCAAATGACTACAATTGTCTCTTGATCATTCACGGGATCGACGCCAAAATCGAAAGGCATAATTTGCGGAGCAACTAAACAGAGGATAATAAAAATATTGACAGAAGTGTTGTTGACCAAGAATGAAATTGTTATTGTATACCATTCACGTGTAAGAGAGCAGAGTGTGACGTTGCACCCGCATCGTTTGTTGCCACACACGTGTAGTTTCCCCTGTGCGAACCCTGGATTGAATCTATGCTGAGCATTGATATTTTACGGCTCGTTCGTGTTACTATTACTCCATTGCCGCTTTGTAGTACATCCTCGTTGAATAACCACATTATTTTAACTGGCATGTCCCCTTTTGTGACTGTACACGTTAGGGACACCGTATCGCCTGCATTATACGTGTCTTCTCCAAAATCAAATGGTGCTACTTGTGGGATTACTGTGTGGGAAATATATAATATTTGTTAAAATATAAATTTCGTATCAGGTACATAAAACAAAAATATATCAATAAATAATTAATAAGGTGCTAACAAAAGCTAAGCCTTGTTTAAATTTAAGTTTGTCATTTTAATATACCATTTACGTTGAGCACAGCGCTATGAGTACTAAGACCAGCGTCGTTTTCCGCAATACAAGTATAATTGCCGACATGTTCGTGTTGAACATTTTCTATACTCAAAACTGAAATTCTCTTTCCACTTCTGTTTATTAAAATGCCATTAGCTGAATTTAAAAGTTTGTCATTAAGTTGCCAATGGATTTTCAAGGGTAGATCGCCTTTCCCAACCGAACATGTTAGTGACGCAGCATCACCAGCGTTCTGTATTTCTTCGCCGAAATCGAAAGGTGTTACCTGCGGTGCAACTATAAGGACGAATTGTTATAGAGGTCATGACATAAAGGAGTGAAGCAGTAACAACATATTTAAAGTAAATAAAATATATACTATTATTTTAAAAAACAGGTTCGAATGCCTTCTGGTGTTGGAGCGTACCATTAACTTCTAGATGAGCAGAATGATTAGTGTGTCCGGCCGAATTTTGAGCGAAGCAAGTATATGATCCCCTGTGTACTGAACCAACTGATTCGATGGTGAGACCACTTGCTTTGGGGCCCATTTTCATAATCGAAATGCCAGGAAATTCAGTTATCGGTTTTCCATTTAATGTCCATGTGATATTGACGGGAGCGTCGCCTTTCACCACCATGCATTGTAAACCAACAGTATCTCCCGCGTTCGAAGGTTCATCGCCAAAAGTGAACGGATTGATTTGCGGCAAAACTACGATTATAACAAACAGCGACGATAACAAATAAGGAACAGAGGTATGGAAGGATTATTCTCAAAAATAAAATATAATAATATAGGAGGCTCATGAGTAAAAGCCAATACTATAGTGCTTTACCATTAACCGCTAACTCTGAAGAATAATTGGCGTGGCCAGCAGGATTCCGGGCGAAACAAGTGTACGTTCCTTTGTGGACTGAAGCGACTGCGTCAATTGACAGACTACTGGATTTGTGACCAATTTTAGTGACAGTGATTCCTCTAACTTCGGACACTGGTTTCCCGTTCAAACGCCAAGTGATTGTAATAGGGGCGTCTCCTTTCGTCACCATGCATTGTACGCCGACTGTATCGCCAGCGTTAGCCGGATCATCGCCAAAGGTGAAAGGATGGATTTGGGGCAATACTGTGACCGGATAAAACAAGCAATAAAAGTAAGTATATGTATATACTAACTAATCAATAGATATCTACGAGAAGAAATGAACATTGACAGAACCATTGACTTCCAACGAAGCGCTGTGATTAGTATGACCGGCTAAATTTTCCACGTGACACAAGTAAATCCCTCTATGAGTCCCGTTGACAGAATCAATGTTGAGAATGGACATCTTCCGACTCATGCTTCCGATAGCAATGCCCAAAGCGTTGCCCTGAGATATTTTTCTTCCATTCAAACTCCAGGAAAAATTGGCAGGCAGGTCGCCTTTATTCATAACACACTGAACCGAAGCAGTGTCCCCAGCGTTGGCAGGTTCTTCGCCAAATTCGAAGGGTAAGATTTGAGGAGGAACTGTTTGACATAAAAAGCGTTTTAAAATAGGGAAAGAAATTAAGAATGAAGCGAACCGTTGACGCTAAGGGTGGTAGTGTGATTCGTTTCGCCCGCGTCGTTTTTGATTTCACAAGTGTATGAGCCTCTGTGAGTGGAGCTTACTGATTCGATGTTTAGAATTGACGTTTTCTTGCTGATGGTCGTCAGGACTATTCCCAAATTGTTGCGTGGTCTTATTTCTTCGCCATTGAACCGCCATTTAAACAAGACGGGAAGATCGCCTTTGCTCATCACACACGACACGGATGCAGTTTCGCCATCATTTAAAATTTCTTCTCCGAATTCGAACGGTGTGATTTGTGGTGGGACTGAGATATATAATAATTATATAAATCGTAAGGGATTCATGTAAAGGATTAGTACTACTGTAAAGAAAACGAAAAGCAAGTCGTTTTTCGTCGACTAGTAGGTAGATACCGTTGACTTCGAGTGTGGCGGTGAAATTGGTAGTGCCGGCAGCGTTGGTCGCCACACAGTGGTATGTGCCTCTGTGTGCACCGCTCACTGAATCTATGTTTAGTATGGACGTCTTCTTGTTTATGTTAGTTAAAACAATCCCCATATTGTTGCTCTTGGTCAAAGCGTGTCCGTTGAGTGTCCATTTGATATTCAATGGCTGATCGCCTTTGCTAACTGCACACGTTATGGAAGCCGAATCCCCAGCGTTGGCGGGCTCTTCGCCAAATTCGAAAGGTAATATTTGCGGAGGCACTATGTGGAAAATTAATCATAGCAAGCTAATTAATAAAGGTGCAGGGGCGTGTGTGGCAAACGATGTACCTTTGGCGGGCAATAAATATCCTGTCGTAAGTATTCTCCAATATTTTATTAATTATACCTGTATTGAAACACTTTTAATTTTAAGAGTAAACCTGGAAAAAATCTTATTAATTAAACACACTGCTAACGCCATATAGACTTTTTCAGACATTCAGTTATTTTCATTTCATTACTTTATTACATTTCCACAAATGTCCGTTGATAAAGCAATATGGCATTATTAAAGGAAGAGTCACGGAGTTTTTGTATTATAATTATTTCTTATTACTTTATTATGTGAGCTTGAATTTTATTAAACGGATCGTTTATGCTAATTTTAAAATTTAAAAACTCAGTGATATGCCCACTTACTATGCTATGATTATGTTGGGTTCATTGACACTTTATTGATATGGTCAGCATATCTTCTGTAGAGTCACTTTGAAGGCAACTTACAACTTTGTTTTACCAAGGTAAAGAAAACACTGAGTACATAGTAAGTGGTTTTACTCTTCACATATATGATACCTAACAATATCTCTCAAATTTATAGGACCGTGAGAATAAATTCATGGAAATAATTTTTAAAAATTGTATTCATGAATGGTAAACGATAGTAGAACTACAATACTTCTTCTTTATTTAATTGTCATTATCAATTTTGAACTCAATCCTTTATATTATAAAAAAAAATATTTTTAAAAAACTAAAGAATTATACTTATCCCACTGTCCTATATTATCATTGGTTAGACAATTTGACAGATGTATTAAAAAAACTGGTTATGTAAAATTATTTATCAGAATATCCAATACAGCAATACTTATAGCTGTTGAGCCAATTACCACTTAATTTACTTCACTTAGCCAATCACCATTAGGTAAATTTATTCCATTTACTTATACTTAAACACGGTTTTTCTGTCAAGTTGTCTTTTATGAAACACAAGTAAAGAATAAAATTGTTATCGACAATTTTACATTTTCGAATAATTTCAACAAATGAAAAAAACAAGTGTTCAGAACAAATTTTACTTTAGTTTTCACTATCTTTTAGAGAGTCTTTCTCTTCTATATTTTCAAATTCCTAACCAAACTTTTTTATTCATTAAGTAATTAAGTAGGTTGATATCACTCAAAGAACTCATACAAAGAAAAGAACTTGTATGTAAAATATTCAGAGTAAAGAAGGCCGACAGTAATTACTATTATCAGTACCAACTTTGCGGTCTCAAACATTACACACAAATTAATGATGACTCTCCCCGCGGCGCGAATTTAATATGAAATATCGAATTATCAGCGAGTAACATAGGCTATATTTATAAAATTACGCAGACGAAACGCGCGTGCTAGTTTATTATATGTAAAAATTACAAATGTGTATTTTTTGTATAATGACATTTTTATTCAGTATAAGTAAACAATAAACTTGTTAGGCGTCTAATTAAAAAAAAAATATTATTCGAAAATGTTCAATGTCGATTACATGATTTTCAAAGTATAGTGCGCCAAATAAATTCGCGGTACGGGCGTTATTCATCATACATACGCATTTTACCGCGAACTTATCAATAGGAGACGTAACACAAACAGCTAAATACAGTTTTGCATCGGAATTCTACTTTATTAAATAACATATTCCTATTTAATTTTTTCATATAAGTACCTACACGAAGAAAGATCTTAAATCAAGAGGTCGCATGTTTGCGCTCAATAAATTATTTTAATAAGATTTTTTTTATCTATACTAATAAAAATAGAGAGAGTGAGTGAAAAGATTTTTGTTTGTAATGAATAAACTCAAAAACTACTGGACTTTTAAAAATCCTATACAAAGCTACATTATTATCAACGAGTATGTAACGTGGGCTATATTTTATAAAATTACACGAACGAAGTCGCGTGCAACAGCTATTATGTAATAAATTTAGTTACATAAAAATCCTATCATATTATAGAGTTCCATAGACAAAGTTTCTAAGTAATTATCGCACCGGCCTTGTGTTTCGTCTACTATTAATGGAGGCTGCGATTAACGTGATTTTATATAGTACTGAAGTCAAACACTCACCCATGACCTGAAGCTCGAGAGTGCCGCGCGCGCTGTATCCTTGCGAGTTCTTAGCCACGCACGTATAAGTGGCTTGGTCGCTCATCCGCTCAACATTCTCAATGACCAGTGTACCGTTGGGGAATACCTTCTGCTTGCGGTTGATTGGCAGCACTCTGAACAAGAAATATTAGAAATTGTATTACATTTATTAACTCACTATTATCACAGCATACTTATTTCCTACAGCAGGCCGATGCCTTTGATGTAGGGCGATGCCGCCTGTGTAGGTATTTAAAAATTACGGAAGGGTTGACACAAATTAAGTAATATAAAATGTGCTTAAGTACCTTTCTTCATCGTGCAGAAATTGATGAAAGCTTAGTTCTTTATTTATGCGAGATAAAGATTTGCAGGCACTTAAAGCACATGCCGTATGCACCATTTTGATTTATATAATAAATTAAAATAGGAAAGACTCGATAGCCCTAGAATATTTATCCCAAGCTACTAAGAACGACGAAGTATGCAGCTTGGGCACGTCCCACTCGCGCCTCACCCCTCACGCCCCGCACGATTGCCCTGTCTAGACGTCTCCGTAGGCCTACTGTATGAAATAAGTATGCTGTGCTATTATTATTAGTAGTGGAAGGGCAGCGTCTCGCAGTTACTTGAGCAGAGCAACCCGTAATGGCGGCAGTAACCATCCCTTTGCAGAGGACTGTATAACTGCATGCGTGCTGATGTGTTTAGTTGAGTGAGTAAAGGCTGCCAGAGCCCATTTCCAATAGCATCCCTTTCCAATAGCAGTACCTGACGTGTTATAGGCGACGGTAGCCACATACCATCAATTAGACTGTCAACCTGTCTGTCGTTAAGTTTAACATTTAAAAAATAGGATTAACATTTGTAGCAAAGTTGTCCAGTGATATAATGAATACATACCTTCCATCCCGTTCCCAGACGATGGAGTCGATAGGGTACCCGGCGACAGGGCAATGAGCCACTAGCGTGTCTCCAGCCACCACAGGCCGCTTCTTCATTTGTCGCACGTAAGGCAAGCCGTAGACGTTCACGCGAGCTGAGTGCGATGCGCTGCCCACCTGTAATGCACCAGCATTATTCTCATTACATTATTTACTAGCCATAGAGTTACCTTACTGCTGTACCAGCTGACAAATATAAAGCAGTACAAAGGACATTTTCATTTTCATTGGATAGTATCATTGCAAAAACACATAGAATATCTTGGACAAGTCGGATCTTCACAGAAAAAAGAGACGAATATCATCTCAGACGTGGGACATCCACTGCTGGGCATAGGCCCCTCCTATAATTTTCCGAAAGGTCAGGTCAGAAGTAGCCTGTATCCACCGTTGATCCGCAGCCCTTATCACGTCGTCTGCCCGCCTTGTCTGTCCAAGTGTCCACCGAATTTGTTTTGTTAACTCTTTAGGTAAAACCTATAAAACATAAGAAAGTGGAAAAAAATATAATATTTTACTAAACTACATACCTTGCTAGAAGCGATGCAAGAGTAAAGCCCTCCGTCGTTGGTGTGCACCGAAGAAATGTTCAGATGTGATTCAACGTTGCCATCAGCTGTCACAAATTGTCCGATTTGTAAGCGTTCTCCACTGCTAAGTTTTTCTCCGTCCAGAAGCCACGCGATGTCGGGAGTAGGATTTCCGGAAGCCACACACTTCAGCCTCAGCGATGGTCCCGATCGAAGAGTCTGTTCACCGAAGCTATGGCGAATCAGGGGTGGCTCAACTGAAATGGTAAACATTGTTTCTGTAGGTACTTACATCTGCATACTTGCAGCAACAAAATCTATGGTCTCTATGACCCTAAGGTTAAACTTCTAACAAGGAAGGAAAATTATGGTATTAACTTTTCAATGTTAAACTTGGTTTGAGTGTAGCTTATTATGGTTTTCGTTAATAACTCTAAGTCACAGTTTAAGATCTACGATGAGGAGTGAGCCTGAAAATAGAAGTAGTCGAAATAATTTGGTTTTTTTTAAATAGACAGTATAACATTTAAAAAGTCCAGATCTCTACAAAACATTTTTTAAAATTCTAATCATGTTTGTTCGATAGTTTGGAAGAAGAGAAAAAATTAATAAGAAAGGCAAAAAGGTATTTTTTTTGTAATAATTATAAGCAATCTTCAAAATATCATTCTGAGGTTCTGTGCCCTAAGTAACACGTGAAAAATATTAAACAAACATAACATGCAATAGTGCGAATAGATCTCTGACTCAGAGACACTCTTATTCTGAAAATATGCAAATTTAAATTTCCTACTCTTAGCATGGTTTAGATAAAACATGACTGCATTGTTAATAGCGTATAAATTAACGCGTTTACTGTTCTTGGTTGACTAATGGTGTTATTCATCTTTATTGATTAATTCCCGGAGAACTTTATGAGTACTTTACAACTTTATTGTTGTTAATTATGAACTTACATCGTCCTCCGAGTTTCAATTCTGCGCTGGCACCGGCACTTTCCTGGTCATTACGAATGAAGCATTGATACATCCCTTTGTCCTCTTTCTTTACCGATTCAATCCTGAAGATGAAGTACCACATATAAAAAATTTCGCACTTCAAGCATTGCCAAAGCTATCGTTAATAATTTTATGTTGTTACAGACCTGAGCATGGGGTCGTGATGGTTCATGTCCTTGCCGTCTTTAAGCCAGGTAATTGTTTTAACAGGGTTACCTTCATATCTGCAAGTAAATACGGCAGGACGACCAAAATCAACTGTTTGCGTCGCTGGTTCTACGGTAGATTTCAGAGGAGCGGTTACAGTTAATACAGTTTCCACAGATTCACCTGAAAATACGAAATTAACATGATTAATAAATCTTCACCTCGTTAAAGATTTATTAGAGAGAAAACATAGAAAATTGATTCTAATTTAAATTATCGCTGAGTAAACTCACCACCAACAGAATTGTTGACTACGCACAAATATTTGCCAGAATCTTCGACTTTAGCTTCCTTAATAATAAGTGTTCCAGAAACTTGTTTCACTCTGTCATTGAGTGTGACCAGCTGTTTTCTATTCGATCCTTCGATAAACTTGTACCATCTGTAACAAATGAGATCGTGTTCAGTTTTCCTGATAATCTAGATTAAGCACTGGGGAATTACTTTTAAAATTTGAATTATATTTTTTTAATTTAAATTGCTTAAGTTATGTGTTTTCAGAATGCAATATTTTTTTATTTGTGTCACCCACCTGAAGGCAGGAACGGGGAAACCTTGACTTAAACAAAGTATTGATCCCGTTTCGCCGAAACTTAAAATGGATTCTTGCATACGACCACTAGAGAGTTTTGGAGGAATACTGTTTGTAGGATCTTAAAGAAAGAAATAATTCTTATGTTTAGTGTGTATACTAGATACACAAATATTATAAACACGAAACAATAAGAGACAGGTAACCTTAAGGCCCGATGAAGACGCTGTTACCAAAAAATAATAAAATAGAAACGTAATTGGAAAACATAAAAAGATGAGGCTGGCTCTTGACAAATTCTTGGCGATAAAGACAATAACCGTAACCATAAGTCACAAGAAGCACAAAGTAAAGATTTAAGCGTTTACTTTAAAGCAAGAACACCCTGACACTTACCGGCAGGTGTCTACGCCGCTCAATCGTTACTTTGGCTGTGGACCGTAAGTGGCGCGGTCGGCCGCGGTTCATCACGCCTTCATTTCAACACGGGCGGCGCGGCCGCCGCAACAGACTGCAATAACAACGCAAATCAGTACATTGTGATGGAATGATAAAACTACGTGATGGATGAATGCGTGAGATACAGGCGGCCGACCGGTAACGAGAAAGAAAGTACCTCGTCAACGGAGCAGGAAATGCTTGAACTTCGCAAAGGAGCGCTAAACTTTCGTTGCTTAAACCTATTTGGCGATTTAGTCCATCCCCTGTCACCTTTGGCCTTGTCCTACCAGATGGCTCTGAAATAGAAGCCCGTGATCACCTTTTGTGATAAAGCTGTAACTCACCTAAACACGGGTACGGGGAATGCTGCAACTTGACACGTTAAGAAAGTCACATTGTTTTCTGGTACGGCAAGTACTTTCCAACCTTGAAAGTCTTGCGCGGAATCTTTTCGAGGTGCAATCTTATTAGTTGGTTCTGTAATAACAGAGACGACACTTGAAAGAAGACACCTTTAATTGTAGCGAAAATTGCGACAGAGATATGAAAATAGGTTACCAAATAATTTCGAACGAAACTCCGGATCTTCAAATTGTGTAGAGAAAATAGACAGGTACAACTCACCTAAATATTGGAGGGGGGTAGGCGGCAACCTCACAGGTAAGAAAAACTGAGTCGCCTGCAGATGTTAGAAAGATTTCTCCGCCTTCGAATTTTCTACTCTTGTCGTTTCGTGGTGGAATTTTATTAGTTGGCTCTGCAATATAGTTAATGAAAAATCAACGCACCTGGACATTGGCACAGGAAATCCTTGGGCAGGACATATAAGTGCTAATGGAGTATTTCGGGGATAGTGCACGGCAGCTTTTGGCGTCGCTGTGATGCTCGGTGCTACGCTCGCAACTGGTTCTAAAGATTTTTTTCTTTTAAGAGAACTGTACTTGCCTGAATAGAGGAGTGGGAAAACCCTGCGCTTGACATAGAAGAGCGAAACTGTGTCCTATTTCTTTGACGAAAGTAAAACTTTTGGATTCTCCAGAAAAAGTTGGTGCTTTCGCGCCAACGGGCTCTAAAGAAATGAAAATATAAACTTTAAATATTATATATTTTTAACTAACAGTATTTGTTTCTGTGGGTTTACAAACGAGTTTACAATAATACCTACGTTACACGTAAGTGACTTATCTAATTAATTCATATTTTTAAGAGAACTTGCCTGAATAGAGGTACAGGAAAAGCTTGGGCTTGACACAAAAGTCCAAAACTTTGACCAATAGTACGGACGAAGGTAGTGCTACGAGCGTCCGTTGAGAAGGTTGGTGCCTTAAATCCGACGGGTTCTGTATTGTCAAAACAGTACTGTTATGAGCCTTACAAATGGATACATAGCCTTCAAGTAGGGATACAGTTTTGAGCCTTACCGTTTTAGACAAACATTGCACTTGCAAACCAGTTCATACTTATTTTAGCGAAATTGTTACTTGCCTGAAAATTGGTACAGGAAAAGCTTGGGCTTGACACATTAGTGCAAAGCTTTGACCTCCACTTCTTTTAATAGAAGAAAGTGCCGAATCAGTAGAAAAAGATGGAGCTTTAGAACCGACGGGCTCTGTACACAAACAATCAAAAAACCACTCTTAAAAGTTAATTCACGTTACGAAGTAGACAGAGATTAAAAAAACTTGCCTGAAAATCGGTAATGGGAAAGCCTGGGCTTGACATGTCATTGCGAAACCTATATCCTTATGTCTTGTCACCGCAGATAAAGTAAAATCAGTGGAGAATGTCGGCGGCTTAGAACCCACGGGCTCTGTACACGAAATACGAAATTATTGTACATATAATTGATAACTTACCTAAAAATTGGGATAGGCGAAGCTTGCGCCTGACACAGTAAAGAAAAACTTTGTCCTATTTCTCTAATAAATATACTGCCTTTGGAATCAGAAGAAAAAGCGGGCGCTTTAGCTCCAACGGGCTCTAAAAGTAGATAGGTATTTTATTATCAATCGTTCAAACCTACCTGAACAACGGCTGAGGGTACCCTTGTGCTTGGCATAACATAGATCCAATGGAGCCGACTTTAACATTGTAATTATACGAAGAAGCAGTGCTCGCAAACACAGGAGCCTTTGCAGTGACGGGTTCTAAACCAAAAACATAAGTCGTTTACATTTCTTACCTGAACGATGGAACGGGATGAGCTTGTGCTTGGCATAAAAGTGCGAAATTTTGTCCAGTCTTACGAATTATTCCAGAAAATTGGATGTCGTTTGAAAACGTAGGAGACTTAAAACCAACGGGTTCTATGAAAATAAGAAAATATGAATCATTTATTCACCTGAACGATGGTACTGGGAAGCCTTGAGCTGGACAGAGAATATTTAAATTTTGTCCAATATGTCTCACGTACCAAGAAAATTTATTATCAGTAGAGAATGTAGGCGACTTTGTTCCTATGGGATCTAAAACGAAAATTTCGCTTGCTTAAGTAAGTCAAAAATAAATATTTTTCTAAATCTGTTGAAACTGGGTAGCCTGAAGCGCATTAAGTTATTAAAATAATAGTGATTTATGTAAAGTACACCTATTTCTTCAGAAAAACAGTTTCTTACCTAAAGGCGGGTACAGGGAATCCTTGCGCGGGACAAATTAATGCATAATCTCGCCCATAATTAATTTCAAACCAGGCTAACTTTGAGCCGCTTGAAAACGAAGGGCTTTTTGATCCAATAGGCTCTATAAATTCAATAAAAGAATAAGATACCTGAATAGAGGTGCCGGATATCCTTGTGCTGGGCAAAGCAGCGCGAAATTTTGTTTAAGATTCTTATCATACCAAGCCATTTTAAAATCAGTAGAGAATGTAGGGACTTTCAGACCAACAGGCTCTAAAACAAATTATGTAATAAAGAGAAGTGACACAACTAACAGAAAATTGGACAGAAGTATAACTTGGGCATTGTTTTCATACATAACAAATATTATTTACCTGAACAATGGTACTGGAAAGGCTTGAGCTGGGCATAGCAACGTCACGCTATCATTTATATGCGCATTAAAGCCTCTACTATTATCCAAGGTCGGAAACTTTGGAGGTACTCTTCCTACAGGTTCTAAACAAGAACATCATTATACTTTAGCAAACCATCTTCATTTTGACCCGAATGTTGGAATGCTAATTTTAATATTATGTTATTAATGATTAAATTGAAGACTGTACCTGAAAGCCGGGACAGGAAAAGCTTGAGCAGGACATAACATTGTAACATTTACTCCTCCTTTAGCATCAAACGCTCGACTTTTGTCATCAGTTGTGAACTTGGGTGAAACGCGACCAATGGGCTCTAAGAATAATATTGATTTGAATATACTTTTTGAATTAATATTACCTGAACAGTGGGACAGGAAATGCCTGTGCTGGACATAAAATCGTCAGACTGGTGTTAATCATAGCGCTGAAACTTCTCGAACTATCCATCGAAGGAAATTTTGGTGAAACTCTGCCCACAGGCTCTAAGGACATAAGCGTAAAGTATATCAATATACCTGAATAGTGGTGATGGAAATGCCTGCGCTGGACAAAGTAATGTTACGCATGATTTCGAAGAGTAGGTGAAGCTGCGACCGGTTTCCATCGTTGGAAATTTCGGTGATACTTTACCCATTGGTTCTGTTTTGGACAAAATATATAATATCAAAAGTACCTAATAAGTGGTGTAGGGAACCCTTGCGCTGGACATAACAACGTTACGCTGTTACCCGTGTTGGCAACGAATGTTCTACTTATGTCTCCGGTAGCAAATTTTGGGGAAACCCTTCCCAGCGGTTCTATGGAATAAATTTTTAAATGCATACAAACCAAACCATATTAAAAACTGCATTAATATGTCAATAAAAGTATCTTACCTAAACATTGGGGCGGGGAATGATTGCGCGGGGCACAAAATTGATAGGCTTTGTTTAGAGTCAAAATTAAAGAGTCTACTTTTTTCCAAACTTGGAAACTTCGGAGATACTTTTCCCATGGGCTCTGAAGCAAAAGATATTTTATGTTTCATACATATCTCACCTAAATAATGGTACTGGATATGCTTGAGCAGGACACAAGAGAGTGACGCTGGTGTTCATTACGTAATCAACAAGACGACCCTTATCGATGCTTGGGAATTTCGGAGACACTTTTCCCAGTGGTTCTACATGGAAAAATTGTTGTTATATAAACATAATAATGTACCTGAATAATGGGACAGGAAAAGCTTGCGCAGGGCATTGCAAACAAAACGACTCATTTAACTTGACTCCAATCATTGTTCCCATTACAACGGACGCGAACTTCGGTGGTACGCGGCCGACAGGTTCTACAGAAATATATATTTTTAATAGTTTTCATCTAACGTTTACCTGAATAGTGGGGTCGGATATGCTTGGGCAGGGCACTGCAACGCATACGAGTAATTTTTCTTAACTTCGAACATTGTTCCAGTTAAAATTGTCGCAAATTTTGGAGGGACTCGGCCGACCGGTTCTAAAATGTTCAAAATTTGAAAGAAAAATGGAAATGAAAATTGTCTTTACCTGAATAGGGGGACTGGGGACGCTTGAGCTGGGCATTGTAATGCAAATGAAGAGTTCGAAGTGGTAGCAAACATCATGCCCACTTGAGTTGTATTTGGGTGGCACGCGTCCTATAGGCTCTGAAGAATGCGTAAAGCGGTGTTAGTTTCAAAGAAGCGTCTTACCGGTACAGTGGAGCTGGGTATGCCTGTGCTGGACACAGAACAGCGATGCTGGCTCCAACATTAAACTGGAATCCACTGGTAGTCTGCGCACTAGCAAATTTTGGAGGAACCCGACCAACCGGCTCTGCGGATGTTGGGAGAAGGTGGAATCATGGACGCTGGATGTCACATCGACATATTGAAGAAGACTTTGTGAATATGCCCCAAAAAGTCCCTACTATTCTCACTGGGTATGTAACTTGGTTTTATTGTTGTTTTAAAGGCTCTAAAGGGTACCCTATCCCAACATTCAGGCAAATTCAGTAGGCATAATAACTTTAAAGACATAATTAAAAGTATGTCTATAAAGTTATTAGCTATAAATCGATAACAAAACCAACGTATAATTGAGGTGACATTGCATTAATTATAGCGATAAATATTAAAGATATATGTTTTGCTATTGATTTATTCAGCAAAATTCAGTATTTATAAAAAATAACTTTAAGCAACAAATTTATAGGTAAAAAAGACATGATGATAATTTTATTTTGTATGATTTTTAATTATTAACAATACTGTTAATAAATTTGTACTTTAAGTTATTTAAAAAACTGCGTATATAACATTCATTCAAATCATATTTTAATGAAAAACAAAACATTACAATACTTGCAAAACATTCACTTTACTTAATTATATTGTTTAATTAATTAATAAATGAATGAATATTGTTTACACAATTACATATTATGAATATTACAATGGAATGGGTAAACCGTTGTTACGCCATAAGTTCAAAATATATTTAGGTACCTATTGCTTAGTGTGAGTTGAATTTAATTAACATTAATATAAAAATTTAGTCCAATGTACCTGCATATTTAGTGAACTGATAGCATAACATACTAATTAAAAAAAACACTCACCAGTGATGACGAGTCGTCCTTTAGTAGCTGACAATCTAGTTTCATCTGTAAGTCTATGTTTTGTTCGGCATTGGTAAGATTTGTAACCATCTTCAGGTCCTACATCTCTAATATGCAATTCTCCAGATGGTAGGACTAAATATTTTCCCTCTACAAAAAAGAAATATTATTAGAACACGGAAAGTCTTAAATAGCCATCAAATTCAATAGCAATGCAATATAGGATTGCAGTTACTTATAAAACTCATTGCATGCGTTTAGCCTAAGGAAGGAGGAATAGAGGAAAGGTAGGCCGTGAAGCCTATGGAACCACGGGTGCCCAAAGTAGGAACGAATCCTAAACCAAAATTCTCTCACAAGGATCACCGATGATATTGAATACATTTAATGTTTTCGTACCGTCGTAATCATTAGTTGATTCAATTTTTATTTCAACGTCCTTGTCATCCTCACTTATAATCCACGAGACGACGGTAACATATTCTGATACGAAACTCGGTATATGGCATTTTAAAATAGCAGAGTTTCCTCTAAGAACATATTCTTCCATTAAATTTACAGCATACGCTTGCGAAACAACTGAAACAACACCATTCCTATCAGAATCCATTTGGAGGATGTTGTTGCTGTTCTAAAATAAAATTGTTAGGTTAAAAGTAAAAACGATTTTACAATGTTACGACCATGAACATATTCCGGATGAGGATTGAAAAGGATACGGAATAGATAATAAACTCAACCAAACACTCGGTTAGGATTACCCAAATTTTGAGAATTTTCTAAAGTGATTTCCTGCTCCTTTTCATCCTCAGAAATTATCCAGGAAGATACCGAGACATATTCAGAGACAAAACTTGGGATCTGGCATTTTAAAATAGCGGCATTTCCGCGCAAAACATATTCCTCCCAAAATTTAACGTCATATGCTTGAGAGACAACTGTAACAATAAGCCATATTGATATATTGGCAATAAACTTGTAAAAAGGTCTCTCTAGAGATTATTCTACTTTTCTATTAAGACTATTCCCCATAGAACATTTACAGGAAGTATTTCTAAATTCGTGGGTATGGAAGAACAAGGATAAAAAAAACCTAGAGAAAATGTTCACCCTCTTGTTACCTAAATTAGCATCAGAATCTAAATTTATATCGATTTCATCTTTTCCCTCTTCGGATATAATCCAGGAAGTAACCATGACATACTCAGTGACAAAACTTGGAATGTGACATTTCAAAATTGCGGCGTTTCCCCTCAAGACATTTTCTTCCCATAAATTTACTGTATATGCTTGAGAAACGACTGTAACAAAAGACTATGCTGTAACGCCTGAACTTTAACCATATCGATCACATATAGGGAGCTATTAGGGAGTTTAGGAGAAAGCTACTTTGTTTTTTATTATAATAAAGTACCTAAACTAGAAGATTCATTCAAATATATTTCCATTGTGGGAACATCATCTTCAGAAATTATCCAAGATAAAACAGTCACGTATTCTGTGACAAAACTTGGTATATGACATTTGAGGATCGCTGCGTTGCCGCGCAGAACATTTTCTTCCATCAAATTTACCGTATATGCTTGGGACACAACTGGAAATATCAATAATTGTGATATAAAAACTCTATAAAATTTGGAATGGGGTTGGGAATCGGATGTGGTTATTGAGAAAATTTACAGCGATCTTGTACCCAAATTATCTGAATTTGCTTTAATTTCTAATTCATCGTTATTGTCTTCAGAAATGATCCAAGACGAAACATATACGTATTCGGTGACGAAGGTAGAAATGTGACATTTCAAAACAACGGCGTTACCACGGAGTACACTTTCTTCCAGGATGTTTACCGTGTAAGCTTGTGAAACGACTGGAAAAAAAGTGAATATACTTAATATATGCCCAATACGACGTTATTTCGACAAAGGGGAAAGGACATTCAGGAAAAATAGGCGAAACAGGGAAAGTACCGTCGTTATTGACAGTGTCATTTATTTTTATTTCTGTTTCGTCGTCTCCTTCTGAGATAATCCATGA
The DNA here is from genome assembly GCA_947623395.1 of Synanthedon tipuliformis. Taxonomy (NCBI): domain Eukaryota; kingdom Metazoa; phylum Arthropoda; class Insecta; order Lepidoptera; family Sesiidae; genus Synanthedon; species Synanthedon tipuliformis. Next base: position 7,035,294 of record OX392414.1, on the reverse strand, counting down.
AGAAACCGCAACATATTCCGATACAAAACTTGGTATGAGGCATTTGAAAATAGCAGCGTTTCCCCGCAATACATTTTCTTCGACCAAGTTGACTGTGTAGGACTGAGACACAACTGTAATGAAATAATAAAAAAAAAAGGCCATGAAGAACACAAGAGTTTAAAAATCGGAATCTATAGTCCACACGTATTACCATAATATAAAAAGGGCAGGATCAGAAGGAGAAAATCCTAAAATAGTTGTGAATTAACAACAGTACCATAAGTATTATTAGGCATGTACTCTCCACCTTCGGTGTCATGCCATGAAATTATTTCTATGTGGTCAGAAACAAATGAAGGGATGTGGCACTTGAATACTGCAGCATTGCCTCTTATTACATACATGTCGTAAACTTGCGACTCGTAGAACTGGTTCACCGCTGGAATTTTTATATATAACATTAGAAGTACAAGCGACTGCATTTATGAGTTGAGGATTGTTGGTGAACGGATAGGAACAATTGGGGTCGTGCGGGTGCTCTCGATTACCGTAATTGCCTTCAGAGCCATTCAATGAAAATGCAGTGAAGGATTCTGTGTCTGTCACCCATTCGACGACTTGAACGTAGTCCGAAACGAAAGATGGAATTATACATTTAACTATAGCTGCATTTCCGCGAAGGACATCTTCATCAGTTACACGAGGTTCATAAGCCTGATGTACAACTGCGGAAAAGTAGACTTAAGGGATCATCTAAATATATTAATGTTTTTAAGGGAGGAATAAGGATAAATCATAATTTTAACTAATTTTTACTACCGGTCGCATAGTCTGTATTTTCTTTAGGAGTGATCGTATCGTTATCCATAATCCACGCTGTGACGTGCACGAAGTCCGCAACAAAAGAAGGTACGATGCACTTAAGAATAGCTGTGTTGCCTCGTAATACAAATTCATCGTTGACTCTAGCTTCGTATGCTTGGAGGACCGCTGCGAGAAATAATTTAAAAGACGGATCAGGATTAGGAAGCTCTTATACTTTGCTAAGGGATTTACCCTCATTTTTTCCAGGATAGTATGCTCCACCCTCGCTGTCTGTCCACATTTCGACGTATACAAAATCAGAAACAAAACTTGGAACTTCACATTTCATGATAGCTGCGTTTCCCCGAATAACATATTCGTTGTCTGCTTCGGCTTCGTATGGTTGAGATACGACTATACAATAAATTTAGAAGATTTAAAGCTTCAACTAATGTAAAGGAAGGTGGTCAAGAGGCTTACAAGGAATGGAAATATTACAAGGAATGAAGTATATCTTTTAAAAGTATATAAAAAGTACCCTCTACTGAATTGGTGTTATTTATTGTTAATGTTTGTTCTTCATCTATAATCCAACTTTCCACGTAAACAAAATCGCTAACGAAAGACGGTATCTTGCAGCGAACAATAGCAGCATTTCCCCTAATCACATACTCATTTTCGGCTTCGGTCACGTAGTACTGCGACACGACTACGGAATAACAATAACATTGCTCAGTTAGGAACGAGTAGGTTCATGTTTAAGGATTTACTATTAGTAACAATAGGAAGGAGGTGTGAAGCTAGTTACAGAATCGGTATCCTTTGTTACCGACCGAGGTCATCTGAATGTCCAATATCCGTTCCATTTTCGTCAATCCATGCATCTACTTTAACAAAATCGGCGACGAATGAAGGAATAGAACACTTTATAACCGCTGCATTTCCTCTAATGACATATTCAGTGAGGATCTCAGCTTCATACAACTGATTCACAACTGAAAAGTTGATATCCAAGTCAAATATTACTTAGTTGAAGGAAAGGGGAAGTGTAGGACATCAAAAGGCTTCAATTGGTTAGACGTGATTAATACCAATATCGTCTGTATTAAGGTATTCGCTTCCATCGGAGCCGACCCAAGCTTCGACCTTTACGTAATCGGCGACGAAAGAAGGGATGTTACATTTCAACACAGCCGTGTTTCCTCTTATCACGTATTCTGAGACTACTTCAGCTTCGTAATATTGTGTTACGACTGCAAAACGTGTTACATTTCTAAATAAAATTGTAATGTGCAAGCTTTCCGGAACTATTATTGGAAAAAGGATGATGGGTCATTTATTAACTAGATGTGCAATATCTTAAATGTAAATACCCAAAGGTTTTGATTCAGTTTCGATAGAATTTCCCAATATATTTTCAGTTTCGTCGTGCCAAGAAACAACGTTTACGAAATCCGCAACAAATGATGGGATGGAACACTTAAATATGGCGGAGTTGCCACGAATCACATATTCGTTATTAACTTCTGATTCGTATTGCTGTTGTACAACTGTAAATTTAATATATTTCTTGAATAAATATTTCTTTATAAACAAGTTGTTTCTTCTTTCTGCGGTGAAACTGTATAAAATATCTTTATAATTTGTATTTTTAATATTTTTGCACAAACGTAATACACTAAATTGAGTATTTCTTATTTTACTTAGACAATCGAGTAAAATAAAGTCATTATAGTAGAGTATTTACGATGGAATGGAAAAGAGGAATGTAAGGAACAAAACTGGGCAATAACCAACGGACAAAAACATTAGAATAACCATAGTTATTCCCAGGAAAGAAATCTTCGTTTTCATCTGTATGCCAAGACAAAACTTCTACGAAATCAGCGACGAAAGACGGGACCTGGCACTTTAGAACTATGCTGTTTCCCCTAATCACATACTCTTTGTTGACATCTGTGTCGTAATACTGAGCGACGGCTAAATAATCAGTTCAGAAATTACAAATGTAAACATTTAAAAAATGCTGAAAAATAACACATGTTTAGTATGAACCTTCTTTATAGTCTTCATGAAATTAGAAAAAAATAACGTTTTCTAGATTCATGACTACAATATTACAATTAGAATTTAATTAAAATTAAATAGTCATTACAATTTAATAGAATAGATAAGATTATGTACATTTCTTAAAAAATATACTAATAAATCGTAAAATAAAAAACAAATTATGTCTTATTTTTTTTTAAATAACAAATAAATAAATTAACAAGTATTTTATGAAAAGACATTCAAAAACGACCACACAATTTACGATTTTTTTTTTATAAAATCTAATCTAAAGCAATATAGATTTCTTTGCTTTTTAAAAATATTGACCGCATTTTGTTTATTACTGTAATCATTATTATATCTACTACATAAAAATTACGGGTCACGTTGTTTGACGCCAATGTACTCCTAAAGTACTGAAACGATTTTGATAAAACTTCGTAACTATGTGTATAGTTTTTATTTTGAACCCGGGCGAAGCCTCAGCGTGTAGCTAGTTAATTATAATATCACGATTCAATGTAGACACTAGAAAGTTTTGTTAGGACATGACAATGGGCAGATGACGCTGAATAATCGCTTTATTTTTAGGTTTAATTAATTAATTTATTTATATTCTTATACATTTTATTATATTTTTACTATGAAATGAAATAAGCAGGCGTACAGACAGACAATCGTTTAGTATTTACAAGTGTTTAACCATGTGTCTATGTTGTGAGCGTTTAATCGATTGACCCATTCACATGACGGCTGACCGTGGAATGATTATTTAATTAACCCTATTTGTCCATGGTTCGAAAGGGGCACTGCCCTGTGATGCACTCTCAATTGAGTAGGTTTAATAGCATAGTAATACAATCTTATTGAGCTACCGATGACTTAATAAGGTGTCTTATTGATAATAATATTATTAGTAATACAATCTTATTGAGCTACCGATGACTTAATAAGGTGTCTTTCTTTATAGTAGACAAGTCTGGTATGTAACTAAATATAGGTACACAATATATATTACTTACTTACATATATTTTAAATAAAGTTTTATTGAATATTTTTATTATGTTAGAAGTAATTTTAATAAGTTCAATAATAAGTTAGATATCAATCGCAAAAATTCATTTATCGTTTTGCCAATAAGGGCGATTGTTATGGTTTTGTTGTGTTTATGACTTACTATTAAAAATATTAGGTTTCTTTAATACATCCTACTCTATAACAAGGTCCTTAATGTGATTAAAATACATATCATTCATTTTCAATATCAACAATATTTTAATTTTTTTTTATAATTTTATAAAGATAATAACTTCATCGAAGCTTGGTATTGAACCCAAAACAGCAAGCTTTCTTGCTAGATTCTTATTATAAATCATATACCAAAGATTAATTTTTATTTTACTTTAGTTTTATTGCAAATTTATATATAAAAAATATACAAATAATGTTGCAAACAAATTTACTATTATAAACATAGCAAATATGTCATACTTTTTATTCTACTTAGTGAAATTTAAGTGAACTTATACCAAGTTAAGTGAAGTATATTTAAAGAATTAACAGAGATATTTTTGTTTTAATGTACGAGGACGAGGTATGTAAGTGATTTGAATAACAATGTTTGAATTAAACAGCGTTATCAAGCTGCCAATTTATAAACTTTTAGGTCGTAGGACAAGAGGCCACAGATTATTTTAATTACACGACCGGTGACGTCAACGGCGATGTCTATGCATATGACAGAAGTTGTTTTCATAGAACAATACAATACTATATATCTTTACTTCAACAGTAACTCATGATGGCGCGCTGCGCTATGTGTGCGAAAACCTTGGGCCTTAGACAAAGTGACATTACAAAAACGATAACGAAGTTCGAAAACAATAAAATGTATGGGATTGACATATGCTGTCGCTAAATCACGTGACACATCCCATACATTTTATTCTTTCGAATCGAATCGCTACGGAGCGAAATGCCACTTGTCTAAGGCCCCTGGTATAGATGCACTGACTGAGTGTGCGTGACCAGACCAGAGATAGAGTCAAGGAAAGTCGGGGTACGAAAACCATCGTCAGTTTTAAGATTTTAGTTAGAAATTAAATGTTGGTATGACTGATAATATAATAGGTAATTGCCCAGGCGACTATAAGCAAATGTTAACTTTAAAGTTAACCTTTTTTTACCCCGACTGTACAATGCGCACCGAGCATTCAACCAGGTGATAATGTAATTTTTCTGCAAATTATATGTAAAAAATCTTCCTCGTTTAACACTCCTTCCATTAGTGAAAACAGCATGAAAAACCGTTTAGTAGTAGGTATGTGTCAAAGGTTTTCTTAGCTTGTATTCTTTATTCAAAATCCTAAATTTTTAATAGTTTAACATAGCAATTAAATCGTGTAATTCCAATTTTGTGTTAGATTTTTTCGGAGATTCTTTTCCTTATACTTTAGTGTTATAATTTTGAGTTCTTGAATTGTGTATAAAATTACAGTTTTTTTAAGAGTCACACACTCAATTTATCATAGTTCAGAAGTTATGGTTGCATCTCTGTTTTCGTTGTTAAAAATAATATCAGATAACATTAAATATAACCGCACTACGTGACTGGATTATATAGGTACCTACATCTTTACGACGGTTTAGACGTAAAATTTATTACCGTGTAGAGGATTTATTTTAGGCAAGACATGTTCTCTGTTTTTCTTTATTTTCTGTTAGAATGCCTACCAAATACGAATGTAGGTGAACGTGTTTTAATTGTGCAACAATGAAAAACGTTATAGCCGTTAGACATGCATGTTTAATTTAAACACTTCAAATACTTAAATAATCCATTTTTTTTTTTCTATTTTTGTCGATGTCAAATATATAAAATATCATTTAAAATCACATTATTTATGTAGAAGTTATTCAAATTTCTAAACCCCGTTGCTGCGCTATGAGCTATGTAAAGGACTAATATAAATAAATCAAGACATTATTCTCATTGTTGAGAATAAATACAATGGCGATACTATTTTTATATTACAGCGATATTTTTCCGATAATTTAAAAATTCAATGTTATCTGATTAAACGCAGAAGGACAAGTATAAGTATTTGATTTGGTCCTACATATTTGTAGAAATTATCCGTAATTTGTGTAATCGTTTTTGTTTCTTTTTTTAAAATTTCATCATTATTAAAAAACAAAGTAATGAAGACATTAAATTATTAGAACTTACCGGCCCGTACATTAACGTCTCTCGAATGAATGGTGCCAACCGGGTTGCGTGCAAGGCAAGCATAAACCTGAGCGTGCACTTCCTGCCGGTAATCTTCGGCACGGAACGGAGGGAACACCAAATTTCCATTCGGTAAAACCTGTCAACAAATTGAAACATTTAAAAAAAGAACAATATGTGTACCAAATTAACAACCTACTACCTAAGTAGGTAGGTACCTACTAAAGTCTTTGAAGCAACTTAGTGTGCTCAGTAGCATATCAATATTAGCCGTTTGATTGATATATTAAAAAAAAATTAAATATCCTTAAATCTTTATTTAATCTTTATCGGTTATCGGGTATCTTTCCCGGGAACCCTGGAACAGCGCGTTAAGGCAAGCCCAATATTCCAAGCGAGCGAAGCCGCGGGCACCAGCTATCTACAATAAAGATCCAACGCTTATTAGCAAAAGTATAAAATGTATGTCGGTGTCGGGTATTACTTATATTGATTTGTAAATTTTGTCAGGCTTTCATATCTTTTATTTTTTAACACGGAAGAAGTCGCAGGCACCAGCTAGTTACAGAATAAGTATTCACCTGACGAAGTCCAGGCACGTCTCCAACAGCAGTCCCATCAGCTCGGACCCAGATGACGTCAGGAGGGGGAGATCCACGGGCTGCACATTCGACTACAGAGCCTGTCGTATTACTGAAGTCCACGCGGTTTGGAGGTTCCTTAATGAATATGGGACCGATTGTTTCGTCCTCGCATAGTACTGATCCTGTGAAACATAAATTACAAGCTATAATCTATAGCTATAATGGCTATAATTAAAAATTATAAACTAACTACTTTCTATTGAGCCCAAATACGCTATAAGTATCTGCTGTAAGTTGCTGAAGAGTTGGGTGTACTACAGACTACTTGATGCTGCAGCATCAGGTCAAATGCCATGTCATGGAAATACCACCAATAGAAATCAAAAGTCTAGACTCAAAGTTCGCGTCTGAGTACGTAGGTCTCAGTTAGCTCAATTTATATTTTAGTTATGATTTCAAATATCTCTGTAGTATTGTGTAGGAAGGAAGGACCAATTAACATCACTAAAAATAAATGGAATAATTAGGTCAGTTGTAAAATGACAACCTTTGTTAGCTTCTAAACTTTATTATGTTTTTTTCTTATAACATTTTAAAAACATGTATTATTTAATAACTTATTATGCATGCTTATAATTATAATTATTTAGGTTAATAAAATATACCTATAATAGTTAATACATAGGTATGTATATGTGTCTTAACTTAAAAAACCTAATGTATTAAGGTACATGGAATAATAGATAGAATAATTGGATTAAAAATAGTTTATGCAAACATTTTATATTAAAATCAGCGATAATTTTTTTGTCACCCACAAGTGTCTTACTTATCTATATAATAGATGGGTTGAACGTTCGGGACTCTGGGGCTGGGGTCATTAGACGCTTGCTTTGTGTCATTTTTTCCAGCTCCATTACAAAGTAGGTCGAGATCTCGTAAAACTCGCAAAGGGTTGTACTTAGCTCGTGTCGTGCTCGAGTGCAAAAATACCCTCATTTGTCCCCAATTCAGACTCTGTGTAAATTAGATTAAAAAAAAAGTAATTGTTCAAACTTATTTGAGGAAACAGTAAATTAACTATTGCCTTTTTATAACGTTTATTTAATCGTAATCTTATTAATATTTTGTCAATTGAAAATTTTTGTTTTTATTTTAGCTGTATTTAATTTTACTTGCAATAATCCCTCAATAGTAGTTAAACTCATTTCTGAAGTATCGTGAAATCTTTACGAGTACCTAATCGTAGCGGCTTTTGATTGCATTGTTGGTGTAAACTTCTATATGAGTGTATGAGTGTTCTGTAGTCTAAACCTTCTATATAGACCACAGTACACTATCCACTTACAAGGGGTCCTAGACGTCATTCCTGAATAAATTGTGTTGTTGTGTTCACCATTTGTTATCCTAATCTTTTATCCTAATAAAGTTGGCATTGAGTTGGCAGCTCATAATTACGAGCTCTTAATTCAAAATGAATCAAGACTGTTTCAATAAAATGTTAGACGAAATTTAGCAGCGTTGCACTACTTAATGCAACAGCGCAGTTTAAAATGTAAAATGATCGCCCTTATCGTGACCGAGTTATGACCCCTCCACTTCAACTCAATGTGTATTAATATCTTTTACGTACTCGAAAGATTTAAAACAGGGATGGGTGCAGACTAAAAGTTAAGCTTAGCATAGCTTAGCTTAGCTTGTGTACAGACTGCAAGCTATACAGTAAACTTATGTGCACAAATATGAAAAACTGCGGCAGATATACCTAGGTACGCGAGCTAGCTCAACCAAGTAAGATTACCTGTCGGTCTGCATCCCGCTTTATCTCTTTGAATATCAGACTTGAAAAAAATTTACATTGTTTTATAAGTTTATGTGTCTGTCTGTGGAATCATAGTCCCCAAACGGATGGACCGATTCTGATCCGGTTTTTTTTTTGAAAACTGACGTGATCGGGATAGTTCTTAGCTATTATTAATAAAGATCTGTTCAGGCGTTTGAGGACTATCAGCCCATTTGCTAATAGTAGAAGTGATTTCACTAACTTCCACATGTTTGATTGTTGGAAATTTGGTATAGGTAGTAAATACTTACTATGTGTTTAAGTAACGATTGATGATTATTAGATTTACAATTTAGCCTTTTTTTTTTTAGAAATAGTTAATTCGTCTAACGGGAGTTCTTATATGTAACTAAGTTGCCTCTTTATAGATTGTTTGTAACATAGAATTAATTAAAAAGTGTTGGTAATAGCACGTAGGTAATAGGTAAAAAACAAAAATGATCTCCAGTTAAATTCCAGTGAGTAGTAACTCGGTACTACTGGATTGTAATAACTCAGATGAGGTAGGTACGTTTTAAATTAAAAATATATTCAAAAGCTTCCCCTGCTGGGCCACTTGAGGACGAAGACAAAAAATAACAACAAAGGGAACAAAAAATGCGCGGGTGTCGGTGTGTGTTCGTTGCGGTGCGACAGATGTGCGCACACGCACGATTCTCATTGGCGCAGCGGACAACAGCTGCGCTTCGTAGCTTGCGGACGGACCGAACCAGAAACTATTTATCACAGTTCTCGTAACAAATTCTAGTTCAACTTTAATTAAATGGTAACAGGTGGTATTGACTAACATAGGTATATAGTATTGCTTGAATGTGGTTCGAGCCTTCAAAAGATGCACGTTATGGTACAAATTTGATCTTTGTAGTACTAGATCGCGAACTGTTTTAATTTATCTAGAATTTAAAGTTTAATAAGTTTAAGTTTAATGAAGTTTACTTACTTCATAATGACGAGTTTTTCCGCTTGATTATTAATTAGTAAGTATAGACAACTAAAACAACATTGTCAACGGTCGACCCTTTATCAATTAAAATATATAACTTTAAGCGTTTTAAAACAATCCAAGTTACATAGAATTGAACAAGTTCAACTTTACATTGTTAGTGTTCCTTGGGTTGCCAAAACTTAACTTTGTTATTCAAGTACATCCTCCGCTTCGCAGTTAGGTTACATCGTTTTACAGACGGCGGCGTACCAGAAATCGGTTTTACATATTCATTAGGTCCAAGTACCGAAAACGTTGTTCAATACTTTTGTAACTTAAGGCTGCGGACCGTTAAAAATTGACTCTCATCGAATTTTTGGCGCTGCTTATAACATTGTTTTCAAACTGATTTAGGAAAAACTTAGAAATATTTTTATAACCAAGAAAAATTTATAATATGGTTAATAGTTAAGTATTTTTTAAGCGTTTGTTTATAGGGTATATATTAGGTAAAAATGGAGTTAAACACAGCTCTGCCAAGCCCTACAGTATGTTGAGCTATGTTCACGGACCAATGACATAACAACTAATGATAAATTAGAAAATCTATTCAGATATGAAGTTTTCTTATGTGGTCGTCCTTAAATTTATCTGATTATTTTTTTGCAAAACTAATTCATGTTCTTAAGTAAGAATGTTCGGAACCGATGCAATGTTTGGCATTGCCTCGACGCTCTGCTATTGGTTTTTGTACAGGCGCTTAGTTTAGTTTTTTCGTTGAACCGTCAACGGAAACGAATAGTATAGTAGGTAGGCTATAAAGAAATTATTGTAATGGTCGAGTTGCTGAGTTGAGTCGTATCGGATTTGTAATAGTTGATTGGAGAAGTTTTTGAGTAATACGTGAGCGGTCGACTCGTAAAAGTAATAAATTTGGTTTGGAATCGTAAAAGAACGCGGGACACGCGCGGCGTGATTTGTGCCCGATATTTTTGGTTAAATACTAGTACCTATTTAGCAATTGGTGAGAGTGTCGTGACGGGAAGTTTTGCATCGGGAACCCAGGAGTTGCCAAGGAGGATCACGGTATTTCCCAACCTGTATTCCCGACTCCCAACCTATATTATATATATATTGCTTCCCTGCCGTGGGCCGTCTGTGCGACGGACGAGGTTCGAGGTCCCGACGACTAGGTAAGTAATTTTACTTATATCCTGGACTCTTGGCTGTTGGCCCGGGCTGATAGTCGAGTGTTCCCCCCCCCCTGATCCGCGTAACGCGGACTTTGTCGTAGCCGCTGGTCTCCAAGAGAGAATAACCTCGCTTCCACTGCATTCCTGCTGGGAGGCCATCGGTTGCGTACAAAGAACGTTAAACATTGTCTTTTATCAAATTTTTCACTAATTTTTTTTTTTCATTTTTAACATAGTTACGTAACAACAATTAGAAATTAACATTTATTATCATAAAGGACAAGTGTTTAGGTACAATAAAAAGCTATGGTTTCTGTATAAAAATTAAGAAAAGTAATTATTTTATTGATAAGAAAATACCGGCAATCAAACTCCTCAGTGACCGGTGAGCGGTCGTTGCGTTCAGACGTGTGCTCCGTGTTAAATTTTTACATGTTTTTTGCGATCGAACAAATATCTTTGTCTCGCTCACTCTCAGAGATTTTGCGCTTCTGTTAGCATATCGAAAGTTGCTTTACTTTATTTTCAACATTATTTTCGAACTTTTTGGTAGTTAGTTAGTTTTTGTTTTTGTTATATTATTATATATTATTATTGGGTCATAATGGAAAAAGATATGCTTGTCTAAAAAAAGGAAATGCAAGTCAAATATCATAAGCATTATATTCGTATATGTTATACTGTATTATATTATATTATATTATATTATATTATATTATATTATATTATATTATATTATATTATATTATATTATATTATATTATATTATATTATATTATATTATATTATATTATATTATATTATATTATATTATATTATATTATATTATATTATATTATATTATATTATATTATATTATATTATATTATATTATATTATATTATATTATATTATATTATATTATATTATATTATATTATATTATATTATATTATATTATATTATATTATATTATATTATATTATATTATATTATATTATATTATATTATATTATATTATATTATATTATATTATATTATATTATATTATATTATATTATATTATATTATATTATATTATATTATATTATATTATATTATATTATATTATATTATATTATATTATATTATAGCATAACAATGCATGTATAATATATTTAGAAAAATTGGGTATTTTCAATAACATGAAATTAAAAAATTTCTCTTTCTAAGTCTCTTTCTAAAATTTCTAAAATTTCTAACATTCTAAAATTTCTAAAATTTCTAAAACTTCCAAAATTTCTACATTTCTAACATTCTAAAATTTCTAACATTTCTAACATTTCTAAAATTTCTTGGAGCTAGCGCGCCGACTGTATCTATTTATTGGATTAACTATTATAGCATAACAATGCATGTATAATATATTTAGAGATGTTGAAAATTGGGTATTTTCAATAACATGAAATTAAAAAATTTCTCTTTCTAAGTCCCTTTCTAAAATTTCTAAAATTTCTAAAACTTCTAAAATTTCTAAAACTTCTAAAATTTCTAACATTTCTAACATTCTAAAATTTCTAACATTTCTAAAATTTCTTGGAGCTAGCGCGCCGACTGTATCTATTTATTGGATTAACTATTATAGCATAACAATGCATGTATAATATATTTAGAAATGTTGAAAATTGGGTATTTTCAATAACATAAAATTAAAAAATTCTAGTAAAATATTAAAAGCAAAAAGTAGAGCAAGATTCTATTGATAAATTACGAGTATTATAACGCAGGATGTCAGCGGAGGTGCTCCCCACGCGCACGGTTTTTTTCGACTCTGATTCGTAGTTTTGCACCGATAGACTGACGCCTTAAGAATAAGTCGACAAAGTTTTTGAATGACTACTTATGTACATACTCATTACGGTCCGTTTGTTAAATAACTTAGCAGGTGCAGCGGTGGTATTTCATGACAAAGTAAACGGAATGTTGGTGTTTTAAAATTCTCGGATACTCCAGAGGCATGCGTGACGTAGGTTCATTCGCATCATAAATTGGTTTTAATTCTTCGCATTAATGCCGTACAGTAACTGTATCTAACTGAATAGTTTTTGAGTACGAATAGATATTATCATCATACTAGGTAGGTATATAAATTAAAATCGCTACCTGCGTCTGTCTGTATGTATTCTAAATTACCTTACATTTATTTTACGTAAATTTTTAATTAACTAGCTGTTGCACGCGACTTCGTCAGCGTAGCTTTATAAAATAGCCTATGTTACTCGCTGATTATATAGCTTCCTAACAGTGAAAGAATTTTTCGAATCGGTCTATTAGTTTCGGAGCCTATTCAATTCAAACAAACAAACAAATCTTTCCTCTTCGTACGACGTCTTCATAATATTAGCACATATTAGTATAGATAAGTTTATTCTGAAAAAATGTGCGAACTCTTGTTTGTTAGTTGATAAAATCCATGCTATGAAAAACCTTAATATTATTATGATGACGCTGACAAGATTTATAGTCAATTGCAAGATATGGTTTACACAAGAAGGTTACTACATTTTTAGGACGCCACGCGGTCGTTCACCTCTTAATATTCCTGCCTTAAATTAGATGTTATCTTCATCCTATTCTTATCACAGAAACAGCCAGTTCACCCGGTCATAATCTTCACTTACGAAACAGAATGCACTCAAGGTATGCGGTGATGTTGACAGCCGACCGCATGGTCTGTGTTACATTGTGCAACACTCTAAATTACTTAGAACTGTGCCATAATAAGAATATTAAAGGAAATGATATTATAAACTTTCTATATACGGAACGAGCTACTGCGTTACATACCTTTACCCACTCTATCGAGGGTTGCCAGTTTGCCAGTAAGCTAGATTTAGTTAAAATAAGCATTCAAATCTACACATAAAATATAATAGAATCGTAGACGAGCCGTGTTAGCCTGTAGTCGCTGTACTTATTTTACCGAGGTCAAAAGAAAAGTTTCTAGAAATTTTGTCTGTTTGTCTGTGCATTTGTGTACGCTAATCTCAGAACAGCTATATTGTAGCAAGCTTTCCGTAACATTAGTGTTTGTTCCACTTAAAACAACCCTAAAAAATTAGTCGAGATTAATTTAATAGACTTTTTAATAAAGTCACGAAAGGAATAATATTTAAGCCCCACTCACCAAAGAGGGAACCAATAAATGAATATCGCACAGGAGCAATGTGTCATCAACTGATTTACTTATGGCCGGCACAATGTCTCGCTAAACTCTAAACGGTCTATGAATTGTCCACTTAAGAAACCAACAAAAAACTGGCCACTTCAACAACAGCATTACAAGGTTATCAAAACGTAAGTGTTGCAGCTGTGATAGAATGACAAAAAATGACTGTCTTTTGTTATCTTTATCACTTTACATGCCCAAATTACTCCCAAATATACTTATATAGTCTTTGGCCCAAATAGGATATTGTTGATGTCCAACACTCGTTCATTATTTCAGTGTTAGGTTATTAGTGGAAATTTTGCACTTTTTTTAGTTCCAGTGACACAGGTGTGGTATATCGATTGTCTATGCCAATAATCTATGCTGTAGAATGTATTGTCACTCAATTCATTGTCTTATTATGTATCTTTTAATTAACTACTATTTTAGCTGAATAAAGCCAATTATCTATCAATAATCTCTTGGTTATTATTTAACAATTTATTCAGCTAAAAATATAAAGTTCATAAAAACAATACGATGAAATAATGTCTGAAAATAAAATGGAAAATACACATGGCGTTGATATGTCACGGGCATCGAAATACTTAAGGCCAGAAAAATTCGAGACAGAGCCAAATGCGGTTGGAGCGGATGTTAAGTGGACTCACTGGTATTTTACTTTTACAAATTTTATTAATGAAGAGGCATCTAATGCAAACTCTCATATGAAATTTATGATTTTGGCAAACTTTCTAACGCCCACTATTTTCGCTATTGTAAGAAACTGCAAAGATTATGAAGATGCTATACGGACCCTTGAAGAGGCCTATATTAAACCTAAAAATCGAATTCTAGCTCGACATGTATTAAGTACAAGACTACAACGCTCCGACGAATCCATATCAGACTACGTTCGTGTCTTAAAATTACTAGCTCAAGATTGTGAGTTCCAAAATGTCTCTAGAGAACATTATCAAAATGAATTTATTTGCAATGCTTTTATTTCGGGGATCCAATCGCAAAAGATTAGACAAAGACTTTTAGAAAATTTAAATTTGACATTAGAACAAGCCCAAAATCAAGCGCTTTCACTAGAGACTGCAGAAAAGAGCTTACAAGCTTTTGCGAATAAATCGGATTCTATGTTAAATGCTGTTCCAATACAAAATTCACAATCAGGAAAACCTGTTTCCGGAAACGATTCGAAGTACACCAAAAATTACACATACAATAGAAACAGAAGTTGTTTCTTTTGTGGCGGCAATATCCACAAACGTACTAAATGTCCAGCATATAACGCTATTTGTCAATTATGTAACAAAGGAGGTCATTTTGCAACTGTTTGTCGAAGTAACAATACAACAAATGCTGTTGAAGTACAGAAAGAAATGTCAAGCTTTACTCGTGATGTAAATACTGATTCAGCTGCAATCCTAGCCGCTTCACCGTCCAGTTTACGGAAAGCAACAATTCTTATTACTATTAATAATTACACTGCTGATGCACTAGTAGATACAGGAAGTTCCGTGAGTTTTATCGACGAAAATTTTGTGGATGTAATTAAACTTAAGAAAACTCCTTGCAATGAAACTATTACATTAGCTTCTACGAGTCACGTTTCTCACATAAAAGGAAAGTGCTACGCAACGATTGGATTTTATAAGCATGTACATAAACATATTCCGTTGCTAATTGTCAGCAACCTCTGCGCGGATGTCATTATAGGTCATAACATTCTTAAAAATCATAAATCCATAGAACTAGAATTCGGTGGTGAAAAAGAACCTCTTAGAATTTGTAGCGTTACGGAAGCATCAGTCCCACCAGTTTCGATTTTCACAAATTTATCTTCAAGTATAAAACCAATAGCAATAAAATCAAGGCGCTACAGTCTGAACGAAGAAATGTTTATAGAGGAAGAAATAGCAACATTACTACGAGACGGCGTAATCAAACCTAGTTCTTCACCTTGGCGTGCTCAAGTACTTGTAACAGGAGGAGACCAACATCGGAAACGATTAGTTATTGACTACTCCCGGACAATTAATAAGTTCACCGAATTAGATGCATATCCATTACCGAGCATTATAATTCATTACATCTAATAGGATAATATAAAATTTATTTTATTTATTTATTTATATAAGGTACCTGGTACACCAACAGAAGACACAACAATACAATACAATAATACAATTTTACATTCGGTCCCTGGTGTGATGTGAATTCCAACAATTTATAATATTATTAATTTATTAAGCGACCCGCTCCTGGCTTCGTCCGAGAAAAATCTTAGGTTTTATTATATCTATAAAAATTCGTGAGAAGTTATCTAAGTGATGGTGAGAAACGCATCAAAAATCAGTTGCGTGGTTTAAGAGAAGTTATTATTATTTCACCTATAGAAAGCTACATTACCAGCGAGTAATATTATAAATGCGAATGTTTGTATGGATGTATGGATGTTTGTAACTCTTTCACGCAAAAACTACTGAACCGATCACCATGAAATTTCTGGGACACCAGAAAGGACATACACCAGATAGTAGGCTATATTTTATATAGTTACACTGACGAAGTCGCGTGCTACAGCTAGTTATAAATAAATAAAAAAGTGTGTGTGTTAGCTCCGACGCACGACTGGAGTTTACTCCTTACGAACGATAAATAAATAATTTATTAAATATAATATGTATTGAAGCATATTGCAGCCTGTAATGCGTAACATGTGACATTTGATTTTACTCCCATAAATTTTCATACCTCGGGCCTACCTCGGGTTCAGATTAGTAAAACAGAATCTGAGACCTTATAATTATATGAAATCGATTCACTCCAATAATTCCTTTTTTTGACCGATTTGGAATATTAAATGCGTTAGAAATGCATAGGCAAAATAATTTGCAACACTAATACAATGTTTCTGTCAAACCGGTCGGACATGGCTCAGACGTGGCCTTGTTGATATCGTCATCTTTACATCTATTTATCTTTTACATATAGTAGGTATAATTTGAATACGCTTTCCGCGTCTGTCTGTCTCTCTGTATGACTGCTAACTCCTCCTAAAACACGCAACGAATTATGATGCGGTTTTCACCATTTTTTTTTCACGGATCACCATAATTTTTCATGAAAAGTTCATATAAGTATTCATGTCTACAACGACCACGTTATTGATATATTATTCACTTTTTATTATTTATTGATCAAAGTTCGATTCGCATATTATTATTCAATTGTTAAATTCAAAACATAATCCGATACGTCGCGTCGTTTATGTGACCTGGTTATTAACTAGTTATTAATTCTATTAGTTACAGTATGATATTCATTCATATTGTATTATTATGACCATAAATAACTTAGTTTTCTTAATGTAAGAATCTACTTTTGTATTATTCAAATATTTGTGAGGATTGACGTGTGTAGGATGTTAGTTACTCCTTCACGCAAAAACGGCTTAACGGATTTCGATGAAATTTGGTTCACAGATAGGTTAACATGTACCTACTTATGTAGGATACTACGCTTTTTATCCTGAAAAAATTTTAGGTTTCTGTGGGATTTTCAAAAAACTACAGCGCGTACGAAGTCGCGGGCGCAGCTAGTTATAAAACAAAATTGCTAGGTATCCACTTCTGTATTAACTTAAATAAACCTATAATATATTTCTTAAAAGACGTGATTCACTAAGTTTTAAACGGAAGCGCTTCAAGTTGCAAAACAATATAATAACACTTTGCCTATAGAAGCATATCAGAGGCTATGAGGTTATGACTCACAAATTGGTGACTTGCTTCAATGATGAAATGAGACGTAAGTGAATTATAAAATATTTAACCCTTTACTACATAATGTTTTTTAATGCAAGTGACTGACTTGCATTACTTAGTAGATAACCATAATTTGAAATTTATTAAAAATTTATAATACATACTGCGTGTGGGCTGGGTTGACCAAGAAAAGCGTAGAAAGTAGTCTACGGAACCCGCGGGCACAGGTTTAAATAAAATCGAGCTGACCGCTATCACGGTCGTTTATTTATTTTTATTTACTTACTCAAATCTATGAAAAAATCCGAGTTCAGTATACCTACCTACTTATTGAAAATAATTATTTCAAAAGAAGGTTGACAATTCTTATCTAAAAGAGGATACCAACACGTTTTATGGAGGAGCTACATGCTGACTCCACATTTATTTATACTTCTGACATACTCGTACCATTTGCAAACAGTATACCTACTTAGGTACATACACACACACGTATGTATCTTATTTGCAGATTGTGAACTCTCTTAAACCGTTGCCAGTGGCCATGACCTTCAGCGCTATTAGACTTTGTTAGGAAGGAAGTAGGTATAGATATAAATTCAAATGTACATTGCATTGACATGTGGGTAGACAGCCATGGAAGTCAAAATTATATAGATATCATCATCATCATCTCAGCCGCAGGACGTCCACTGCTGGACATAGGCCTCCCCCATAATTTTCCAATAGGACCGGCCAGAAGCAGCCTGGATCCACCGTTGACCCGCGGCCTTTATTAGGCCTGTCCACCTTCTGGACGTCCTACGCTGCGCTTGCTGATCTGTGGGCTCAACTCGAGAACCTTCCGGCCCCAGCGGCCGTCGGCTCTCCGTACTATATGCCCTGCCCACTGCCACTTCAACTTATTGATCCGCCGGCTTATGTCGGTAACTTTCGACGTCTCCTCATTTCTGAATCGATCTCGCAGTGTAACCCCGAGCATGGCCCTTTCCATATCTCGTTGAGGGACATTAAGCTGTCTTACGAGGCCCATAGTTAGTGACCACGTTTCAGCGCCATTATACCTACGTTATTCTTTTCATAATCCATATGTTAATAAGAATCATATTATAATATGTTATAGGTAATCAATAGTTTTGAGACAATGGTTAAGTTTCACCGATATACCTACCTACCTAACCAAATAATAAAATGTATAAAAATCATAATTTGACTAAATTGATTTATAGTCTACTTAATCGGGAAGAAGTAGGTACCTACTTCAAAAAAAGTACTATTCCCGATATATTTTCATTTTACAACCCATAGGAAGACGCTGGAACAACTATAGTATTTCTATACGTTATAGTGAAGAGAGCACGAAGAATAGGAAATTTATGGGTTCGCACTTCACCGGTAGAGCAGCGCGTCACGTGCGTATTAAATTGGTTCGTTGCCCGGGAGCTGTATCGACCCGTGACGTCACAGGGTGCCATCTCCCTAACGAATGTAACAGACAGTAGGCAAAGTGGACCGTTCAAATAGCAAAGTAAAGAATCACTTACCGAAAGCGATCAATGCCACGAGGACGCTGAATCCTGTAGAGGACGCCATTGTTAACGCGGTCACTTTAAACACTGCACAGATCACTCAGATCACTTTTGTCTTGTTCACAACTCAAAACAGAAACTGTTGCACTTTTTTAATAAAAACAAAAAACTCGAAGAGCCGCGACGCGGCCGGGCTCGGCCCGTTTCTGAAATAAAAGAAAATCAAGTTAACAAATAAGTTGGAAAACCTTGTTAGAACCATTTTTATACTGATCAACACGTCGACTGAGAGTATTGAGGCTAATTGCTTTATATTATAAAGATAATTCTTCCAAATAAACTATCTACCTAACTTTCTAAGAGGTTTATAAATATTCATATAAATCCATAAAAAACACATGAATAGGTAATATAGCAAAACAAAAGATTGAGGTCTAAAGAGAATGCCTTAAAATGTGTAAAAATGTTTACTTATAGGATGAAATTTATCTTATGTAACTAAAGACATTCTAGATCCAAGATAGTATGTGTACCGGTTGTTTTTTATATATTTAAAAGTCGCTAGGCGGGCCAATAATCTATACCTACCTACTAATATTATAAAGAGGAAATATGTATTTGTTTGTTTGCATTGAATAGGCTCCGAAACTACTGGACCGATTTGAAAAATTCTTTTATTGTTGGGAACACTGACTTACTGGGAAGCTATATTTTATCAGCGAGTAACATACCTAGACTATATTTTATAAAGTTACGCGGACAAAGTCGCGTGCAACAGCTAGTAGGTATATATATTAAAACAAAATCATAATAAAGTTCAAACTCAAAGAACTTCCATGAGTTTTAAAATCGTTAGTTATTTTATACATCGCATTGCAATAGATGATGAAACAAACAACCCAATGAAAGTTATTTATGTTAAACGACGGAAGCGTTGATGGAAGACTATTTTCGGGTCCATTATCCAGAAATGGGTACGTTGCACATACATGTTTGGGTTTCACGAACACATAGTAAGTATAACTCAAAAAGAAGGCATTACTATCTAAAAATTCTAAAAGGACTACTAACAACCAGGAGGCTTTGCACGGAAGGTTTTTTCTACAAATTATAATAATTAAATCTTTGATTATATTATAGGTATACTTAAATTAAAATTCATTTGTTTTCAGGTAACTGGACCCATATTTTACTTTTTAATACACTAGTTATTATTAATATTTACCTACTTAGACAGTATCTTAATTAAATTTAGATTAAAGAAAAGAAAATAATAATAATAATAATAAGTAAATGCCTAATACCACCAACATGTCTATTACAACAAAATCTAGCCTATCAGCGACCATTGATCATTTGTTAGAGCTGTCCTAAACTAGAGAGAGAACTAGAGAGAGAGAACTAGAGAAGCTCTTTGTAGAGCTTAATAAAACTAAAATACCTATTTAACTAAGTATCGCTCTTTCCATCAGTGAGAAATGTATCAAATATTGGAGGCTTTATAAAAAGTATATGTATCCTGGGAAAATGTTAGGTTACTGTTGGATCTAAAAAAACTAACTACAGCGCGTACAAAGTCGCGGCCACAACTAGTCTCATATGATCATACTAATAATACATTTACTGCTCAGGTAAACGTAGAGAGATTAAATAAATGCCTTCTTTTATAATAAAGAGGTAGAAAAAAGAAGCAAAAACTGTTCATTCAATCAGGTTTGGGACGCTTTGCACCTGCTGCGGAACTTAAGGCGTATGAAAAAAAACTGGTTAAATACAAAAGAGGGTTCTGTACAAACTTGAAACTTTGTAAGAAAAAAGTTCATCAACCCCGCCAGTCTCGACTATATTTTGCTTGTTTACGATAGACAGATTGTAGTGCGAACGATTATTTACATTACTCGTTTCAGTACCTATTTATAGTTACATTTAGGTACACTCTAAAGTTCATAGTAGAAAAAAAAATGGGGTGCGGCTCTGTGTCGCGGGCGGTCTGTGGCCATGAGTTTTACGTTAGGTTAGTAACGTAACGTGTAATAGGTATTTTATTTAAACGTATTATATGTATATTATCTAACGAATTGGAATATACCTACCATATATCTAAATATTCTTTGATCCTTTGACTATCGAGTGGTGTAATTAAATTTTGCATCAAATTGTATCCGTGATTTTGCTATCATCACTTTTCGGAATAAAAAAAAAATCACTTTTCTGAATTGTCTTCCACTATGGAAGCGAATATAAAGACGTATTAAAAAAGTATTAATACCAAATCAATTGGTAATTATTTTTGAATTTTTATTAAAAGTATCGAATTTTTGTCTTGCTTCCTTGTAAATTTAAATGCTGTATATTTTGTTACCTCTATAGGTATTAGAGACAATCAATATTATCATTTCAGCAGGAAGACGTCCACTTAGTCTGTGACTGCTGTACATAGGCTTCCCCTATGACTCCAATAGGACAATACAATATAAAAAATAAATAAATATAAGGACAATAAAATGATTTTTAATAAACAAGACACACGGAACCCTAAAAAGACTTAGATGACGTTTTTTGCAAAAATATAACATAAGGTGCGTATACCTCAACAAAAGATTTATTTCTTTCTAAAAGAAATAGATTTTAGATTTATCTGGTATTTGATGCATGATAAATAAAATTGTACCTCTGAATGTTTTTTATCTGTAGTTTCATGAAAATCAGTTAATTCGTTTAAACATACATACATACATATATACAATACCTACACTTACAGATTATTGATAATAAAGATTTTATATTAAGGATTATTTTATATTGAGTTATACATAGGCAAGTAATTAAAGAACCTATGTACCTACGACGAAATACAATACCTATTACATGATTTTAATAGGTATTTATCATTTATCGTATGGTGGCAATTGCAAGTCGGGGTCTTGTCTGCGTATCCAGTTTGTTGTCCAGAAATCTAGCGTATATTTATAGAAAGACCGGTTTCCCATAGATAACATAGTTAGTACCTAGTAGGTATGTTGTTGGTCAGTGTAAGTGCTTACACGGCACACAAAGTGGTAGCGAAAGTTGGATAATAATGGCACATTCTAAGGTTCAGCTCCGAGAATCTAACATTTTCTCAGAAATGATGTTAATTAACCCATTTAAAACGAATTAAATAAAGAATTGGTATAGATGTTCATTTATATTATCCTACTTGTTTAGATTATTTAAATAGGTAATAAATACCTACTTAAAAATGAACTCTACACGCTTAGGCATATAGATATCTACTTAGGTACCGGCTAAAACGACAAATTCTGGCTCACACCTTTTTAAAAAAGAATAAAAAATATTTATTCTTTTTTAAAAACGTGACTTTTTTAACTATGTATTTATTGTTTTAATTACATGTAAATAATTACAACATGAATCTAAGTATAAGGAAGAATCAAGAGTTCGGAAACGATATTTTTACGGATTGCTTAAAATCAATAAATTGCGAAACGTGACTGCTCCTCGCATCCGCCACCCACAAGACATTTTAATATTATGTTCGAATTTACGACATCATAGCACCTAACAAATTTGTTTTATCGTGTTTTGATAAGGGGATTAATAAAATATTGAACTGCATTTGTTATTATCTAAATATATAGGTATCTGTGTAAATGTGAACGATGATTTATCGCACACGAGCGAAAAAAATACAATAGCATTTTTTAACTCTATTCTCCCACAACATTTAGTTAGCATTAGTTTTGTAATTATACATTATAATATATTATAAACAAATGTTACAATATAAGATTTACAATCCAATATAAAAGCGTCAAGTTATACGTCTATATATACAGGCGACTCTACTTCGTTAGACAACATAGTTATGTTATCGATCGTGGTCGCGCCTCGTTCGGGCCGGCGTTTTTCGCGACGCGATTTCTCAATTAAAATCACAATGATTGGGGGATTAATAATCCTTCAGATAGTTACCTGAGAAAATGAGTGGTGTCCGAAGGACAGCACTGTACACTTGAAACCACAACACACGCGAGAACGAGCGGCGATAACCGACCCGCCCAAACAACAAAGTCGGAGTGAGTAAGCGGAGCGCTTTGCCATGAAATGAACGCCTTCTAAACGGACGATGACATCCGAGTGAGTGTGTCGGAGATATACGCGTGTCTCTTTTCGTAATCACGCAACGCGAACCTCGACGAAAAATAATAAGGGGCAAGGCAACGGCGATCCTGGCGTGCTCCTTCAAATGATACACGCATGTGACTTCCGGTTCGTTAACAGGAAATAATATTTTTGTGTATCGTACTGCACAGCTTGTAAAATGTTTCACTACATGCCGAATGAATCCCTACTATTAGTGAATAACTCTGTTACCTTTTCACGCCTTAAACTATAGGCACTCAACCGATCATCCCGATCATCGTGAAATTTTGCTTATATACGTTTTTAGAGATATAAGAGGACATAATATAATGACTTTGGAAAGTACAGTTCGCGAGGGATCATCAAAAAAATATCCAACGCATGCCTGGCATTTGCTCCATATTGCTCCTTTTTTAAATAAAAGACGATGTGTGTGTGTATGTCCCCGTCTCCCTAGGATCCTATGGGATCCTAGACGTGGGAGCCAAGTGGAGAGAGGGTCATATACTTAGTAGACTCCAAAAACGCTAAACCGATTTTGATGAAACTTTCAGACAATCTTCAGATTAGTGTAACGGGTGTTCCTGTGAAGTTTGGTAGAGATTGGACGCGGACCAAGTCGGTGGCCACATATTTGGGCGTTATATTTTTTTACTAGCTGGTGCCCGCGACTTCGTCCGCGTTCTGGATGAAAGGTACCCTATGTCCTTTTTGGAGTCCCAGACAACGTGTATGCAAAATTTACAACGCCATCTAGGGAATTCTGTTTGAAGCAATGTAGTACTCTAATTCATCTAAAAGTTAACAGATGGCACTACATGTTATAAAATTACGTGTTAATAAAATTAAAGCTGCTGCCCGCGACTTCGCCCGCGTAACTTAGTAAATTATGTACTTAAACCTTCCTCGAGAACCACTCTACCCATTAGTGAAAACCGCATTAAAATCCGTTGCGTAGTTTTAAAGATCTAAGCATACAAAGGGACATAGGGACAGAAAAAGCGACTTTGTTTTATACTATGTAGTGATGATGATTTGTCAAAACAGACAAAAACGCGGACACCGGCAGTGAATTTTCCCGATCTTCTTCTATTGCGTTTCAGTGCGTGAGTAAAACATGTCAAAGCCCATTTACATCTTGTTCCTTGTACCTCACAATGACATAAATTACCTAGCGTTCAGAATTCAAGACTTTTGTCAGGGTTACTTAGCTATTGTAATTAGCAGAAATAAGAATGTTCTCATATTTAGAACCATAATCAGCAAGAGCCATTCAACCAAGGTTGTCTAAACATTCGGCACGTAAACATCACAGACAGTTTGCAGTGTGACTGGCTCGGGTACGCCGAATTCGGCGTACTATTTTATGTCGCATTTTACAAGTACGACGGCGGTATCTAGTCGAGCGCAGCGAGACCAATCATTTATCTATGGTAGGAACATTAATTTTTAGAAAAATTGTATTAACGATCCAATTAGCTATTAGGTATAATGTATTTAATAAAAAAGGTATAAATAAAAACAAACAAAAATTTATGATTTCAATTTATTGTTTATTAAAAATAATGTGATAATACAACTGTGTCGAGAACAATCTGTATGGCAGTATTTAAGATCGTTTCATGAATATTATAATCTTAATAAAAATATTTATAATAAACATTCATTAAATAAAATGTCCAATGTTCATGCAATGCTCGCAACTTTAACTTTAAAATAATATCTTAGCATTATTATAACAAGGCTGATATTTGCAAATATTATCTCATCGCATTTTTTCTGTTACAAAAATATTTAAATAATGGGTTTTGTCAAACATTATGGCACATTAAAATAAATTCAATCGTTACTTCCCCAAAAAAAAAAATTTTTTTTTAGATAGTTTTATTTTGTACTAAACTCAGTTATATCTTAACTAAGTATATTGAATCTTCCCATAATCATATCACTTACTTAACAAATAAATATATCTTTAAAAAAATATAGGTTTAAAAATACACATACAATTATAAAAAAATGTATAATAAATTGAAAAATTAAAAAAATATAATTTTTGCACCATAACGTCTAAATAGCTACCGTTGAATGATAATAATAACATGACAATATTCATTTTAAGGAATAAAAAATATATAGGTGAATAATTGAATATGTTAGCAATATAGGAATTAAGACCCACTAGAATAATTTTTTATAACAAGTTTCACTTAAAATAAAACTAGCTAAGTTCACGATACATTGTTTAATTTGTAAACCCCAGAAATTTCACACCCAACAATTTAAAAATAAATAAAAGTTTAACTTTTTTATATTTTAGATTGTATATGATTTGGTAATAATTATAAAATATTTTGTATAGCAGATAGAATAAGTAAAAAAATCCATGGAGCTTCACAGAATATTTTTATAAAATGTATCAAAAACGAAAAGTCAATATTTTGAAACGTTGATTTCTTTGAGTGTACAATACAAGAAAATAAAAGGCAAGTGGGGTATTACAATAATTATGATTATAAAAATAAGTTTAGTTCTTTCCAGCAAAGTAAACAAAATATAATTTATACTTACACACTACATAATAAATGTGAAAATATTTAAGAAAAATCAGATTTATTATTTGACTGTTGCGGTCAAAACCAATTTATCCAAAATTCGGTCAATTTTTAGCATAAAATTCGGTAGCCTCTGTATGGTATACGATAAAAATATTTTGAATATTTATGCTTATTTTCATTATTTTAAAGACATTTGTGACAACAATTTCTATTTTAGTAACATCAATTAGTTGAATATAATTATTTTATTTTTTTTATCAGATACCCGCGTTTTTCGCGTTTAATTTTCTATGTGCAAACAAGTACACACCTACTTTTTGATTACATACGCACACAGACATAATAACCACGTTACTCATTATTACTCAAGCCAGAGCAACATGTTCATTTGTTCAAATAAATAATAAAAGCGCCCTTTTTTTTAATAATTCTCCCAGCAAAAAATAAAAAGATTTCTCCCCATAGCTGTCTAGGTGCCTTTTTGCCATTAGAATTAGCTTAGAATCGATACAGAGAAAAAATATTATTCATTGACACTATGTTATTACATTCATTTTTCCATCAATGAAAATATATTATAAGCAAATTCTAGTGATAAAAGTGCCTACAAGTTCTAGTAAAGGAACATACGTAGGGGATAGGGGACGTAGGGTAACGCTGGTCTAGGCGGTCTCGTGCGGCGCCGGGAGTTTCTCCCAAGAGGGCTCCACGCCCCAGATCTCTCGGGCGTATTCCGCGATGGTGCGGTCCGATGAGAACTTGCCCGACGAAGCGATGTTCAAGATCACCATTTCGGCCCACTTCGCCTGATCCTGGACACAATATAATTATGTAAATTGTAAATCCCCGCGAAAACCTAACTTAACGAGAATGTGAACGCGACCTTACCTGGTAGACGGCCGAGACCTTTTCCTGGGCCTGGATGTAGGAGTCGTAATCCGCCAAGTGCAGGAACCTGTCGTGATGGAGCAGCACGTCCGCTACGTTAGCGAACCGACCGGGCTCGTCCGGCGAGAAGAATCCGCTGCGAATTTGCTCTATGCACTGACGCAACTCCGGATTGCGTTCGTAGTACTCGTAGGCGTTGTAGCCTTTCTTATGCAGCGCCTCGACGTCATCTACGCGCATTCCGAATATGAAGAGATTATCCTCGCCGGCCTCTTCGGCCATTTCGACGTTGGCGCCGTCCATGGTGCCGATGGTGAGGGCGCCGTTGAGCATGAACTTCATGTTGCCCGTGCCCGAGGCCTCGGTGCCCGCGGTCGAGATCTGCTCGCTGAGGTCGGCCGCGGGCATGATCCGCTCGGCCAGAGTCACGCGATAGTTCTCCAGGTAGATCAGCTTCAACTTGTCGCCGACGTCCGGGTCGTTGTTCACCTGAACGTCAAATTTAGATTTAATAAATATAGATTTATTAATTGGGTATCACTATCTGTTTTATAAAAGCGATCTTGACAATAGTTGCCTTTTTTATGAATTTTAAGCTTCTGGTCCATTACAACGGAATTTAAGATTTCAGTCAAAATGCGAAACAGGCAATTTGTGATTTCGTTGTAATGAACTGGAGGCAATTTTTATGATCGTTTATATTTATCGATAACAATTCGCATTATTTCATAATCTCTATATAAATAAATGTAATAAAAAATATTTATCTGACCGCAGTAGGTCGTAAAAGTCGCCCATTAAGTTTCACCTCTAAATCCTTCAAGATCATTGTCAAGTGATTGGGTCAGTTTGTTGATTCAATTGGAATATGTGTAAAAGAGAATCACACGATGCAATCATAGTCTAAAGTCTAATGGTGGCTGAAAAACTGGCAATATTCAGAAATACGTGAAGCTATATACAAACCTACTAACTGGGGTAAATATATGCAAGACTATTTGCCGAATAGAAGAAGTAGCGTCATTGAAAACCTAATGCTAATACATATTTATTTCGAAAAATCGGCTACAGCTACACCTGATAGCGCTCGGCACTGCTCGGTATGAAAACGAGTGAGTGCTAAAATCATTGGATTAAGGTTAAAAATAATATATATGTTCAAGAAAAAATCGTTCGAAGTGCTGTGCTTGCTGCAACGGCAAAGAAACCTTAAGAAAGTGACAGTGAACTTACAGTGTTTCCGACGGCGCAAGCCAGTGCTATGATCTGCTTGGCGATGTAGTATCCAGGCGCCGCTTTGCCGCCAATCATAACTGTGCGGGGTGTAATGGGCGCAGTTGGGTCTCGCTTGATGCGGTTGTAGAGCGTGATCACGTGTAGAATTGTCAACAGTTGCCGCTTGTACTCGTGTATACGTTTCACTTGCACGTCGAATATCGACGCCGGATTTATCTTCACTTTGGTATCCCTCTCTATGAGAGAAGCTAGGCGAAGTTTGTTCTCTTGCTTCACTTTCATAACGACCCTCTGGAAGCCCGGGTCCTTAGCCCACGGCTTCAAACCTTGCAATTTCTCCAAATGCGATGTCCATTCCTCGCCGATTTTGTCGCAAATTAAATCAGAGAGACCGGGGTTGCATAGGAGCAGCCAACGGCGCGGTGTTATTCCGTTAGTCTTGTTTTGGAACTTATCAGGCCACATTTCGTAGAAATCATGGAACACTGTCGCCTTGATAATTTCCGAGTGGATCGCCGCCACGCCGTTCACCGCGTGCGATCCGACCACGCACAAATTAGCCATATTGACCCGCTTCTCCCCTTCCTCCTCTATCAAAGACATGCGACGCATTCGGTCCGCGTCGCCAGGCCAGCGTTTCTCAACCTCCTGCAGATGCAGGAAGTTGATGTGATATATCAACTCCATGTGCCTGGGCAACACATTCTCGAGCATAGAAACCGGCCATCTCTCGAGGGCTTCAGGCAAAACCGTGTGATTGGTGTATGCGCAGCATTTGACTACCAACTTCCACGCCTCGTCGTACGGCAGTTTCTCAATGTCGAGCAAAATTCTTAGCAATTCGGGAATGGCCAGGGCCGGGTGAGTATCATTCAGCTGGATGGCAACTTTATCCGCCAAGCTGTCAAAGTTGGTTCTGACGACTTCGCGGACGCCGAACTTGGAGGACTTGTATCTCCTGATGATGTCCTGAAGGGTAGCCGCACACATGAAATACTCTTGACGGAGTCGCAGCTCTTTGCCTTCAAAGAAATTATCGTTGGGATAAAGAACTCTCGAAATGTTCTCGGCCACGTTGCGATCGAGTACAGCTTGAATGTAGTCGCCAGAATTGACTGAAATATATAAACATGTTAAGTTAACATACATACACAATAATAACATGATTACAAGTAGATCAAAAAAAAAATGGAAATATTGTAATTGTATATAAAGTTATTGCTCGAAATTTATAGTGTCCCTTTCAAAGAAATCACAGTCGGATGGACTTTAGTTCGTACAGTACAGCGATTCAGTCTTTATGGTCTCTATGGTCGCGAAAGACCTTCACCTTTGGGAACAAAAGAGGGTAGTACGGGAGCAAAGTCTGACTAATAAAATGACTCACACTCACACATCGTCAATGCCAAGTGATTTTTTTAATATCGCGAAAAGCCATGGACGTCATCATCAAGACAATAAACATCTTGGCAAGAGATTTAAAATCCAATTTAAAATATTTTCCGGATATTTTTTGATTAGACCCTCACATAACAGATAAATATAATTAGTGAAGATACTAACAGAATTTAAGATTGAAGTCAATAGGGCTTTTAGCGGACCACAGCCTCAGTGTGTTCACAACGTTGTTCTGGTAGCCAGGAATAGGGTTATCGTACGGCATGGCGAACACCACCTGAAAAAATTATTTAAATCAGTTTTCACTTGTTAGAAACAGAATGATTTTTCAATCTAGCTTGGAAACTATATAGTTGAGATAGGGGAATTATTTATAGAATGCGCTAGGCCAGTTGCCATCAGAGTATTTTTTTCCATCATTCCACTACAACTATGGACTTTGCATGTCATAAAAAACACTTCGCACTTCATGGAACGTATATGTAGTTGTAGGGGCGCATTATTTGCTTCATAAAGCATTTATGTTTCCTGCTTGCTGCTTTTTTGTGCGGCCAGGGTTGGTGTTTGCTTCATTTCAATCGGGGTTTATAAACAAACATTTAATTTAATGCTAATTATAAAACTGCACAAAAGTTGCCACTGAGAGTAATCAACGTCTATATATAATCTTCTTATTGCAGCCCATGTGACATAGTTTTCAGATGAGAACCAACAAAGCCTTGTGTCTATTAAGTCTAGCTTCATTAGCGTTTTATATGGCAAAACTGCTTCAAGCTCGTCGCACTTATAAATCTGATATTTATTGAGTCTTGTGTTGTATATACGTGTATGTACAAATACCACAAATACTTCTTGAAATGAAGTAAAAATTATTTTTTGTAAGTATATTATGGAACAACTAACTGGCGCTCGCGACTTCGTCCGCGTGAAAAAAGTAGCCTATCCTGTGTCCCGTACGTCTAAATGTTTATCTACCAACTATTCTAATTTTAGATTGGTTCTTATCAGTTTATCCGAAAATTAGCATTTATCTTATTATGTTTGGTGAAGGAATATTAATTTTATATCAGATAATTAAAATTATTACAGCTATACATCAACATTAAACAAAAATATATTTTTTTTAACACATTAAATAAATGATTTCATATATAACGCGTATCGCATTAAATACACGGATTAATTTCATTTCTTTTTATGAGCAATTAGCAGTTTCTCTGATATGCGATTAAGTACTATACCTAAATGCTATTAAATATAGTTAGTTGTTTGTTAATTTAATTCAGGAAGCAATAAATATATATCACTAACTATCTCAATTACACAAGCTAAATCACCAATAGGCTTAAAGTAATATTAGTATTATGATTGGCCTTTCAACCAGCAACGAACGATAGCCGCATCAGATATTGCGTTAGTAGCGAGTGTGCATTGTACATATTGGTTTTATAAACATAATTAATTTAGAATGTTTACTGAAATCTAATTAATATGAAATTATATTGATAAGTGGACAATATATTTTCCAATCTTGAATGAATAATGTTGATATGCCCTTTAGATGAGCAAACAGAAACTATAAATGAAACCACAAAGGTCGAAATTACGAATACCTACAAATTTCTAACTAATAAATAAATATCTTGCTACAGATAGTAAGTTTATTTTATACTAGCTGGTGCCCGCGACTTCGTCTGCGTTGAAAAATAAAAAGAGTAAAGCCGGGCGTTAGCTATGTTGGATCTTATGTTTAGATGATCCCTTGGAAAGGGTACATTGTTCCCCTGATGAAAGGTACTTTCCTGTATCCCTGGGGCAGCGTGTATGCAAAAATTCACGACGATCGGTTGAATAATTAAGGCGTGGAAAAGGTAACAGACAGACAGACAAACAGACCGAGTTGCTTTCACATTTATAATATTATAGTATAGTATGCAAGTTTAAGTATATGGGACTATTTTCTTAGGAGCCATTTCTTTCGTATAAATAAGTAAAAAAAAAAACACGTTAGTGCTAATGGATACTTTATCATTGTTGTCACCTAAAACCTAAATTTATAGTGTGATTCATCTTTACAGCTCAAATGTTATCAATGTTTTTCTCGTTTATTATTCTCGAAAGTAAGTTCAGACGATTAAATTTAACATCTTAATAATATTTATATGGACTTTCACACTAATTATTAATATTAATTAATATTTGTCTATTGACATTCCAGCAACAATAATAATTATTGCTGGAATATCAATAGACAAACAACAACAACGTAACTTCGACAAAAAAATACAACTTTTGAGATGATATTATATGAGTACATAATATAACGCCTTATATATTTGTTGCTGGGACGACGGTAGTGCTGCAATGTTTTTTTTTACTTAAATATTTTTAGATGATCCTTGAGGGGATTGATCAGCATTCAGGTTGTATAATTATATACATATATAACATATATAAAAATTTAGAAGTTTTGTAATATTTTTATATATAAGTATAATGTAAAAATTACGTGTCACGTTGTTTGTCGCCGATGAACACCTAAACTAACTACTAAACCGATTTTGATAAAACTTCGTAACTATGTGGAATTTGGTCCAACTTAAAAGATGGGATAGTTTTTATTTTGAACCCGGGCGAAGCCGGGAGTGGGCCACTAGTACAATATATACCAGAATTCAGAAGTTCAACTTGTGATATGGACTTATCTAAAATATGTTCTTTTCCACAAAACTATCCCTATGAAATATCGAACTTCAAAATTGATTTTATTTCCTATCTATAGTTACTAGACTAGAGTAATCTGTATTTAAACAATTCGATGATAGTCAGCAGAGTAGTGTGTGCTCCAGCCTTACCTGGGTGTCCACCCATTTCCTTCCTTCGGGTGTGTCCACAACGCGACCATAGAAGTTGACTGGCAGCATGAATTCAGGACGCGCCTTCTCCCATGGGTTGCCGTAACGGAGCCAGTCATCGGGCTCTTCCTGTTGTTCACCATTCTCAATCTTTTGAGCGAAAATACCATACTCGTACCTAATACCTGTTTAAATGGATCAAATTATAACATTCATTCAACATATTATACAAAAGTAAATTACGTCATAATCATAATAAGATTTTTTTTTAAATAAGAGTGTTTCTTTCTTTTACACTCTACAATTTAGAGGTTAAACATCTTTTACGTAGAAAATTGGTGTACCGTTCAAGGAACACAACACACATGGTGATATAAATGCGTGTTTCCAAATAATCTAACTATTAAATTGGCGAGACGCCAGTCGCGGTGTTGACGACATCATCAATTAGTTACTTCACGCGCATCGCATTTGAAAAGTCAACTGTTCTAATGGAATTGTATTCGTTTGACAAATATTCGATGGAATATTTTTTTTATATACAATTTTCAATTTATAGTTAAATAATAACCAAGCATGTAATATGACATCTCTTTCCAAAAATCCAAAAATCCCAAATAATAGCTATTATCTATGCTAATATAATGAAGAGACTCTAGTTGTATTTTTGTTTTAGAACTACTACATACTAGACCAATTTAAAAAAATGCTTTAAATTTTTTATAAATTTCTAGTTTTATATAAAATTCATCATGATTTAGAAAAGTGTTAACAATGTAAGTAAATTTTTAGCAGTTATACTTAATGCTAATGTATTTCAAAATAACGCTCAAGCAGCTGTTGAATCTATTTAAAACATGTCCTTACTACATAATATAATTTTGTAATTTTACTACAACAAAATATTAAAAGTACTCAAATAAGATAATACTCGAGATGTAGATTAAATTTTTGAATAAAATTGAATATTTTCAAATTTAATTTGTACATACATATACAGTGAAAAGCGGTTATAGCGACCACAAAAATTGGTCATTATAAATGGACACTAGTCATTGTTCTGGAAGAATTATAGGGATTTGGCAAGTACCTTGCCATTCAGTGGTTGTAACCAATCTGTCGTCGTAATTCAAGTCTTCATATCCAGTTTCTACTGTAATAATTAGTTACTTATTGACAGTGCAGTGCCAAAACCTCAAAACTCAAATTATTGAAAAATTTCCTTTTTTGTAACAATGACTGTAGAATTGTTTAAAATTGTTTGTAAACAAAACTGAGTCTTTCAATTTGTATAAAATTTTGTTTGTAGTCAGCGATTTGACATTGGTATTATGAAGTTGTAACTATTTATGGTCATGTAAATAATGCTTTCTTCAATCATTTTGATAAAGTTCAACTTTACTTTTTTTTGTTAGAAAGGGTAATTTAATAAATTAATCAAAATAATAGAAATGTTTCTTGTCAACCTACCCTAAGTAATTTTCTAAAATTACGAAAATCCCATGTACCCACTATTAACAAAAAAAATAAAATACACATACCATAGCCATAAGCAGCCAGGCCAAGGGTAGCCATTGAATCAAGGAAGCAAGCTGCGAGACGGCCCAAACCGCCATTTCCAAGACCAGCATCTTCCTCCAGCTCTTCTAGTTCTTCAATATCTAAACCTAGCTGGTATAGAGCTTCGTCTACAGTCCCCTGAATACCCAAATTTATCATGGTATTCTGAAGAGATCGGCCCATGTAGTATTCCAACGAGAGGTAGTAGACACGCTAAACACAAAAACATTTTTAATTTAAAAAAATATTCAGGTAGTTTAGATTTTTGTTAATCCAGATATAAGCATTAATCTACAATATGTAAACAATTCTGTAACCTTCTCACCTTGGGATCCTTTTCATAGTAGAACTGCTGAGTACGGATCCAACGCGACACGAGATGATCACGCACTGTGTGCGCTAGGGCGAAATAATAATCCCGAGGGGTAGCTACGTTTCGGTCTTTCACTAAAGTATAGTGCACATGCCGATTGAATGCCTTCTTAACTTCTGCAACGTTCTCCACAGCCACGATTCCACGGACAGATATCTGCTTTCGCTTGTCCGAGTCTGTTTGTACGCTCATCTTGGATGTTTTTCTTAGTTAACAACAAAAGCTACCAGAACAGAGGCGCTTCGAGCCCTGACTGAGCAAGGCAAAGCAAAATCAGCCTTCGATCAGATATCGGTCACCTTGTGAAGGTCAAACATGTGAAGAAAACGAAACGAACTAAAACTGCGGCTGTCACTTTGAAATTGAAATGTAGTGCCGGCTGTCAAATGAAAACAATGAGAGCGGTTAATAGTTAAAAGGTTTTGGAACAGTAGACAAAAGTTACAATAAACATAAAATAAGACAGATTTTAACATCAAAGCAAAGCGACTTACCTGTCAATACCAGTTTAATTAATAAAAAAACTAGAAGACTATTTCGAACTTTTCGAAAGACAGACATTGAAAATTTGAATTGAAATATTTTAAATTGACATACACTATGACAATAAATGACAATAACACAACAAAGACAGTTGACAATTAAAACTACGGAAACATAGAGTAATCAAATTCTTAGTAATAACCAAGGACGTTGGACAATATAACAGGACGGCAAACTTAAAAAAAATGGTTTTAAAAATTAACTGTATTACTAATAGTTAAAGTATATTTTTCATTGCGCCTTTCACAGTGGTTAATCCGAGGAGAGAGAGAGAGAAGCTATAGATACCCAAACTGAGGCCGTGTGTCCCTCTTTCTTTCATCTTGCCAGACTAAAAAAATTTATTTCATTAAAAATTTAGATTCAAAAATCTTAGTTTAAACTCAATTATTTTAATAAATTTTAAGTCAACATATTATAATCACAATAATTTAGTTATATGGTTCTTAAATTACAAAAAGTTAATATTTATTGTTTCAAGCCTATTTTATATTTTATTTAAATTAGACAGACAGCGGGAAGCGACTTTGTTTTATACTATGTACTTAAGTAGTCATAGACATATATATACTCGTAAGTATATATATGTCTATGTACTTCGTAAGTATATACGAGTATATGTCTATGTAAGTAGTGATGATAAGTTTTATAGTCTCAGATTATAAAGTTATATTTTATAGTTTGAATTTGGGTTGATCAGTAGCATAAGTAGCGTGCATTTATAATTGTAGTGATGGAAATGGATATTTCAAGATACTTTTATTTGCTTGTTTTTCAGTAGAATGTTTAAATTTAGATCCGGTTATAAACTTATCCTGAAGATTACCTGTAAATCCTGCAATGCATGTTATTCATACTGATATGCTATAAGAGGTTCTATTCAATAAAGCACCCACCAGAATTTACTTATATAAGTTTTTTATTTAGATAAGTACCTATTTCTTTTAATAATCACAGCTTAGGGATATATATTTTTTAAAAACATACCAACATGATACCTAAGTACAATTAATAAAACATCGTTGAATAAAACACTATTTTCTAGATATGTAAGCAATTTATTCAAAAATATTTAAAGCAAACAAAACTATATTCACTTTAACAATCTTCTATGAAATAAAGAAGTTCATTTAATAAATAAAAAATAAAATTAGGTACAAAACAACAATAATTAATAAAATTATTACATGAAATATCTTTTGTTTGATCTAATTGAACACAGATCTTTCTTTTTATTTTTTTACATAATATAGCTTACAATAATAACGATATAATAAAAATACTCTTTTTATTTCTATCTACACGCCATTTCAAGCAAAGTGCTAATTATATTTGTCACTGTGATTAGTAGGTTAAAGCGTCACATAATAATCACTTTTATTATGTATCAACTATCCATAGATAAATGATTGATCTCGCTGTGCTCGACTAGATACCGCCGTCGTACTTGTAAAATGCGGCATAAAATAGTACGCCGAATTCGGCATACCCGTGCCTGTCACACTGCAAACTGTCTGTGATGTGTACGTGCCGAATGTTTTATTAAATTTTAGGCATAATAAAATACCAGTTTGCGTAGTGAAACTGTGTAAAAATATAATAAAACTGGGTAAAGTGACGATTTTTTACACACACTACAATAAAAAGTTGCCACATTTTCGGAGGTATTGCTTTTGTATAGCGCTCTATCTAGTCGAGCGCAGTGAGACCAATCAATTATCTTTGCAACTATCATTCACTTTATGAATAACGCAACGGTTAAGTATATGCGATATTTGATTTTGATTCAATATGTCATAACGGTTACGTTATTCATAAAGTGAATGATAAAGGAATATGGCTGATTGTCACCTAAGCTATTATTAAGCAATCAATTCGCAATACATTATATTTTATTTCATTTAAGTATTTGAGAACTTAAGTTGTACTTTGGCATTTTCATCTCTAATAACACATAAGTCATCACAATAAGTACAACAAATATATTAAGTACTAGCTGGTGCCCGCGACTTCGTCCGCGTTCTGGATGAAAGGTACCCTATGTCCTTTTTGGAGTCCCAGACAACGTGTATGCAAAATTTACAACGCCATCTAGGGAATTCTGTTTGAAGCAATGTAGTACTCTAATTCATCTAAAAGTTAACAGATGGCACTACATGTTATAAAATTACGTGTTAATAAAATTAAAGCTGCTGCCCGCGACTTCGCCCGCGTAACTTAGTAAATTATGTACTTAAACCTTCCTCGAGAACCACTCTACCCATTAGTGAAAACCGCATTAAAATCCGTTGCGTAGTTTTAAAGATCTAAGCATACAAAGGGACATAGGGACAGAAAAAGCGACTTTGTTTTATACTATGTAGTGAAGTGAAGTAGTCATCATAGAATCTACATTTTATTTTTCATTGGATTTTTCTAAATTTTAATAATGTAAGTACATATATATAACATTATGAAGTATTATAATAACAAATCCATATATAATTTTTTTTTGTAAGGCTCATATCCTCTGTAAAAATAAATAAATAACGCCTACTTATGTGTACATGTTTTTTCATTCCATAAGTATATCTGTATTTTATTTCAGCATTTAAAAATTTAATAAAGCTTTAAATAATCTAGTACCTATCACTTATTATGTTTGTTTTATTAATAAAAATAAAAATTCCTAATAAAAATTTCAACAGACAGTATCTTTTG
This sequence comes from Synanthedon tipuliformis, assembly GCA_947623395.1. Classification (NCBI taxonomy): domain Eukaryota; kingdom Metazoa; phylum Arthropoda; class Insecta; order Lepidoptera; family Sesiidae; genus Synanthedon; species Synanthedon tipuliformis. The sequence goes on along the minus strand of OX392414.1, from coordinate 6,997,951 downwards.
ATTCTTATTTCGATTTGGCTGCGAAGTTATTCTAAGATGTTAACAATCACTGGGATCACCTACAACAACTGTCAAACTTACAAACTCAACCCCATCTACATTCTAGATTTCATTAAGGATTTAAAGATAATAATTAGCTAAGTATCAATAACAAATTCATGAACATGTCAATTTTTTTTCAAACTGGTAAATTATTTGTCCAGTTGAGGAATGATAGATCCAGTTTTATGTTGCTACTTTAAAGAACTCAAAGTAGGTAAGTATATCGTAATAAGTCTTTTACAATTTACCTTGAGAGCGTTTCTTTCCTTCTTTCTATTCGTATGACAGTTTCCATAATTTCTAGTACCTAGGTATTCGATTTGATGTAACAATTAGTAGCTAATAATATCTAAAATCACAAAACATGTCCCGTAATAGTTAGAAGTACATATACCTACTTATAAAAGAAACACTTTTATGATAGCGTATGAGATTTTGATTAAGTAAGGTCACTTAAAATAAGGGTTGTTGCGGATGAAGAATTTTAAGTACCGCGGTTGCGGATACGGATTTATAAATGGTCAGGTTTCAAAATTTTCAATAGTTTTACTTCTTTATGCAGAAATAAATTAAATTGATAATTTTAAATTGAAACTATTTAAATTAAAAATCTGAAATATATATTCATAATTAATTGTGGCGAAATCTGGCACATTTAGGACTTTAGATTTGCGAAATTTCCGCATTTGCGAATGCGGATGCGAATATCCGCAACAAACCCGTTCTATCATAATAATTGAAGTCCTACCCTACTCGACACAACGAATCTTTAGTTTTGAATATCCCTTATATTCAAAACTAAAGATTCGTGTTTCATCGATAATATTATAATATTAGCTTAACATAACATTGACTCTTAAAACCCCACTTGTTGGGTAGGTCTTGCTATTTAATTTGTATTTTGTAAAAAAAAATCGTGTACTTTTTCTTACTTACCCAATTGAAATAACACAAAATATATAATTATCGATAGTAAACAATCACTTATAACAAAACAATATTATTTAACTTTAAAACAATCTCCCATCTGTGCTATTTCTACCTACTGACAATTACAATTCTTCAAGCTAGCCATGAACAAATTGAACAAACAAATGCACACCTCTGATGTTGCAGCGTTCTCAGGCGATTGTAACCATTGCTAGCCACCTTTTTACAATATTTTAAAAAAGTAGGTAGATGGGTATGACTTATGACCACACGATAGAAGTGAAAACTTCTAATTTTTCATTTTTAAAATATTCAATGCGTCACCGATCCGAGCGCGCTTGATGTCAAGCCTTGTAGAGTAGAGAGCAGAGAGAGTAAACCCGATTCAGCGTCACCGACACGAGCGTGACGGTTCACTTACGTTCACTCGTCTCCAATAAACATGCCTAAACTGGTTTTCCCTTCATAGAGAATCTGTGAAGTTGATTTTGTTTATTCAGTTACCGGCGTGTGTGTGGTCGGACAGGTGAATACGTTTTGTGGATAGAGGTCGCCGCGTATGCGAAGCGCTTTGACTCCTTCGGGCGCCGCGCGATACTCCAGTTCGCCGATCAACAGGTCGTCCGCGAAGATCGACCACTCGGACGCGCCGCGGACAATGCGGAATGTACTCTGACAAATTTCAACATAAATAAGTATATCTATACTTACTGATATTATAAAACGAGAGATTGTACACGCGCATTGCATGTTTTTTGTAACTTTGTTTAAATGCGGAGTTTGAAATGTACTTACATAGGCTCATTATGACTGTCGCATGATTATTGTAAAAGAAGTGATATTATAATTTCACTAGTGACGGATATTATCCAGGACATCTGTCAATCGCCTCCATTTCCATTTTCATAAAATACCAATCTCGAGAAAATCTCCTCAAGGGCGATCAGTGACATTGTAATTGCCTAATGTAATTAATGTGGTGGAAAGTCACATTTTGATTGGTTAAATTCACTGACAACCTTACCGTCCATTACAATTTGAATTTGCAAAACAAAAAATGTAAACAATGAAGAATAGAGGGGTAAAGACAAGAGAACTAACTTACACTGAAAAGCTGGCGAACTACAACCATTGAATAGTGGTTCATAAATTGATAAAAATGGCGCTTGTGCAGCATTGGTAAGAAATTAGCTAGTAGCGAAGTGAATTGTGCTGAGTGAGAATATTAATATTACCCACTATCAGCTTACCATAGAGCCGGGTATGAGTGCGGCGGTCCGCTGGCGTCTCTCCTGTCCCCAGGCGCCGAACCGCGCGTTGAGCACGACCAACTGGCGGTCGCGCTGAGCTTCGACGTGCGCGCGCACGTTCACGTGCAGTAGCACGTTGGCCGGAGGCCACTCGCTCACCGAGTCCAGCAGATCCAAGGCGAACGAATGCAGCAGCGGCCGCAGTCTACGTACCAATTCATCACAAACTTAAATGGATTTCGAGTGAGCGGCGTTATAGCGCGTCAAAATAATCCACACTTATATATCCTTATTAATATTTATAAACTTATTCGTACAAATATCCATACTAATATTATAAATGCGAAAGTTTGTATGGATGTATGGATGGATTGTAACTCTTTCACGCAAAAACTACTGAACCGATCACCATGAAATTTTGCATCACGTTGTATGGGACACCAGAAAGGACATAGGGTACCTTTCATCCAGAAAATAACTATTGTTCCCAAGGGATACTTTGAAATAAAACGCCTGGCCAAAGTGTTATAACAACAAAGCCTTTATATTCTTTATATATATATTTTTATTTTTCAACGCGGACGAAGTCGTGGGCACCAGCTAGTGTTAAATGAAGGGACACAAGGTTTATGTTACTATACAAATTGTTCTTATTTGAACCATGTTGGATCACGTCGCCAGCCAATAGGATATCTGATGAACGGTCACAAATGCACATCATTTCTAAAGTTGTAGAGCAAAAAGTACCTTCCACGTATAACAACTTGATGTCCTTCGGGTACCCCGTTTGTCATTGTCGCCACGACATTAGGCCGCCAACTCGGTTCGTCGCCTCGCGCTGTTTCCAAACAATCTCTAACAGGCACCTGAAATAATAATAATAATAAATATATTCACACATTTCACACAGCACCATCTAGTTCCAAAGTAAGTAACTTAATGCTTGTATTATGGATACCAAACAGTTGATATATTACATATAATACTTTTTTTTTGTAAATACATACATATTATAAATACAAAACATCCATGACTCAGGTTCAAAGGTAAATGTTAACGCATAAACATTTGCCCCTAGCGGAATTCTAACCCGCGACTGGTTAACAGCTAAGGTTACTTACTAGCCACTAGACCAAACGTATCGTCGTCGTGTGTTGAAATGGTTAATTTAAATTTATTTCTAACCGTCTAATTCAAATCTATTCTAATCTAATTATCCTTCTATTTTAAAAAGCGTCTTTGAATCTCCTTGATGTGCTCCTAGCCGTACCTACCTACAGTTAGGAGAACCGTTCACACAATACCAAAATGACTAGAGTTTCAAAATTGTAACAAAATACAGGTGTACAGACTGGAAACAAAGACATTATCATATTATTTTTTTAATAAAACTTCTTTGCGTATTTTAAGGTCTTATCAAGGTGGAATATTGAGTGATGCTTCTTGTAACATTTCTGCATTTAGGTACCAAGAAAGAAAGTTTCACTTCTGAGTTTCTGAGACACATATCTACTTGTTTTTTTATTTTTATGAACTCAGTGTCAATCTGCACAAACAAACTCTCAATATACACAAACAATTCTTCCACTCACCTCTAAGGGCAAAGGTGCTAAGACGGGGTAAACATCAGTCTTTTGTATGTTGAGTGTCGCGTCCCTCACGCCAGTAACCTGAACCCAGGTCGCCAAGAACACGCTCGGGTTCCGATGGGCAAAGCTGCAATAGTGTTCTCCGTCGACAGCCCAAAGCGTTTCTTTCTCGTCTACAAGAATTTCTATCGTGAACGGACGACCCACTTTGAATGGAAATAATCTGAAACCGCATAATCCTTACTAATATCATAAATGTGATAATATGAGAACCGATCACCATTAAATTTTGCATACACGTTGTATGGGACACCAGAAATAACATAGGGTATCCTTCATCCAGAACGCGGACACCAGCTAGTTACATATATTTTTTTATGCAAAGGTTAGGCAGGCAAGGCAGGATGAATTAACTTATATAAAAAGCACATGGCCAATAGTCTCCTCTCACTACCTATACTACTCTGACAATACATTATAAGACTTATTCTCCTATCTTCCAATAGGGTACAACAACCACCCTCTTAAAGAAGACCACCGTGAAATACAAGCACGTATGCTGTTATATTTCAGTGAAGGATGCCTACCCCATTTCCCTATCCCTTCCTATTCCCTTGTCCTTGATCCTGCAATAGTAGGCAGCGCATATAATTATATCACTTGTGTTGTGGTGTTGCTTGAGTAATAGGCGGAGGAAGCCGCCTACCAGTAGGTATACCACTAAGTAAGCCACAAGTGACCCGTCAGCCCGTCTGACGACGTTTAGTGTTTACTTAAAAATAGTCTTCACCGTATTTTTTTTACCTTTATCCTACCAAAGCGGTAGTGCACTAGAATTTTGCTTTATATTATAAGTACACCAAAAATATATCAACACATAATAAGCCTCGCGCAGAGAGAGAGCGGTCTCGAGTTCCGAGTTCTGCGTTCAAATCTATAAAAGAGAACTTCCCCTGTTTTTTTTTTTACTGAAAGAATGACATTTATAGTGTTTACCTAAATGAAGTGGTCTCTTCTAAACCCCATTTGTCATGTCTTTTCGTATTTCGCACAACGTAACATTGTGGCAACCGTACATTGAAATGTACTGCGATGTCCGCCCGGGTATATTCCGGATTGCCACAACCTATATTCACAGCGAACCTGCAACCATATAATAATATCAATCATGAATAATAATCACTACATTTCTATAACATGAGAGTTTACAGAGTAAAAGCGAGACCACACTATAGATAGACGAACCAAACAGTTGTAATTGATTTCTGAGAGCAGTACCTATCTAGTGAGCGATACAAACCTCATTGGACTTTCAGGAAATGTTGTTTAATTTTTTTTATGAAAATCATGAACTGCAAAACCGTCCAACAGCAATTACAACTTTACTGAGACATATTTTAAATTGCTGTAACATTAACAACCATTACCTACGTAAGATAGTAATAATTAAATCTATACTAATATTATAAAGCTGAAGAGTTTGTTTGTTTGTTTGATTGAACGCGCTAATCTCGGGAACTACTGGTTCGAATTGAAAAATTCTTTTTGTGTTGGATATATCATTTATCGAGGAAGGCTTTAGGCTATATAACATCACGTTGCGACTAATAGGAGCGAAGAAACAGTCGAAAATGTGGAAAAAACGGGGAAAGTTATTCATCTTTGAGGGTTTCTGTGCGTGCGCTGCGAAAACCGTTCGAGATACCCAAATGATTCCCAAAATAACTAATCCACGCGGACGAAGACGCGAGCACCAGCTAGTATATAATAATATAATACTTAGCTCGGATGAAACAGAAACATTCATTTCTGCCTTACCTAATTTGACCCGCGACCCAGAATACACTATTGCTCCAAAACCTATTAGTACCTACAGTAACTTTAGCATTTCACTTCGGAAAAACTGTCAAAAGTTATGCCCACCCCTGGACTCATGGGACTCTTCATGAGGTTATTTGGGGAGCTAACAAGTATAACGTGTATACAAATTTTCAGCTTGGTTGGAGTTTTTCCGAAGTCATGCCCATTTTTCGTCTAAAGTTACTGGATTACCTATATGAGTATATAAACAATTAATTGTTTTATACTTATTATAAGTTTTGGAATATAAATACCTTTTTATTATAAACAATATCAACACAACACCCAATTAGGTAATTAGTGTTTTTAGTTAGACGAGTTCTTATTCTTAAAAATCATGGCCGTTTTTTCACCTATCTGTTCAAAGACTATATAAGTATAATTGGGTACTCCCAATAGACACGGCGTAGCCCACAAAAAATGGTAGTAGTAAAATTCGTCCACTCGAGCCGAAGTGGACGAATTCGCACATAGTCGTTCGCTAGTCGTAAGCTAATCAATATCGTTGTGCAGTATACATTGATGCGTTAGTACAGAAGACTTTTAACTAGTTTCTTTTTACAAAAGCAATATTCATTTGGAATTGCGTGTCAATCTCTCAGTAAGTTCGTAAGTACGATTTTAATACTACCACCACAGATTTCAGGGCTTTTTGCTTGCTACGCCGCATCTATAGTTTAGATCAATGTATCTGTTATCGTATTTAAGCGAGCATTTTCACACAAATTAACAAAAGCAAACATTGCTCAACACTTACAAATGAACGTTTCCAGCCCAATCTTAAAATAACTAACCGCGAATGTAAAGTTCAATGTTGATTATATTAAATATTAAATATTAAAGAAGCCGAGTTTCCATTTTTGTTTAGTTTAGACGTTGCATATGTTTACTATTATTTTTAACTATGTTCTATAGGTACTAGTAATAGATAAAGTTTGTTTGTATGTAGGATCTCACCAATAAGAATAGAATTTCAAGATGGACATAGCTAAATTAAATCTAATATATAAAATTCTCGTGTCGCGGTGTTTGTTACCAAACTCCTCCGAAACGGCTGGACCGATTTTGATGAAATTTTGTGTGCTTATCGGGTAGGTCTGAGAATCGGCCAACATCTATTTTTCATACCCCTAAATGTTAAGGGTGGTCCACCCCAATTTATTTATTATTTTTTAGGAAAACAATGTTTGCGGGGTCAGCTAGTATTTTACAATATTAAAATTAAGAAGCCGCGGGCACTCAGAAGTATCTTAGGCGTCAATGATTGCTTTAACTTTACATATATATTTTTCAGGGATTATATCTTTTATTTTTCAACGCAGTCGCTGGCACCAGCTAAGTAGTACCTATTGATATAAATCGATATTAAAAACAAAATTGGTATTTACCATGGCAGATCTTCGTTAGGAGTACCGGTGCAAAGTATGTGCGAACCAATCGCCAAGGGTTCCGTAAGTTTTTGAGTAAACTTAACATCGCGGGCTTCCGCTAACTGAATCTGAAAACATGAACCACAAAATATTGAAATGAGTAAAGATTCTCTACGCTCACATTAGAAGCATTTAGAATTGTAATAGTGTCAAGACTCTAATTTTGCTTTCTTGACAACAATCATCATATTAATAGAAACATCATGGCCGTTGCGACTGTTAACGTTTTTGAACATTTCATTTCGAGTGATAATTAAAATTTAATTGATAATGATAAGTAAGTGACATTTTTTTTTTATCTTTTCACTTCATACTTACTATAAACGCGCGCCCCGGCTTTGTACGGATGCAATTTTTGTATGCAAATGATAATATGTACTGCCTACTTATACACAAAACTTCCTCGCTTATCGCTCTTTCCATAAGTGAAAACCGTATGAAAACCGTTCTATCAATTCATTGCATACAATTAGCGACTTCTAAGCACCTACTACTTACTGAATTTGCATTATTCTCGGATTAGAAGTTAGCGGAAAACAGACGGACAGCAGAATAGAAGCGAACAGCAAATTGACTGTATAATATTATATATACAGATATTTAATACCTATACTTAGATAAAACTTTTACGCAATAAATAATAGATTAGACATCAATAAAAACTGGCTTGTGAAAAGATAATAACAACCGAAGAAGGAGAAGAAGTTCCATTATTTTTCTATGAAGATATAGGTACCTACTTAGCTGTGTGAAATAGTTAATTGTTCGAGTAAGGACCCGCCCGCGCTTCGTACTGATGATTTTTTTTCTGCAAATTATACCTACAAAAATTCCTATCATAGTTTATCGCTCTTTCTAATTAGTGATAACTGTATCAAATTGCGTTGAGTGGTTTAGAAGAAACCGAAAAGAAAGCAGTCAGAGGCGGACAGGGACTTTATTTTAAATTAGTATAGATATAGATAATTCGTTTATCTAATCAAAACTTCTTAATTGATTTAATTTAGTTCCACGTAAAGCAAAGTATGTATGCTGTGACAATAGGTAGGTAAGTATACGCTCGGTAAACTAATCACGATAGCTTGGGTGCTATTAGGCAACAGGTCGAGTTATGAGGTCATCAAGGCAGGTTGCTTTAATTGGTGCCAGTCAGGGTTTTCAATAAAGACACGCAGAGGTCTCGGATAGAATACAAAGTCGTAAGTATATTTGGATGTGGTTATTCACGTCCGGTGTTAAACTGGAGGTGTCATTGTATTGTATTTGGCTAGTAACTTTAAGTAGTATAGTTAAGTAGGCAAAAAAATTCGGATTTTAGCAGTCTTTATGCGCAATTATAAAGCAACTAAGTATGCTGCGAAATTTTGCGAAAACTATTTTTGCATATTATTATTGTATTTCGCAAAAACTATTTTGCGAAATATATACAATATCGCAAAAGACAATCACAGATGGGTTGCTAAATGACTGCGAAACGCAGTGCGCTCTGCCTCTACTTGCCAGATCCAGACCAGAGCCAATTTTGAGTCAAGTTCATTTCCAAAGTTGACCCCGCCGAGAAACAACCCCGCGACCACTCGAAGGGGTTGTCAACATAATTTTATCGTTTTAATTTAAACATGTTTTACAAGCGTTTCAAAGGCGTCCATTTGTTGGCGAGTTTTACAGTAAGTAAGTAGGTGCAATTATAATTGGTGTTTATAGTATATCTTTTGTAACAGAGTTGCGTTGCGTGTGAAAGTAAAATCAATAAAATTATTTCTGCTAACAACTTACAGTTCTCTGTTTAATCAATAGTTGAAAGCTCTGTCACGCTCTGTGTAGAATTTACCAATTTGAAAACTTATAACTAAACACCATAAAAAACAACCTGACATGGCAATTGAATATACAATATTATATCTGTTAAGTGTTTATATCTACCTATTTTATAAAGAGTATGTTTGTTTGAATGTAGGCAACGTAAACAAAGTCGCGGGCGCCAGTTAGTATATTACAATATCTCACTTCAAGACTTCCTAAGTGGGTAAGGAATTCAATATTCGAAAGGACTGAAATAAAATTAGCAACTATCTACCGAGTGCAATGGCCAAGTAGGTACAATTATTGAGCATCATTCTCAATCTGGGGGTCTCGACCCCCCAAGGGTCTTAAGGGGAGTTGCGAAACAATAATGAAATCATGAAAAAAATATTGTTTTAGTTTTTAACATAGTCGTTTGTATGCTCGATCGGCGGCAAACATAGACAAAAACATTTTTTACTAGATACCAGACCAAACACAGATAAGACCTGGTTAAAGGATTAGTGCAATCTATACCTACTAACATAATAAAGCTGAAGAGTTTGTTTGTTTGGTTCGTTGAACGCGTTAATCTATGGAACTACCGAATTTTAAAAAATAACGCATTTGATACCTCGTTTCTTTAAGGAAGGTTATAGGCTACCTATTTGTCATCACCCTATGGACCCTTAGAAACCGAGACGGGTGAAACCGGGGGACACAACTAGTGGTTATAATTTTTATATAAAAAAATGTTGGTTTAAAAACTCAAGACAAAACTCAAGTATAAAAAACTCAAGAATGGGTAGAACTATTTTAATTCGGTTTTCACATAAGTATTATGTGAGTATTACCTACACAATACACATAAGTATTACCATAGAGTAAATATAGTACTTAACCAAGTAAATACCCCGGGCGAAACCGGGAACGGATCGCTATATTTAATATAATATTTAAAACAAAATTTACATTTGAAAATACAGTCATAATTCACAAGAAAAATAGTACCTACTTATCAATAGTTTTTCATTTTTTTGTCGCGAAAACTTGTTTTATTTTTAAGTGCATGTATTACCCAAGTAAGCCTGATAAAAATTGTTAATGAACTAAATTCGTAAGAATAAAAGTTTCAATGACATCACCCATCTGAGTTTTAACCTTCAGCCTGAAAATAAAATGCGGTGGCGTAAGACAAAAAACGTAGCTATCTAGTTCATGGATAATTCGATTGAAATTATAATTTGATCGTTTTGTTCATATTTATTTATAATACCTATTTCGCATATTTTTATATGATAAAAGCTTATCACATAAAAATATATTTTTGTTTATAAATAATTACCGATGCACAAGGTGTGATGGAATTCAAAGTCTAAATTGGTTAAAAATAACTAATTAATCTGTTTCTTGACCAACAGCCGCCAAATAAGTACATAGGTAATGTAGGTACGATAAAAATTATCTCAGACTTTCTTACTCACTTTGTACTAACTTGGTCAAGCGTGCTGTTGCTTCACGCCGCTGTTGGTAGGTATGTTGTATGAATAGAATAATATTTTGGGGCTAGACTCTAGACTTGACTTTCAAGTATGAAATAGGTAATTATAATTTTTGGGCTGACTGAATTGGGGCAATCGGGCAGAATTGGCACCCTTAACGAATATAGGTAGGGGAAGCAGGGGGAATAACGCTCACTGGGTAATGGCGCTCACCACTGTAACTCTGTCAAAATGGAACGTAGCAACACGCCACGTCGCGTGAAGCGTGAGGGGAGTTATACCGCTCATCTGAGCGCCATTGCCCCTTACTGACTTATTTTTTTATTGTTGTAGATATGCTAAGAAATCGTCAAAGGACAACCGCTAAAGCGGCTTGGACCGAAGAAGACCTTCAATCTGCTAAAACTGCGATTGAAGGTTTGTCCAAAAGAAAAGCTGCAAAAGAATATACCATTTACTTTAGAAAAATTAAAACATGAGCAATCCAAGACTAGTGGGTCAGAAGGCCGTTTGCATCCAACAGCAAGAAACTGAAATTGCTGAACAAGTTAAGTTACTGGGTTCTCTATATACTATGGACTCAATGTCGCAGATTTGCTTAAAATTGTTTATAAATATGCTGAGAAATTTACAAGATTATAATTTATTTTAGAAGAAAGTACTTCAGAGAACGAAGATGAAGAGCACCTTTGCGAAGATGACAGTGATGACGAAATGAATGTGGATGATGAAAATTATAACAAATGTATTATTTGCGAAGAATTTGGAAAAAATAACGGGTTGTGGTATCGCTGTACCATATGTGGACTGTAGGCTCATGCTATATGTTCAGAATGGTATTCGCCAGATGGATACATCTGTGATTTATGTGTCCAAAAATAAAATATTACTATGTACATATTTCTACCTATAATAATTATTATTATTATTTTATATTATATAATAATAATTGAAGTTGATTTGACATCGAAGACTTTACTATATTTGTTAAATTGAAAAAGGCAAATCTTACGTACAAATGGGGATAATTGATGCTAATTTGTGATTGTAGACTTTACTTTTATTGTATAAAGTTAATCTCATTAATATTTCTTTAATTAAAACGTATCTTACTCATTATATTCCAAAAAACATGTTTGAGCGTCATTACCCCGTACCCTGAGCGGCATTACCCAATGTCAGGGGGAATGCCGCTCAAACGCGTTTTTTTTTAAATGTTTTCCTACTACTAGTAGGACAAAGATATATGCTTTTCTTGTTGAATTGTTTATTACTCGATAGTTAAAGACTTCGTTATTTTTCTTAATTTTGATTTATAATAAATAATTTAAAAAATACAACATGTTTTCCTTAAGTGAGCGCCATTCACCCTTCTTACCCTAATTAGGTATTTACATAGGGATATATTATTTCCATGAAAATATTTTATGTAAAGATATAGGTAGGTATTTATTATTTATCATCTCAGCTGCAGGACGTCCACTGCTGAACATAGGCCTCCTCCGTGACTTTCCATATTGTCAAAAGCAGCCTGGATCCACAGTTGACCCGCGGCCTTTACAATAATTTTTTATAAAAAAAAGCAATCCGGAAGCCGGAAGCTAATCGCTAGTTTATTATACAACAACTAGGTCTTTGTTCAAAACACTTCTTAAGACCTAATTTAATAATTAATCTAAAAATCTCTCAAAAATTTATAATAAGCAATAAAACTAAATGTTAATTAGGCATTATATTAAACACGAGGAATAAGGAAAACATCATCGACATAGTTTATAACTTTATACCAAGACTGTGAGTCACATAAGTATGCGCGCCTACTTATATTTTAAGTGAACTTTTTGCGATGATGAGTAAGATTAAAAAAATATATAAGTAAGTATGTACCTACATATTTTGATTTATTTTTAATGTAGTTGAGAAGTCTCCTAATTGACAATTAGGTTACTTGCTTAATTAGAGATGAATGTAATGTAAGAGATGAATGAATTTAAGTTACCAATGTTAGTGGTAGAGATTCGTCGTCGGTATTACTACTTGTTGCTTGTACGCGGCAAAACAAGCGGCGGCAAAGACCGCCGCAGCCGCATCTATCACCAGATACCATGTTTATATCAATACCGATACCAAATTACTTCAAAATACGAGTAGCCACAATACTACTCGATCGAGCGACGGGACATTTACACAAAACTATAATTTTCTCAACATTATTTAGCGTTGAAATCGCGAAAAATAAATACACCGAGTCTATCTAAGAGCGACGCCACATACTGCTCGGGCTCAGTATAATTTTGTACTGTTATGTTATTGTCATTTGTATCGTAGCGTAGTGTGAACGATAAAAAAAACCTCAGGTAAATATAGGCGAAGCCAAACAAATAATGTTATGCAGCGCTATCTAGCGGAAATTAAATAAACTATTACGACTTTCACTCGTTCAGCTAGTTGTACAAACAAAATTGACCACACCAGACACCACAGGTGGCATAGCGAGCGTAGCCGAGTATAGTTTAGTATTTAGGGTTGCCAAACGTATATGAGGTTCCAGCAGACGATCCGAGACCTTACTTCTCGCTGTGATAACTTCGGCAATACTGCATAATGCATATATTTACCTGAATTAAATACTTAGATATAACGTACGTAGTTTATGCTAGGCATCTTGAAAATTTTGAGTATTACTCTATAAAATACCTATACTCAAAATTTTATTGTGCGTCGAGTTTATAGTCTGCCTGCTCAGCGCGACATATAACTATCAGCTCAGCGATTAACTTCTTTCCCATTACATTCTCATTTAACTTCAATCACATAGAAAAATGATTGGTCTCGCTGCGCTCGACTAGATACCGCCGTCGTACTTGTAAAATGCGACATAAAATAGTACGCCGAATTCGGCGTGCCCGAGCCAGTCACACTGAGAACTGTCTGTGATGTGTACGTGCCGAATGTTTTATTAAATTTTAGGCATAATAAAATAGCAGTTTGCGTAGTGAAACTGTGTACAAATATAATAAAACTGTGTAAAAAGTGACGATTTTTTACACACACTACAATAAAAAGTTGCACGTTTTCGGAGCTATTGCTATTTTATTCTATCTAGTCGAGTGCAGCGAGACCAGCAGAGATATACTATTTCGTTGAGCGAGACCAATCAATTATCTTTGTTCAATCAATAGTTTAATATGATGAGCGTGAATTTATTAGACATGTTACAATTAAATAATAAGAACTCATAATAAAATTGAAAAATAAAAAAGGCACAAACCTACTTAATGATTTCCTAATTTTTAAAATTATATCTATCAATATTTTATTCGTTTCATTAAAAAAAATTTGACAAGTCTGCTAAATTTACAATAATTTAATATGTCTTATTCTTTGTTTTATAACATTTAAAATTCTTGATGAAAGCACGAAGTTTGAAAGCCAAAATAGGTATGTACAAGATTTTTATTCGTTTATATTATATACGAGAAAAAATACTCTATGGTTGGCAACCCTGACTTATTATTTATTTAAATAAGTAAGCAGATAAATATCATCGCTGTATTGACATCGTTTTTATCTTGCAACAATAGGAATATCAGCTGGTAAACTTTATGTAAATTATGTTTTGATTATTGTCAAGAAAAGGTTTAATTGTAATAAAACATTATGAGGAAAATTATTCCGAATTCATATAAAAAATACAACATATTCAATTAAACCCATTGGTTTATTATTATAGTGATTAGTCGCAGTTATATCCAAATATTGTAAATGTTATATTTTATAAGAACATTTTAAATGCGCAATTCTAAATAGGTAGGAAAAGCTAACCTCAAAAATTAAGGCATCCTCAGCAAATTCATATTCGATGAACTCCCTTGGTATTCCTCCTTCTTCTATTCCATAATCCATTTTGATACATGTCATACATTGCATTTGTTAAACAATAAACAAATTAAATGTATCCCATTTAGTTGTTTGTCATTACTTAAATGACTTAGGAATTGGCACACAACTTTACGTGACTTGTTTATTTAACATAGACAATTTTTATTTAAAGGGCAAAATAAAAGCTTTGTTTATATTATACTTAATTAACATTATGCAGTAATTATTATGGTAATTCGTCACTACACTAGCACAAAGTCAATACGAAAAAAAACAATGACATTTAATTTTTTTTTGTGTTAAGTAGTAACTTGAAACTGCAGTTATACGTGGCGCCATCTAACGCAGAACCTTCTAACATTCGTTCGGGTGAACTTAACTTACCGAAATTATATTTAAAAAAACAATTTCCTTTGACAATTTGAAAAGTGTTTCCAATTACGTATTAAATATAAATAAATAAATATCTTCACACATTCCACACAGCACCATCTAGTTCCACAATAATCAACTAATGCTTGTATTATGGATACCACAGTTAATATTAATGTACTAAGTATATAGAATGATTACTTTTTTTTGGTAAATACATATACATACATATTATAAATACAAAACATCCATGAGTCAGGTACAAAGGTAAAATGTTAACACATAAACATTTGCCCCTAGCGGGATTCGAACCCGCGACTGTTTGGTTAACAGCTAGGGGTCACTAGCCAGTCTAGCCACTATATAGACCAAACGTGTTGTGTGTGTGTGTGTTTTGTGTATTATTATGTTTCACGTTTAGGTCACGTCCGTTGACACTTGCGATAGACATTCTGTACTAACGTGAAAGTAAGAAACAGGATTATAATTATGTAAAAAAAAACACTTTTAAATATGTAGAAACCCTTTATTTCATTTCATTTTCATTTTAACACTTAAGACTATAATATTCTAAATCAACCTTTTTTGATTCATTGGTAAAGTAAACAATTAAAAATCCTTGACTTTTCCTGGGAAAAATTAAAAACATCCTGATGATTTTACGGTTCAAAACATGATATTTACCCTATTTTATCACACACTATTTTATCGTTTTTCGAGTATTTTTTTTTTCTAATTAAAACTGCCATCAGTCAGTGACTATAGTCAGTTAGGATGTATTTCATAGGGAAGTTTGAACTTATATCTTTATATCTACTCCGTTGAACGCTGGCGGTCACTTAACCTAACGTATAATCCAAAACCTCTTTCAGATAGAAAGGTTGAGACATATTTGGTTTGGAGAACATCCCAGGTTTTCTTGTCTTGGTCGGTCTTCTCTGTAATTAAAATGAAAATACAAATAATGAGAAATTACTTATTGTTAAACAATTTTTCAGCAATTAAATTAAATAAACTTTTTAAATGTCTGTCTATTCTTACACAAGGTTATATAAAAATAGTTTAGAGCTTCTTCTTTTGTATTTTATCACACTAAATAAAAACAATAAAACATGGCTCAAAGTTTCCAGTGCATTTCAATAGCTGTATTCTCTTCAAATAAATTCAATTCAAATGTATAGGCATTTACATTGTGAGCTGTTTCAGTTGAGTTAGTTATTCATTTTAACTTTACCTTAAAATGAATAAAAAAAAATTTGCGGAAATTTTTTTTTTCATATGAATTCAACGAGTACGTTGAACCGTCAATTTCATATGAAAAAAAAAAACACAATACATACCTGTTGAGATACATTTCTCGTTGAATTCTGTTTCAAAGCTTCAGCCTGTAAAAAATAAACAGATTTGGAACTAGACTATAAATATAGCAGATAAGGAACACCGAGTTCCAAGTCTGGCGGCAGTAATCCAGTAACTACTCCTTCACAGAAGACAACAGTATTATGTTTCTGTGAGTAAGGGGTGTCATGGGCCACTCTTTCATCATCATCATCATCATCATCATCTCAACCGTAGAACGTTCACATAGGTCTCCCCCATAACTTTCCAATAGGACTGGTCAGAAGCAGCCTGGTTTCACCGTCGACAAGCGGCCCTTATCAGGTCGTCCTAAGGCTCTTCGTACTGTGTGACAGGACAAACACTTTATACTGATCCGCCGGGTTATGTCGGTACGGTAACTTTCGAACGTGTACGGACTTTCTCATTCCCGATTTTATCTAGTCGACTAATGACTCGAAATATGGTATGAAGTGTTACCAGGTGTGGGTGCTTGGCTCGCACGTGTTGCAGCATCTTGGCCCTGGTGGCGTACTGACGAGGGCACTGGGAGCAAGCCGCCGGCTCGCACGCGCGTTTTCCGCTCTCTATCACCGGTTGCCTGGACTTCTCCACACCTGAGTTTGGAATTTCAATTAATAAATCAATCAATGAAAACACCCGTTTGGGAGCTACGATTCCATAGACCGCTGACAGACGTCAGACGCGCATCTGTCACAAACACATAATATGTCAAACTTATAACACCCCGTTCTTTCGTAGGACAGGTTGGGACTTATTAAATTAACGTGATAGTTGGAAAGTTAGGTGTCTTGCTTTGCGGCAGTCGGCCGCCGCGCACCGCTAGCGCGCTGCTCACGCCGACTAGTTGGAAAGTAGGAGGGCGAGTTACCGGGTTGATGCCTGCGCATGTGGGTGTCTCGCTTGGCGGCAGTGCGGTAGAGCTTGCGGCAGTCGGCCGCCGCGCACCGCTCGCACGCTACTCACGCCGACTAGTTGGAAATTAGGAGGGCGAGTTTACCGGGGTGATGCCTGCGCATGTGGGTGTCTCGCTTGGCGGCAGTGCGGTAGAGCTTGCGGCAGTCGGCCGCCGCGCACGGGTAGTGGCGCACCGCTCGGGCCAGAGGCACCGCTCGCGCGCTGCTCACTGCCGACTCCGAGTGCGCACGCCACAGGTGGTTCACCAGCATGCCGCGACGCTGCACAACCACACACACCATCTTACATGCCACAGACCGACCACTCTGCTCATGCTTAAGGTCGACAGACAGGTTGACGCTCCACTTGATGGTGGGTTGCGACCGTCGTCGCCTATAACACAAGCAACACCACAGTCGACTACAGTATGATTACGGATAAGGATAAGGAAGGAATGGGGAAATGGGTTCTGGCATCCCATACTCGCTCAACAGCACACCATTATTCATAAATTAGTAACTTTATAAAGTTTAAAATGAACTTTATTTATGACACATTGAAACACTAACCTTAAACACTACTGCGCATTGCTCACATTTGTATGTTGCTTCGTTATTATCGTCAGCTTCCGCATTTGGCTGAAAAACAAATAGAAAAGCTCTTGTACTCATTAGCCTCATTGCAAATTATCTTTCTGAAACTATATCCGAAATTTCTTTCATCGATAGACATTGTCTGCGAGTAAAAGTTTCCTCGCTATATGTAAAGACAGCTAGTACTATTAAGCATAATACATACAGCCGGTTGTTGAGTCTCCGCTCGATGTTCAGAGTAGATGTGGTTCGTTAGTTTATCTTTGTTCACGAATGTCTTCCCGCACTCGCAATCAAAACGTTGACGTTCCTTGCATGACCTGAAAGCAGCGGAAAATATTAATAAGACAAAAATTACTGATAAAAATGAAAGCAGGAGTTTTTTTTTTCTAAAAAAAAATATAAAATATAAGTAATAAAACTTAAATAAAAATAGAAAACAACTTACTTCAAGTGTTGTCGCATTTGTCCATTCACAACAACTTGATTGCATCGCAAACACGACGTCAAAATGTTCTTAACTCTTTCTTTGTTCTGAAACTATCACTTTTGTTATTAAATTTCATGTAGGGTTTTAAAATATTTATTGATTTTCAACATAGCATTTGTAAGAATGCTACCAACAATCAAAAACCAAGAGTTTTTGTTGTTATTTATTGTTACAATCTGATATAAGTAAAATGTGCAGTTTATCTTCTTCTAAAGAATTATGATTCGTGCTTTGAGATGAAACAAACTCTTTTGATGTATTTGACATTTGCCTGCCAATCACATCGGTGAGATATTTAGGAATTTTTGAAATTTACTAAATACTTAATAAATAAAAACTCTCCTTACTTTTTTAACCTCACTATATGGAATGTCTACTTCATTGGCGAATTGAGATATATCAATATCGTTCGCTAGGACTGTGTCGTCCTTGTAGCAGGTGTACGGAAACTCGTTGGACCTCGAGCCAACCGATATGTCCAGATTGGGTATACGATCCGTGTCGAACAGATTCGTTGAAAAGTCCAATCCGTTTGTAAAGTTTTGTAAGCTCTCGTCTGACGGTAGCCTGCTGTCTTCCACATTATGAGCGTTGCTATTGTTCATCATAGTATCGCTTGAAAGGTTGATATTAAAGTCGCTTGGAGGCATAAAGGCAACAGTATTTGGTGTAGCATCTCTGAAAAAATAAATAAAAATTAAAACACACAAGTCTTAAGTACCGATTAATCTCTCATTTTGTTTTATTTCGATTAAATTGTCTTTGTTCTGTGTTAAGGTCGGCAGACAGGCTGATGGCAGATAGCTACCGTCGCCATTACAGTAGGATTAAAGATAAGATATATTGATTTAATGTATATTTTCATAAATATTTAAAACTTAACTTAATTAAATTGTAATTAAAATTTTCTTACATTTCTATGTTCTTCCGGCAGTTAAATTGTTTGTGTCTTTTTAAACTGAAAATTAGATAAAAATAATATTATTAACACACATAATATGTACAAATATGACTCTTGTATTTAGTAGCTATAAGCTTGATATTTTATAGCATTATTTTTAATTTTATATATTACTAGCTGGTGCCCGCGACTTCGTCCGCGTTCTGGATGAAAGGTACCCCTATGTCCTTTTTGGAGTCCCAGACAACGTGTATGCAAAATTTACAACGCCATCTAGGGAATTCTGTTTGAAGCAATGTAGTACTCTAATTCATCTAATCTCACTTCGAATAATGGAAAAAGTCTGTTAACAGATGGCACTACATGTTAGTTATAGTTTATAAAATTACGTGTTAATAAAATTAAAGCTGCTGCCCGCGACTTCGCCCGCGTAACTTAGTAAATTATGTACTTAAACCTTCCTCGAGAACCACTCTACCCATTAGTGAAAACCGCATTAAAATCCGTTGCGTAGTTTTAAAGATCTAAGCATACAAAGGGACATAGGGACAGAAAAAGCGACTTTCTTTTATACTATGTAGTGATATGTAGTCCGAGTGTCCAACGGATGCTTTCTATAGGTGAAAGAATTTTCATATCAATCTAGTAGTTTTTTAAGTTTATTCATTACAAACAAAAATACAAATCTTTTCTCTTTATTACATTTAGCATAGAAAATGATTGGTCTCGCTGCGCTCGACTAGATACCGCTGTCGTACTTGTAAAATGCGGCATAAAATAGTACGCCGAATTCGGCGTACCCGAGCCACTCACACTGCAAACTGTCTGTGATGTGTACGTGCCGAATGTTTTATTAAATTTTAGGCATAATAAAATACCAGTTTGCGTAGTGAAACTGTGTAAAAATATTATAAAACTGGGTAAAAGGTGATAATAAGTGACGATTTTTTTTTACACACACGACATTAAAAAGTTGCCACATTTTTGGAGCTATTGCTTTTGTATAGCACTCTATCTAGTCGAGCGCAGCGAGACCAATCAATTATCTTTGATATTTAGTATAAACCAGGTAATTACCTCAAGAACTCATTGAGACATCCATAGAGCGGTTACTAGAAAAATAGCAAATATTGGCGTACTGTCCCAATGCCTATATCCTTGTGTCTATTATGTGTGAAATTATAACTTACGTGAATAATCTGGAAAACATCCGAGCACAATTCTTGCATCGATATCGATGATGAGGGCGAATTTTCTCTTCCATCTGCAAATGACATAGTAAATTTAGGGGACACATACTTAAATGTGATGATATTTCTCATTCAAATATCTTTGGACATAACTTTATCTACCTTTTTATTGTGTATAAATGCTGATGTAGACCCACACACACACACACACGCAGCATAGCAGGAAACATAAAAGAAATACAAAGATTAGTATGGCGCTCTCATATTCTTAATTTAAATAAAACAAATAAATCTATCTATTCTATCTTATACATATAATAAAATCGTAAACGAGGCGTTTTTTTTAATGCTATATTTTTTTATATAACAAAATTTTTCTATATAAATCATTTTTTATATAGATTCTCGTTTTTCTCGTTATTTTATTCTCTTGTGACGGTGTTTATAACAAAACTCTTCCGAAACGGCATGACAGATTTTTATGATTTTTTTTTGTGTACATTCGGTAGGCCTCAGAATAGGTTATAAACTATTTTTTATATTAAAAAATTTTCTTTTTTGCAAAACAATAGTTAGTATTGTATTAATACTTATATAAAAATGATAAATTGGTTTGTGTACATATATGGAAAGAGGGATAAACGGGGAATATTATTTGTAAACGGGATAAATTTAATGTAAATATATAATTTTTATGATTCTTTAGTCCTATTTGTATATAATCTATATGTTTTTTTAAAAAATTATGACTGTATTTATCTAAATCTAAATAAATAAAAAATATTTTTTTTTTCATTACAACCCTGGTGAAGCCGGGAGCGGGTCGCTATTAGTATTATACATATTATAATATAATATAATTACAATGTATGAACAAATTTGTCTGAAATGAAATTATTTCATTTATTAATTTCACCTGATTCGATGTCGAGCACGGGCAGTCCTTCGGGAATCTCGTATTTTTCCGCATAAGTTTTACTGTAACCGAGTCTTAGAGGCGTGTGAGCGGTCAGTGGCTGAGTAGTTATCCCATACAACTCATCCCTCTCTTCAAACAACCAAACGTTCGCCGTACTTTGATCGCCGACGGGCAAAAGGCTTAGCCAGTTCGATTTGTCTGTTGAAATTCAAAGGTAACATTGTACTGTACCATAAAAAAAGGCTTCACGCACTGTATGGCAATCAGAATTTTTTTTTATGAAAAATATGTATTTCACCTGCATCTGACGCATCAATTTGAGTAATATAGCATTCGTGCTTTTGCACGAGAAAAATAGGAAGCCTCTTTTCGACACATTCGATTAGGAGGCATTTACTCTCGGCGTCGAATATTTTACGTTTCACACCTGTAACGATAAAATATTTTTTATTAGCTAACATTAGAGATATTTTTTACTAAAAAATATTCTGGAGTAAATAAATTACTGTAGAAATTATATTTTATACTAGATGTTATATTTTATACCGCAACTTTTCAAAATTCAAAATTCAAAACATTTTATTCGAAAAATTTAAACAATTTTAATAAAAAAAACTCAAAAGTTTAGAATATTCATCCTGAGGAAAAATATTCCAAACTAAGGCCTTGCTCCATATGCGGATTCCAGAAGATTCGCATTGATTATTTTATTGCAGATGCGATGTCTAAATCGATGCAGAAAAGTTCCGTACTTGCGGATGCGTATATCCGCAACAAATCTGACTTTAGACTAGCTTTTGCCCGCGACTTTGTCCGGTTGAAGGGCTGAAAGGGGGAGTTGCACGACTTTAAGGGTTGAAAAATAAAAATGACTAGTTATGAAACGGTGAAGAAAATTTTCGTCTTCTTAGCTGATAACTATGAATGTGGATGAAGGGAACATAACGCGTCACAAAAATAACTCTCAATTACCTTGTAAGGGTCCGAAGCAGAGGTGAGGTGAGAGAAAGCGGCGCGGTGATACAACACCGCCGCGGTACTGCAATAACGCGGGCAAAGAGGCTACAGCGCGTTGCGGCACAACGCGGTCTGCGATTTGCACTGAAGCCAGACATTACGAATATTTAATGTTTTTCTCTATACATACATGGTATAAAGTAAAGTCTTCAGTTTTTTGTGTCTAGTCTGTCTCGGAAAGTTGTGAACGGATTTTTTTTTTGATTGAATCGATAGAGCGATTTCTGAAGATATTTGATGTGTACAATACGTGAATATCTTATTTATATTTGCCGAGTTATTGCGCATGCACACCATGGCGTAACTTCGCCGCGACATAATAATACCTGACAAATTATAAGAGCAATAATCTGACAAATTTAAATTTTTTGTCAGGCACTGAATTTTTTATGATCCCTCAGGAACAATAGATACATTTTTTTGAAATTCTCTATTCCTGACAGCGTATAGGTATGGAACATTTCATTATGATCGGTTGAATATTTAAGACGTGACAAGGTAATAGACAGACAGTTTGAATAGTCTTAGTAAGTACTGAAATAATTAATAAGACTCCTACTGAAAATTCATTTAAAAAAATCTTCACACATGAGCCACTTCAAGCATCATCTGCTTGCGTCGCGTTTCGGTGTGATCTAACCCGCTAAGTCTGTATTTAAATAATAAAAATAGAACAAAACCAACAAAAATAACTTACTACAACTATCCAAACTGAATTTCACAATCGGTGCATTCTTGTTGGGTTCTGTTACAGTCTTTTTATATTTTCTTGTTCTCGTTTTAATTTCTTGCTTTTCTTGTTTAGAAACTTCATTTACTATATTGTTTGATTCCGTTTTAATGACGGCTTTAGTAGAATAATCACTTTCCACTTTCTCTGGTAGAATCAATTGCATAGGTAAAGTAGGTAAATTTAGATACTCAAAATTCTGATTGTGGGATGACATTGAAAAATTCTTCTTGTTTTCAATATAACTGACGTCATATGGATCTGTAAAAATGCATTATGTTATAGACACATTTTTTATTTAGATAATTACACAGTCATGCTAATCAGAACATAAAATAACTTACTCCTTTTAAGAAAGTCATTATCCATGTGGAAGTCGTCAGTCTTCCTATCTGAAACTTTAGATTAAAAGTTTACATATATTATAATTTGGTATGCAAGTGCAGTAAGCATATCTCAGGGTTGAAGAATAATTTCGTCAAACAAGTGTTTAAATAAATACAGTAAGTCCTTTGATGTAAAACATACACATAAGTGACCATTTTAAATTACTTATTATGATAATGAACTAATAGGATATTAAAATTTTGCCTTCTACTTTGTTTTTTATTTCTACAAGTTTCCAACCAAAATTTATTCCTTATGACCCACATTATCGACTACTTTAAAAAATCGAGACCTTAGTTCCTAATACGAAATATCGTATCTCTTATGTCTTAAGATCAACTGAGAATCTTGTGTATTAATGGTGTAAGGTCCAATAGTTTAATCATATATAAAAAAAATCAATACAGATAATTTTCTATAACATTAGCGTACACTATCTGTTAGAATAATTTCTTCATTGAACTCACCCATCACTATATTGTTGTCAATGTGTTGATCTATATACTCCTCTTTAACTTCCAAAACTGGCAACATATTAAGCTGTTCATTTGGTTGTTCAAGATGCATGACAGCAGTTTTAGGGGCCAAGGCATCTTCTTTTTCAATTTTTAATACTGGTATTAAGCTGTACAGTTCACGTGACTGCTGTAATTAATATAAATAAAAATCACCTCCAATTATTGAGTTACTTTAAATGTATAGAAATCACCAGAAAACTGTAATAAAATTAATATAATTATTCTCTTATTAGTATGAAAATGGCTACCTAAATTACAACCTGTCTCATATCAATAAAATAACAAAGATGTGAAAACAATTTTAGATTTTAATTGGGAATCTGTCTTTCTAACAAATGAATAATTCATTGTGTTTTTTACTTCTATGACAATTTTGGACTAATAAAGAAAACAGAAGTGCTGTGATAGCTTACATAAAGCAGATATAAAGCTAAATGCAGTTTTAAAAACTATTTGATGTCTTCATATTATTTGAAGACATCTACATTATGCAAATACATAAGTCCTCGTAATTATTTAACGAATAATTTAATAAGTGAATTCTGTAATAAAATTAAAACCACTTTATTGGAGGGCAAGTTACTTACCAAAGTTTGAAATTGTGTGCTTATATTTTCTATTGGCAGTGATGGATTGGATTTTTTTACTTGAATAAAAACAATGTTTTGGTTTTGGGATGTCGATGGTGGTTGCATTTTTGATTACCTTAATCATTAATTAAAAATAGCATTAACACGGTTAAAGTTTTACTGTCGGGGTTACACAATTTTATTGTACATTATCATTTAAGAAGAATAACAAATAAAAACAAATTACAAATTGTTTATAAATTTATTGACATATATTATATTATATGACATTTGAAATTTGAATTTTGACTTGAGTATATTTTTTTCATATTTTTGACTTTTTTTAGAACTTTATAGCCTGGTTACTATTGATTTTTGAGCGTGGCCAAAGAGCACATATATAATGTTCTGTGGAAATATAGTCAGTGGCTCTATGAGTTTCTAAGTTTATGGTTTCTAATGCCTGAAAAAGTAAATTCTCAATGTCAAATTGACAATTTTCATTTAAAAATTTTGTGCGGTTATAAACAGGTATTCTATGTTATTATGGAATATACTATGTGTTCAATTGACATTTGACAATAATTGTCATTCTCATAAGACAATGTTATTAATTTTTTTGATTAGTTTAGTTTTTGATTAGAAGTGATTCATCATTTATTTCTTCGTGTTTCTGATGATTTTTATAAGCATTATAGCGGAATTATGAGTTCTAGCGGATTCGATTTCGATGACGAAGACATTTTAACATAACATAAGTTTCACAATCTAGTTCAATGTTGCTTGTGTGTTAATATATATAAATTGTCAGTTAGAAAGCAACAGTCATTATTAAAAAAATCTTGTGGTGTGATCGTTTTCATTGTATAGTGAACGCTCTAAGAGTTTTTTGAACCATGGAATTTCCACACGTTGGGAAGAATTGTTCTTTCATTTCATGCAACAAACTAGGTGCATACCTAATAATATTATTTACTAATGATTTTTAGTATAATTTACTTTTTACAATACAATATGTACTATGTAGGTAAATATTATATTTTTATTGTCCACAGATTTCCTCCCTATGAAATGCAATGCTTGTAGAAGAGTGTTTTGGTGAGTGACTTGAGTTTGTCTAATCATCAACCATTATTTATCAAAAATTAAAGCCTTCCGAGGTAGTGGCAGGGACTGCGCATTTCGTAGTTATTTGTAAATTTTGCTAGTTATTTAGGCAGCCCATCTGGTGACTGTAACTGCCTTCTTATGCTGTTATTTCACTGTTAAGAAATCAGGAAATAGCCAGAGCTCATTTGCCTATCCCCTCGGCGAAGGTAGCCACCATCTGTCTGCCTGTTTACCTTAACATTTAAAAAAAGGTAACATTATTAATAAAAGTTTTTTTTATTCTACAACAAATGGGACACTAGTGTAGAAAATTTTATTTTAGTATTGTATATTTTAGAGTCTTATGTAGAAGTAAATAATATACTTAGCATTATTTACTTCTGTACAAGATAGAAACTTTTTATTACATATTGCTCATCTCACCATTGCTACCAAAGGCGTCAAAGCATTCATTTAAAAATTGCTATAACTTTCTTGATTACAGTTCTGACCACTTTGCTTACATAAAACATGAGTGTACAGCACCTAATTCACGCGATGTGCAAGTACCAGAGTGTCCTTTATGTGGTGCACCAGTACCTGGGAGGCGAGGGGAGGCTCCCGATGTCGCTGTGGGAGCTCATATTGACAACCAATGCACTTCAGACCCCGCAGTAGAGAGAAGGAAAAAGGTATGTTTTCAAATATTCAAGTTTTAGTTTGTGATTATTGCCAATCATTATGTCATCACAAGCTTTGGCATTTATAATATTAATATAATAGAATAAATATAATTATTTCTCTTGTTTAAGGTATTCACAAACCGATGTTCATACAAAGGTTGTAAGACAAAGGAGATGGTGCCTCTAGTGTGTTCTGAATGTTCACTGAACTACTGTTTGAGGCATAGACACATTACGGACCATGCATGCGAAGGAAAACTTGCAGCAAAAAGGAGATTGGTTGCGTAAGTTTATTTTTATTAATTTATTTTACATACTTGCTTTGTAGTAATATTTTATACTTGTCTTAATAAACCGTTTCTGTTCTTTCACCAAAAATTTAGTACTTACCTGTAATTAAATAAAATCTATTATTCTAATTACTAATATAATATAGCCGAAGAACATGTGGAACATTTATTAGTCTTTGGAATTAACAGTCATATTTGATTTTTTTTGTATTTGATAGCTCAATTCTTGAGGAAATTTATTAGGTTAATATTTAAATCACGCTGTTACTCTTAGGAGCCGAGCAAAAAAGAAAAAAGTCAGAAAGAAAAATCCTAAGCTAAAAGGATATAACAAGAGGGTAGCCATCCCATGAGACCCAACATTACATTACCAAGAACAGAAATATGCAAGTCTATGTTAATGAAATATAAATAATCCCGTGTAGAATAGCTAGTATATTTTATAAATGCTTGGAATGACAAGTTAGCTTTTTAAATAAAAAATAAGTTTCTGATGCTCTGACTTCTTATAACTACAAAGTACAAAAGGATTCACCATAAATATTATTTATAACTCATATTTAAAGAAAATGTCAGGCATAGTTAAAATCCATTCTTCTTGAACTTATATTAATATAATTAATGTAATATTAATATAATTAATGACAAAAATTTTGACAAATATTCATTCTTCTGATTCAGATAATAGAATTGATTTTTTACATTTACTTATTGTCTTTATTCTATAGCCATGGTTTAAAAATTTTATTTAGTTTCAAACAATTTTTTTGTTTAATATGCTTACAGAAATGCAGCGATGGAAAGAATAAGATTGTCTCAAAATACAATCCAATCAAACGCTGCCGTGTCCACAAGTGTTGCAGACGTACAAGGAAATATGGTAAATTATTTACTTTTAAGTTTTATGATTAAAAAATAAATAAATATAATTATTTATTATATTGGTCCCGCTCCCGCATTCGCTTGGGATGCAATTTTACATTGCATTTACATAAAAAAAATATTCCCCGGTTAATCCATCTTTCTATATTATGTGAAAACCGAATTAAAATTGATCTATTGGTATTTACTAATTTTAGTAGTTCCTAATTCCCATGGTTCATAATTATTATGGTGATAGAACTATAAAGAAGTGGTTGCCTTAAAAGTTTGCCCAAAGACATTGCAAAGGATGAAAATAAGTCTAAATTTAAAGTAAATTAATGAAATTTTATTTAAATTCATAAATTTGATTAAATATTGAATAAATAAATGACTAGTTTACTTAAGTTTACAAAATTGATTCCAAAGTGGACAAACTGCTTTCCAGTTTTATCGGACAATACAAGTATTTCGGTTACTTCTCATCTTATGTATAGTAAATAAATAAATAAAATAAAAAATTAAGCAGTCAGGAAAAGAGTGTCCGGTATCCCTCAATTTATTGAAACACTACAGCACATGTACTTACGCATTTCATAGGTTGCCTAGGAAGATAGTGTTTACTGGAACTACTTAGCTAGAAATTTATTAATTTTTTTCAGACCGAAGACGAAGCACTAGCACATGCGCTTGCGCTTTCGTTACAAGAAGAAAATTCTGCTCAAAGAGACGATAACTTGGCTAGAGCTTTGGCCAGACAACGCGTTGGCGGTGAACCAAATAGCAGATGTAATATATCTTAAGATCTAAATTTAACTGATATTATTTTAATTTTTCTGAATATATCTCATCGTTTCCTCCTATGGGTGTAACAATGACAAGTGATCGCATAGGGGTACTAATGAAAAAATTAAATGAAGTAGGCCATTAAGTCAAATAAAGTTGTTCTCAATATTATATATTTTTAAAGGTATTAAAAAGCCAATATCGTAACAAATTTAAACTTTTCACACGCTTCACTTACTTTCTTAAATATTTTTGAATAAATAACACTAGCTAATATACCTAAAATAGTAGTTAAATAAAATCAATTATTCTTTTTAGAGATTTTGCTTATAATTTTTTTTAAAGTACTAATTTCAATCACATTTTTATAAATATTGCCTTATTTTTTCTTTTGCGTAACTTTAATGTGTGCTTACAAAGGTGCCCATAACTTTGTGCTATTGTTAATTAAATTTAATTCAAAGATGAAGATGGCTTAATGTTAAAATATATTATTAAAATAAGACTTAAGAATCACCTGTGTAACCTGTTTTGTAATAAAATCATTTTTTAAAGAAAGTAATATGTACTTTGTTCTATTGATAAAGGCATAATATCTTATTTGTATCTTTGTTCTTAGTGTGTATGTGTATTTTTTTTAATTGAAATTATTTAAAAGTAACGTAATAAAAAAATACAAAATATTCTAATATAAATAACTTATCTGCACAAACTAATTTGAAAGTGAAATGAATAACTAGACTGGGAGTCCCTCGTACTTGTAATTTATATATGTAGATAAAGATACAAGTGAAAACCTGATGTTAGTGCAGGCTTCAATCATTCCATCAAATTCCACAAAAGCATTCCCATGATTCACTTTGAATAGTTTGAATTTTAATCACTTCATACGTATTTCCTGGAAATTCAGTACCATTTTTTGGTCATTAATAATATTTTGTTTTATATCTGTATTAACGTACCTATTCATTAAACTTTGGAACGCCAACCACATCACACTCAATAAATTTTCTTTGTAAACTTAAAAATAGGTCAGAAAAAGTCAGATGGGTCAGCAATTACTATAAATAATTCGAGCGTTTTAAGATCTTGATCCTGGAATAGAAATAGTGAAGTAGTGGTCATACGTTAAATTAATTAAACTTACACTTCACGCCATTAAAGACAACTGTCTGTTGTTTGCAATCACAAAATTTTCTGTATATTTTTGTGCTAGTATAGGATAAATACTTTGCAGTTTTGAATGCATATGAATGAATGATCACATCGAGGAAATTTAGTTTTTAATGAGCTAATATTTTACTAAAGTGATTAAATTAACTGGTTGACTTTTGATTATGATATATTACACCATATTTGTGCTGTGTTCATTAAGTATTGAATCATATTACCAATAATAATGTTCAAATATTTTTGAGATGATTATAATGTTGACGGTAACAATGTAGTTTTATTCAACCTCGAAGGCGTAGCGTAGGATTAAGTACAGTTGAATTAAAAAGTGTGGGTATTGTTTTGTTTCTTTTTTACGTTTATTTAAAAAAAAAGTACCTTAGTACTTTTTTAATATAATTGCATTTTAAACAACAGTGGTCGAACTCTACCAAGTTCCATCTACAGAGTTGATGGAACTTGGTAGAGTATTATAAACTGTTTACTATATTTGTAGTCGCGTGACAACAGCAACGCGGTCGTCACGTGACTAGGAGAGAAGACGCGTTATATAAATCTTAGGATCCCATGGGAGCCAAGTGGAGGGAGGCATTATTTCTATGAGCGTTGCCACGATGCCACGTGATGAGCAAGCACCTAGCGTTTTGCATGTTGACAAGATAACCACATAATTTTCAAGGGTAATCTAGTTACTCTGCAGGAGCGCAGGCAGACAGACTTGATGACTCATCTTCAAGCCTCCAACAAGGAAAAAGCTATGGCACCATAGATAGAAAGAGAAGAGATTAGAACATAAATGCTAACATATCCTATCATTAGCTGCTGCAAAAAATTAATTTTGCTGGAGCGATTTTAGCGAACCGAGCAAACGGGCGAGGCAGTGCTCTCGGCCGAGTACTCGGTGCGTATTTATAAGTTACTCTATGGTGCGTATAATCCACGGCTGGTAATCTTCAAGAAAAATTCACTAGACATAGGAATTATATAGCCTGTGGTAATATCAAAATAGAACATGACATTTCACCTCCCCTCATCGCCTTGATTGCCTTATAGCGATCTGTACTAAGAGAGGAAGCCATTTTGTTTTGTAAGGTCATTGATGTGATATGAACCTCCATGGTATGGCACTGCTCTGACCATAAATGTGTATAATTATGTAAATATGATAAATGCTGTCAAATTGTCAATCTATTCTAACTATTATCTGTCTTGTTATCAATGTACAATTTTATGTTGAATAAAACCTAAATTACTTACCTAGGTTTTGCTCTATTATTTCAATTTATTCAACATAATGGAAAAGTACTTGAGACCAGAAAGGTTCGACGGGGACCCATCGGTAAAATTCACGGCAAAGGAATGGAGCCATTGGAAAATGACATTCCTGAATTTTCTGGCTGCACAGACAATGCCTCCCGCTATTGCTGACAAAGGAGATGTTGCTGCACCACCCCTAGACATGAATATCATCAAGCTTCAACTGTTAGTAAATCACATATCACCACGAGTATATGCTTACATAAGTGAATGTGAACATTACGACGACGCTATTAAAACGCTTGACAAGCTATACGTCAAACCAAATAATATTATTCATGCTCGTCACATGCTTACTACTAGAAGACAACAGGCAGACGAGACGGTAGATGATTACATGCAATCTTTGAAACAGCTGGCAAAAGACTGTAATTTTACTAGCGTAGATGCCGAAACCAACAAGAATGATACAATCCGAGGAGCATTCATAGCCGGAATGACATCTTCAAAGATTCGATCAAGATTGTTGGAGAGCTTAACGTTAACCTTAGAGGAAACTTACAATGTAGCAGTTTCTATGGAAATGGCAGATCTAAACTCGCAAGTTTATGTCAGTCAAGACCTAACAGTTAGTGCTCTACATGGCAATTCTAAATTGGAATTACAAAACGCACCTACTAATGTTGGAGACACCGATGTTGCAGCTGCTACCAGTTCTAATGCTAATTCATCAGGACGTAAATGTTTCTTCTGCGGGGGGCCAATACACCCAAGAAAGTACTGCCCCGCTCGTGAATCCATCTGCAAATCCTGCGATAAAAAAGGGCATTTTGCGAAGGTGTGCCGCTCCAAATCCTCTACTGCATCTACCACTGTATCTAAAGGCTGCGATCACTGCACGGCCTGTATTATCGCTGCCACACCAGCTTCACTACGTAAGGCTATAGTTACTGCATTCATAAAAGACGTTCGTGCTGACGCTCTGATAGACACGGGGAGCTCAGTTAGTTTCGTTAATGAGGACTTCGTCAATCTGTGCAATCTTACGAAGACGCCTTGCACGCAAACTGTTTCTATGGCTTCGCTATGTCATACCTCACAAGTCAAAGGCCTAACCTGCCAGAACATTAAAATTGGCGATCACTGCTACAACAGCATAAACTTATTAATTGTCAAAAATCTTTGCGCTGACTTGATAATTGGCCACGACGTACTCTCAAACCACTCGAGTCTGGAGTTCGCATTTGGAGGACCCAAAGAGGTATTCAAGGTATGCTGTGTCGTAGAGGCTTCTGTTCCTGCCGTGCCTTTGTTCTCTAATCTGACTTCGGACTGTAAACCGATTGCTATAAAATCACGCAGGCACAGTACTGAAGATAAGATATTCATTGAAAATGAGGTGAAGAAATTATTAGAGGACGGTATCATTGAAGAAAGTCAATCTCCTTGGAGAGCTCAAGTCCTTATTACCAAAAGTGAAACTCACAAGAAGCGTCTTGTGATCGACTATTCACAGACGATCAATCGATTCACTCAACTTGACGCCTACCCCCTTCCAAATATTGAGGAAACGGTGTCCAAAATATCGCAATATTCAATTTTTAGTGCTATAGACCTCCAAAGTGCGTACCATCAGGTTCCAATACTTGTAAAAGAGAAGCAATATACAGCTTTTGAAGCAGCAGG
Source organism: Synanthedon tipuliformis (assembly GCA_947623395.1). Taxonomy (NCBI): domain Eukaryota; kingdom Metazoa; phylum Arthropoda; class Insecta; order Lepidoptera; family Sesiidae; genus Synanthedon; species Synanthedon tipuliformis. The sequence goes on along the minus strand of OX392414.1, from coordinate 6,965,917 downwards.
AAATCTGTATCAATTTCGTCGCATCCCGTTTGGCGTAACTAACGGTGTAGCGAGTTTTCAAAGGACGATAGACTGGTTGATACGAACGGAATACCTGAAAGGAACCTACGCTTACCTTGATGACATAACGGTTTGTGGTAAAACGCAGGAAGAGCACGATATTAACTTAGAAAGATTCCTGAAAGCTGCCGACAAATACGGCCTCACACTTAATAAATCTAAAAGCAAATTTGATCAGAGAATAATCAATTTACTTGGTTATACTATAGGGCCAAAACATACTATAAAACCAGATAGTGATAGACTACAACCCTTATTGAAGATGCCTCCACCTAATGATACCGCATCTCTTAGAAGGACGTTGGGTATGTATGCCCATTACTCAAAATGGATACCCAATTTTTCTGAAAGAATTCATGCACTAGCTCATGTCGATAAATTTCCATTGAATGAGGCCGCCCTATCATGTTTCGAAAATTTAAAATCCACAATTGCAAAGTCATCTGTTCGTGCTATCGACGAGAAGCTGCCTTTTGTTGTTGAGACTGATGCTTCGGAACATTCGATCGCCGCAACTTTGTGTCAGGACTCGAGGCCCGTAGCTTTCTTTTCACGGTCATTAAATGCTAGTGAATTAAATCATTCTGCAGTGGAAAAAGAGGCGTACGCGATTGTCGAATCTTTGAAAAAGTGGCGACATTTTCTTTTAGGAAAACCTTTTACGGTGGTTACTGATCAAAAGTCAGTTTCATTTATGTTCGACACAAAGCACTCGAGTAAGATCAAAAATGAAAAAATCCAAAGATGGAGACTCGAATTAGCACCGTTCAAGTACGAAATAGTGTATCGACCAGGCAAAGATAATCGAGCTGCAGACGCATTATCACGCGTATGCTCATGCGCTACAACGGTAACAACAAACACATCTAAGCTTAAATCGTTTCACACAGCACTTTGCCATCCAGGAGTTACAAGAATGTATCACTGGGTAAAGTCAAAGAACCTACCGTACTCTCTTGACGAGGTTAAAACAATGATTCGTAACTGCCAAATTTGTGCGAAAATTAAGCCAAGATATTATAAAAATGATCACCCTTTACCGAAACTTATAAAAGCCACATCTCCCTTCGAACGGCTCAGCGTTGACTTTAAAGGACCAGTGCCATCGAGTACTAAGAACCGTTACATTCTTACGGTGATAGATGAATACTCCAGATTTCCATTCGCATTTCCATGTAGCGACATCAGTTCTAAGACTGTCATAAAAAACTTAAACAATTTGTTCATGATGTTTGGAATGCCAGCATATGTTCATTCGGATAGAGGGACTCAATTTCTCTCTTCAGAAGTTAAAGAGTTTCTCAACTCCAGAGGAATAGCAACCAGTAGAACAACCGCTTACAATCCTCAAGGGAATGGTCAAGTGGAGAAGTTAAACTCTACTGTTTGGAAAGCATTACAGCTGGCCTGTGAATCACACGAAACGCCTATTGAGACATGGGAACATTATCTTCCAGTGGCACTGCACTCTATACGATCCTTGCTATGTACTGCTACTAATTGTACTCCTCACGAAAGGATGTTTTTACATAGACGCCGTTCTCCTAATGGCAGTACGATTCCTACCTGGTTGAATGAATCTGGTCACGTTCTAATAAAACGATTCGATCGCAAAAACAAGTACCAGCCGCTCGTAGAAGAAGTAGAGATATTACAGGCAAATCCTGAGTACTCTTTTGTAAAACTCAAAGACGGGAGAGAGACTACAGTGTCCAACCGCCATCTTGCGCCTATTGGACAACAAGGTGAAGGTGAAATCATAGATCTGCCTACTCTAGAATCAGTGTTGGAAGAGGAACCAGATACAAGCTTTAGTGATACTGCATCAAATTATACTACTCCGCTAAACACGCCTCCTAGGACAGAAGCTTTGATCTCTTCTCCTCCAACAGATTTGCCACTTCGTTGTGAAGTACCTTCAACTTCTATTTCTCCCCAGCAAAGTTTGTCACCTCTTGCAGAGGCTCCTGTTCCTAGAAGATCTGGGAGAATCCGTTCTTTACCACGGTACCTGAAAGACTATAGTGTGGGAGAATGATGTGATATGAACCTCCATGGTATGGCACTGCTCTGACCATAAATGTGTATAATTATGTAAATATGATAAATGCTGTCAAATTGTCAATCTATTCTAACTATTATCTGTCTTGTTATCAATGTACAATTTTATGTTGAATAAAACCTAAATTACTTACCTAGGTTTTGCTCTATTATTTCAGTTATTGTTGTTTATATTGTTGCGTCGATTAATTTCCGCCTTTTTATATATCTACTAATTTATTAATAACAATCTTTGGATACATTTATTATATTAAGTATGTATTATAAGTGCTGTGTGCCAGAAAATACAAGTTCGTGACAGGACTCAGTGGATGTGCAGTGTGTTATAGTGTAATGTGTTGAGTTTATCGCACACTTTGTTAGTACGGGCGTTATTGTTCTATTTATTTCTATTCTAGTTTCTATTTAAGTCGTATATATTAAGTCCATGTTATGTTTGTCTATATCCTAAAAAATAAATATGTACGCATTATTTACTTTGTTTTAATTGTGATGATATTTCCTTACTTAGAAATAAATTCAAGGACTAAGAGCCCGTAAAAAAACAAAGGGGTGAGAGGCTGAGAGGGGCGGGGAAGTCAAATGTTCTATTTTGCTATGACCAATCAGGTGAAATTAAAGTACTCGAGCTCATGTCCAGCGCATTTGTACTGCAGATTTCCGTCTGATACGTTAGTATCTACTATTTAGTTTGTGGTATAATCTTTAGACATATAACTTTATAATCTGTGGTATAAACATAGCGCCGAGTGCTAAGCTAGGCCGAGCTCTCGACCGAACAAAGCGGCGAGACGAGACAGTAGCTCGGCCCCCGTTCTATTTACTAGGCCGAGTACCGACCCTCCCTCGTCCTCGCACTGTCTTGCTCACTCACTCGGCAGGTCGTGCACTGTCTCGCTACTCGACCACATGATTGTCATCACGTCGCCGCGCGCGCCTTTTCTTGAGTTTTTTGTTGAACTGACTGTGCTAATTTCAAAACATTTGTGCTTGCATCACTGTCTCGGCCGAGAAACATTTTACTGTCTCGCCCGTTTGCTCGGTACATATTGTGATCAAGACAATACAGTAATAATTACTATACGAAACTAATTCAAGAAAGTAGGTAGTCCAATCCAAACAAACTTTATGAGCTCTCGCTGGAGAGTATATAGGTAATTATGTTTCTTGTTTATGAGTACATATAGTTTTCTGTGTTCAGAAGCTTCGACTATCATATTATGTACTATGTCTGTGATAGTCGAAATAGTAAATTAGTGGGTCTGTGTCATTAAAATTTCTATAATGGACATCATACATATTGAGTTGAAATGAAAAGTAGAATTGAACTTGATTATATCCAGTGATTGTTTTTATACCACTAAATCGAGTTAAAATTTTCATAAATCAGTATCCATTATTAACGAAGAAGTTTGTTTGATCGATTAAAAAGCACGTATATTATGGTTAACTGACTAGGTAAGTGATCTATTGTCACCTTCACACTGTCCCCCTTTGTATATGTGTTTGTTGTGTTCAATTCAGTGTTGTTATTTTTGTTCTTTTTGTTGATTAAAACTGATACCGTACTGCAATTGAAGAACAACACATACGCACATAATTGTATTACACACATCATTGTAATCTTTTGCAAGAGAAAGGCACATCTTTTTGTGATTTCTATTGCTTTAACCTACTTTAACATCGAAGTTACAATCCTGCTTTTAAAAACTACGCACATGCTGGGTTGCAGTTTATACCATACAAATTTTAATGCGTCACCAATATTTCGTATTTATTGTCTTTATATCTACTTTTAGTTAGTAAGAAATTTTTACGCATATCGCGTCTACATACATGTGCATTTTTATTATTACAGTATTACAGTTCTACTTAAATGATTGTTATACTATTATATATTCATACTCAAAACAAAAACGCCAACCCTGTAAATATTTGGATATATTTGAGTTTTGAATAAGCAATATAGGTAAACTAATGTTATTTGCTTAACGATCATATCTTTCAACAGACTGCAAGCACGGATGACAAGCATGCTCGTGTTTCATGTACATTCACGAATTTCACGATATATTCGCGTGCTTGATAGATTTATTTATTGACAAGGAAAATTGTCAATCATAATTGTTAAAGGTAGTTCAAAAACTATTTTGCAATAAGTAATTTTTTCTTGTCTTGAAATGTGAATTGGTTAATAAACATGTACTTACACATTTATTTCATTTAACTTTTTTAGTCCATATAATATATTGGAAGATATTGTTTTAACTTAAAAGTAAACAACCTATCACAATATGGTTATTTTTATATATAATTAGCTACAAGCTCCCGGCTTTGCCCATGTTCAAAATAAAAAAAATCCTATTTTTTAAGTTGGACCAAATTACACATAGTTATGAAATTTTATCATAATCGGTTGGTGTCAAATAACTTGACACGTAATTTTATATATGTACATATACATAGATAAATGATTGGTTTCGCTGCGCTCGACTAGATACCGCCGTAGTACTTGTAAAATGCGGCATAAAATAGTACGCCCAATTCGGCGTACCCGAGCCAGTCACACTGCAAATTGTCTGTGATGTGTACGTGCCGAATGTTTTATTAAATTTTAGGCATAATAAAATACCAGTTTGCGTAGTGAAACTGTGTAAAAATATAATAAAAACTGGGTAAAAAGTGATAAAAAGTGACGATTTTTTACACACTACAATAAAAAGTTGCCACATTTTCGGAGCTATTGCTTTTGTATAGCGCTCTATCTAGTCGAGCGCAGCGTGACCAATCAATTATCTTTGTACATATATATAAAAGGCGATGTGTTTATGTATGTTGGTTCCCTATGGACTCCGAAACCGCTTGAACCGATTTTGATGAATTTTTCAGACAAACTTCAGATTAGTCCAGCAGGTAATCCTGTGATGTTTGGTAGTGATTGGACGCGGACGAAGTCGCGGGAACCATCTAGTTTATATATATAGAGAGTCACAATACATTAGTCACCATGCAGCAAGAGAATTTCTAAATTGAAAAGTGTTCATTTCTTTTTAGGTATCCCAGCATTCTGAACTACAGCTAAGGTAAGTGATTAAACTTTTCCAAATAAGTATACCAAATGATTATAGTAGTTTCAATAACTTATCTAGTTATATTTTATAAGCACAAATTAACCTGTCATGCAAATATTTTTAAATAGAAACTATCTTTTTGTTGTTCATTATGTGTCTGGGTAAACATGTTTACCAATCACATTAATTATGTCCTTTATTTGTGTTATTACTTGAGATAAGGATTGATTTGTAATGAGCTTTCTAATTTACTATCATTTCAATTTAATAAGTAAAACACATTTTATGTAAAGTTTTAGTTGTAATTTTGTAGTTTTTAGTATCAATAATTTAAACTGTGATAGTGACTGAATAGTGAAGGATAAATGCGCATTACTTTTTAATAAAATTGGTTCTGGTAATTTCAAAACAGATAATGGAAAATTTCTACACACATAATTATTAATTATACATATGTACTGATAATTTTGTGCAAATATCTGTTTATAAAATTAATTTGATATTTCAGTGACTTAAATTTTTATTGAGCAAATTTGTTTTATTTCAAATAAAATCCTTTCAACTCTGTGCACTTAAGAACAATGTTCTAACTTCTCGTGTCCAACCAAAATTTTATTCTAGTTACACCCTGAAAATGTACATTTTTTATGCTGGGGAAGTTTTGATTGTTTTGATTATGCAGTTGCAATTTTTTCTTTGTTAGATCAGGTTCAATGAAGAGAATCTACTATTTGAACCTATGTAACAATGTCGCATAGTAAACTAAGTTTCTGTTAACCTTTCTCCAAAAATAATGTTGCCCTAGACTGTTTCAAAGGATATAATTTTTTGTCAGTTTAGTGAAGAATTTTGTCAGTCACAGATTTACAAATAACCTTGCATTTTTATTAAAATTTAATATTGTAAAATACTAAATGAAAAATAAATAGATTAGATTATAAAAGGTTTCCATTAAATGCCTGTATGTAGGAGGTGTTTGTATATAACATACTTCAAAACTACTTATCCGATTTAATAAAATCTTTCACCAATAGTAAGAATAAATTTCAGAATGAACAAAGGCTAAATACTCCAATAGGGCAAACAGATATCTAAAAGTGAAGGTTCAACGCTTGGTAAAATTATAATGTCAGGCTTCTATGTATGTTAGGCATTTATTGATTTAGAAATTATTATTTTGTCTGGCGTTATATTTTTTATTTTTTAAAGCGGACGAAGTCGCGGTCGCAAGCTAGTATTTTATAATTTTGTTGTTACATTCTGACATTCAACCTTTTTATTTTATAAGCGTCATTCTGCTAAACCAGTTTATAAAAGAATAATTTTACATAATTTAAACTTTATTTAGATGGCGGAGGTGGATCCGGAGACGTTGCTCGAGTGGCTCTTAACTGGGCAAGGTGATGAGCGTGACATGCAACTCATTGCCCTCGAGCAGCTCTGCATGCTTCTTCTAATGTCTGATAACGTTGATAGATGCTTTGAGAGGTAACAGCCTATATTATTTTTTAATCTATCTATACTTGTATAATTGTTTGTCCTGAGTGATTTATCAACACATTTTGATTACAGCTGTCCACCGAGAACCTTTCTACCTGCACTGTGCAAGATATTTTTAGATGAATGTGCTCCCGACAATGTCCTGGAAGTTACTGCTAGAGCGATAACATATTACTTAGATGTGTCAGGTGATTATCTCTATTTGTCTATTCTTTTGCTTTTAAATATTGTGTTCTCCTTGACAAACCATATTTTTTTTCTAACTTTCGTTGCTAGGTTTTGTTTTCATTCGAAAATTTGATTCCACCTGACCCAAAGTCCCAATGAACTCTTATCTACAAATATTATTAATGTCGTTTTATCAGACCTTAATTTCTTTTAAATAATTTAAAAGTTTCGTCGCGTTTATATTTTTTTTTAGTTTTTTTTTTAAATCACTCTGGGTCACGTTATAGTAAACATCAACATCTCAAGACAAAAGTGAGAACTGATGTATAGTCGTATTAACATTAAGGTTTTTGTAAAATTTACTTTCTTATATTGCAGCTGAGTGCACAAGGAGGATAGTAGCAATTGAAGGAGCTGTAAAGGCTATATGCAGTAGACTTCTCACAGTAGATCCTAACAATCGCACAAGTAAAGATCTAGCAGAGCAGTGCATTAAGGTACAATTTTATTTATATTTATGTATATGGTGTATAGATGGATAATATCCTGTCTTAGATTAACAAAAAACATTAACAACACTAATTTTTCAATTTGAAAAGAATCTGAAAAAAAAAAATAATCATTACTATTTGGCAAGAGTCTTAATTGACATTTTTATGATTAAAAAAGTTGATTATTTTTCCACTTATTTTTGTTTGAAAAGTATGTACACAAACTTTAGTCGTTTATCTCTCTTTCCATTAGTGAAAACCGTACTTAAATCTGTTAGAGTGGTGTAGACGAAGTTAGTGGAAAAACAGACAGAAGCAGACACGGACATTTTTATGATATCTGATTACTTATTATTTGAAATATGGATTTTTAACACTTGAAGAAATAATAAAATGTTTTATACAATTAATACTACAGGTGCTAGAGCTCGTGTGCACACGTGAAGCCGGCGCGGTATGGGAGGGCGGTGGTCTTCCTGCAGTACTACACTTCATCACACACCACGGCACAGCAGTACACAAAGACACGTTACATTCAGCCATGGCGGTGGTTTCCAGGTAAATAAACTACTTGTGGTAATAAGTGATAACTGTCAATCATAGAAAAAATAAAATAATTGTTGGTGTGAAACGTCTTTGGCGTGCCAAACTCTGGCCAACGCTTTGACAGAACTAATATGAAATTTTTAAATAAATAATTATTTTGGTTTTTCTCATCTGACAGACATCCCGCGACGGCTCAATTTTTTGAAGTGAAAATTTCTTTAGGCGGTCTTGGGCAGTTCGTAAGGAGAATTTAGCAGAGGGGTAAAATAGTAAATTTGAAATCGCCGACATTATCACGGTGGTTTTATGTAAAAAATAAACACAAGCAAATCAAGAGGGTTTAAAGGAAAAAAAAAATTAAAATCTTGTATGACAACCTACCGATATACTTACCTGACCACTAACGTTACGTTGCAGAGTATGTGGTAAGATGGAGCCGGGAGACAGTCGCGTGGGAGACGCCGTGTCGTCTCTGTCGGCGTTACTGCGTCACAGCGACGCGCGAGTCGCGGACGCGGCGTTGCGTTGCTTCGCTTCGCTCGCAGATCGATTCGCTCGAGCACACGCCGATCCCGCACCGCTCGCCGAACACGGTTCGTTGCACTCTGTCATCCAAGAATTCTATATTAAAAAGTCCTCCAATGCACCTTTGTCCGTCAGAAATACTGAAGTCCATAACATACTTAGGTTGAATACAGTTAAGGAAGAAACTGTAACTTTGGCTGCCTTTCAGAGATACCGGCTTAAAAACAACCCCAATCAGCTGGCTTATTACGCCTACTACATAAGACTCGTAAATGAAATTAAGGGAAATTATAATATAGGGAATCTTCTTTGGAAGACTTTCCCTCCTGTACACAATTTTGTAAAATACCTATTTAAAGTTGAAGACTAATTGGAGATTGGATTATGAGTTGAAAAAAAAAAATCTGTAAAAAATGTGAATCGCAATGCATAGGAAAATTTAGAATGAATGTCCTATTGACAACTACGAAAACAAAAATAGAACAAAAAACTAGAAGTTTCCATAACAGAATGCTGAGATTTTTTTTTGTTTTTTTTTTTTAGGTCTAATTGAAGAGTTAGTTCGTAGACTAGGAAGTACTGAAAGCAATGACGACAAATGCCTCGCGCCTTCGGTCTCCACTACTGTCAGTTTGCTCTCGACGCTCTGTCGCGGCTCTGCACAGATCACTCATGTATGTGTCCAATTAATCTTACGCTACAGAGAGTACTACCCCTTAAATTAAAACAAGATAAGCAGTAACGATAAATGTTATATGTTGCAGGACCTAGTTCGTTTAGATTTGTGTTCAGCGATAGAGACAGCGGTGCAAGCCGACGAGCGTTGGTGTCTGGAGTGTATGCGGCTAGTGGACTTGCTTCTGGTGTTGTTGTGTGAAGGACGCCACGCTATACAAACGTTAGTATTGCATTATTTCAGCAGTGTAAAGTGTGGACTTCCGTTGTTTACCAATATTATGAAAAAACTATACATGTTGATTGTAAAATATGAACATTACACTTCAAAATATCTCTTTTCATGAACTTTTTATGATCACATTTCTCTTGTGACCCCCTCTTGTTTTAACCACTGAAGGGTTCTTACGCTGGTTATATAATTAACCTTATTTAAAAAAAATACGGATCCTGTATTAGTATGGGAGTGGCCTAAAATAAATACAGGCATATGTCCACAAGAGATGAGTGAATAGACAAAAATATGAAGAGATAAAATTGTGCATTTGTAGTGGCTCAAGTCGCGTTTCCACGACCGCCTGTAACAGTGGCGTCGGCGGTACGAACGGCGAAGGGTCCAGCGGGAACGGATCCGGTGCGGGGGGGCCGAGGGCGGACAAATCGCACCGTCAGTTGATCGACTGCATTCGCGGCAAGGACACGGACGCTCTGCTCGCGGCCGTCTCCAGTGGCGCCGTCGACGTCAACTGCACGGACGACGTCGGACAGACGCTGCTCAACTGGGCCGCCGCATTCGGCACTAAAGAGATGGTCGAGTTTTTATGCGAGAAAGGTAACGTATTTTTGTAAGAAATGTTACGATCAGCGCATATCGCTTAGTACAATGCGTTACACTTTTTTGCTCCAATGGTTAGCGAGTCACGTTGGTGAGATAACAATGTCGCTCACTGCTGAACACAGTGGTACTCATAATTAATAAAGTGAAACGCTACATGAATTGTTATCATTATCCGTGATATTTCTTTGATTTTGCACCCTAGTCCCAATAAGTCACTTTAGCACCTTATTATCCTTTCGTGTTTCTCTTCTCGAACAGATTACACAAATATAACCTACAATCCACATACATTTTCTCGTGTGAGAATCTGCCATCTACCAATCGGGTTAAATAAAATTGCACAGTCAGCTTTGCATAGAGAAATCGTTACAATATGTCGTACCGTCTTTGAACCAAAAAAAAAAAACAATAATAGATACATATTAATCAACTTGGTAGGAGCTGACGTGAATCGCGGGCAGCGTAGCTCGTCGCTACACTACGCGGCGTGCTTCGGTCGGCCGGCCATCGCGAAAGTATTATTACGCTACGGAGCTAATGCCGACCTGCGAGATGAAGACGGCAAAACACCGCTCGACAAGGCCAGGGAAAGGCACGACCAAGGTACACCACAGTCTGACCAATATTAGATTTTCGATTACGTTTATTTTATTTAAATTTATTATTTTATTTAAATAGAAAATTGGTTTTTGGTTTTCCGACTTAAGTGATAGCAGTTTTAATCAGAAAAAGTGCTACATTTTTAAATTGTCATACAATAATGATGTACTTGTTTCCAGGCCATAGAGAAGTTGCAGCTATATTACAATGCCCCGGAGAGTGGTTAGTGGTGGGCAGTCACGATTCACCCACTTCTTCGAATGACGAAGATTTCCCAGAAACAGGCGACAAAGAAATGGCTGCTGTGTATCTTGAGTGAGTTAATACTTGGTTTTCGCCTTATCATATTTATTACGTGAACATATAGAAACGAAATATTTGGCCGTTTTCTCTATGAAAAGTTGTTTCTTTTTAAAACCAGATGAAATATAACATAAGAAGGGGGAGGAGGAGTTCGAGAAATCTTATAGGCTCTTGCATCCCCTCCCTCACCGAAACACAACAGCACATGCTTTATTATTTCACGATGGCCTTCTGTAAGACTACTAATTGGCCATAAATGGTCAAAATGGTCGTTACATAGTGAATAAATGGCCACTAACAATGCAGACGGCTGGTGGGCGTGTTCTGCGCGCGTTACGTGGGCGCGGGAAGCGCGGGCGTCCGTCGCGCAACGCTCCCGCTGGTCCGCAAGATGGTGCACTACACGCCGCCGAGACTTCTGCGACGCATCTCGGACGCTCACACCGCGGCGCTGCTCACGCAACTCGTCGCCACAGTGCTCGACAACACGGTACGCTAAATAAAACATTCTCTTCGCTGCATCTCCTCATTTCCTCGGAAATCTTCAGCGGTTCAGAACTACGTAGAACAGACAGAACAGAAATAATTATTACATAAACTGGCGGCTCGCCCTCGGCTTCGCACGGATGCAATTTTTTTCTGCAGTGTTTACACAAACCTTCCTCTTTCCATCGCACTTTCCATTAGTGAAAATGGTATCAAAATTCGTATGATGCTTTGCTTTTATGAGAAGTTGAGGAGAAACAGACAGACGCGGACAGCGGCTTCGTCCGCGACTTGGTCCGCGTTGAAAATCTTTATTGCTGTGACGTTGGCGCGGCCAGATTTTTTATATTTTTAGATAATCCCTCGGAAACAGTACTTTTTTTCTGGATGAAAGGTTATGTTCTTTCCTGTATCCCTGACAACGTGTATGCGAAATTTCATGACAATCGGTTGAGTAGTTAAAGCGTGAAAAAGTAACACAGACAGAATTAGCTTTAGATTCCCGCAAGATTTTGTTCTTGTTTCATTCCAATCGGTTTGCAAATAAGAAAGTCACACGGGATCGTTGTAGTGGCGTTAGTATACAGTGTGTAATTGTGTGGTCAGGGCGAGGCGAGAGGACGCGCTCCGCCGCGGTACCTCCGCAGCCGCTATATTCGCCCGCCAGCGGTAATGTTCCGATGGTGTGATGACTCCCACTGTGTTGAGATCGCATCGCGCGAACAAACCAATACAATGTCGTTGCGCCTCTAACATTTATATCAATGTTGCAACAGTTCAAACTGTAACAACGTAATGTTTTCTTACCCATTACTTTAGTTTTTTAAAATGTTGATAAATATATAAATTAAAGCACACAAAAAGAGCTGTGAACCAATTACAGACCAAATTGGACGATGAGAGGAGGATGAAAATTATTTAAAATTTTCATTGTTTTATGAAAAAAAAAAACCGATACATGTTAAGAAAATTTATTGTTATATTATAATAAAAACTATATTTATTTACAGCAATAAGCAAAGTAATTCTCAAATACTTATGTGCGAGTCTATACCATTATGGGCAAGCTTATCCCTTCCACTTGGCACTTGGAGTTCGTTTTACACGCGACGACTTATAATTCTGTATAGGTTGTGATAAATAAGTTTTGAATACTTATCACTTTTTATAATAATATTGATACAGACTATATACAATAAATATCAACAGATATTTGTTAGAGGCGTAATGGCCGCGCGTCATTCAATCTTCTAATGTAATGTAAAACATCATAAAAGTGCTTGTAATACACCCAGCGAATGAAGTATAGTTTAGTAATGTGTACCTGTGCTAGAAATTTGAACTGTGTGCATAAATAATTAAAATTCGTGTGAGTTAAATTCTTTTGCAATCCTATATCTATTCTATATATTCCTTATAAAGCTGCCGTTAACCATGCTGGGCTTGAATAAGACTGAACTTGTGCAGAGGATTTTGTGCATTCATTGACGCATCACAAGTTAATATATAAGTACTAATCTTATAAAAAAGTATTGCAAGTCGATTTGTTTATTTCGAGTTTAATTGTTTACATTGTCATTTGTCCTTAAAACATTCACATTTTTGTATAAAACATCACACCATCGAAATTTACTCGCATCGAATGATCCTGTTTTTGTGTTCAATGTGTTTAATATACCTTCTTATTTACACTTTACGTAATCATTCAAAATTTGTTTTAGTACTGAGTTTTTATTTTTAAAAACTACTTGTGTAAATTATTATTCAAGGTTGTTCCAATTTCATTTATTTATCCAAAATCCTTTGGTATTAACAAAGCTTTGTTAATATAGTTGGCGTAAATGTTATTTGCTTTTTGCATCAAATGCAAAATCTTTTGTATAATGATTTGTGCATAATATATGAGCGGATGAATAGTTTTGTATGATTGATTCAGGAGGACGATGACGGACACTTGATTGTGCTCAGTATTGCCGAAGAGCTGATGGTGAAAGCGGCCGATATATACTTGGAACAGTTTGCGAGACTCGGAGTGTTTAGCAAGGTGGAAGCGCTCGCAGCCGCACCACTAGCCACTGACATCAAACAAACTTCGGACGGAACAATAGTTTCGCCTGGAGGTAACTTTAGATTACAATATGCTATACTTTTATATAAAGGTGCTTACTCACGAGACGTACTACACGATACGATAAAATGTGGTGAAGACTTCTTAGGTTTCTGTGAACCGTTTATACAAGTAACGATAACGATCGATTAGTTTGTAGAACTATCGCTGCTACATACGTTCCATAGTGCAACTCGCGCACTATGAACAATATTCCTTCTCAAGGGCTAAAATATGGCCTTCTTCAAGCGTAAATAAATTCCTGCATGGTCGGCAGCGCACTTGTACCCCCTTTGGTATTGCTTGTGTCCTTAGGCAACGGTAGCCACACACCATCACGTGGACCCTCAGACTGCCTGTCACCCTTAAAGATATAAAAAATATAATTGTATCGTAGCCACAGGACGTCCACTGCTGGACATAGGCTTCCCCCATAATTTTCGAAAAAGACCGGTCAGAAGTAGCCTGGATCGTTTATTGTAATAGTGTAATATTATATTCAGGCAGCACAGAAGACGCGACATGTCTGTCGAGCGGGATCGCATATTCGTGGGGCGAGTGGTCGCTGTGCCGGGGTCGCGACGCGCTCTACTTGTGGAGCGACGTTGCTGCGCTCGAACTCAGCACTGGCAGTAATGGCTGGTTTCGATTTCTTCTCGACGGGAAACTCGCTACTATGTATTCCAGCGGTAGCCCCGAACATCAGACTGACAACACAGGTGACATTCATTATTAGGACACCGTTCATATATGGCGCTAAAAATATTTTACAATTTTTAGTTTTAATCTTCCGCAAGTAGCAACAGCGTGTATTTGTCTCTAAAATGTGTATGTCAAAACGATAAACGGTTAAAAAACATAGCGCATGATTCACTTAAGACAAGCTTCAAAAAAGTTTGTAATGGCGATGTGACACTGTCTTTTATAACCTTAAGATAAGTTAATGAACTATGCAACAGTCGTTGTAGCTTTGTTTCCTTTCTGTGCAGAAAATCGTGGTGAATTCGTTGATAAGCTCCAGAGAGCTAGAGCGTCTGTAAGGAATTCAGTACCGCAACCGATACTCTCAAAGCCTGGTACCACCAAACTGATACTTGGAAACTGGTCGTTGTTGTGTAAAAAGTGAGTGAAATAATATCATTAAAACATTTTATTATACTAAACATAATATGTTAGTCTGATGTTAGTCTAATAAAATGTTTAAAACTTTATATGTGCATATCGTCAAGCAGGTTAACGGTTCACTTAATTGATGATTGGTAGGTGGCTACCGCCGCAGATGCTGAAAGTGCGCTGCCGACCTTGGTAGAATTAAGGATAAGGACAATCCCTTATCCTAAGGGATATTGAAATGGTCTGTGGCGTCCCTTACTTACCGAAACACAACACCCATGCTGTAATTTAACTGTGGTCACCGTCGCCAGAGGGGCTGCCCAATTTATGACCGCTACACGCAGTGTGCCATATCACAAACGAATATTTATATTTTTATTTATATACATTAATTATTATTCTAGGGAAAAAGAGCTGCAAATACATAATACAGATGGTCAGCAACAAACTACCATACTAAGAGAGGATCTGCCAGGATTTATCTTTGAATCAAATAGAGGAACAAAACATTCTTTCACTGCTGAGACGTTTTTGGGTTGGTACACGTTAATTTATTTATAATTAGAATTTATTTCAAAATACTTGTTTCTGACAAGCAATTTGACGTACAGGTCCAGAGCTTGCAAGCGGTTGGACCGACCGTAGACCAGTAGCGACCAACAATGCGACCTCGAATCAAGCCAGATCACGCATTTCTGCGAAGACGGAAGCTTTAAAATCACAGGTATGTGGCCGGTGTGCTTATTTGTACAATGGGGCGTACAATGAAAAGTACCATGTATCTTGATACTATCTATTATTGAAACACGTTAACAACATAATCTAGCCATCTATATAATAACTACTTCATTGTATCGGCCTAAAATCCTATAATTAGTGTCCTAGTATAGTGTCCATATTATATAATACGCTAAAGGTATTATGAGCTCAGTGCGGTGAAGGGGGGGATAGCCACTCCACCCCCCCACTGAGCTCGTCGCTACTCTAACAGCTGGTCTCGCCCATCAATTTAATATTGATTTATTTTAAAACACGCCTATAAATTTGTACAATTTAAATATGAATGTGTTGGCATTTATATCTATAGGTTTGCGAGCGTGCGCGAGCTCTGTACTCGCGTCACCTGGCGGGCGCCGCCACTCGCCAGCCGAGGCCGCCCGTTGCACGACTGCGCGCGCTGTTGGCTCGTATGCAGCGCCTCGCCACACAGCCTACTAGTAAGTTCCTTTTAACGCCCGACGCCTGATGCGAAAACGGGGTGTTTTATAAGTTTGACGTGTTTATCTCTGTGTGTAGGATCGTAGCTCCCAAACGAATGGGGACCGATTTTAATAAGTTTTTTTTTGTTCGAGTGCTGACTTAATTGCGATCGCTCTTAGCTATAATTTTGAAATTTCTGGTCGGGCGTTTGATTACTATCAGCCCATTTTCAGGTAAGTGCCATGTAAATTTAAGTGAAGTATCTCTTTTTTAAATGCATTTATGGCCGTACTAAGTATAATTCTATGACGGACTGCTTGTGGCTTAATTACATACATACACTACAACAGAAGTGTCTTGTCCTTTTTTAGAAGACTGGCAGGAGGAACTAAATGAAGTGTTGGAGCAGATGACTGAATTACTATGTGGAGACGAACTACTCTCCGCGTATGAATTGCAATCTTCAGGCCTTGCCCCTGCATTGCTTCAAGTGCTTTCACCCCAACCAAATGGTGAGTAAGGTCACGAATATTTTAGCATCATTAGATTCTAATGAGGAGGATGACCGCCGACAACGCTGGTATTTAACATTTCATATAAGCGTTGAAGGTCAAATAGTCAATATCATTTGCCTAATTAAATCCTTTAAGAGGTTTGTATATTCATCCGTAAATAAGATTGTTAAATGGTATATGTAGACGCGGTGGGACAAGCGGTGGCGCGCGAGCGCATTGTACGGGAGTGGTTGTCTCGGGAGGAGGGGCGCGCGGGCGGTGTGCTGGCGTCGCGGCTGGTGGGAGTGCTGGAGAGCGTGGAGCGACTGCCGGTACTGGCGCCCACGGGCGACGCTCCACCCACACCCGCCGGAGCACTCCATCATCTCACCAAGAGGATTAGGTACAACATTACATACAAACGACATCTTTTGATAATGCCTGTCTTTGAATTAAAAAGTCAAGAAATTCATGACACAAGAAAAAGAATTTGAAATCTAGAAATTACTTTTTCCTATAATTGGTTTTACAACATGTGACACTAGACACGACGCACTAGACACTCGCATTACTTGACTATATTCAACTTGAGGCAAATGCAAAATTTACCGTACTGCTTAATCTATTAGCTATTACCCAAGAGTCTTATTACGATGCACTTGATGTCTCTGAAGTCACGATGGCCTCTGAAGTCCATCAAAAAGCACACATTTTTAATTCCGGTTTCTATCTGTAGTTTGTTAATAAACCAATTTACCTTTTTTTTTATAAAAATCAAGGCAGCGCTTGGCCGCGATCTCACTTTTGACATTTGACTTTTGACCTAGCACTATCTTAATTCTGCATTACATTTCCAAGTGTCTTTTTTTTAAATTAGGTTGAGAGTAGAACGAGCGAACGAAGATCCGTCTGACGATAACAGTAACAACAGCAACAACGCAGGGAGAAGTCTCAAAGTGGAAGCGTTGACGACCGTACGCCAATTGGAGCGGTTTCTCGCCAAGTCAGTCGCACGCCAGTGGTACGACATGGAACGTACCACATTCAATTTCGTTCAGAAACTAAAAACCGAAGCCCCCACCGTTTTCACATATGACGTAAGTTGATTGCGTTATCTACTTTTGTAATGTCTTACTTCTTCATTATAGCTTTTGAAGTTACATAGATATTAACAGCCTTTAACAGCTCTTAACAGCACTGTGAGGGATGCCGAACTCCATATCCGTGTTTGAGACCAAGACGGAGAGATGATATAGTGGACTGTATAGGATAGGATAAATATAAATAAATTGGAGTTGTTACTCACGGTCCCTTAAGTGATCCACGGGAGATGTTTCTTCTTTTGATAGCACTCGCGACATAATATCACTTTGGGATCAGGATTTCTGCGGTTGGTGGATTTAGAGATGGCTCCAAGGAATTATCAGAATTATAGCGGAAAGTCGCACGATGGCGACGGGCGGTATATATATTTAAAAATAATGCACACTGCTGTTATTAATAAATAAAGGGGTAAGCGGTCAAAGCATTATGGCGACCTGCGGTATATGCATGCCTCAATTGGACTCACACAGATGAAAGAGGCTTAGCGAAAGCCTCTCGAGATCTTATTGGAATGACAACTATATACCAACAATGCATTAGTTAAAAGATCTACCCTCTAACCCCTACCAAATTATACATATAGAAAACAGCCCCAGTCCGTCTAAAGAAGTTTCACTTTAATAAACATTACACACACTAATGCGTGTTTGACGCACGCATACACGTTTGTAATGATTATGTACTTTTATGGTCGAATTTCGACCCCTGGGCGACCATTAGTAATGAAAATGAACTAATGAGTATTGTAAATATTTTCCAGCACGATTTCGACGAGAACGGTCTGTTGTACTTCATCGGCAGTAACGCCGGTACATGCGAATGGGTAAATCCTGGCGCTCACGGACTGGTCTTCCCTTGGTCTTCTGACGGGCGAACGTTGCCGTACGGAAGAGCTGAAGATGCGCTCTCTAGATCTCCCGAGCCACTTAACGTGCACACCAACGACGATAGAAGAGCGTTCATAGCGTTGGATCTCGGAGTACATATTGTTCCCACTGCTTATACGTTGCGACATGCAAGGGGTTACGGACGTTCAGCACTCAGGAATTGGTTGTTTCAAGTAAGTATAATATGTAATATGATAAACATTACAGAATATTTTTTTTGTTATTTAGACTGAGTTAGCAGCAACTATTATGTATTGTTTTCAGATGTCGACAGATGGCATAAACTGGAACACGGTGTTGGCGCACAGCGAGGAGCAGGCTCTACAGGAGCCCGGAAGCACGGCCACGTGGCGCTGTCGCACCGACGCCGCCTACCGTTATCTTCGCATTCAGCAGAACGGCAAGAACGCCAGCGGCAAGAGTCACTACTTGTCGCTCTCCGGACTAGAGATATATGGAACCGTACGTATCACCTCTTAGTGTCTTTGTAGTGCTGTTCTGTATTGTGTGTTTCATATATTGAATTTGCATTAAATATTAAGATACTAGCTGGTGCCCGCGACTTCGTCCACGTTGAAAAATAAAAATTATAACATATAATATTATCATAAATTAGTTATTTTATGATGAAACTATGAAAGTTAAGACTGCAACGAAAATCATAATAAAAGGTAAAAAAGGTACCTTCATACACCCCTACACCCTTAGCGCAACCCCCACGCTTGAGGACATTTTAGTATGTTCATCTGGATACCGTAAGGTATGATTGTACCAATTTTCAAAACAACACGGATTATTTCCCCTGATTTTTCTAATTTGACTGGGCTATTATTAATCATAGCTTGAGAACAGATTGATTTATCGATATGGATGTGCGTATGTCAGGTGGTGAGCGTATGCGAGTCGGCGCCGCGACAGCCGGCGGGAGGCAGCGGGGGCGCGGGGACTGGCGGAGGGGCCGGCGTGTCGGCGGGCGGTGCGGGGGTAGGTGTGGGGGCCGCAGGGCGAGGCGCGTTGCGTCGCTGCACGCGAGGGCTACGCGGTGTAAGCGCCGGCGCTCGCGTGCTACGCGGACCCGACTGGAAGTGGCGCGACCAGGACGGACCGCTCCCCTCCACGGGCACTGTCACCTCGGACCTACACAATGGATGGGTCGACGTCAGGTACGAATACTTTTGCTACACTTTCTAACAGACACTAAATAATAGTTTATTATTGAGTACTCTATGCCCATTTTTCCGATATTCTGGCAGTATCGCAAATATGCGAGAGACATGCTCAGTAATCGTTTGTTAAAAAAATAAACTTTAGAAGGACTCATCAACAGACTACCTAGCATATATTATGTACAAAACAAAAAAAAAATAGATAGGACCATTGGTATATTTGAGAACTTTTGAACAGGTGGGATCACGGCGGTCGGAACTCGTACCGAATGGGGGCGGAGGGGAAATTTGATCTCATAGTGGTCAGTGGGAACGCGACAGGCAGCGAAGGAGCGCGCGGCGGACGCAAGAGCCACTCCACGCCCAGTCTGCCTGACGCCACCGCCATTGACCACCAGGTAAAGGATAACTTAACTATGAACTATTGTTTTTTAGTGATTTAGATTTTTTGTTGAATTACGACCTCTTAATAAAAATATGCTGTGTGCAGCAGCTAGAATGTTTTTTTTTGTAAAATTTACTCTATTATAAAAATAATAATTTAAAAGACAAACAAGTTTATGCAAGATTTTGTTTTGACAGCGACGATATATTCCAGACTAGCCAGTCGTTTAATATAATTCAAGGTTAATGTTTATCATGTATCCTGATTTTTTGATGCCCTAAATAATACTGTAATGTTATGAGGCATATGGTATACACTATAGTTATCCAAAATCGTGTACTGTAAGTCAAATTCTCTCGTGGTCAGCAATGGGAGACAGTCCTTTCTTCACTCTGTGGATCCTCGGTCAAAGTTTTTGATGACTCCTTGACCAAACAATTGATGTCTGGTCAGGTATCAGTTGCGTCCACTGAACAAGCTTCGTCCGCCGACAACATATCCGCGGAGGAGATGGCGAGTAATATGTCCCGCCCTCGGACCCACGCCACAGACCTGTCGGCCATCAATAACTCTACACATCATATAAGTACAGGTGCGTCCACATTTCTACTCGTATTAACCCTCCGACGTCTGACGCAAAAACGGGGTGCTATCAGTTTGACGTGTGTATCTGTATTATGAGATTATCTGTTTGTTTGTTTATGGAATCGTAGCATCCAAACGGATGGAGCGATTTTAATCCGTTTTTTTGTTTGAAAGCTGAGGTCATCGGGATGGTTCTTAAGAATAATTTATTAAGATCTGTTCAGGTGTTAGAAGACCATCAGCATATTTCCTCGTTGACGAAGGGATTTCACTAACTTACACAGGTTCGATTGATGTGAAATTTGGTATACTGTTTCTTCAGTGGTAATTCCATGACATGGTGGTCTGTAGGACACTCAACTCCTCAGTAACTGACAGCAGATAATATAGCGTGTATACGCTCAATAGAAATCCGAGGGTTAGTTAATTTAGCTTGTTCTGTTTCAGCTCATGTTGGAAAGCAGTCAATACTTAAGTTTAATTTTAAGATTCAAAATTTTTAAGTTTTACTGTTTTTAATAATTCTCAACGATTCTTTTAAGTTGAAAATTATAACTCAGAAATGTCGTTTTTTGTCTTAAAGTTTTGTATCTTATTGTGTTTCGTTAATTATTACAGATCCATTCAACGAAATTTTAGTCATAAAAATAAATATAATCTAAAAAAAATCTAAATTTATATATTATTTAAATATTATTTTTTCCCCTATAGATCTCGCCACTATAGTGGAATCGCTGACTCTTGGCGCTGAAAGCAATAACTGTATGGCAGATTTGGGTAACACGTCTTTCACAAACATGGAAATGGGACCGACCAGTATAACAGACATTACAAAGCCATATCCAGCTAAGGAGCCCGCACCGGAAGCTACTGATGTAAGTCAAATTAATTAGGTTTTAGACACTCACTATTTACGAATTTAAACGAATAAGAATGAGGGCAGAAATTAAAAAGGAATTCTATAGAAAATAGGCACGATTTATTTGCTACCGACTTCTACACTACATTTCTTTAAGCTCTTCCTCATATGACTCCCTACAAATTTTTACATTTTGCGTATATATTTTTTTTTTTGCGTTTTTAGTAAATACGTAGGTAGATAGATAGCTGAAATTATAAAACTGGTTTGAATGCATCTCACGAAATTTTTTTCTTTGTTAATAATATTCATTTTGCATTTATTATTTTATTTTTTACCCATGTAAACTTGTGTAGATGCGAGGTAAATTTAATTTGTGTGTAATATCATATTTATCAAATAATTTGATTTTGTTTGTTTGTGAATATTTAAAAAAAGTGTCTCAGTGTGTGTTATAAATTCAGTATATACATTATACATATGTATTTCTTGCATATATTATATCAAAGAATTTCGATATAATCGAGCGGGTGTCCTAGCTGCAAACAGGTGCAACTTGAAATTAAAACAAATATCTTTCAAATAAAATTCTCTAGGTGATTATTGAAAATCAAAACAAAATCGATTGCATATTTTGGAAAATCTAACATGACAAACTACAGCCGTAGAATAGTGATATTTATATAATCAAATGATACCAAATTTAAAATGTAGGTGATATTGTGATATTTTAGAACAATTGAACAATGTTATATCTTAAGTAATATTAAAAAGTAGCTGTCTGTGCCCCCTAATTAGAGCGCGTGGTATTCGGTATTATTTCAATTAACTTAACTTTTTTGTTTGTAAATCGATTGGAATAAAACAATTACTACAGTTATGCGAGGCTAACATTGAGCTAATAAGCTAATTACACAAGTGAAAACCGATTTAAAATCGGCATTAAGCCGTTTCTGAGATTGGCGTGCACATACGCACAGCAAAAAACAAACATAAAAATTCTAAAAACAATTTTTTTGACCACCGTAAATCAAGTAGGTATGACATGTAAAAATTGTTGTTTTGAGAAAATATTTAATATACAATTTTATTGTATACATTAATACAATAATGAATTTCCTAATAATATGACGGAAGTGCTAAATAGTATAAAACAAAGTCGCTTTTTCTGTCCCTATGTCCCTTTGTATGCTTAGATCTTTAAAACTACGCAACGGATTTTAATGCGGTTTTCACTAATGGGTAGAGTGGTTCTCGAGGAAGGTTTAAGTACATAATTTACTAAGTTACGCGGACGAAGTCGCGGGCACCAGCTAGTTAGTTATATTAATGTTTAGTTACAGTTACATAACTAGGAGCATGGCCATGGCTTTTTAGATGTATGTATTTAGTTTCGACATAAATGTAAACATTAGAATTTAAACCATGTCGCGGAGAACCATGAACCTTCGTAATACCTACAATTTTAATGGCTGACATTCGAAAATTTCAATTTAAGGTATTACATAAGCAATCGGATAGAAATTAGAAAAACCTCAAATAAAAAATATTCCTATATTCACATTAGTTTTATCTATTTTGAAGTAATGTTAATTAACACTTATAAGGGAATAACTACATTAATTCAGCTCATTCCACCCTTTGTCTATAGAAAACCGCAGTTTTGTGTGGAGATGCATACATGTCTGTACAGTTTTCCGAATCTATTCAGTTTTCGAACCAAACAGGCGTAACGAAGGACATAAAGTGTGTTCTATCATGCTAACGAAGAGAATAGCGCTCTTCCGAATAAGTGTAGTTACACCCTATCTTTTATCAATACTAATAATAAATCTGTAAGTGTAGGGTATTGTATGTATGTTCCTCCATAACTCTTAAACGAATTAACTGATATTCATGAAACTTGGTAGAAAAACATTTAGACGTACGGGGCACGGGGCACATACACTACTTTTTTCACGCAGACGAAGTCGCGGGCGCCAGCTAGTATAATTATAAAAATCATTCGCCATGCATTAGTCTTGCAAAAACTCAAGATTGGCTTTGCTGATTTTAATTCAGTTTTCACTTATGGAAAGAGGGATAAACGGGGAAGGGTTGTATATATGTATAAAAATGCACCCTGGGCGAAGCCGGGAGCGGTCAACTAGTCATCAAATAAAATATGAAAATTCTAAAACAATTTCACATAAAATCAAACAGTAATGACAATGCTCGACCTCATCTGTTAGCCGTCTTTTAAAAAACATTACAACTAACTTGTCCGATTCCCTATTGTTATTTTATTTTACGGTCAAATTTCGATACCTTTATCATTTTAATATCTTTCATATTGATTTAAATGTTTGTAATCTCTATCATGGTGATTTTAAGTATACATTATTTACGGGCGCTTTCATGTTCTCTCTTTATATATATATCTCATATGTCCTGCTTAACATAACGTACACATTGTCGTATATTAGTTCTAAGAATTGTTTATCTGCTCCACAGTTCTTTTATCTTTACACCTTTTGTCATTCGCATAATATACCTTTGACTTAGACCATTGTAAACATGTTAGCATAGCTGATCAAATATCAAGACCTTGCACATTATTTGATACCTGCTAGAGTACGTTCTGGGAATGAAGGATACATAATTTATTATTTATAACCAATTAATTGAGTTTTTTTTTTACTTTCAGTGTGACGATAATGAAAATGCCGAAGGACAATATGGCGACCACAAAAAGGATGGCCAGTCGGGTACTGGTTCTGGTACAATGAGCGCCAGTGAACCTGACTTGACACAACAGGTTAATATTTATGATAAATATGTCTATTACAATACATGTCAGTTATTTTGTATATTAATATCAAAACTATTAATATAAAGCGGAAAGATTTGTATTTTGTATTTTTGTTTGTAATGGACATTGGACAAACTCAAAAACTTCTTTCTTCGTCTATAAAAAGTTACATTAGCATTTTATTAAAAAAAAAAAAACAGAGATCCCTACGAAAATTACAATAAAATAAAACCTTTTCAAAAATTTGCTTATAAAAGTTACTATTAGGCGCACGCAGCGAAAACTATTGATTTCATATAATCAATGTCACTGTGTGAGCGAACAGTGCTGCGGTTAATTTTTAACTTAGACATTTTATTTTTTGTCGCAGGGCGCGGCGCGTCTGCTCGAGTCGCTGGGAGTGGGAAGGGGCTCGGTCATAGGCCGCGGCAGAGACTCGCAGCGCACTATTCGCAACAATCACTCCACCAGTCTCTTCCCGAGGTATTGTCTTTTCATTTTTTTTAAATATAAAACGTGACGGTAGGTACCTAATGTCGCATATAAAGCCACGGATGCTGCTAGTGCGCTTGCAGGTCATAGTAGAATCCTTACATATTATATATAAGGAAAGCACCCCGCCGTGTCTGTGTCTATTATGTTCGTGATAACCTAAAAATAACAGCGATAAAGATGTCAACCGTTTTAAATTTTTCAACGCGGAGGAAGTCGCGGGCACCAGCTAGTTTTATATGTGTTCCATAGAACTTAAGAGTTTCTGATTTTCCTTTTATCTCCTGGTGTTGTGTATATTATTAGGCGACATTAACTGCCTACAATATAGTGAACTGCTAATCTAAGTGCCGTAGTTTGTCACTAAAAATATTAAACGGTCAACTTTGTACCAAATTGATTGATTGATATCTAAAGTAAATATTTTGTTCCACAGTTTGGTGCGACTTGCACTATCGAGTAATTTCCCCGGAGGGCTGCTCTCTACGGCGCAGAGTTATCCGTCTTTGGCGCCTAATGCACAAAACGCCCTCACTCTTTCTCTTACTTCTACTTCAAGTGAAAGCGAACAGGTAAATTTATGTTTTACTCAATACACGGGATACAACACAGCTAACGTCATTGACGACTCCAAGCGCCTTAATAGAGTAATATGGTTTTTTTTTTAATTTTTACTTTTGCAGGTGTCGTTAGAAGATTTCCTCGAGTCTTGCAGAGCACCAGCACTTCTCACAGAACTAGAGGATGACGATGAAGGTGACGACGCTTTGGACAGCGACAAAGAAAACGAACCTACGTACCAGGAAGTTGTGAGTGGACTTGTCAAATGCTTATTACAACATCTGTGGCGTTGCTTGTATTATAGACGGCGGTAGCCAACTACCGTCAGTCTGTCTGCCGACCTTAACACAAAGAAAATATTATAAATGTGGTGAATAATATTATAACGAACAGGTCTCCCGGAATTTGCTATGTTTGATGGAGGAAGAGGCGCTGGAGGCGGTTCGCGGATGCAGCGGCGCACGATCGCGTCGGCCCTGGGACGACGACTTCGTTCTCAAGAGGCAGTTCTCAGCACTCATACCCGCCTTCGACCCGCGTCCCGGAAGGACCAACCTCAACCAGACCGTAGGTCAGTCACATCGCATACGTATTTATCTTATTGCATAGTCTCCATATAACGTACGTTATAGGTAGGGGGGATAACCGAGCTGAGTAGAGTTGTAGTTACAAATACCGTGTGTTTCGCCCGCCGCAAAATATTAAATTAGATACTGTTTAATGCTTACTGGTTGAGAGCCTACAGAAGCTATTGTACGACCAATCGTTCTATATTCGTTTTTGTCAGATTTGGAAATACCACTAAACGACGAGTCCGATTCGGAAGACCCGAGTGAACCGTCGTCGGCGAGTAGCGTCGCGGGAACCGGTGCCGCGACCGGCAACGCACCGGAGTCGGGCAGCGGACGGCTTCCGGCGCTGCGACTGGTACTGAGCGCGGGCGGTGCGTCGCTTCCCCTCGAGAGGCCGTCGTGGACGCTGTACCGCGCGGTGCTCGCGCTCAACGCCAACCTGCCCGGCCAAGACACGCATAGGGAGACCACTTACACGTAAGCAATGAGATCTTTAAATAAATAAACTCAGAATAAGATTAATGCATTCTTAGTCCTAGTATTTGCCTACACTATCACTAAAGATAAAACTTTAAAATAAATTGTTCAAATAAAAGCCGATTTAAACTCAACTGTAACTCTGATCTCTGTCATCGTCGCACCCAAAATAAATAAATGGTATAGATAATTAAAAAGAAATCGTTCTTTAAATATCGATATTCTGTCATCACTTCATCAGTACCTAATCGGAAACTCAATTTAAAAAAGGAACAATATTACAGATTGACATACAAGGAGATAGAAGGAATGGAAACTTTTGCTGCATCCAGTGACAGCGAGGATGATGAACCGTGTGATCCAGGTAAGTTTTTGTTTTTGGGGTTATTTACCCATGTATATTTTCTTGCTTGGTGAAGTCGACAGTATAGTTTTATAGGTTTTCGGCTAGACTAACACAACAGCAGTCTTATCTCACTTATTACCTATAATCCCAATCAACGCTCTGATTTCATAAATAACAGTCGCGACACGAGGAATGTGTTTGTAAGTGACGCTGAACACTTCATAAAGTGGACTGTTACCCTGTCTCAAAAAGGAAACATGCTATAATAAATGGGTGTATTGGCAGAGCGCGGTGTGTGCGGAGCAGTGGGCTCGGTGGGGGGCGTTGGGGGCGTGGAGGCGGGGGAGGGCGCGGAGGGTGCGGCGGTGACTGTGTGCGTGCGCGTGCTACGGCGACTGCGCGCCGCGGCGCCCGATCTCCCAGCGGACCACTTCCTCTCGACCAAGCTCACCAACAAGCTGCACCAGCAGCTGCAAGAGCCCCTGGCACTTGCGGCCGCAGCCACTCCTCATTGGTTAGTTCAAACCATTTTTTTATGTTAAAGTCGGCAGTCACCTACAACACAGCAACGCCACAGGTGCTGCCGATTAAGGATAAGGACAATTCCTTATCCTTAAGGGAAGGGATAGTGAAATTGGCTCTAGCATCCCTTGCTCACCCATCGAAATACAACAGCACTCACGGTGGTCTTCTGTAAGGGGGAGTGGTCTATGACTGCGAAATGCAGTGTCCTGCCACATCCAAACCAGAGCCATCTTTGAAAGTTCATTTCCAAAGTTGATCCTGCCGGGAATAAGCTAAGCGAACTGTGTCATATTTGTGTTTAATATCTAAATATATTTTATAGGTGTCAGCAGTTGAACGATTGGTGTCCTTTCCTATTCCCTCTGGAGACGCGACAGATGTTCTTCGCATGTACTGCGTTCGGCACCTCTCGGACTATAGTTTGGCTGCAGGCGCAAAGAGATCGCGCACTCGAAAGACAGAGGTCTGTCTTTTGCTAGTGTATTTATTTTAAAATTGTATTAGATTTACGTAATATATGAAAAAATACCAACAAACAATATTATGTCACAGAGCGGGTAACACAGTGTCTCCGCGACGCGCTGAGATTGAAGCCACAGAGTTCCGTATGGGGCGATTAAGACACGAACGCGTTCGCATTCCTCGACAACCGGACTTGCTGCGATCGGCTATGCAGGTAGGTCATTTTCACTATTTCACTTTATCGTCTGGTTTATGAAACTTTAATAAATAAAAGAGGTTATTGGACTATTTTAATAATCCTTATTTGACGGTTTATGTAAACGAATATGCGTTTATGTATTTAGTATTGTGTAAAATGTGCCAAAAGAGTGCTTATTAGTCAATAATTATTGCTGTTAAAACATAATATAAAATGTTTTCGATTTTTTGCTGGCTACTTTAACCGCATTTTAATATTTCACTTTTGCGCGCGGTTAGTGGTCAAAACAAATTGCGGGCGTTCCATAAATGTCGGCTTCTTGTAACGTGTTTTCGTTGCATTTCCACGATTTTACTCCCTCGAAAGCGAATTCCCACCAAACCGCATACTACGCACCACCATACTACAATTATTTGATGCCTATACCTACTTGTGTCGAATAGTGTTGTTTATGAAGTATGTGTAGTTGACGAGATTTGGTCTGATGTGGCAGGTGATGCGAGTGCACGCTGGTCGCAAGTCAGTGCTGGAGGTGGAGTTCGCGGGCGAGGAGGGCACGGGGCTGGGGCCGACGCTCGAGTTCTACGCGCTCGTGGCGGCCGAGCTGCAGCGCGCCGACCTCGCCCTCTGGCTGCACGACGCCCACGCCCCCCACGGCGAGGCGCCGCTGCATCTCTTGCCCGACGGTACTTTTGAATTTCTTTCAACACCGTTATTTAGAGGCGCATTACATGTATTGTATATATTGAAGAGCATCTTAACTCACTATTTAGATTACTTATATAAAGTTTTTTCTTCAAAACGTGTTCAGTCGATAATCACTCGTGAAAGAATTTGATTGGATTCGTCGAACATCTTGTTTAAAAGTAAAATATAAACATTTTACTTGAATTACCACAGAGAAATGTATATAAAAAAGGAGAATAAACATGTTACGTATCATGATATTTTTTTGCAATTTTACAGAAAAGCCACCAGGCTACTACGTGACAAGAGCTGGTGGCCTATTTCCGGCACCGTTACCACAAGACTCTCCTATCTGTGATAAAGTTTGCAAATATTTCTGGTTCCTAGGTGTATTTTTAGCTAAGGTCAGTTTTGATTTTTGTTTGTCAATATTTTTAATATTTATATATAATTTATTAACTCCACGATACTTTTTCACAGGTTTTACAAGACGGACGTCTGGTCGATCTGCCTCTGTCCGAGCCCTTCTTACGTATTATGTGTGGCGAGGAATTGACTACTGAACATTTAAAAGAAATCGATCCTATTAGGCATAAGTAAGTAAAATAACATGGAATACTTAATCGTACAACATTGTTATTAACCGTTTCTTTAGCTAAAGGGAGGCAAGGCAGCCTGGTTGTCTACTAAATGGTAGGCCATTATTTTTGCCCATAAACTTTATATGTAACTCTTTCTGCAGTGCAAGTAGGTTGCCCAAGAAAAGCAAAAATTTTCGAACTCTAATTAAAAAAGAAGCAAGTGTTCGCGAAGAAAAGGTATTGGCTGCACGAACGCTTTCTCCCTTTCTAGAGAGTGGTAAATTTCGTGGAAGTATTGCTCTGTACATTCTCTACGTCTGTGACCGAGCATAGGTTTATGAGAATGGCGTTTTGTCAGGTTTCTGGAGAGCGTGTTGTGCGGAGCGCGCGAGTACGAGGCGCTCGAGCGCGACACGTCGCTGTCGAGCAGCGAGCGAGCGCAACGCGTCGCCGCCATCACCGTGGACGGCGCCACGTTCGACGAGCTCTCGTTGAGCATGACACACGTCTCCGACACTCACCCGGACGTGGCCTTGCAGCCGCTCTGCGACGGCGGGGAGCACATCGAGGTAATGCCACGGTCTAAGCCCAACTGCACACTGATAATAAATCACATATAATTATGTGATTTTATAAAAATAGGCCGTTTTTATAAGTTTTTTAAGGCCGTTTTTATAAGGCTCCTATTTTTATAAATTGTTCTATACAAAACTAGTTAAGGTGGGAAAAGGTAACAGACAGACAGAGGTGATTTCTCTATCCACTTTGATGTGTGGATGATGTTTGGTGGCAGGTGGTGGCGCAGAACGCGCGCGCGTACGCGGAGGCGAGCGGGCGGTGGATGGTGCGCGAGGGTGTACGGCGGCAGACAGGCGCGTTCCGTCGCGGGTTCGCGCGCGTTTTCCCGCCGCGACGGCTGCGCGCCTTCTCGCCGACGGAGCTGCGGCTGCTGCTGTGCGGCGAGCACGGGCCCGCCTGGACCAGGGAGCATCTGCTGCAGTACACCGAGCCCAAGCTGGGATACACCAGAGACAGGTGCCTATAACTATTCATACCCTTTCATTTACTTTACAATCAAAATATGGTGAAAATATATTTGCAATTTAAATGTTTACAATACCACGGAAAAGGCGGTGTTAAGAAAACTTTTAGGGAACTTTAAGTACAATAAAGTAAAATTATAACATGACGTGTCCCTGAAAATCGCTTCATTTTCACTACAACGGTAATAAGAAGTGTTAAATGAAATATGTAGAAAGTATAAATGTTGGATGATTGTGACTCAGCCCCGGTTTCCTTCGGCTGGTGGAAGTGCTGGTGGAGATGTCGTGGCGCGAGCGCAAGGCGTTCCTTCAGTTTGCGACCGGTTGCAGCAGTTTGCCGCCCGGTGGTCTGGCCAATCTACACCCAAGGCTCACCGTCGTTAGAAAGGTACCAAGCATCTAACTTTAATTATTAACTTTAATTTGGTTTGCGATAATTTTACACAATTAATTGTTTGTTAGATTTATCATCGACTAAGATATCAGTATTGGTATCGCCGATTGTTTACTACAAAAATTGGTATCAGTATCGCATCGTTACATCCCTACCTCATTTTAGGTGGACGCTGGCGACGGCTCGTATCCGTCGGTGAACACTTGTGTTCACTATCTGAAGCTCCCGGAGTACTCTTGCAAGGAGGTGCTTCGCGAGAGACTACTCGCCGCCACCAACGAGCGCGGCTTCCATCTCAACTAGACGAACACAAACTATCATTAGGTATTATACTCTCAAGTACACATACATTTGCAGTTCGGCTTATGGCCACAATCACACGGCCCTCACACTTATCGTCTTCTGTGGCTTCAAACACGACGACTGATTTGAAAGTACATATTTGTTAAGTGTATGGTTTTGTTGTGTGTAAGGGTTATGTGGTCTCTGCTTTATAAGTCAAGTGACATGCTCAAAGAAAAAAAAAAACAGTCATATTGATTTGAAGGTGGCTAAATACTTGGATTACAATGGCTGTTGAATCACTTCAATCATAATAAATAATTATAATAAAGTGTCGAAATATGACTTTCACATGTAATTTCGACACGTTCAGAGAATAAAACGCAAGGCGAACCTCGACAACTTTTAAAAATGATTTATAATTCGTGATAATTGATGCACTGCTTCGATTATGTGAAAAAAAGTAGCAAATAATATTAATAATTTTAACAAAAGACGAATAGATAAATAGTTTTAGGTGTTCAGGTAATCCATAATAATCCAGTATTCAAAGTTTCGATTGATTTAATTTTCTCTTTAGAAAATAATATCGGAAACAAAGACAAATTGAGTAAAAAAAAATTGGTTCAAGTCACAGGTGGTAATTGATTTCAATTCTCAGTTAATTAATATTTACTTTATTAATTTCTTGAAATTTTGTAGAAACAATGCGATCATAATTCGCATTCGCTAATTTGTTTCTAATTTTGCCTACATTTAATATTACTAAGAGAAAAATGTTATTAATAGGAAACAATGCTACTTTTTTTTGTTATTTTTGTACCACAATAATTAATGTTACTTACATATTTTCGTATTGGGATTCAAACTTGCTGCTTATATTTTTATATGTGTAGGTACTAGCTACACGCTTCCGACTTCGCCCGGGTTCAAAATTGGACCAAATTACACATAGTTACGAACTTTTATCAAAATCGGTTCAGTAGTTTAGGAGTTCATTGGAGACAAACAACGTGACACGTAATTATATATATAGATAATTTTGAATGTGTATTGTCTTTTAATTAAAAATACCGGAATAAAATTTCGGAATACCGAAAAAAATGACCAAAAAAAATAATATCACACTAGCTTTTCTGGCTCTTCAGATTATTAAAGAACCTTAAACAATCAACACCAATTAAATATAACAATCAAATATTAACTAGTAATAATTTTTGTTACTAGTAAGTTTGTTAACTCAATACGAAGGTATGGTAATGGCAAGATTGAATTAGACGAACACAATATTTAGTACAACTATGACTGCATTATTTTTAATGAAAAATACAATGTAATAAACAGACACAATTACAAATTTTGTAATAACTCGATTAGTGTGCGTTTATTGCAATGTACCCTGTGTGTTTTATTTTTATTGTTTTGAGTTAAATACTGATTTTTATTTTTCACGTTATTAATAAAACACCTGAGAGGCTCTACGCGTATTTTGAACGACTGCTTGAATAGATCTCTTAACTGAAATTGTATTAACAAGTTATAATATGTGTATATCGTGTGAAGGGGTTGTCACCTTAATCGGAGAAAGTAGAATTGTTTCCAAAATTTTCGCATTTTCTTAATAGTACTTACAGAATTATAAATTTCGTGATTGTTTTTGAAAAGCTTAATTTTTTGTTTTAATATTTTTAAATAATGATTTTTTTTAAATAATTAGTTAATTACAATTAACGGTGGCAACCTTTGTTAGTTTATTCAATAAATATATCACTTTGTGTGCCTATTTACGTAAAAGCTTATTTCACAAATTAATGCTTTTTTTTTCATTAAGAATACTAAAATATAAAAATATGATAAAAATTCTTCTTTTCACAGCTAAATTGCAGCTTGAATTTGAAAATAAAAAGAATACATTTTATTTTGAATTGGTGCTTCCAATTTTTTTTATTAATGAGCTATTTTTTTTTAAATAAAAAATAAATATGTAGTAATAAATTGTAAAGTGGAGTATTTATTAGTGTAAAACACTCGTTGAGAGTTTTTTTAAATATTAGCTGTGTTCCTTTATTGTAATTGGTCAACTAAAAGTTGGTATTGTGATTTATAATATAAAAAAAAAAGCAAATATAAATAATATGTTTATGTACGAATGAAACTATTGTTAGGGAATTATTTAGGCAATTAGTCTGACTTAACATTATTAATTACTATTTAGCCTCTTAGTGCTCCAAACTTATATCATGTTGAAGAATGTAAAAATTATAATAATTAAGCAATAAATAATTAAAAATATATATGTGTGGTTTTATTTGATTCCTTACTAATAATAAGCATCCTTAATAATTACTGCAACGTTTTAATGGGGTAACTTAACCATTAACTGTTAATGTAGTTAATTAATTAATTCTGTTAATGTTATGTTAGTGGTTAATGGTTTTTAATGTCAGATTCGCAATAAACGTCAACTCAATAATCTTCAACTCCACTGGAACATCGAATAATGAAAATTAAGTTCAAATTATTTTCATTCATTATAAACAGCTGTAAAACCTATTCGTTGAAACGCGGGAAACTGATATATAATTATTGTTATTAGGCCCAACGAAGTGCCATTGTCACATAAATTTGAAATTATATACGAGTATAAGGATTTTTTTTTAAAGTTAAAATGTATGCTCAAATTAACTATGCTCAATTTTCATTTTATTTTAATTTTAATAGAATAGAATTTTTTTTGAGATTTAGATGGTTTTTATGTAGTGTAAATTTTGTCATATTAATTAATATTCCCTGATTGCGGACTACGCTCACGGAAAAGGAAGAAAAGACCAATTTGATTTTAATGTATTTTTTATATGACAAGGTTGGCGAGGCGACGCCAAAATTTGGGTAATCTTTGGCCGACACTTTGGTGGAACTAATATGTATTTAAAAAAAAAGAATTTTTCAAACAAAATATTTTCAATGTTTCGCATCTGCCAAGTGCCCCGCGTCGGCTCAATTTTTTTTTATCAAGCACCAGCAAGAGATCGCCTACTGCGCAACTGCTGCTTAGAGTATTTGTTATCCATGGCAAGACACATTAGTTAACAGTAGAAAGTAAAGTGATTTCATTCATTTGACTTTTTATCAATGTGCTTTTCTCAAATTGAGACACCGGCGAGTCCCAGCGCTACGCAACGCACCAGTTTATTTTGTAGCGGGGTTAACAATTGCAACCTTGTCTTTTACACAATTTCGTACAATACAAACTAAACTAGCTATTAGTATAAAAACTTGACAGTATCAGGCACAGTTATCGGTCATCAGTTGCTTGGGTTTCATCGGCTCAGCAGAAGAATGAGAGTTTTATTAGTGTTGTGTGTCGCGATAACGGCACTGGCCTACGTCAGTGGCCGTGAGCTGTCAAGGGTCAAACGGGATGCCGACCTCGAAGGTGCCGCTAGCGGGGGTGGTGGCAAATGGGATAAGGGTGGTGGACACGAGCACCATGCGCATCATCATCACGATCACGGCGAGAAGGGCCATAAAGGATACAAGGGACACCATCATCACGAGCACGGCAAAAAAGGCCACCATCACCACGAAGGGCACAAAGGACATCACGACGAACACGGTGGACACAAGAAACATCATCACCACGACGACGGCCACCATCATGAACATCACCATGGCGAAAAGGGTGACAAGGGTCACGGTCACCACGAAGAAGGTCACTACCATAAGGGTCATTCGACCAAAGGACACCACGGTGTTCATAAGCACGATGAATTCAAAAAGGAGAAGCATTTCCATGATCATCATCATGAGGGTGGTCACCACGAGCATCACGGTGGACATCACGAGGAGCATGGGCATAAGAAGGGTGGCGGACACCACAAGGGACACAAGCATCACGGCCATCATCATCACGAACACGGCAAAAAGGGTCACCACGAGAAGGGAGGACATCACCATGACCACAAGGGGCATCATGATGAGGGTGGTCACCATGAGCACCATCATCATCATCATGATCACGGCAAGAAGGGCGGCCATGAGGATCATAAGCATTGGGGCTCTAAGAAGGGACACTAAAGATTATACCAAATGTCATTTATTTAGGCCACTAAGTACTTAGGTTTATTTAAATAAGCTTGTACAGTGTTCGAGAGTTCAAGATTTGTTGACTGTGATTTTATTGTTTTGTTTTATTAAAATATATTAATAATTATTAAATTTCTTTGTTTTATATGAAAATGCTAAAAACTGCATTATTTTCGTTATGTTTATACGATTCACCATATAGGTATGTAATTTAGAGAATTCGTTCCGGCAGAGTTTCATATAATTTAAAAGTTTTGTTGACCAAGAAACAAATTAACATGGCTGGGTAATCTCATTCTACACAATAAAGTAATTTTTTAAACTATATCTAACATTAGAAGGTAACCTATACACAAATTAACTAAATCTTTAACTGAAAGAAAATCACTAAGTAGGTAAGTAAACATTGATCATTTTATTTTGTTTGAAATATTTTAATGCAATTTAGGTAAAAAACTTATCAAGTTCAGCGTTTTGTTTCGACAACAAAATTACATAAAATCGTTGGCGCTGGACTGTTGGCAACAGCTCCCGGCAAGATAAGTAACTCAACGTTGAGAAAGTGGAGCAGTGCCCGAGACTGGCCTACATTTAAGTGGGCAAACGAATTAGACGTGGTTGCAATCAACCGTTTCCTATAGAAACACTTGCAGTCGCACTGAAATTGATGACATTTCTCAATAGGGCTGCCCAACCGAACACTTTTAAACAAACTGCCAATACCCGCCAGTTAGATAAAAATATAATAAGGTTTTTACTATAGATATATTTTTGTTTTATATAATATTGATATAGAGACATCAATGTTATATAAATTAGGTACGATGTATAATATTGAAGCATTATAACAGACGAACTTGAATACAAAAGATATATTATTTCGATGACTAGAATATATTGAAACTTTATGTTACAAAATATACCTAAACGTTTTCATGGTCATATAATACTTATATTCTTCATACATAATTATTTTATTGTATTTTGTTCTCCAAACTAAATATTGATTTCTCAAAGTTTCAAGTTCTCAAAGATATCCGAAATAATAGAATAATAGAATAGATGTTTATTCGTTAAATGTTTCGTTATTATTGTTGGATTAATTAGATTTCTGACAAACACTTTGTGCAGGTAATTTAATTAGGAACCATTGTTTCTTTTGTTTTTCCAAGTCTTTGTTCAAACTAAAAGCCTTTTTTGGTCCGGGATTGATAAAGAATATTTCCTTTTCGGAATCCATGTTGATCTTTGTAAAAAATAAGCTATTAGGTAAACATATTAAGTTACTGCACGCTAAAATAATAGTGAATATTAGTAGCCGGTAGACATTCGATGCTGCATATAGATTTTCCCCAAAGACCGCTAAGATGCTGAAATAATATTAGAATAAAGGTGTTACCACTTGTGGAGTTATTTAAAATCAGTCGAGTGTGTCTATTTTTGAGAACGTATTCAATGATTAAGTGATTTACATATATGTGCTTATTAAAACAAAAATTTGGAGAATTTTATTTTGAAGTTATTTTATTTTCTCTACCTATGCCCGGTTCAGCGGTTTTTGCGTGATTGAAAACAAACATCCAAACATACAATCTTTCGTATTTATAATATTATTATTAGGATATAATTTTGACATTTGTCGAGTGGTTAAGTTACCTTAACGCTGTATCTCAAGTATCCCCGGGTTCAATTCCCGGCCGGGCCACTTTGGATAATATGTACTTTTAAAGTTGGCGTTTCGCAGTTATTCGGGCAGTCCGCCTGGCGGCAGTAACCACTCCTTTAGAGAAAACCATTATAAGATGTTTGCTGGTGTTTTGGTGTCAGAGGCCTTCCTATCTCATATCCTTAATCTTACTATGGTCGGTAGGGCACTTACAGCACCGGTGCGGTTGCTTGTTTTATAAACGACGTAGCCGCCTATCATCAAGTGGTCCGGAATCCTGTTTGACGACCATTACATAAACAACATAATTAGCAAATTATTTAATATTAATATGATAGAAAAATGAACAGATATTTGTGAATTCATACATTCATTATTGAATTTTAATAATCTAGATTATAATAGCAATTTTCGCAACTATGCCATGGTACAGGTACTTTGCCTTTTTACCTTGGCAATAACATAACTTGGCCTTGTGCATACTTTAATAAACAGTCCGATACGGGAATTTGAAGCAAGGCTTATGTCAATAGACACTGATGTCGCCAACGATTTTTCAATTATGATACTAATAATAAGTACAATTGTTTTGTTTACTTAGTTACTAATAGTTGTCGAAAAAAGTCTAAATTATATAAAGAACAAAAAAATTTTTGTACCACGGGTAAGAAGCGGAAATGTTGTTTCAATTCAATGTGATTCTAAAAACCATTTCTCATTTGAAACCAGAAACCAGGCGGGGGTTTATATGATTTTTACACTAATACTTAGGCCCTCTTTCACCAACTACAAGTAAAGTGTTGATTAGTTAATTTTAGAAATAATTTTATGTTTTATTAAATTATGCACTCGGTTTGTTTGCATCCTTCGATAGGCATTTTTTTATTATTTACTTTTTCATGTTTGGGACTTTTACCTTATAAACAAAGGTAAAGATATATACCATCATCTCCGGTGACCAGTGGCTTTAAATGGCGGTTAGCCTACTTGATAGATCGTAAAAGAGACCCTTAGAACTTTCGATACAGCGAAAAAAATATAAAGTATTAATTCTATTTCGTTTTTAGTAGTAAATTGGGATAGTAAGTACTTTAATTAATTTTAAATGTACTAAGTATTTAATCCAACAATATATGTATATTATATTTTTTAACATAATAATACGAATTAGTATCTAAAAAATAAATATACCTAGTTAAAATCATGAAGAGATGGCTAGCTGATGTTGTTAATTGTCCCTCTGTGAATACTGTTTGCTGCAATAACCGTTGGATCTGTCTCGCGTCGCGTCGATTAACACAGCTTACACAACTCTTTATATAAAACTGCTGCGCCATCATCGATGTGGACAATAACAAGTAAAGAGAGCACAGCGACCTTACCACGTAACAGCGAGGCGATCGCAACATGAGGGTGGCTGTGGTGCTGGACTGACTATATGCCTCATAGTCGTTAGTGGACGGCGACTTCCAAGGGCGAAAAATGAGAAATTAAAGGAGAAAAATTACAGCAATTGAAAGTGTCAGAAATTGAAGCAAATTGAAAATGTAGATCAGAACCCCGCTGCAACTGGTCACGTGAAAGAGCACCACGGGAAGCACAA